>CM055313.2:22721578-23952078 GCA_029255685.2 Silene conica | reverse complement strand
AAAAAGAAATTTTAATATAACGTTAATTTTAATATCACGGTTGCTGACATGGCTAATTTTAATTGGCCGAGAATCAACGAAATCTCGTGACCCCAAAATGGAATAAGGCCAAATCGCAGGGTACCGAAGTGGAGTTATTCCTAAGAACAAATTTTTTGAAGTCCACCATCTTAAAACTTGTCATTTGAAAATGAAGGGCATTCCAATGGATTGATGTACTACGTTGTTATTAAACAATCACGCATGAAATTGTCACGCATGAAATCTTTCCTTATTAACAATTGATTACGTGACATATTGATTAAAAAAGATTTTAATTGCAGAATAATTTTAATATCACGGTTGCTGACATGACTAATTTTAATTGGCCGAGAAAAATTGAAATTGTGAGAGTGAATGAGAGGGCTTGAAAGATGTTTTTCTGAAACCACATTGCGCCACCTAGGCGCTTTTAGCTAATTCTTTAATATATATAATGATGATACTTAAAATTTTATAAATAAAATGCTATTTTGTACGTCATGCACTAACTACAACCTAATTACTTAATCTATCTATTTTGAATAATAATTACTCATATAATTATTCCATTCAAATATATTTAAATCCAACCATTATTTATTTATACAGCTAATAAGCATCTTCAATTGCCCCTATTAAGGTCTTGGTTGCAATATTTGTAAAATACGGAGTAGTAAGTAGTTTATTATTTTTTTTTGAAATAAAATCACTAGGGTTAAATTATATTAAAATTCCGCTCTCTACAATCGCTATCTCATCAATGCTCGTAGGTAAACCGCCTAGCCACATCCGTTTACCTGATATCCATGGACGAGCATGAGCAAGCTCAGGTGCTACCCTATTACAACTTCGTCTAGAAAAAACAAAATTAACTTCTAGGAAAGACAAACATAACTCGTAAATATCCTCATACACAAGACAAATATCACTAAGGCCTCGTTTTTTATTCTTCAAGTCTTCTATAACCGTTAGACAATCGCTTTCGACAATAATGTGTTGCATCCTTGTACTTCGAGCTTCCTCCATCCCCAGTAAGACCGATTCCGCCTCGAACACCGACACCTCCCTAAGCTCCCTCGCCTGGACCGTAACACCATACATCGTCTTACCTATACCATCTCTACAGATAGCCTCCAACCCCATCCCCACTCCCTCAACTCTCCCTGCATCAACGTTAATCTTGCACCAGCCTGCTCTAGGTTTTTCCCACCTCCTTTCGTCCATGTTTCTCGCGTGGAATAAGCTGCCCCTCTTATGCCTTCCTCCTTCATCTCCCTAACTACCTCCTCCACCCTCTGAACGACGCTCGACACACTCCATTTCTTGCCTTCAAAGATCCACTTATTCCTAGCCTCACATATCGCCAAACACCTGCACATCACCGTAACCCACTCTCCCATGCTCCCTTCCATCGCTGTCTCCTCTACTCACTCCATCACCCTCTCCATCACATAGGTCGCTGACATCCATATCCGTAACTCTTCCCATATCCCTTCCACCTACCCACAACACCATACCACATGGAGACAAGTCTCCTAGTGGCAGTAACACATAGGACACGTATCTTCGACACTATCAATAATCCGTTTGGAGATGTTTTATTTTGTTGATATCGCGTCATTACATAGCTGCTAGAAAAAAATCTTAATACGAGGTATCACCGACACTTTCAGGATTCGATTCCATAGCTATTTCTCGCGCCCATAGTCAGACTGCTCGCCCGCTTCTCCTCGTCCTCATGCCAACTTACCATAGGTCGTCTTTACCGAGTAACATCCGTCCTTCGTTAAGTCCTAGCACCACTCATCTGCAGGCCTATTATCACTAAGCCTTATACTTAGGATCCTATCCGCTACAAAAGGAAGGAACATCTCTTCAACCACTTGCCTATTCCACCCATCTCCTCGAGCATCCAGAAGGTCAGAAACACACCTTTCCTTGTTGGCATTCTGTCTAGGAGTGATAATCCGCCTAGCTTCTGTTCTAGGGATCCATGAGTCGCACTAGATCCGAGTTGTCGCACCATCTTATATCCTCTTACGGACTCTTTGTAGCACCCCTATCTACCTAGGAGTCTGAACTAGGACTTCCAGGGTGGATAAGACTGTTACCATCCTGGATAAACCAGGGTAGTAGATAATCATAGTGAAAGATAAACAGTATTGTAAGTTATTAAACGATAGTTGGAAAAACTGTTACATGTATAGTCCAAATCAAAACTCCAAACAACTGAAAAGTAACACAAGAACTAGTACAAGTGAGCTAGGTGATCTATAGCTAAGTAGGTCTAATCCAAATCTCTCACTCCAAGCCCAGTTCCTAGTCCATCTGTCTCCGACCTGAAAAGTCTACTCCCCAATCCGGATCATCGTAGGTGAACACGAATACACTGTCAACCTCGCGGTTGAGTAGGATAGCACAATAATCATAAATACAACTAGATGATATGCAATGCCATGATATGCTCGAGCTTAATCTCATTTTCATTCTCAATTTTATTCTCAAACCCGTGACTCCCACCCTTACCGAACCTCCCGGCAGAGTATCATCGACCGTCGCCGAACACCAGCATAACAACTGAGGTCACCAGGTCTAGCCCTGCAGACCTAGTCTGGGCCCAATATTATCTGATCATCTCAATCTGTAACCAATGCTCATGCCATGCTTATGATTGCAATAATAAAGAACCAACACTGAATATCAATCTCATACTAATCATACTTGCATTCATAACATACAATTTGCATCCATACATAACACATCACAGAGATAGTTCCAGTGTATCCTACCTGGGATAACAAATTTGTAGTAAGCAAACACCGTCTAGTAATGTTCCTCCTCGAAATCCGTTCCTATAAATATTACTTAATATCAAATACTACTCATACATCCAACACCACTAAATCACTTGCACATAATTGTTTTACTCATAGCATCTTGTAAAATACATACATATAAACATATCCGTACACGTACCAATTATTATAAACTAATTATACATATCATTTATTATTAACCAAATATAAACTTACTAATTATGGACTTACTAAAATAGCATACCATCAACCAAACAAGTATCATAATACGCATTAATAATAACAATACTAGCAACGACATATTCTTATATCATTATAATTCATAACAATAATTACATTTACTCTACTAATATTATTTTCTTACCATAGAATAATAACCATAACATTAACATATCACTCAATCACAATAATACTAATAATGCCACAATAACAATAGTTTCAATAATAATAATTTGCCAAGAAGGTAATTACCATAACAATAACACCATCATACTATCTTAACCATTAACATATATCAAATAACTCAAGTATTAAATATTACATCTTATGCTAATAATAAAAATAAGTAATAATAAAATAAGCAATAATTGTAATAATAATAAGATATACTATTTGCATTCACCACCCAAATACCAACTAATTACTATACCTCCTACGCTCAATAACTCGCGCATCAGACCCACCAAAAGAAACCTTTACGCCGTTAACCGACCCAAGCAAACACCACATTCGACACCTGCTCCAGCCGCTGACCTCTCCCCTGACACCACCAGGCTCGCCTCTGAGCCACGGTGGTTCCAGGGGGAGTGTCGTTGACCGTCACCGTACCCAACCACCACCAAACAGCCGCACCCAACACCCAACAACACGCCTGTCTCTGTTTTTGCGTGATTTTACACCAAAACGAAGACTGATTTAAACCCACATACGACAACCCCAAACCACCGTGATAACCACCCTACAACCTCCTAACCGCGCTCATCCATAAACCCAAATCACCCAAATATACACGACCCATAAATCATTCAAATCCAAACACTAAAACACACGTTCAAGACACCATCAGAAAATAACTAAATCACGACTCTGACACATGCCTGAACAACCCATCAAACAGACGACACCTATAACCAAGATCCACCGTGATAACCACCACCCAAGACTACCACCAAGTTAACTACCATCACACCCTAGACACTCTTGAACAGAAACTACATAGAAATCATACACAAACATCATGCGTTCAACACTGTTATGAAAAAAACGAGATAAAACGAATTGACAGGGGTCACAACGTAACCGTGAACGGTGGTCCTAGGTGGTCAACGGTGGTGTTACTATGGTCAAAACACGACTATTACACATCATGGATCAATATTAGACAAAGACCAGGACTGTCACACGATTACATGAAGGTATATGCGAATAGAAAATGAGGAGTACCAAAACAGTGAAAGTGAAATCGTGATTGACTTACCTGTTTCACGATGAAAATGAGCAACCCAAGACCACCCTAAACCCACCGTGAACACCTCTCTCTTACCCTCTGCTATGACGGCTCTGATTGTGAGTGAAAGTGTGTATGCCGTTCTAGGTTAAAAGTAGGGTTTGAGGGTTGTTTATAACAGGTGGTAGAACTGAGATTGAGGTGTTTGGGTTGGTATTCAAAATGGGCTGAGTTGTTGCACACAATTAGAGGCCCAACATGTACCTCTAGTTCGGTGTATATACTAATACCCAAACCCGACATTACAATAATGACATATAAAACATAAAAACGCGTCTTCAATAAATTACTTATCACATATAAACGTTCAAATATTATCAACACGTTAAAAATATAATAAATTAATTGTCGATAAAATACGAGGTATTACATCCTAGGTTAAGGACATGCTTAGCTTCCTAAATACTCCTCCACATAAAGCTCGGGTGAGCACCAAGCTCCACCTCCATAAACGTAGTTCCTGGGAAGTATTTAGCTTTCAGGACTCGAACCATAAGAGATTTTGTGTTAGTCGTCATCCTCCACGCCCGTTTTATAAGGATAGTTTGATTAAACTTGTTAAAATCTCGAAAGCCCAACCCTCCCTCGACCTTTGGCCGACATAGTTTGCCCATGCCATCTTTTTCTTCCCTTCCTTCGAGCCCCACCAAAAGTTCGAGACAATAGACCGTAGTTCGTCACAAAAATTAACCGGTATCTTAAAGACACTCATCGTATAAGTCGGAATTTATGGGCTACTGCCTTTATCAAGACTTCCCGACCCGCCATACTGAGCAACATACCCCGCCATGCTTGTAGTTTCTTACTTAACTTTTCTCCCACTAAGCTAGTAACAATTTGTCCCGAGTGACCAATAACCGTAGGCAGCCCTAAATATCGATCTTTGACCTCCACAACTCGCACGCCTAGAATAGATGCTATCACGTTCCTTCTTGTCACATACGTCCCTTTGCTAAACGACGCGGTCGTTTTATCGAAATTATCAAGCTGCCCCGAGGCTTGCTCGTAATCTCGAATAATGGTCTTAATCATCCTTACTTCTGACTCCTTGGCCTTAACAAACAAAATGTTGTCATCAGCAAAGAATAGATGGGATATAACGGGTGCCGATGGTGCAATCCGAATACCGTGAATAACATTGTTCTCTATCGTTCTTCTGATTAGGCTCGAAAAAACCTCTGCACACAGAATAAACATGTAAGGCGACAACGGATTCCCTTGCCTAAGTCCCCTCTCCGGAGCAAACCCCTTCCCTAGAGTGTCATTCATCACGATCTCATAAGAAACACTCCGAACACATTCCATGACCCTAGCTGTCCAGTTCGAATCAAACCCCATAACACCGAGAACCCGCTCTAAGAAAACCCATTCTACTCAATCATAGGTTTAGACATGTCGAGCTTTAAAGCAATGTGTCCCCCGCTCCCCTATAACTCTTCTTATAATGGAACATCTTGAACGCTAGTAAAATATTATACGTTATAAGCCTCCTTGGGGTAAAAGCACTATGATTATCCGACACAATATCACCAAGAAACTCTTTCAGCCGATTAACAAGGACTTTAAACACGATCTTATAAACCACATTACATAAGCTAATGAGTCTAAACTCAACCATTCTTTCCGGATTCTTCTTCTTTGGTATTAGGACAACATGTGTACAATTAAAATTATTTGGTATGGGCATACCATTAAGAATACTAAGGAGTTGGCTAATAACAGAAAGATCGACTATATGCCAGTAAGTTTGAAAGAAAGGTCTGTTCATACCGTCAGGCCCCGGCGCTTTAAGCGGATTTATCTGGTTCAAAGCTTCGACTACTTCTTCGGATGTATAGGGCTCTCTGAGACCTTCTTTCATGCTATTCGTAACCCGTCCTTGCACACCCACAATCAAATTATCCGATACAGTAGGTTTAGCTGATGTAATTAAAGAGCTTTTTAAAATATCTTGTCGCCGTATCTGCTATATCAGCTGTGCTCGCATAAGTCCGCCCGTCATCATCAATAATCTTCGTAATATGGTTTTTTTCCTTTCTTTGGGTCGCTCGTCTATGGAAGAATTTTGTATTTTTATCACCCTATTTCAACCATAATGCTCTTGACCGTTGTCTCCAGAACACTTCCTCTTGTCTCAGTAGCTTAGTAATGTCACCCGCCAGTTTGCGACATCCCTGAACAGTTCGGACTAACCAGTCTCCTTCTTTTAGTAACTGGAGTCGCTTTCTTTTCACTACAAAAAAATACAGCCCTTGCGACGGATAGAAATTCCGTCGCAAATTTAGTTTTGGGACGGTCTTTGCGACGGATTTTTTTTTTGCGACGGAATTTGCGACGGACCTAAATTTCCCAGACCCGCGAAGTGAAAGTCAAATGGCGGGAAAGTTTGCGACGGAAAATCCGTCGCAAATATTGACTT
Source organism: Silene conica (assembly GCA_029255685.2). Lineage (NCBI taxonomy): Eukaryota > Viridiplantae > Streptophyta > Magnoliopsida > Caryophyllales > Caryophyllaceae > Silene > Silene conica. The sequence goes on along the minus strand of CM055313.2, from coordinate 23,945,315 downwards.
TTGCGACGGAAATTCCGTCGCAAACAAAATGACCAGACTTGACCAAAATCTGGTCAAGGTCAAACGTTGACCAGATTTGCGACGGAAATTCCGTCGCAAAAGTCAAAATTTGCGACGGAATTTCCGTCGCAAATCTGGTCAAAGTTTGACCTTGACCAGATTTGCGACGGAAATTCCGTCGCAAATGTCCGTCGCAAAGTTTGTTTATACAGACCCCGCGGGTCTTCTTTTTTCCCCAAATCGATTTCAATTAACTCTTAAAACCCTAAGTGCGATTTTTCGACGAACAAGAAAACCACCCCGCCGCCGCGCCGCCGCCGCGACAACCCCACCCCACCCCCGACGCCGCCTTCCTTCCTTCCTCCCTCCTTCTCCTTCCTCCTCCTTCCTCCTTCCTCCTCCTTCTCCTTTCTTCTCCCTTCCACCTGCCACCTCACCGCCGCCACCTTGCTGCCGCCACTTCTTTCTTCCTTCTCCATTTCTCCTTATGTATGTATACTAACTTTCGTTATTTATATACCGTCTTAATTAGTTATGTTTAATCCGTCGCAAAATTCCGTCGCAAATTCCGTATTATTGTTTTTTTTATTGTTATTAGGAATAGTTAGTTTAGTTTAATTGTTATTTGATTAGTTTAGTTAGTATTGTTAGGTGGTTAGTGATATTAGGTTAGTTGCTAATTCCGTCCCAAATCCGTCGCATATTGTTGTTAAGATGTTTAGGACGATTGATTTTTGATATAAAATTTGCATTGTTGTTGATTGTTAGTGTTGTTGATTTGTTTAGAATATTCTTGAATAGTACCCGTTCAATAATTACACATTAGGTGTAATTGTTGAATAGTCCCCGTTTTGGGACTGTCTTTGAATCTTTCATGCCATTTAGGTAGTAAACACTCTTATATTTTCTTGATTGTAATGAAACAAAAATTGGGCAACACTTCCTTATTGTTCTCCAAATACATTCTATATAATGTATTTGGAGAACAATAGGGAAGTGCTGCCCAATTTTTGTCTCATTACAATCAAGAAAATATAAGAGTGTTTACTAATGGTATGAAAGATTCAAAGATGGGTTTAGGCTGGAGAGATAAGGACCCCAGACCAATATATGTAAATTGTTTTTTTTTGCAGGTTGGTGTTGGTGTTGGTGTTGGTGTTGGTGTTGGTACTCGGTATGGGAAATGCAGCCCCAGTCGTTTACGAGCGTCGTCGTCACTCAAGTGCTGGGACCCAATCATCATACACTCCAGGTTTGTATTTTATAGTTTATTAAAAATTAAGACTAACCAATTATTTAACCGTTTATTAAATGAATATAATATCATGTTTGACTATTCATTGCAGGTATCGTCGGCAGAGTTCTTCGAGAGAATGCTCAGCTAAGAGAACGTGATCTCGAGACATCCCAAAGGCTGAAGGCAATTGAAGAATACTTAAGTCAACAGGGGGCGGAGTTCACTACTCAGAGCTGCAACCCGGGAGGCTTTTCTCAGCCGAGACGCGACTTCGACGATGATGGCGGCGACAATGCTAGGGCGGCCACTCATTTCGCCACCCCACAGCCCACCGACACGACCGTTAGATAGGTTTTATTAGGTTGTTTAGTTGATGTACCGCGGATTATGTTTAGTTTTTAGTTGGATGATCATTTGTACAACCTTCATTTTAGTTATGAAAAGACGTTTTAAAAACCTTGTCTTTGACAAGTTTTTTGTTGCTGGGTTGTTTTTCTGAAATTGCAGGTTTACAGATCATGCAAAAGGGAAAAAATGAATCATTTCAATGGAAATGGGGAGCTGGAAAAACGGCTGAAACCCGAAAATCATACAGGAATTTGCGACGGAAATGTCTCAATTTGCGACGGAATTCCGTCGCAAACCTTGACTAAAAGTCAAGGTCAGTCCAGATTTGCGACGGAATTTCCGTCGCAAATAGTCCCTTTTGCGACGGATTTTCCGTCGCAAATCTGGACTGACCTTGACCAAAAGTCAAAGTCAGTCCAGATTTGCGACGGAAAATCCGTCGCAAATAGTCCCCTTTGCGACGGAAATTCCGTCGCAAATCTAGACTGACTTTGACTTTTGGTCAAGGTCAGTCCGTCGCAAAATAAGGTCAATCTGTCGCAAAACTGTTGCGACGGAAAAATCCGTCGCAAATAAACTTTTTGCGACAAAAATATGGGACAGATGCAGTCCGTCGCAAATCCGTCGCAAAAGCATCATTTGCGACGGATTTCACCCTTTTGCGACGGACTATTCCGTCGCAAAGAGCGCATTGTTTTGTAGTGTTTCTGCTTTAGCTTTTTCGTGATCTTCCCTATGCTTACTCCCTTCCATTTTTGGAGGTCTTCGACGCACATGGCAATCGTATCCAACAACTCAGTACCCCCTCTTTCCCAAGATTTTTTGATTGTATCCTCACACCCCCCCTTCCCCCACCCATATATGTTCAAACCGAAACCTTTTCCTGCTCCTTTCTTCTGCCATATGCTTGTCCACCACCACTCGAATTGGGGCGTGATCGGACCACTCCCACGCTAGATGTTTCCGTTTGGAGAAATGAAATAAATCGAACCACTTATCCGTCCCCATAGCTCTGTCCTGACGTCATTGTCGATTCTCATTCCCCGCTTGTCCGTTATCAAAAGTGAACTCGTACCCTTCACACGGTATGTCCCTCAATCCACATTTATTAATTGCTTCCCGAAAATTGTTCATTTGCCATTGAGCTCTAACACCCACCCTACTTCATCTCCTTAGAAAAAAGAATTCTATTATTGTAATCTCCAATGCATAGCCAAGGGTCATCAGTTTCATTAGCAATGATACGTAGTTGTTGCCACGAGAGATATCAGTCCTGCATTACAGGCCAACCGTAAAAGTCAGTAACTCTCATCTTACGATCACCAACCTCTACGTCGAAGTCCATATATTGCACGAAAGCTGAACGAAACGTACACTTCACGTCGTTACGCCATAAGAACGCCAATCCCTTGACCTCCCGGTACAATCTACACACATCCCTTCATACCCTCCCAGACTTTTCCACACTTTTGTCATCTCCCTACAACTTAGCTTCGTCTCACAAAAAAAAAACAATACTCGGGCCCCCTCTTCTGAGCAAATTACATAACCCACCTACTGCATCGGGGTTGCCCATACTCCTGCAGTTGAGGCTTAAGAGATTCATAATGATCGGCGGGGATGAGAATCCTCAACCTCCGCCTTAGTTGAACTGACACCTATGTTCAATCGTTGTCTTTTCTCCACCTCAACTCCACCCCCTACTTCAACGTACATTCATTCTTTTGTTAGTCCCCGGGAGACTGTTGTACACCCCTCTAATTCCATACTTCCCTGCCTCTCCCTCCCTACCCAGCCCTATTCTGTGGAGTCGTTTCCATTTTCGAGCTACTCCCTCATAGCCTACTACGTCCCCATCTTCTTCATTATCCCATATCATCTGTTCGGTGACACCCATGTCTTTCCCTGTATACGAATCCGTTCCCTCCATACTGTCCTCTTCCCATTTCTCATCCTCCATGAAAACCCCCTCTCCCGTGAACTGTCGGTTTATTTCCATGCTTTTGTTTTCTGGTTTCTTTCTCTCCTGTATGGCTATAAATTGAAGTCTTTCGATAATTTTAGTAACCTCAGCTTCAGCTTCCTTCTTGCTCTTATTATCCAATCCAAATGTTAATTATTCCCTAGCAGCCTTTCCGGGGGACTCAACGTTAGTTTTTTTGACCTTCCATGGTGAAACACGCATCCACTCTCCAAATTGCAACTCTCCCACCTCAAACGGTCCCTCTTCGTAGTCTTTCTCTCTGTGCCCTAAAACACCGAACCGTAGCAAAACGTTGGGATTTGCTTATGCTTCACATCAAACTTTGTACTCTTTCCATTCGTCATTCGAATCAACACCTCTTTCTTTAACGGTCAACGAATATCATGATTCTGATCTCTCGATCTCCGAGTTTTGTATTGGTTCTATGCTTATAAACTTCCCAATCTGTTCACAAATATTCCGCGGATTTTGTTCATTGGTTCTACCTTTGATAGGAAAATTATAAATCAGTGCCCATACGGGAACCATATGGAGCGTCGTCTCGGTTAATTTACCTTCCATGGTTGGGTCATTGAAACTCCATACAAATTTATCAAAGTGCCATGGTTGTCCTCCAATCACCATTTCCATGTCTTTAGGGTTCGTGAATTTGAACACGAAGATTTTCTCTTTCGCATCTATAACATTACCCACAATTGTCCCTGTAGAGTTCCATAGTTTTATCATCGTATTATTCGTATCGATGGCTGCTTTGGTATTAATAGCCATTGATGCCCATAACTTCCCCACCTGCATAGATAGACCCTGGTCCGTCTTCGATGATTCGCCCCCTACGTCCCACACGAAACCCTCACCACCTTCGTTATCCTCCTCGTACACAACTCGTTTGTCGTGACTATTACTCATGGCAATCGCCTGGCCTATTCTAAACGAGAAACCTGAAAAAGAGAAGACCCTCCCTTTCGCGACAGAAAGCGGAGGAGAAAACCTTGAGGCAAGTACGGAAAAAGGAAACCCTAGACGGAATCTCCACTAGAAACCCCATGGAGCACTTTTTTCAAATAAATATTATTATTACTTTACCGATAGCGCAGCGTCAGTAGTTTATTATTGGAGTAAGAATAAATAAGTATAAACTGGAGCATCTTCAATAGTAAGTCAGTTGCTACTAACTTGCGGTTTGCCACCTTATATTTTTAAGCTACATCAAATTCAAACTACAATATACTCCAATTTATTTAGGCAACTTACTAGTAGCTTGTTTGGACCACTTAACACATTTCTCCAATTATTTATTTAATCTCCAAATTTCCAATTAAAATTAAATATTTATTAATGGAATCACTATTTTCGTATTCGTATATTTCTCTTGTGGGTTCATTTAAGCAAATAGCCCTACAAAGCTATTAGCTCAAAACTATTTGAGCAAAACTAATCTATATTGGCAACTCGTAATGGTCATTCACTCATTCAAGCTTTATGACCTCAAAAAATCCTTAAGCACCAAAGACTAAGCCTCAACAACTCTTTAGACCTCATAAATTTGTAATGGTCAATCAAGCTTTATAAAAACGCTATCGAACTTTTCATGCCACAAGCAATGCCACTGGGCACTCAACATTATGTTTTTTCCACCCCATCTAGGTTTTTTAGATATCTTTGTTGTTGTTTTTGTTTTTGTTTATTCGCAAGAGGTAATTCGAACTCATGGCCACTTGTTTAAGAGACGATAACATTTGAGACTCACGCCAACTGACTTTTACTGTTGTTATCTCACGTTGACAAAACTCTGTGACAATTATGATTGTTTACTCACGACCTATCTTTGCCAACACAATTTTGAAATTAGAATTAACCCTTACCTTTATTGCTAACTAATTGACTAGTAGCACCAGAGTTGCAACTTACAATGACTCTTAACTATGGCTTAGACTATTTTTCCGAGTAATTAACATAATTAGGGGTCGTTTGGTTCACTGCTTAGAAATAAAATGGAGTGGAATGAGAAACCATAGTAGTATGAGGTTCCAACTCCATATATTTCAAAATATGTTTGGTTCATTAGAAAAATAAACGTAAAAGAATGGAGTTTGAATCCAAGTTGGAGGTCAGTAAAGGGGTTAAGGTGGAATAAGAATCCTAATGGGTTCTAACTCCATCCTAGAATGTTCCAACAAAACACTAAGGAGGCGTTTTGTTAGAAAAATGGAAAGAAAATAAGAAAGGGTAAAAGGGGGAAAGGAAAGAGATTACATAAAACTTAATTGGTTGTTTGGTTACTCTAAGAAAGAGAACTAATGGTCCACTCACACTCACTCCTACCACTAACACACACCACCACAAACAACCACTAGTCTATGGGCGACATTGACAGTTACAAAAGTGGCATGATAGTGGTTGAGGTGGATGTGTCATGGCGATGGTGGTGGTGGCGGCGGTGGTGGTGGTGGTGGTGGGGTGTCATGGCGGAGACGGTGGCGGTGGCGGTGATGGTCACGACGGTGATGGTGGTGGGGGTGTCAGCGGTGATGGCGATGGTGGTAGTAGAGATGTCATGGCGGCGACGGTGATCACAACGGTGATGGTGGTAGGGTGTTATGGTGGTGATGGTGGTGGGGGTGACACGACGGTGGTGGTGGTGGCGTCGGCTAGGTGGTGAGGGGTAAGAAATTAGATGAATTAAGGGGTAAGCGAGGGAGTTTTAGGGGTGTTCATTGGTCCGGGACCGGACCGGACCGGACCAAACTCTCTGGACCGAAGACCAAATAAGGGAAATAGGGTGGACCGAGGACCGGACCGCATTAATATTGGTCTGGTCTGGTCTGGGCCGTAAAAAGTTGTGGACCGGACCGGACCGGACCAGACCAAATGGACCAAAGTGGACCAAGTATGATTATCATTTACTGATTTGACATGTAAAATTAGAACTCGAGAAATTTTTAACGATTAAAATAAGCAACATTATCTTTTTACTAGATTTAACTAAATAATTATACATGTTATAATACACGTAAACAAAGTAGAAATAAAATCAATAATACTACAATTTAGAAAATTCATTTCTCATATAAATTCGGTCCATGGTCCGGTCCGCGGTCCATTCGGTTTGGTCCAGGACTGGACCGAAGACCAAACTAGAACAAATAGGTGGATCGTGGACCGGACCAAATAAAATTCGGTCCGATCTGGTCCGGACCAAATGTCCGGTCCGGTCTGGTCTTTGGTCCGGACCACTGAATGAACACCCGTAGGGAGTTTCATTCCCTTTGTTTGTGTCAAACAAACACCAACAAAGGGAATGGGTAACTTTGTTTCCCTTTCTTGTAGACCTCTAACCAAACGTCCCCTAAAATGTCTAAAATCCATTCCATTCCATTCCAAACCACCCCACCAAACACCCCTTAATTGATTCATCCATAACCCACTAATGAGGGGGCGTTTGGTTGGGGGTCTATAAGAAAGTGAAAGGGAAACAAAGCTACTCATTCCCTTTGTTGGTGTTTGTTTGACACAATCAAAGGGAATTGAACTCCCTCCCTTACCCCTTAATCCATCTAATTCCTTACCCCCCACCCCCCAAGGGTATGAGATTTCATTACCCTTGTTACCCTTCAACCATTTTCTTCCCCTACCGCCACACTTACAACTACTACCACAATTGTCATTAGCAAACCACCACCATGCCGCCACCGCCGCCGCCGCCACCACCACCACCACCACTACCACCACAACCACCGCCATAACACCCCCACCACCACCACCGCCGTGACACCCCCACCATCATCACTACCATGACACTCCACCACCATCATCGTCGTGACCACCGCCACCGCCACCGCCACCGCCATAACATCTCTACTACCACCATCGCCACCACCGCCATGACACTCCCACCACCATCACCGCCGTGACCACCACTGCCGCCATAACACCCCACCGCCGCCACCGCCGCCATGACACCACCACCACCATCACTACCATGACACTTCACTACTATCACCGTCGTGACCACCGCCACCGTCACCGCCATGACATCTCTGCCAACACCATGACACCCCCACCACCATCACCGCTGTAACCATCACCGTCGCCACCATTACCACCGTCGCCACCACTACCACCGCCGCCATAACACCCCACCCCCGCCACCACCACCATGACACCTCCACTACCACCACCACCATGCCACCTCCACCATAACTGCCGCCAATAGATAAGTGTTTGTTTGTGGTGGTGTGTGTTAGTGGTAGGAGTGAGTGTGAGTGGACCATTAATTCTCTTTCTTAGAGTAACCAAACAACCAATTAAGTTTTAGGTGATCTCTTTTCTTCCCCCTCTTACCCTTTCTTATTTCCTTTTCCTTTCCCTTTCTCTAACCAAACACCCCCTGAATGTAACTAAACTAGACCTAACAATCATTTTGTGACTTTTATTACGTTTTTTTAACTGCAAATAATTTAACGCTAGCCGATAACAAAACTCGGACTCGAACTCGAACCCGAATCCAAATTCAACCATTTGTCCAAACTCCAGACTCCAACAAGTGACTATAGTCAGAACTCAGAACATACATTGAAGGCTAAATTCGAATTGGCGATGCAAAAAACTTAAAAAACCCAAAACCTCCAAAGTGTGCAACAATGGCGGGAATGATTTTCAAGCAACAACGAAGTTCATTCACAGTTACGCCACACAAAGTATCAATTTGCATACTGATTCAAATCTATGCAACTCCTGGTCCTTTCTTTCTTCCTGAATATTTCTCTTCTGTGTCTCACCATAATTCCTTCGCATTATTCTTGCTCGCTTTAATTAAGGTATACTTTTCTCCGATTTTAATTTGATTTATTAGGTTTTGTTTTAGCTAATTTTGCTTTAGATTTTGTATAATATGATGATTTAATTAGCGCGGAAATTGCTCGATAAATCAAACATTTGCTGATTTAAATGCTGTTATTGTTTGCTGTTTAAGTTGATTAAGGCATTTATCCGATTTTAACTCGATTCATTAAGTTTTGTTCTAGCTAATTTGCTTTAGATATTGTATGATTTAATGATATTAATCACTGCGGAAATTGTTCGCTAAATCAAGCATTTGCTGATCTAAATGCCGCTATTTCTGCTGTTTACGTTGATTAAGGTATTTTTCCGATTTTAATTTGATTCACTAGGTTCTGTTCTAGCTAATTATGTTTTAGATTTTATTTGATACAAGGTTTTGAATTAGTACTTACGATCATTTGCTAACTGAAGTCTCGGAGTGTCGGATACGATTATTTTGTGTGAAATTTCCAAATTTTGTTGTCTAAAATGAAGTATCGAAGTGTGATTTTGTGTTCGAATGTACGAAGTATTGGAGTAATATAGATTCAAATATGCCTAATTAAAATGCTGCTAATGCTAGCTTCTCAGGTTAATTTGATTTGTTAGGTTGAAGATTTCGATATCATGACCTTATTTTTTTGTAGATGGATGATCACTGTTTAGCTTTATTGTGATATCCTCTCGACGTTTGATATCATAATTTTAGTTTAATTGATCTAGCGTAATGATAGTGATGTCGTTTTGTCGACTAATGATTAGCTAATGTTAATTATTGCTGTCTGAATTCGTAGTTTCTAACACGCTGAGAGTGGGAAAACATTCTGAGTACCTGTAGACTGTGTTTGAAGTGGAGATTTCGGCTTATATGGCTGAAATAAGAACTTAAAGGCTAAAAGTTCGTTTGAGGATCTTATATTGTTGAAGTGTGCTATTTAGCAGTAGGCAGAATTGCGAGTGCATAAATAGTGCTAAATAGGAGGAATGAATAAGACCCTGCACTTTATTACAGATATAAGAGTAGGCAATAATGACAAAATCATCTGTTGTAGTGTCGTAAAAGAGGTGATCCATTGCGGAGAACCGATCCAAGATGGGCCCATTTTATTTTACCGAAAATAGATCTATCTACATTGGTTAGACGGTTACATTATTCGTTGTTGTGTCTTTCATTTGCTTAAAAGCTGTTCCGTTTACAGATACCGAGTTGATTACATATCTTTATTCACTGTTTATTAAGTTTAGAAATCTTAAAAAGCTATCCATTGACGTGTATGCAATAATGCAATATCACCTTGTTTCAATGTGCTGGTATGTCTACCTTGTCTTGACTATATAGCTGTGCCACTTCTGTTACGTGTTATCTCTTTCTCTTGGATTTTGAAGTATTGATGTGTCTTTCCAACTGTTTGGTGAAGGATCCGTACGATTTAAACTGACTTACAGGACTCACAACTCACTGTATACTTCTGGGATTATTTTTCTGACGTTTATTGTTATATTTTGTTTTGATGTTTACATTTTAGTCCCCATTTCAGATTCGACGAGCTTTAAATTTGAGTGAATATGTCTTGGTAGTTATTTCTTAGCTACAAGATTGGTTACTTTTACTAATCATTCTCTTATCGTGGTTAAATTTCTATCAGTCTTACGATGAAATTTTGGAGCCAAAATTGGACCAACTTATCTTTCAGCTGAGGGAAATCGGTGGCCTACTAGACCAGAGATTAACTCTCAAGCTGTCATCATTGACCCAACCCGATGAATTGTTTAATGTATTCAGTGAGTTTCAAGGTTAGTTAACTCGTCATTGTACCTTTTTGTTCTTTTACAAAAATGCAATCGATGTTTGATTAACCCCCCACTTTCTCATTGTAAACTTGTAATCAAACCTGCTATGCACTGTCAAATTGTGACTAAGAAACCTTTTAATCACAACAGAATTCTTTTCAGGCATTCTGGGGGGTCCCGACTCAGGTGTTCTGGAAGATGATCAGATTAATCTGGATCCCAGCAGCAACCTTGGAATATTTCTGCGTCGGTGCATACTTGCTTTCAGTGTGTTATCGTTTGAGGTATAGTCTAACTGTAAAAATAACCTATCTATGGAAGAAGAGTATTAGTGAAATTAAGATTCTATTTGCAAATCAAGTGTGCACACTAGTTCTGAGGCGTGCACCTTTCCTTGCGCCTCAATGCCTTGAAATTGCATCGTGTTTTCCTTGGCACCTTTAGAATTACGGTCATACCTTTCATTCAGTGGAGACATTCTAGTCTAGTCATGTCTTAATTTTTTTTTTGAGAATCTTCCTCCACTGCTGTGATTGAGTGATTCCTATTCAAAACTTTCCCTCTCCTATTAGTGTTTGATAGTCTACAAAAGTATGTTGGTGTTGCCTTCGTTTTCTCTTTTATTGTACTATTACTCCTACAGTAAATGATTTGGTGGATTTGGGAGTATATTTCCGTAAATGGTGCCTGATTAATCTTAAATCTTGTACATTTTATCTTACAATGCAGGGAGTATGTCATTTGCTGTCAGATTTAGAGTCATATCGTAAAGAATTGATTCCTGGTTCTTATTCATTTGATTTGACCCGTTTGGATGCCGGTAATGATGAGTCAGAGAGATTAGTGGAATATGATAATATGGATCTTGATAATTTTGGCTGTCGCGAAGATACAGAAGAATGTCAGACTAGTGAAAAAGGTGGTAAAGGAGTTTCATTCCATTTGCACGTGCCTAGAGTAATCAATGAGCTGGCTAAAGGTATTCTATGTGGTTTAAATCTTTACAAATGTGCTCAATTGTAGCATCAGATATGTAGATTTTTGTTACTGTAATCAACGGTTTTGTGTAGTTATTTGATACTAAAGGTTTATGTTTGTGGTTCATCCTAAACAAACAGCCTCTTTGAGCTAGGATCCTGTGCAGCACTCGGGTTATGTTGCCATTGGAAATATTGAGACCTAAAAAACAATTTGCTTATGAATCTAAAATTCTACTCTTTGCCTTGAGGTTCTCTCATCATTTTTGTATTAAAACCTATTAGGTCTGATGTCAAGATCATAGATGATCTCACAGGAAAGTTTATCGTCATATTATTAGAGAAATAGTAAAAGCGTATTAGGAGAATGATGCCCATTCACGAACAAGACTTGAGATTTTCAATCACAAACATAACTACTTCGGAAGCACCCTCAAATCCTGCTAAGTAATCTAGAATAACTATAGATTGATATATGGTGAGCAGAGCTGATCACCATAGTAACTTTCATCTTTGGTGCTCCCATTCATACAAACTGAAATGGAAGGAAGTCTGTTAGTAAACAGTAAACTAGGTCGTGCCTCATATATGTCAATCAACTTGAGTCAGAGTATATTTCACACACATATTCACAACTTTTTCAGTATGAGACACACATTCAGTCTAAGACCATATTAGGCTTGCGAAGCTGAAGAGTATCAATTGTATTGGAACCCCTAGCGACAAAGTTCAATTAAAATCCCATATCTTCAGAGAAGTGGTGTTTGAAATCTCATTCATTAACACTTTCAGAGTCGAAGTGCCGGCCTGAGGATCTCAAAGAGGATTTTCAAGGATTAACCCCAAAATCTTCTACCTATTGCAGAACATTTTCAGTTTTAGATAGCTGTACTTCTCTCATGATTGCATCATGCTCCTCCAACTTCCATTAAAAAGGCCACAGTAGTCAGTAGATGTATTCTATGACTGTATTCATGTTCATAAAAAAATATAACAGTGCGTATGACAGCAGAGAGAGAATAAGTATGGTGGGGACATAAAATTGAAAAATACTGTTGTTTTTCACCGGTGAAGGACTTGAACCATGCTATTGAGCATTTTATACTTGATGCAACTTACATTTGGCCTTTATTGAGGTGTGACGAACTTTACATAATCCTTAGCCGGTTTTTTACTTTCTGCTTTTGGATAAGAATCTAGGATGGTATATGTGGCTAGCTGATTGGAAGAAAGAATCATGCTCTGGTGCATGTTATACAGTGGCGACTTTTAAAAGATAATGTTCTAAATGCAGGTGTTGAGGTTCCAGTGGCCATTACGAGTGGTGCCAAAGCTAGAGAAAAGAGACCAAATTTGCATCCTGAAATTGATCTGTCGGAAAAATTTGATGCTAATCCTGGTACATTCTTGCGTGCAAATTGGCAAATTCATGGTTACCTGCTAGAGCAAGCTGAGGAGATTGAAAAGTATGCATATTGATGAATGCTGTATCTCTTTATCTACTGTTCATTGCAAAAATCTTGATAAATTGTAAATCTGCTTGTTTCAGACATGGAAGTTTGTTTTCTCTAAGTATTTTTGACTCCATTCTAAAGCAACTCCAGAAATTAGCACCAGAATTGCATCGCGTAAGTTACGTCTTGAAAATTTGAAATTATCTTCCCTGTATTCGTGGTAATGGGGAGGGTGCCTCTCTAAAAGTAAGCTTTTTGTACGATCAAGGTGTTACAGCTTACAAGAAGTATATTCTCACTAATGTTTTTTTTTTCTCTCCACTGCAGGTTCATTTTTTGCGCTACTTGAATATGCTGTATCATGATGATTATTCAGGGGCATTGGACAATCTCCATCGGTATTTTGATTACAGGTATTTAATATTTTTCTGACTCTGCTAGTTTGCTCTATCTTTTTCGTGTGTGTAGATGCATGTCCGCATTATTAAGATATGATAAATACAGTCAGAATTTTAGCGTTTTAGATGCTTTGTGTTCACTAAATGACGACTGGATTAAAATTTGGAATTGTTAAATTTTCATAGATGTCTGTTTGAAAACCTGAAAAGAAGTCCTTGAAAGATTTTAACAACAGGTTGTGTGGGCACTCAGAGTGTGATGACTTAATCATTGAACTAGTTAGTAAGTGATGGATTTTACGAGTTTGCATGAGTGGGTTTTAAGCTTTGTTTGAATTGTGCATGCGAAGATTAGCCGATACAACACAATCTGCCAAGTACTGAGGTTTATGGCATTCGAAGGTTAGCTGACACCAAACAATCTATCAATGTTTTAAAAGTAGTCCTTGTTGATGTTAAAGGCTACACTCTTTTTTCCTCTGGTCCTTCACACTTAATAGTGACAAATTCCCAATTTTTTATTTTCTGGGATATGAGGCGTCATTGCCCCAAGCTTAGTGTTTTTTGTTAACTGCATAGTTATATAGAAAGGAGTCACATTCTCACATCTTCTCGGATAGTTTTTTAACAGCAGAAAAAAGTGGGTGTGGTATGTTAGCTAGCTCTCATAGGTAATTTTGTGAGTGACTTTAGTAACAAGTAAATCCTTCCTGAACTTCTGTTTTAAGTGATATTTTTCCTATCATCATATCATGTAACAAGAAAGTGATCTATTCATTTCTTGGAAGAAAATATCCATTGTTTTTTTAGCAATTCAGATATTCACTTTAGCTATCTAATTAAACCAAAATAGGTCGTAAAACCCTCCTTTTTTTGTAAGTAGAATATACAGCTGTTTCTCTTTTGCTAAGGGTCGATTAGAATAGTCGCACTATTATGAACGTAAAAGGCTGTGTATGTCCGAACCTTGCCTCACTTGGTGCGGGAACCTCTTCAGAGGCATTGGATGTGATGAACCAAAGCTGAAGTTAGTTGGTCTCATTTGTAAGAATATTGTAGCTTGGGTGTTTTCTCTTAATGGAGAGCTGACATAGTAATGATGGAGCTGAAGTGCAGGGATGGAGGGGAATGATCTTTGCTCTTCCTCTTCTGATGACAACACCTTTGGGAAGTATGAGATTGCCTTGTTATGCTTGGGCATGTTGCATGTTCACTTTGGCCACCCTAAGCTAGCGCTAGAGGTACAATGCGCTCTAACGACATGTCTTAAGCACACGTCGTTTTGTTTGGAGTATTTGCTACTAATTTTTTGTTTGATTTTGTCAATGTCCAGGTTTTAACAGAAGCAGTGCATGTCTCACAGCAGGTATAGTTGCAATTAATTTTCTTGTGAGCTAGAATGTTACGGCATCTGATCACGTAGACATGTAACTAACTTGGTCTTCTGAGCTTGCATATCTGCTGATTGATATGGGCATAAAATAACTCAATTATATATTAACCATAAGGAAAATGACACCCAAGTAGACAATTTGTTCCAGGCTACGCTTACCAAGAAATATGTCAGTTTACTGCTACTGGCGAATCCACAATATAATAATCTGGTGCTCGGACACAGAAGAGGATAAAAATGAGAGCATTTTTTCCTCTTCTTTTTTTTTTCCCCCCGCCAAATATGTTGCTCTGTAGTTTTTATATAATGATAGCTTTAACTTATCAATGGGGCACCGGAAACAAAATATCTGGGTCCTCAACTCATTTTTTTAATGTTTTTCGTGACAACATTACCAGATGCTTCAAAGTCTAGAACCCCTGATGGTTAAACCTTGGATATCTAGATGTCATAGCAAATATTTTAGTTTTAGAAGTTAATTGGTTGTTACTACTAATCTACAGTTTTCTAAGTATCATCTTGCTGCTCATCATCTTTCTCCTTTATTTTTCATATGACTTACTCCTATTTCTGTTTTCATGCAGCAAAGCAACGACACTTGTCTTGCACATACTTTGACAGTCATCTGCAACTTGTTGTCTCAATTTGGCATATCAAGTGCTTCAAGAATACTTGGATCATCATACTCGCCTATGACAAGCACTGAGTCATCATTAACTACCCATCAACAATTATATGTGCTGCTGAGAAGAGCCTTGGCTAGATCAGAAAGACTAAATATGACTCCATTGGTGTCTGCCAACCATCTCGCAATGGCAAAATTTGACCTACTGGTAAGCTTTTAGATATTGTCAGTTGTCGACTTTAATGTGTTCACTTGATTTGTCTGAATCAGCGAGTTAAAAGTTGTTACGGCCAATTCAATTATTCCAAGATGTTTAAGTATGATTGTGACCTGCCCTAGGAGAAAAGGCACAAATAATATGGAAATATTGCAGCCTTAGCTATATAGACTGTAGAGCTGTTTGAGATTGCCAGCACTGCGTCTTCGATTTGGGGGGTGGGTGGGTGGGTGGGTTGTTCTTGGTTTCATATCTATAGCATTTCACTAGCTCAAATAGTCCCCAAAGCAGATTCTTGTCGTGCTAGCCATTGTTCTTACGTGAATTTAAATAAAAGGTTGCATTATTTTCTTTGCCTTTCAATATTTATTTTGTGGGCTCTGATAAAGGTTAAAACTTTTCATGAAAACAGTTGATTAAATGTTATGAAATTCCTGAATATATCACCTTCAAAGGTTGAGTTATCATAGTTGTCTTATGCTTCTCTGTTCCATATTATCTGATGTCGTGGCTTTTTGTGATATGACGTAGGATAAGGAGAGTTTTTTTTGACAAATTGGAAATTGTGATTTATTAATTGATGGTCTTAATGTCACTGGCTATGAAGCGTAGCTGCAGATGACTTCTAAATTCCTAGATAAGTAAGAAAAAACTTCTTTGTGGGATAAAACTCTAACACAACAGCATTAGGTTATCTCTAGTATGTTAACTTTTTTGTGTGGAGTGGAGATGTTTTTGTAATTCAATTTGAGGTTTTAATGTTGCTGCAAATGTGAATAGTTTTCTTCAAATTTTATTTAGATGTTATATTTTGTGGTTAACGTGCAGCATGTGCAAAGACCTATGTTGTGCTTTGGACCTAAAGCTTCTGTTAACCTGAAGACACGCCCACCTAATGTTTTTCAGGTATCAGAATACATTTGAATAACGTTTGTGTTATGTATTTGAGTTTGTGCTTCAAATTTTCATTACTTCTGCTATTCTGTAGGAACTGAGATTAAGTTCTCATGTAATAAGTGATATTGGCAATGAAGCTTCAGAAATACCTCGTGATGGTGTTTTTGCGACTGCTTGGCTTAAGAATTCGCTGAAGACAATGAGTTCTCTGATTACAAACCCAGAAAACAGATCAGGAAATGATACTTTTGGCTTCTTTGCTCAACAAAGTTCAATCCCTGGACCTGTACTTCAGTCACTTGGTAATTCATTTCTAGTCCGTGCGACAGCTTGGGAAATGTATGGCAGGTGAGGATCTATGATGACATATTTTCCATTGTTCATTTCTTTTTCTGGCTTTTGCAGCTGTAGTATGACTGATTTTGTTTTATAAGAACTTCTATTCTAATGTGTTTGCTCGGCAAATCTTGTCATCAGTACCCCACTTGCAAGGATAAATGCACTAATGTATGCTTCTTGCTGTGCTGACGCGTCAAGGTAACTGTACCAAATATGTTGTAAAAAATTATGCCATGCTATACATAAATATTGAACATCATTTTGCTTTTCTGTTTGTTCTTCATGGATATATCAGTTCAGATAATCTTGCCTTAGCATGTATGAAGCTTGTCCAACATCTTGCAGCATTTAAGGGTTATAAGGGTGAGCTTTGTTTTAGTTGATCATATTTTTATATAAATATTACCAACTTTTTTTAGCTTATTATTGGCTGGTTATATTTATATTTGTTTAAATTAAACTTCGGCTTGTAACTAACATTGTGCTATTCAGATGCGTATGCCGCTTTCAGAATAGTAGAACAGAAGTTTGATGTTATCTCAAAATCAAGGATCTCGCTTTTGAAGCTTCAACTTCTTCATGAGCATGCTTTACATAGGTGATTTTTGTGCAGATTAAGACCATTAAGTGGATTTTGTTATTGTGCCTAATTGACTAAGTTATATTATTCGTACATGCAAACTCTAGAAATCTGGATTATGACTTTTTTTGACAGAGGACACTTAAAGCTTGCTCAACAAGTATGTGATGAGCTCGGTGCGTTGGCTTCCTCTGTGACCGGTGTTGATGACGATATAAAGACTGAAGCAAGCCTTCGTCAAGCTCGGACATTACTTGCTGCTAAACAGTTTAGCCAGGTCCTGATATTCATTCTCCTTCCAATTGTGCCGGCTTTATACTTGAAAATGTAGTTACAGCTTGCTATTTTTTGTTGCAAAAGAGTTGCTTGGCTGTTTAATTGTTCTTTTTTTGTCATATACTTGCAAGTTTGAACATCCATGCTGTTTTAGCAGTTAAATGTGGCCGTCCTTTTATCTAGTGTAGGAGGCACAAGGCTAAAACTATACAGAGGGATGGAGGAATTCTTTCTGAACTATTGTCCATAGGATTTCGTTCTCATTTTAGAGCTTCAATATAATTCAACAATTGAAACTATTGCTTTTAAAATGTATGGACCTGGATAACATTATTGAGTGTTGCTGTTAACATCTAAGGCAAGGCAAAGTAGCCGCGATGAGTGTTCTAAAAAAAAAACTCCTTCCATCTCATTTTTTTTCCTTGTGACTTTTATTGATTAGCCTATGTCAACACTGCTGGTAGTCTGTCAAAATATGGATCACGTACAACCTTTCAAAATAATCATATGAAATTAATACTCTTGAAAACTCAAAATGTGACAATGTATATTAAATGTCTGCATATATTTGAATTATTGGTGCAATTTGACATCCGTTGATTATCAAAGTCTATTAAGTGATATATAAATGGGATGGGAGGAACGCCATTTTTAAGCACATCCGAATGCGCTAAGAATAATGAAGTCTTGTTAATTAGGCTTGGGATGTAGTACTATAGTTGTAAGATTTCTATGGGTATTATCTGTTTATAGAAAGTAAGAAGGCCAGAAGTAAGAAGTAACGTATATTTGTGTAGCTGTGAATTGTGATCTATGTCAATGTAAAGGGCTAATTCTCTGTCACTAGAATTTGATTTTTGCATTGCCACAGCAACAAGATGACTGTTGTATTTAGTTGATTTTTAGCGGCTTTTTTTTGCATATTCACCATGCACTTGATGCCTTTGATTGTGTCATTAAACCTGTCTTATTTTTGCAGAATTGTGGTCTTATATGGACTTATGGAGTATTAATTTTGTAGAGTTCACTTTATGTTGCTGGCCTTCAACGATGTTATTTACTTAAGGCTTAAGCCTTATTAGCATTGTTTTTATTCCAGGCAGCACAGGTTGCACACTCCCTGTTTTGCACATGTTACAAATTCAACCTTCAGGTGGAAAATGCCTCGGTTCTACTATTTCTGGCTGAAACTCACAAGGTATTTTGATATGGAGTTGAATCTAATCAATGTGTTTTTGTGATTGGCCGTGATATAGGGGACTCAGGTATTCCTGATTCAAGTATTTTTCTAGTTTACCATATTTCTTTAATTTGCTTTTTCAGAAAGCGGGAAATGCTGCTCTAGGTCTTCCATATGCGCTGGCAAGCATATTGTTTTGCCAGTCCTTCAACTTGGATCTCCTAAAAGCATCTGCGACACTAACTTTGGCTGAGCTGTGGCTCATGTTTGGCCCAAGTGAAGCGAAAAGGGCTCTAACCCTTCTTCATGGGGTTTTCCCTATGATTCTTGGACATGGAGGTTTGGAACTCCGTGCACGAGCTCACATTACAGAGGCTAAATGTCGTCTTTCTGTTCCAGGTTTTTCAGGTGTGTAAATTTTCCTTTATGATGAGAAATGAGAACACAATTGTTTCCGGTAACCGCATTGAAAATTGCATAACGATTGTGATGTTTAGGTGCCATTTTGATCTTGGTGCAGCATCTGAGCATTATCTTGTATTTTTGCTGCGTTCTCTCTTCTCTGGTTCATGAGAGACTGCTCTGTTTAATAAACTGCCTACAGGGCTACGCGCCTAGACTCGAATTTGAAGCCTTAGTGGTTTCAGTGCTGTTTCTCATTTGTCCAAAACTAAAAACCTTTCTATTTATAGTCTGTTGTAGTGTTGTACTGTTGCTAATTTTTTGTTTTGAATACCGCTTTAGTTTCTCAAGAACCAGATGCTGTGCTCCATTCTTTGAAGGAAGCCTGTGACGAGCTTGAACTTCTGGAGGTGAGTTCTCTTACGTTTTCTTTGATCTCCGTGTTGCCGTGGATATTGCAGTCGTGCATTTGAAACACTTTTTTGGATTTTGCCTTTCAACAGTACCAATAGTTTATCAGGCTCGCCTTTATTTTCAAATTTATCTGCTACAGTCACCAATTAGCATCAACCCAAGAAACTGATCAGAGCCCTTTGTTCAAGGATGTTAGGTCGAGAGAGATACCTCAAACAAAAATAGTTGCGTCTGTATCTCTCATGTCTCAACTAGAATTCAAACATCGTTGATGTAGAACATCCCCACTCTTTTCCAATCTCGATACATCACATATTCACATACATGTACATCTTTTTAGTTATTTTACTTCTGTATACTGCAAGAATTCAACGAGTTCATAAAAGCTTGCACCTTGTTTGCAGTACCACGAGTTAGCAGCAGAGGGTTTCTATTTGATGGCGATGGTATACGATAAGTTAGGAAAGTTACAAGAGAGGGAAATTGCTTCAGCCTGCTTCGAGAAGCATGTCACTGCTTTAAAGAACCCTCAACACTCCGTTATACAGTCTATATAGACAATGCACGTTCATCAGACTTTCAACATATACACGGCATTTTAAGACAGCCTCAACAACGGTAAAATTTATTTAAAATGCACGATTTTCTCTTCTTTTGCAAGAGATGTTATTTATTTTATTTTCCGTTCAATCTTCTCATTATTTTACCTAGTATTGATGGGTTTGAGTCTTTTTTTTTCCCTTTTCCTGTTGTAGCAGCATTTCTCGGTTGTATACTTGTATTAGTAGTAGTAACTAGTAAGTGTATTCAGTCTAATTGTCGATGCTTCTTATATACGTAGTCTTTAAGGGACTGGTGGATTGGTGTAATGTCGTCGATGTTGCTGCTTACTATCCACGGCATTCTGACGATTTTTTGTGTATAATTGAATTGACTTGACTTTCATCGACTCTGCGGTGGCTGTTTTCTTTTGTCCAGTGATTAAGCCTTCCATGGTCCGAGTGTCTGAGTGTCCGACGGCAAAGAAAGAAACGTTACCAGCACCAAAATTGTTTGCTGGGTCACTTTTAGGCTTTAGCCCATTGATACAGCCCAATCTGCAATAAATAGTCTTAACACTAATACTGAAGATGCACTAATTAATTCATTTTGAGGAACCGAATATGTCTTCGTCTAGTGGTTAAGATGGATGTATTATGGAGAATAGGTTTTATGTTTGAATACCTCTCCATTCTATTCTTATGCGACTAAGCGAGGATTTCGTTTTACAAAAAATATTGTTTCGAGAATGGTATGTGTTAGGTGTCATCTGCACGAGGGGTTAATGTAGAAATGGATGTACAATGGAATTCACAAATTCTATAGAATATAGAAGTATCCTTTGTTCTAGTCAATAATTTATATTTGCTTAAACCCCTTCTAAAATGAAACAAATGTAAACCATTCACTAGGTTCAAGGGAGTAATATTTTTTATCAAAAATTAAAAATTGAATTGTCAAAATTTGTTTGAAAATTAAAGTAACTATAGAGTACCCATGGTTAAATAAGTATCCAAATAAAATCATTTGAGACAAGTTCAATATGAGAATTTCGTCTCAAAAATCGTTTTGTTAGTCCTTGTAAATACAGTAGTATTTGACAAGTTCGTGATTTTATCCTATCTTTCCACCTATCCTATTTACCCCGTTCTATATTTAAAATCTATTCAACCCGTTTTATACTTACAATGTACTCGTATATCTCTAACTCAAACTTACAACCACTGCAATTGAACTTCGACAAATTTCACCGATCCGATTTCGATTCCGATTCCGATAGCTAGACCAATAAGCTAAGCTCATTGATATGTTTTGCCTTACCAAAGCTAAAGGTCATAGATATGTACCTTCCCAATTACCAAACCTTATCAATGATCACAAGATTTCACAAGATATCACATGTACCTAGACGCCTACACCATCTCATGGCCCCCACCACACACCTCAAATAGATATACAATGCAAATTATAGAAAAAAATAAATCAATAAACACAAATTCCCCAAAATATTAATTAATCAAATTAAATTAAATTAAAGTATATACTCTTTGGACGGTCCACATTACACTGAATTAGCATTATATTATTAATATTATTACTCCTCAGTCCTCCTACCATATAACACCATACACATACTCCCATTCCACACCTCTTCATTTCAGTTCCCAATTCCCTCTCACTCCCTACATCTCTCCCTTCACTCACTCTCACACACACTCTCATCTCCGTCTCGCTCTCATCTCCGGATTTCGAGACGGGATTATTCACAGTTGTCGACGGTTTTTAAAAAAAACACGATTTTACAACTAAAAAACAACACTCACCTTCCCTTCACCAGACCTTTCATTTAGTTCGGGGGATTATTCACTGTTGTGACGGTTTTTTACGGCAAAAAATAGTATTCGCACTCTAGTCTAATCAAATTTTTATTTTTTGTTACTAAAAATGGCGAGCATTAATGTAATTGGAGCAATGAGAACACCTTCTTGTTCTTCGCCAATGACGACATTGCCGAAATCAAATGTTGTTGTGAGCGGTAATGGTTTTGGTGTTGGTTATGGTTATGGTTATGGTTATGGTTATGGTTATGGTGATAAGGTTATCGGTAAAACGACGACGTTTCTTCGAAGTTCAAATTCTAAGGTTCGGAGAAGTCGGTTTGTTGTTTCGCCGAGAGCGGTTTCGGATTCGAAGAATTCTCAGACTTGTCTTGATCCTGAAGCTAGTAAAGTGAGCAGCATTCTTTACTTTACTTAATTTTAATTTTTTAGTTAATTTAGTTTGTTTGATTGTTTACGTTTTCAAAATATGAGACGGATTTTGAACTAATGTTCGTCGTTTTAGTTGCAAAATCTCTCGTATGAGACCGTAAAACGATCACTTTTAGTCTGTCGTACACAAGACGTATTGATTTAGTAATTGATTGATTGATTGATTGTTATGTGAATGTTGTTGTTTAATTTCGATTATTTATTGTTATTACTAGAAAAGTGAATTTTGTGATCGTGTTTCTGCTTCAATTATATCTTGAATAATTGAATATTTTGTTACTACAATTAGAAAGTGAGCAGCATTCTTTACTTAATTTTTAATTTTTAACTTTTAGTTATTTTAGTTTGTATGATTGTTTACGTTTTTCAAAATATCTACTTCCTCCATTTCAATCAATTCTATACATTTCACTTTATGGGCACTATTCATAAGTCGAGTGAATTCTCGACCCAACTTCTAATATACTCCCTCCTATTCCATATTTTCTTCCCTTTTGTATTTGGCACAAATATTAAGGTGGAGATTAAAATAAGTGTAAAAAATTGGGTGGAGTTTGGTGATAGGAGAGAGGGATGAATAATTAGGAATTAAATAAGAAATTGTGGGGCCAAAAACATTAAAAAAGAATAAAATAGGAATAAAAAGGTTGAGTGGGGTTTGATAATACGAGAGAGAAATGAATAAAATAAGAATAAAAGTTTCCAAAATAGCAAAGGGGAAGAAAACCTGAATAATCCGTTTTAGGAAATAGGGAAGAAAATATGGAATAGGAGGGAGTATAACATAAAAGATAATCATGTGAGATCTTGTTTAAATTGTCTTACCGAGTGCATTGTGAATATCAAAGTTTTATAATTTATATCGATACGTAACAAAAGATATTAAAAAAAGAAAACGAGTATTGACAAACGTGAATAAAGCAAATGTATAAAATTGATTGGAATGGAGGAAGTATTTTTTACTTGCAAAATCTCATATGTGACCATAAAATGATCACTTTTTACCATACACCTATCTTACACAATACACAAGACGTATTGATTTAGTAATTGATCATTGATTGATTGTCATGTGAATGTTGTTGTTTAAGTTCGATTATTTATTGTTTTTAATAGAAAGTGAATTTTGTGATCGTGTTTGAATGCTTGAATATTTTGTTACTACTATTAGAAAGTGAGCAGCATTCTTTACTTCATTTTTGATTTTTAATTTTTAATTTTTAGTTACTTTAGTTTGTTTGATTGATTACGTTTTTCAAACTATGTGAGACAGATTTTGAACAAATGAAGTATGTATGTTTCGTCGTTTTAGTTCTATTTTTTAGTTGCAAAATCTCGTATGTGATAGTAAAATGATCACTTTTAACCATATAACGGTCGTCCACAAGACATATTGATTTAATAATTGGTTGATTGTCATGTGAATGTTGTTTAATTTTTGATTATTTATTGTTTTTACTAGAAAGTGAATTTTGTGATCGTGTTTCTTGTAATTAATGCTTTAATTATACTATATATCTTGAATAATTGAATATTTTGTTACTATTATAGAAAGTGAATTGTGAGATTTTGTTATTAATTATTTGTAATTACTCGCGGTTAGTCGTCATCATTTGTTACTTTTGATTAATATTCGTCTTACGAGTTATAGTGAAAGAAATGTAAACATACGTTTGAGACGGAAAGAGTGATTAATTAATTGTCGAATTATTGGAAAGGGTAATTAATTTTTTCTTGAATATGGCGCTTGTTGATCTCCATTGCTTAACGTAAAGTGATGTCTTGAATATTGCGCCAGTTTTGACTTCAGTCTGTTAGAAAATAAAGAGGTGTGATCCAGGATTTAAGAGCTTTTTGAATTTGTTGCTAATTAAAAAAAGCGGTGTGTGAAACCTATGGCTATGTTATTTCGACATTTCACTTTGGTTGCATGTTGATACTTTGATACGACACACGACACTTTGATTCTTTATAGACGAAAAAAGTGAAAATTTCACACAATATAACTGTGTACTTGACACTTCTTGAATTGTAGCCGGGGAAAAATAGTTGAAACGGCATTTTGAATCCTCAGCATTGTTGTTGAATTGACTTGATTACTGAATTGATGTGATGCAGAGTGTTTTGGGAATTATACTTGGAGGTGGTGCTGGAACCCGTCTTTACCCATTGACAAAGAAGAGAGCGAAGCCTGCTGTACCTCTTGGTGCGAACTATAGGCTCATTGACATTCCCGTGAGCAACTGTTTGAACAGCAACATTTCAAAAATTTATGTTCTTACGCAGTTCAATTCTGCGTCTCTGAACCGACATCTGTCACGGGCGTATGCTAGTAACATGGGAGGTTACAAGAATGAGGGTTTTGTAGAGGTTCTTGCAGCTCAGCAAAGCCCTGAAAACCCGAACTGGTTTCAGGTACGGCATGAAGATTGCCCTTACTCACATAGCATTTCCCGTACGGTCCTTAACTTGCTTGCAAGGCTAATTACTCCTGGGTGACCGGTGCATTATTGATTGCAGGGTACCGCTGATGCTGTCAGGCAGTATTTGTGGCTATTTGAAGAACACAATGTACTGGAATACTTGATTCTTGCCGGTGACCATTTGTACCGTATGGATTATGAAAAATTCATCCAAGCTCACAGAGAAACAGATGCAGACATCACTGTTGCTGCACTGCCAATGGATGAAGCTCGCGCAACTGCATTTGGTCTGATGAAGATAGATGAGGAGGGTAGAATTATTGAATTTGCTGAAAAACCCAAAGGAGAACAGTTGAAAGCTATGAAGGTACTGCTAGAATGTTTAGATTCATATATTTTGTTTTGGCAGTTGCTTGTATACCCCGTCATCTTGTTTATAAATGACTCATTATTCTAACAAGGAGTCTTGCTTGTGACGGATAATATGAGTCACACGCTGAAGACGAATAGACTCATCTCACAATAAAGCAAGTGGGAGGAAAATGGAGCACCTCATGGATATAGCCACTTGCATAATGTGAGAGGGGCACTATTCGTCTTCAGCTTGTGATAGATAGTGCCCGTCTTCAATGAGAATCTGTGTTATTCTAATTCTTTTCTTCGAGCACTTGCAGGTTGATACAACTATACTAGGTCTGGACGATGAGAGAGCTAAAGAAATGCCTTACATTGCAAGTATGGGCATATATGTTATCAGCAAAGATGTAATGTTAAATTTGCTCCGAGATACATTTCCCGGAGCTAATGATTTTGGAAGTGAAGTGATCCCCGGCGCCACTGCCGAAGGCCTGAGAGTATGTTCAGCTCCCTCTGTCATGAATCATATGCTTTATTTTCAGTTTAATTAATTATTCCTCACTAATCCAATGTAGGTGCAAGCTTATTTGTACGATGGCTACTGGGAAGATATCGGTACAATTGAGGCTTTCTACAACGCCAACTTAGGTATTACGAAAAAGCCAGTGCCCGATTTCAGGTATCTCCTTCCTGCAATAAGTTTTATCGTTATATCACAAAGTCTGAAATGTTTCCGTCTGAAAGTTCTGTATTATAATCATGGTGCTGGTTTCTGTTTTGAAGTTTCTATGATCGTTCATCTCCAATCTATACACAACCTCGTTATTTGCCTCCTTCAAAGATGCTCGACGCTGACATAACAGAAAGCGTTATCGGTGAAGGCTGTGTGATTAAGGTAACAAGTTTAATAATTCTGCCAATTTTCAGAATATTTAGTGTCAGTTTTAATTAAACTATAAATATCCCTGTACAGAACTGCAAGATTCATCACTCTGTTATCGGTCTGCGGTCCTGTATTTCAGAGGGAGCAATCATTGAGGATACACTGTTAATGGGTGCTGATTATTATGAGGTTAGTGTTATAATTCCATTCCCCTGAAAAGAACAGAAGAAGACAGAAACCGACATGGAGACCATACTCGATAGTTTCGTGTTTTCATGCGCTGATCCTTACAAATTCAGTTTATCGAGATTCGGAACGTTCCAACTAGTTGCTCTTGCTTGTGGTGCACTTGTCCTTTTAGCTAATGACTAATAATTTATTCTACTTTCCAGACGGATGCTGACAGGAAATTCCTGGCTGCCAAGGGTAGTGTAGCTATCGGAATTGGAAAGAACACGCACATAAAGAGAGCGATTATCGACAAGAATGCACGAATTGGGGACAATGTCAAGGTTAGTGAGTCATAACCTTATACTCCCTACCTTTTTCCATTATCAGAATGCAATTCTTGGATTAAATTCACATCCTATCTAACCTTTCTTGTGAAGGTATGACGACACAAGCAATATAGCCAAATTAATGAAACGCCTTTTATCGTCATTAACGCTTAATTCGTCATCATCAAATTTAATCTTCTACGTCTACGACTGCAAGTATTCCGAGTTTCCGACTCACGAATTGCGCAGTAGAAATTGAAGTAGCTTGTCAAATTGTCTATACTTTTATCACATGTTCAATTTACTATCGGCAAAAGTGGCAATCCGGTCGGTTATGGGTTGGGTCGTGTCTAGTTCGGGTTATGTCGGGTCCTTTTTAGCTCGGGTCATTAGCGGATCAGGTTATCGACATATATTTTATCTTATATATTTAGTTTTAGATGATAATTTTATTTTGGGTTTTTCTACGGTGTGCCCCTGAACTATTCGAGTTTCTAACTTGTACTCTTGCGTTTTTCAAATTACCAATTGTACCCTTAAACTCTACTAAGTAGTCCCAAACGTGACCCTTTGTTTCTAAACCGTCAAGTTAAGACGTTAAATGCCTACTTGGCGTGATGATTTGGAAGTATAAAAAATTGGAGGGAAAATTTCGGAAAAATGGAGGAAAAACGGAGGGAAACCAAAGTAATAGCCACATAGCATAAGTAGTCCAAATCATCACGCCATGTAGGCATTTAACGTCTTAACTTGACGGTTTATAAACAAAGGGCCACGTTTGGGGCTGATTAGTAAAGTTTAAGGGTACAACTGAAAATTTGAAAAACGCAAGGGTACAAGTTAGAAACTCGAATAGTTCAGGGGCACCGCATAGAAAAACCCTTTTATTTTTAAATAATGAGCAACTATATTAATTGTAGTTTTAAGTGAAAATAATTGAGATGAATGTCAATTTGGTGTTATTTAAACCATTAAGCTAGGTCCGTTATAAGGTTATCGGGTCACGGGTCGGTTTAGGTCGAGTACGGGTTGGAAAATAATAAGGCCGCTATCGGTTATTGAATAGGGTTGGGTCAGTTCAGTTTTGGTTCACCCAATTCAGGTTGTATTGGTTCGGGTTTCGGGAGGGTCGAGTCGGGCTCCTTGGGTCGGGTCGGGTCGGGTCGGGTCGGGTTTTGCCGGCTCTAACTATCGGTACTGCTTCTACTGCAGATCATCAACACTGACAATGTACAAGAAGCCGCTAGGGAGACAGACGGGTACTTCATCAAGAGCGGGATTGTGACCATAATCAAGGACGCTTTGATTCCGAGTGGAACCGTGATCTAAAACGATGAATAGCATAAACTGTAGCAGCAAATTTCTTTTGGTAACCACTTAAATTCCTACTCTTAGCCTCGTATCGCCTCTCGACTCGACTAAATGTGAGTGTAAATATTCCGATACTTGCGACGGTATGATGTTTCCAGAACGAAGAAGCTATATTAAGTACTTTAGGTCCTTCATTACATAAGGTAGCTGGCTCTACTTGATCTCAAATAAAACTTTTCGCAACAATTATCGAATGCAATTCTTTTTTCTTTTCCTATAGGAAGTACCGATAGTCTTCGCGACAATTATGTTTTTCTTATAAATTTTCATTTGTGGCGGGTAATATCCATCACAAGCTTGTGACACGTCAAATAAAATCCACTTTAGAAGATCGGACAAGCTTTTGTGATTACCCATGCACTTTTACTTTTGTTTTTTTATACCCATATGAGTAATATTTAACCCATCACAAGCTTTATCCGTCGCAAGGAGACTTATTGTTTAAAAAAACCAATTCGAGAGTTAGGCCGGTTCTTTTCGACTGAAATGAGCTGAATTGAACGTATAAATAAAACTTAACGGAATACAACCAAGCAAAATTAAAAGAGCTGAAATTAAGCCAGAAAAAACAGGACCTTAGGAGTGAACAAAAAGCGGCCCGGACCGCTAAACAGAGTCCCAAAAAATATTGTAACTAGTCTATGGACTGGTCCGGTCCACATAAAAAATAACTTAATTTACCTTGTAAAATAGTACCTATCCGCTCCAAACCCGGAAAAAACACGGACTTTAAGGGTTCCAACCAGTTCGGTTTCGGACCGGTGAACTCGAGTAATTCATATTTTCGATATCACCCAGGCAAGTAGGCAACAGTAGCAATGTTAAGGGGCAAGCACCAAAATGTCTTAGAAAGCGAACCATCTGTGCATTTACATCTTCGGCATTTAGATCTTCCATGAATAACTACACCAAGTACAAAAGGTAGGTAGTATTCTAGCCGCCATTGAAATGAATTCCCGCATTCAATTTCGCTGTACAATCCTACTGCAGTAGGGCGACCGCAACAAAATGTGCTGGCTTCAGTAAACCAAATTGAATGCCTGAGATTCGAGCCGACACCTGAAACAACTTGAGCCAATGTAAAATGGAACTGAAACAACCGCGCCCAACGACCCGCTCATACATGTGTCGGGGCTCGAAATTCCTGAGATTCGAGCTGACACCTGAAACGACTTGAGCCAATGCAAAATGGAACTGCAACAATCCCAACCCAACCACCCGCTACCGCTACGTACATGTGTCGGGACTCAAATTCACACTTTTCTCCAGAAAAAGTAATAAAGGAAAAAAACCTAATTCATCAGTTATATTTACTTAAGTAGCATTTGCGTGTGCTTTCCTGAGTATTCGCTTCCATTTATCCTTGAGGTCCTCGGGAGTGCGGGTTCCGTCAAATACATGACTTCCAAATTCCAGAATTTTCATCCATGGCAAATTTTTCTTGGCTATCAATGAGTATTTAGCCACCCCTTCCTACAACAACAAAGTCACAAACTGACTACTAGCGGAAAACACGGAAAAACTAGCACAATTTAATTACAGTATATGTATTCGATCTACTACATTACGTGAAAAACTAGCACAATTTAACTCTGTATTCGATCTACCATATTACGTGAAAAACTAACACAACTTAACTCTGTATTCGACCTACCATATTACGTGAAAAACTAGCACAATTTTACTCCTGTATTCGATCTACCATATTACTCTCTCATATCCTTTTCAATAGAAAATAAATTATACAGATCACGGATAAACACAGCGTATCTTTCTTAAGTTCATAGAATTTAAAGACAAATATAAGTTCAGAAAAGCAAACAGGAGTAGCTCCGCTTTGTCGAATAGGAATCAGTGGTCCACATTTGTCCAATAGGAACATTCTGAATTCCACATTTCTCATTTTCAGTTATTCTTAAAGCTACACATGACTAAAATTATGGCAGCCGCTCCTTGGCTCTGAGAGACCTCACTAATCAAAACAGGAGTAGCTACGGGGTAATTAAACTATGTAACGGAGTATACCCCCTCACAGCAATCATTCCAGTTCATATACTAGATGTAAAGTAGAGAAGCAACTCCTATTTGTAAATTTAACCAATAACACGAATGTGTTTCATGTTCTATGTCATATTGTCCTGAGTGAAGATCGCAAACATTAGTATGTTGTAGAATGAACCCCAGAACCCCAAAACGACAACATCATTCCAGTGCCTCAATTGCGCGGTAGGGGCTAGGGGCGTATGCAACCTACTTTGAGTTATAAAACACAAAGAAGTTGTTTCTGTATGACCCATAATGGAGATTGCGTCGCAGATGCATCGAGACCCTGCCTCGCATAATACTTGAAGCATAAGGAGTTCAATGAGCCATTTTGCTTAACTCCATCATATTCCAAAGTCGAAGAGAACTGACTCTCTAGCCACGTTGGAAATAGAAATAATTACGATACTCCATATCGAAAAGTAAAATCATTTGAACAAACCAACTCTATTTGGAAAGACGAAATGGTAGCCACTAGCCAAAGACATCATGATATTAGAGAAGATGACCACTAAAATATTATCAACTTTCGAAGTATTCACTCAAGTTTATAAACTTAGCTTCAGAACATAACATGCAGATCCATATAAAAGCACTCGAGAGAAACCTGTACCTTCAAAATTTCTTCTTCTTCTTTGGTCCAGAGTAATTTCTTCCGCCTCTCAGTAAAAACAGGTGGAGGCTGATACTGACTGCAATAGTAGCAAAGTCATGAGTACATTGCCGTGAATTTTTAAACACAACGAAGAACCAAATAAATTGTTTGTCACTCTATGTCATTGTCCTGTAACTCAGAAGGACTCGCATTCTTAACAATGCTACACAACTTAAGGAAAACAATAAAAAAGATTAGAGGTAAAAGTACACAGAGACAATAAAATCATTTCAGAACAAAGGTCGGCATGCAACGAAAATTGAAGGCATTTAAAATCAACCAAACAATTAAAAATAGGAAGAAATTCACGAATCAAAAGGGATGATTATATTGGAAAAGAAATTTTAAGGAATTATTTCCCATAAATGATAAGAAATCAAAGCAACCGCAGAAATTCCAAGTGAAACACAGCAGCGAAACATCAGTGCCAGCATAAATACCAAGAATAATATAGTCAAGTGGAAACGGTACAAACTCACATTTGTTTTCGAGAATCTACTTTCTGCCTAGATTTCACTTGGGTAGCCTCTTCAAAGTCTTCGTGGTCACTGCTTGGCTGAGTACCTTTCCGCTTACAGTGAAGTCTATGCCCTCTGTGTGGACTTTCTTCAGATGGTTTGTTTTCATCCCTAGTATCCAACTGTTCATTTACCAGTCCTGGATTTTGCTCGCTCACGGAATTGACATCATGTTGCTGCAACTTTACCTGCTTAGCCCCATCATTTTCCCTCCTGCGGTGAGAATCTCCAACATCAGAAGTCTGGTTACCGATGTTTTTGTTCACTGCTATGTGACCCACTGAGATATTTTCAACATCAACTAAGGTGCAGTTTTTATCTCCAGCTTTGTCATTCATCACTTCTGTTGGTTCTCGGGGCTCTGACTGTTCGTGAGCCTTCTCCGGCAGTCCATCATAATTTCCACCCATTGCGTTTTTGTTTTGCTGATTCCTTGAAGCCATATTTACTGCTTCTGTGTGCACCATTGACTCGCAGCGTTTCCTTTTCCGACAGCTAGCATGCTCTTCAAAACCAGAATTCTCAGAATTTACTATCACGCAATTTGCAGTAACACCTCCTATGACAGAGGTCTTATTTATATCAGGTCTTGTAGAGGCATCTACCGGCTGCTGATCCTTTTCTTCCATTTCTTCGTGATAAACTTCGTCTACATTATTAGTCTCTATATGTTGTTTGAGAAAAATTCCAGATTCTTTGTGTGTCGTAGAGGCATCATGCGTTCCGGCATGACAGGCATCATCTTTTAGCGACCTAACCGCAGTTTTGGAGTCATCACAGTGGCCTCTCTGACTCTCAGCAGGTTGATCAGCATTAGCTTTCAGTTGCTCACAACTAGTATAGTCATCTTGTAATGTGGCAATGTCTATCTTATCAGAACTTCCGTCAACGTCCATCGCGTCACCTCTTGCCGAACAGACAGTGCTCCTATGAAGCTCTATCTGTGTTTGCTTCCTTTGTACACCTAATCCATCCAATTCCACTACAACTTTCGGACGCTTCATACTTTCTGATATGAGTCTCACTGGAATAACATTATCCGTTACAAGATTAAGATCATTATTCAGCAATTTTAAATCAATTTCCCCTACACGTACTCTTACATTGTGAGATCCTCCAATTTCAACAGGTTTCGTAGGATCCTCCCTATTCATTGGCAACCCATGTTGAAGAATGCCCTTTCGAAATGTAAAACCACTTACATCTGGGCTTTCTCTTTTCGAAGTTCCAACAGCAGTCTGCACATCCACGGTGCTTCCAACTGCCTTATAATTCAGAAAACTGGCAAGCGTCTTTTGGGCCGAAATGACCAACTCTTTTGCCCTCTGAAGCTCACCTAGTGAGCGTTTATATACACAATATGGGCAGTGGAAGTTACCCTCACCATCAAAGTGAGCAGCACAAGACATACAGTCCTTATGAAGTACAATTGGACAGTCATCATTGGTACACACCAGGACACCATCACGTTCATTGCATTTCAAACAAGCTTTTTTGCTCGACATCTACACAGGTCCAAGGGGTGTATCTGGAGCTTTTATATTAGAGCGTTCATCACATTGAAGGGTCATCTCATCACATCCTGAATGAACACATCAGTTGCTCTAATCATGCCATCATGATATAAATTAAGGTTTTGGTCAGAATCACTCCACGAAAATCTCATCAGGCCCATAAGGGCTTAACCTATCTGAAATGAAAAGTTTCACTCCAAGGTTGGAACTTGGAACAGATACTTGGTAGTTTGGTGGTCTCTTTCTTACGATAGTACTCCGTTTCTAACTTTGACAAGCGAACTTAATTATGCTCGTAAACATCAGCATTTGGTAGTTTCTTTTTTCACACTATACCCGAGATCACTAATGTGGAAGAAAATCAAAATCCAAGTCACCAAATAGAAATTTGCAAATCTCATAGCAACAGGCACAAGCCTTAGTACAATGATGTGAAAGTAAAACCCATGAGATCGCAATTTAGAATACAACAATATAAAGTTACGGAAGTACAACCCTATCATCAACCAGTAGTACTCCACACATTCTCATTTTTACGAATTTTGACCTCCTTTTTTGATGTCATGTTCAGTATAAGTTGTGACGTAGCATTAGAACTCACAATATCAGATATGCTAAAATGATGCTCCACACTCCACAGTCTACACTAACATGAACTAAAAACATTAGGGGTTTCATACTATACATCCCGAGTTAAACGCGAGTCTTACAACTTTCGACATCATCATCACAACTCACAAGTGAAAAACAAAACATCAACATTAAGAGTTTTACGCGGAGTACAATACATCTGAGTTACACCCAAGTCATAAAACTTCGGACAACATTTTCAGTCACAAGTGAAAAACAAAACATCAAACACTAGGAGTTCTAGATACAACTTTCGACAACACCATCATCACATTTTCTTTAGTTTAAAGTACGAGAATTCAAGTGCCTAAACTTTCGACATCATCATCACAAGTGAAACGAAACATCAACATTAGGAGTTTTACACCGAGTACAACTGTACAAGCGATCTGAGTTACACACAAGTGATACAACTTTGGACAACATTTTCAGTCACAAAAGAAAAACAAAACATCAAACAGTACGAGTTCCAGACAATACGTCTGAGTCACATACGAGGCATCCAACTTTCGACAACTCCGTCATCACAAGTGTAAAACACAAAACATCAACACATGAGTTGCAGAGGACTGTCAATCTGTCATACAACTTTCGATAACACTGTGAAGTTAAAAACAAAACATCAACATTCGGAGTTTATTACAGACTTGCAGTACATCTCAGTTACACACAAGTCATACGATTTCCGAGTTCCGACAACACCGCCATCACAGCTGAAAAACACAAAACTTCAACATCAGAAGTTTTATACAACACATCCTAGTTACACAAAGTCATACAATTTACGACAATCGTCGTCGTCGAAAGCAAACATCAGCAAAACCAAACAACACTAACGGACTAACAGTATCACTTCGCTACCGCCATTGCTAACATCTCTACACTCGCAACATCGGGGAAGTGGCAAATAAGCCCCATAGCTATATTATGTGCAAATTACCCCTTAACTTCATAATTTGGTGCAATTCAGTTATAATATTAAACTTTTATAATTTAAAACATAAAAACTGAATTAACATGATTATTAATTTGTGAAAACCCAAATCTGCCCTTCGTTTTATGACCTACCATACCACCACCTTTGTACCACCACACCAAGATCTTCACCACCTATAACCACCACAAGCATGACATTATCTCAAATCCACCATCAACCACCACAACAAGTTTGACACACTCCACCTCCGGCCACCTTGCTACTACTAAACTGACTAAGTTTCGTCCTCGGTGTTGGATGACATGTGCCTTAGGTCGACATCGCGAGGGTCGAGAGTGCGCCAGTGAAACTGGGTTGTTTCCGTGTTGTGGGTTGAAGAGGGTGTCACGTGGTGGTGGTGGTTCACCGTTTACGTAGGGGCATTGGAGGTTCAAGTGAGAGAATATGTGCAGGGGTAGATTGGTCAATTAACTAAAATTTTCTTACAAAAAATGAAAGAAACTAAATAAGAAATAAATAAGAGAAGGGAGAAATCAAGTGAATTAATTAAATGAGGCCAAATTGCGCCAAATTGCGCCAATTGCTAAACATACGGGGTTAATTTGCACGTAATGACAGTTGTAGGGTTTATTTGCACATAGGAGTAAACGTATGGGGTTTATTTGCCACTTCCCCGAACATCGCATCATTTCTAACAACCTGATTAACATACAGAATAATTTATCCTAAAAATTGCTTAAATCAATAAACAACTATCACAGTTGAACAATTCAAACTAATTTGTAATAAAAAATGAAAAATAACTCAAAATTCACTTCATTCACTTAATTCAGTAATTCATCAATTAATTTAATTCCAATAAGAGAATAAATAAATGAATAATAATCAAACAAAACCTGTATACAAACAGTAACAGACTAACAGTATCATTTCGCTACCGCCATTGCTAACATCTCTACACTCACAACATAATTTCTAACAACCTGATTAACATACAGAATAATTTGACCTAAAAGTTGCTTAAATCAATTAATAGCTATCACAATCGAATAATTCAAGCTAATTTGACCTAAAAATTGAAGAATAATTCAAAATTCACTTAATTCAGTAATTCATCAATTAATTTAATTCCGACAAGAGAATAAATAAATGAATAATAATCAATCAAAACCTGTATACAAACATAATCAACAATAATTATGAATAACCCTAAGAATCAATTAAAATTAGAAAAAGAAAGATGTGATTACCTAAAGTTTGTTCATGGATCGAACTCGGGAAACCGCGAAATGGTGAAGTATGAGCTGAGCGTTCAATTCAAATAATACTCCGTGTTTCGTTTACAAGTCGTTTTGCGAACAACGCGTTTACAAGTCCGAGTGTATATTCATAACCTGTATTCAGATTTTGCCGGTTTTATTTACTTTCGTGATTTTTTCACGCTAAAAAATATAATTAGATCTTGAAAATTTGAGAAATACTCGTACATTTGGTATTTGTTTGATTAGTTTTTTTGGGTACGTGTTTTAGTTTAATTACTTAAACTAATATGCTTTATTTTGAATTTTGCAACGAGATAGAGTAATCGTGGTTAGTAGTAGAAAATGACGCTAGTGATAAAGAAAACGACCAACATTTTCTTATTGGGACATTAGAAATATAAACAAGATACAAATCTGTTTAAGGTACGAGAATTCAAGTGCCTAAGAGCAAGTGCAATGGTGAGCTAATGTACTATTAGCTTGAATTGTCACATCATATTTTGTAAGCTATATTATTTTGAGCTACAATTGCATGCAATGGTTTCAAACTAGTTTAAATGGACCCACATACAACAAAAATTCCAAGTTTTTTATTTAAATAATTAATTTTTATAAGAAACTTTAATTTGATAGGTTGAAATTTTGGGATGGGCATTTGAGCTAGTAGCTTAATGGGGCTAGTAGCTTGATTGAAGCTAATACAAAGGCTATTAGCTTACAACTTTTTATATTTGCAAGCAAGTCCCTTAGCTTAACCATTGCACTTGCCCTAAACTGGTTTTAGTTTGTGTTTAGCTTGCTCAAAAGTCAAAAACGATACTACATTCATATAATTTTTGAACCCTCTCCACCTATCATCTCAAAAAAATTTACTACACTGACTATCGAATATCAATCTTGACCTTTAATTTCTTAAAAACTAGACAAAACACATGAAATTTCTGAGTTGGACTGATCGTAAATTCGTAAGTTCACAACAGCCCAACCCACGCCATCAACTCAAGCAGCAATTATGCCGTGCGACGGTCTCATCCCATATTTTTTTGGGAAATAAAACCATTTTTTGATAAAAAAAAAAAAAAACCACTTTTTGATAAATAGTGATCATTTTGAACAAATAGATCATTTAAAGTGGTTACTATTTAATCAAAAGTGGTAACAATAGTGGTAACAATTTATCAAAAATTGGTCACTTTTTGGTTAGTCACACACGCGACCATCGTAGAGTAGAATTTGTGCCTCAAAAGATTAGTAGCTCTCGTTATATCAATTTTGACCGTTACCTTTCCCTTTCCGTCTATGCTGGGACAAGTGTTGGCCCGGAAAGTAAATTCAGAAGTAATATATTTCAGAAAACAATGTGATAAGATTAGCAATCTGAATCTAACTTCCTGCCAAGGCTCAAATGCAAGAAATAAAATCCCATGATCCGATAGATGGACATGTTCATCGCGACCATCCAATACTAGTACAATCGAAATCTGGGAGCACTACCTGGGACACAGCATATCCATCTATAAAACGCACATAAAGAACAACCATTGCATCAAAAGCAACAAGGTACAATAGAGCGTATAATTAATCAGCATCCATTTCTTCCAATGCGGTAGTAGCGGCGGTCTTGGCTGCTTCTAAAAGGTCACTAGGAACCTGATACAAAGGCGGCGATTTGAAGGTGTAAGTAGCAGGGCAACGAGTTTATCAAGCAAAAATCTAACTGTGTTTCCAAGAGCTGTACATGCGTATCATCCATCTTATAACAATGACCACAGGATCTTTACAAGAGAAAACCAATCAGATTGAGACATCAACACATGCACCAATTAAAGAAGAAACGCCACAAAGCGAGGTTGATCTATGGGGGCTAAAAAAACATGATTACTTGGAAATTTAGACGATTACCAAAACAACTATTTTTGAAACTAAACTACTTAAAAAAAATCATTACTACATTTCTAGACACAACTGTAAGTGGCAATACGAGTCATCTTAGTTCAGAAAAGCATGCTTTAGACATGCTTACACTCAAGAGTCAAGACTCAGTGAGGCGCTAGCCAAGATAACTCAGGGTGCATTAGGTGCACCGTGTGGAAAAAGCAATGTGCGATACAGCATTCCATATTTTTCTCAAGTCTCTAATTTAGCTCCTCCCTTGCCCTATTATCCTTGTCTTACATGTTGGCCATCTTTGAAATTCAAAAAAGGGTAATGTGCACAATATTTTATATCAAAATCAAAATGTTGCTTCAGAAAAATAGTGCGCCTCGGGTGCATGAGCGCACTCCCTCACTTTGCGCTAAGTGCCCTGGACCCCCTCACCTGGAATGTACCTTTTAAAACTACGTGTGCCATGCCTAAATATGCCACTCACAAACAAAATATCTCGGTGGACAGAAAGCTCTAAATTAGATTGGTTAAAGTGTTAAGTTTAATTACAAGGGGTCTATCGCAAATGAGAATACTAATTCCATTTTTATGTAAACTTCGTTCACTTTTTTTTTGTAAATAAGGGTATAAATTTTGATTTACAGAGAAAGAATAGCTTGCGAATTTTATCTTATGAACAGGCAAACCAATGACCACATGAAGTATGTTTGTTTTTCACTTTTTTGGATATTCCAAAACATTAGCCATTTAGCATAATACATTCTAAGAGAAAATTGGTCAAACAAATTCAAACGTTCAAAGGCAAACGGAAAAAAGTTCAACATGATTTCTCTCAAGATTTTCAAAGCCAAAAATAATCGATTACTAACTTCTAAGTCGAGAGAAAACATAGTATGACCTTTGCATTTTAGAAATACGATGAAAATACTACACGGCTACAAGAGATTACCTTTTGATGCTCTCTTTTTGACTCCTCACAGATCCAACTCAGCTCCAATTCAAATGCTTTGTCCTTTGCTTCATCGTGAACCTTGTATATGCTGAAATCAAAACCATTAAATGACGCGACTGAGCTTAGCACACCTCAGAGACTACAGATATTAAATTAATCAATGATTGCTGCAATGGTACTTCCACTACCATGTGCGTACTTGATAAATTGTCTTTTGTCTACTGTAATCTTTGACTACACTAGCCACCAACATCTCTTGGCATCAAACATTACTCTAAATCTAAATCACTTAAGACTGGTATATGAACTTAGCCATGATCCCACCAAAAGACAGCATAAAACATAAAGCAGCAGGTAAAGATAAGCAGACAACTTCCAAAACAAAATTAATCTACGTAGCCAGAACATCACCGACACTCATCTTC
Organism: Silene conica; assembly: GCA_029255685.2. Classification (NCBI taxonomy): domain Eukaryota; kingdom Viridiplantae; phylum Streptophyta; class Magnoliopsida; order Caryophyllales; family Caryophyllaceae; genus Silene; species Silene conica. Next base: position 23,906,818 of record CM055313.2, on the reverse strand, counting down.
TTATCCGTATTGTTCCCATGAAGTTTTTAAACTTGAACCACATAGTTACCCCTATTCATTGGGTATCAAACTACCAAACTCTAATACAAAATTAGGAATGGTATAGTACTGTTGTTTTCTAAGTGCGTGGGCCAATAGAAAACTGAAGACAGGTCTCACACACATACAGGATAAGTGAAGACGGTCATGTACGCAGAGGTATTAAATAAGTTGCATAATGAACAAAGCACAGCACTGATATAAGGCTTAAGGGAGAATAGGCATACTAAGATGTAATGTAAATTATTGTAGCATAAAAAGGAATAAATAACAATATAAGTAGAAAAAACAGATTTCAAAAAGAGAGAACTCACATCTTTGCAACTTCAATGATCCCTTCTCTACAGGTCATTTCAGAAAGGTTCAACTTCTCAATTTCTCTGTCATGCAGTCAATTGAGACACATTAGTATTTTTATCGCAGTGAACCGACTTAACATCAGTTACAGCGCAAACAGATAAACTTTAAAATGCATAGAAAATATTGGACTGAGCCTCAAAGAAAATTCCTCTTTTAAGAGAGGAATTTCATTTGAAGACTTAGAATTAGATAGCAGCATATGAGTTGACATTTCCTGATTCGTCCAGCAACCAGCATATCTCGATAAGATATTGCTGAAGAAGTGTCGTGTTCCTAATAATCAAGTTTGGGACAGATACAAACGGACGACGGTACTTCCATGAAGTCCTTAATCAATGTCTGCAAGAAGGCAAGTCATGCCAAAAAGAAAAGGTACAACAAGATCAGGCTTACGTTTTGGCAGCCTGTTTCCCCTTGCCAATTGCAGCACCAAAATATCTCTGCATCCAAATAAATATAGAGCATTTTGAGCTAACAAATTAAAAAAAAAAAAAAGGCATACCATTGGAAAACAAACTGAGAGCCTAAAACTATAGAAGAGACGAATATGAAAGTCAAATTATGAGCTTGAAGTGTTCAACAGAATTAAAATACACTTACGTATGAAATACCGGAAGGCTCAACCATATACAATTGAGGTCCATCTCTATCATAACCACCAAGAATAACTCCACAACCAAATGGTCTGTCCAGAACATTACATAAACAATTAGAATCTCGTGGTCTATACATTAATCAAGTAAATTACAAAGTGAAGCATTATGTTGGACCTGAGCCACCAATAAAGCGTACAGAGATGAACATAGCTAGCAACTCGGTCAGCAAGTTCCTTCACTGGAATTGGTTCGCCATAAGTACTGCAAAACAAGTGTTGACTCTAGTTATAATTTCAGAACAGCAAGCCTCACCTTGATATAAATTGCACACATAAGAGTGGTTACTGTTTAAGTATATTCAAATGTTCTGCACTATCAGTGCTTGTCAGTTATTATCATGTTTCAAACAAGCACGCTATCAAATGCAAACCTAGATACCACTACATAATTTATCTTTAGACTAATCATGTTTACACTCTTTACAGTTTCAATGTTTACCAAGCAACAATGTTATTAAACTATATAATGTGATTTGAAGTAACTAGCATAATGCGGAAAGACTGAGGAGCAAAATCAGCATATTCACTTATATTGCTTAAAAATATCATAATCAACCCTCTCATGGTTTGAAGCATATTCAAATGTTCTGCACTATCAACTCGTGTCAGTTATTATCATGTTTCAAACAAGCACGCTATCAAATGCAAACCTAGATACCACTACCTTCAGACTAGTTATGTTTACAGTTTCAATGTTTACCAACCAACAATGTTATTAAACTATAGCATGTGATTTGAAGTAACTAGCATAATGCAGAAGGACTGAGGAGCAAAGTCAGCATATTCACTTATATTGCTTAAAAATATCATAATCAACCTCTCATGGTTTGAAGCATATTCAAATGTTCTGCACTATCAGCTCGTGTCAGTAATTATCATGTTTCAAACAAGCACGCTATCAAATACAAACCTAGATACCACTACATAATTTATCTTTAGACTAGTCATGTTTACAGCCGACCCCAGACTAAGGCTCTGATATTGTTGTACTAGTCATGTTTACCGTTCCAATGTTTACCAACCAACAATGTTATTAAACTATAGCATGTGATTTGAAGTAACTAGCATAATGCAGAAGGACTGAGGAGCAAAATTAGCATATTCACTTATATTGCTTAAAAATATCATAATCAACCTCTCATAGTTTGAAGCTTCTGACTTTGCACGAGCAACAACCTGCCTTCCGTCTGCAGCTAATCCGGCCACAGCCTGTGACACAAAGGAGACATGTCAAGCTTAGTCAAAGACGCTTTAACATAGTAACACATTTAAAGGACTTCCATAAGTGGAAGGCCAGGAGGAAAAAGGCAACTTAAAGCCACAAACCTATGTCACTTACAAGACGCATATGCAAAAACGACATCCTTTCAGCAGCCCACAAAGTAAGAAAAGAAAATGAAAAATCTTGCTCAAACATTCTAGATATACCGTCAATGAGTCTAATACCAATCTTGCTCAAACATTCTAGATATACCGCCAATGCTTGAAATACCAATCTGATTAGTCCCAAATATGTTACAAATTCCTTTCAAAAGAAAACGACACGAACCTACATGGCTACATCCATAAGATCAAGGGATAAAACATTTAAAAACTGCTCTCTCGTCTCTACAAACCTACCCTTCTTAAGATTATTAGGTTAGGCCTACACACACGCCTCATTATGATAACTTGATAAGTATCGTAAGTTCTCAGAACCATTACGAATTCAACATTATAATCGGGCACTTTCCTCTTAAACCCCCACAAAAACAACCAGGTCGACGGTCAGCCATGTCATCTTAAATCATATAACCACGAATGTAATCCAACTGATATTTCAGAGTATTCGCACATCTACCCTACTCATAGCAATATACCTAATCTACATTATATTTCAAGGGAATAAGGCTAAAGCTACCTTACTTACAGTTCGTATCGGAAACATACTAAGTAACACATACATCTAAAAACCCTACCATACACAAATACTCAATTATCATCACAAAACAAGCTAAAATCGAAGAAAGTTCGAAAACTAACCATGCCAGAATGCCGATGAACAGAATGAATCCTTCGATTCGAACCTGGTAACATCATCTTCGACTGAATCAACTTCTCCACACCCTAATCAACCAAATCAGTCAAACAATCAAACCCTAAATTACACAAACAAACCCTAACGAATCAAATCAAATCAAACTCAAACCTACCATAACGATTCCATCCTTGCATTTGATACCAACAACAGTACTGCAAACAATCAATCAATCAATCAAACAATCATCAAAACAATTAACGAATGATAACAAAATAATAATAAATCAAAAAAGATGAAATTAGGGTTTAAACCCGGAGTTATCAAGAGCTTTAGCAGCATATTCGATCTGGAAAACGCGACCATCAGGGGAGAAAGTGGTGACGGAGAGATCGTAACCTGTACCGATGCTACTCATCTTCTCGTCTTCGTCTTCGTCTTCGTCTTCGTCGTCAATGGAGAATCTCTCGTCTCTCTTCTGCTTTAGTGGTTTTTGTTTAACTAAGATGAGTGTGCCTAAAAGTAGAGATATTGGAGCAAGTTTAATAAATTGGGTTTCGTAGAGGTCAAGACAACTTTTGTCTAATGACTTTAATCTAAATCGTCTACGAAATTTTGGTGGCCTGACTGTATCAATTGAACAACTTGTATATCGTTAAAGATGGGTTGGGTCTGGATCTGAGTCTGGGCCAGAGTGTGGGTCTGACTTTAATGAGCCACGTTGGTCGTTGGGTATGTTTGGGTTCAGGTTTGGGCCGATTGTGTTAGGTTGTTCATAGATTCTCATTAAATATGGGTCAATTTCATCTCTTTAAAAAGACGGGTCAAATGTCATTATTTTAAGGACAAAGTGATCCGAAAAAACAATCTCTTAAACTAGAAAATTATACTGGTTATATCTATCTATACAATCTATCTATCTATCTATATTATTAAAGGAAGCTTTTTCCGAGCGATTTCATTGGCTGTTTTTTTCAGGCGATTTCATTGGGTACAACTAATACTAATAAATAATGCAAATTTTATCTAAATGAAAAAAAAAATAGACAAAGTATGATAATAGAGTCTCTAACATTTATAAAACACCTCGATCTAATAAATAATGGTATATATAATTATAATTAAAAAAAAATTGAAACGTATAAAAACTCATCAAACAAAGCTTTCTATATAAACAAAACACTAATATATTAATAGGAGTTATAGGACTACTTTCGTGCAATATGATCCTAAAACTATATACGTATAATTTAATAGATAGAGTTCTAATATAATGTGTTTACAAATCCTAAACTAATGCAAATTCTACCTCTTTCAAATATAAATACATTCCTTTAGAAACACCCCCTCTATTAAATTTTTTGAATTCGGGTTGCTATTATTTTCATCTATTTTATTTATTGTTTAACAGTATATATAAGACATTTTAATTTTATTTGGTTTTCATGGTGTGCATGTAGGTCATGATAAATTACTTTTCCATGAAGATACAATTAAATGTAAGAGTATGAGGTTGTTTCTGTTGGAGCTTGTGTCCTCCACATGTAGTGCGATAACGTTATTGTACATACACTTGTATGGACAAGTGAGAGATTGTTGGGGCTGGTGTCCTTGACAGTTAGTACAATGACTTACTAAATCTCTTAAAGGATCACAAGGGCATACTTCAGTATTATTATCAGTTGATCCACGTTTATCAATAACGGTTGGCTTGCTAGATAAGTTTGACGTTATTGTCATACGGATGACGGTGATCAACTGGTCCCTATACGTCACACCTATAGGACACGTTTGAGAGATGTGAAGGTATGAAAATACAATCACATTTATGCCGGATACGACTAAACAGTTAGTCAGAGGTATTGACTATTAAATTAGTTAATGAGATGTTGAGATTATTATTTAATACAGATTAAATAATTTTAGCTAATACGGATTACATGATTAATTCGTAAAATTAAATATAAACGCTTATATTTAATTAAATATTGAATTCGCATATTAATATAAACAGTTGTATTAATTAACATAGTTATACAATATCGTATTTTTGTCAGACCATTATTAATGTATCGACTACATTAATATCTGATAACGTGTATGCGATTTATAATTAAATATCCCGCGAATTATATTTTAGCAAAACGGGTTGAATCACGCATTAGAATAAGGTAAGAGTGGAAAGCCCACTCTTACCCTAATGGATCGGCCGACCGAAGTAATACAAAAGGAGAGGACTTCTCCTTTTGTCAGGGGACTGGTTCTTTGAATGTTTTACTGATTAAAACACATCTCAAGAAATTAGGGTTTTGAGAGCATTATTCTTCCAAAACTCAGATCTCACATCAAAACATCACAAAACTCTCCCCATATTGCAAGGTAATTGGAGAGCCTTTCTAGCACACGCGGTATCGTCTCAAACAAAGTCTTGGGTGCAAGTTATAGGAGGGAATTTACTTTAATTCCTCTTTTTAGGCCTATTCGCTCAAGGACCCAAGGTTGTAATTCTTTTCATGTTGTTTTATTATCTTTTGACCATAATCGCAATTTTAAATTTCGTTATAATCCTTCATTTTAGGGCGAATACATGTTTTATTCCCCATAAGTGGTATCAGAGACAGGCCACGAAATTTTACTTTTGTGTTTTTCATAAGGTTTTGAATACTGAAAATCGCGTCTTTCGCCATGTCGGTCGGTCGACCCATTGTTGCGGTCGGTCGACTGACTCCTGCGTGTGTTTTTTGTTTCGGCAGTGTTCTTTTTGTGAGTAATCGATCTTGTTATCGATTCTTATTTACATATTGTTGATTAATCGATATTTTTTTAACAATATGTGAATCTTTTGTTGTTTAATTTTGATTTACACGTTTTAAATCAATGATAAAAATGAACTTGTTTTGGTTTTAAAGTGCAGCGATTTGCGTTTTCAGAAACTCGTTTTTCCGTTTGGTCGGTCGGTCGACCTTGGTGCTGTTACAGGAAGTCTTTTTAGACTGGCAGATGGTCGGTCGACCCCGAGGTGAGGTCGGTCGACCTCGTCTCTGTTACAGGCGTTTTATTTTTCGAAAATAACTTGTTTTATTTTCCCTTGGCCTTTAGTAATATACTATATACGGAAATAGTATATTAATTTTTGTGAAACGGTTCACTCTCGTATGATACATATTATTTTAAAGCGGTTTAAGATAATGGATTATAATTTATTAAGATTAATGTGATTAAAACGGTATAATCACATAATTTTAATCTCGTAAGGTGGTTTGGTAAAAATTTGTTGAACATAATAATGGTATTATGTCATGAATGAATTTTGTTTTTAGTTGATGCATTTTATTTATCGTCTTGTTGAATGACTTTGAATGCTTTCTATAAGGTATTTAATTTTTGCAATCGGTTGTAACTTAGTGTGGCCTTAGAAGATTGTGTTACCGTAATGATGGAACACGGTCTTGTTTGTAATTTTGAGATCTTGTATCTCCGTTTTGGTTTTTGCCATGTAATTACTTTTGTATTTAAATTAGAATGTAAATATGATTATATTTGTAATTTAAATTAGTAATTTTGTGAAGACCAAAGACGGAGACCGGATGCTCACTCTCGCTGCAAAGACCAAGATGGAACATTAAGACAAGCTTCTAGGGTCCAACGGTGGATTCCAAGTTGTTTTTATGTTTATTTTGGTAGGATAGGCCACACTAGGACTTTTATTTACGTTTATTGCATTTATTTTATGCTTTCATCGATAATAGCTTGCATCATATTCCGCCTAAAACCAAACCACCTATAACATGCCTGAAAACTGACTCATGTAGTGGTTACGCGTTAGTTTTTTGTGACAATACAAATGTCACGTGTCACATGCAAAGCCATCACTTTATTTCATTCATTCACGTACATGCTAGATATTAGTTCACTTAAAATGGATAAATATAAGTTGATGGGGTCTTCCTCGTATAACCAAAAATTGAGACTAGTCTTTATAAATCAGACTCCCATGAATCCCTTCTTCGTCGGTAGGCATAATATGACCCCTCTACGTCGGGTAAGTGGGAACAGATGATTTATTTTATCTCAACATTATGGTCACTAGATACTATCTAGCAACTATGATGGACTAATAGATATGATTTACGGAAATCTATCGACCAAGAGTTCCAACGGTGGAATTAGCCAAGCTGTGGGCTTATCAATATACATAAATTGAGTCTTGGGATCGTTTATATAATTCTTGAGGGAGATCAATTATATAAATGCATGAGTCTACGAGTTTAAATTCAATTTAAAATAGACTTAAATCACAACGATGAGTTGCTTATATGGTTTTGTTTTTATCTTCTTTCAGTGTAGAACGCGATCCATTTAAACTGCTGTATAACAAATGGCTGGTGAAGACCCAATGCCAAGTCCCAAGCTAGCACGTGAATCCTGGCTAAAAGCCTTCATGGACTCCATGAATCAGTCTACTAGACTGAGGAATGATGGGTCAAACTTCTCTGACTGGGAGGCAGCGTTACGGAATGCTGCCATTGCTGACGGAAAGCTCCAGTACTTGACTGAGCCAATTCCGGCACACCCAGGAACTGGAGCTAGAGCTAACGAAGTTCGCGCTCATAGTGACTTTGTCATGGAAGCGGGTGTGATAAAGAACGTACTCATCTATGCAATGGAATCCAATTTGCAAAGACGCTTCATCTCCTATGGTGCAAACAATATTTTCACCACGCTCACTAAAGAATTCTCGAAAGCTCCGAGAATCGTTTCTTATGAGCATACATGTCGCTTCTTTGAAGCGAAACTCCAGAAGGGCCAAGCTGTTAGCCCACATATTCTCAACATGATTGAGAATATCGAGAAACTGGAGGCCCTAAACTGCAAGATCAGTGAGAACATAATCGTTGATCGAATGCTTCATTCGCTACATGATGGGTTCGCCCTCTTTAGGGCCAACTATTACATGAACGACATGAAGAAGACTCCTCATGAGCTCCACTCCCTTCTCGTACAGACCGAGAAAGATCTGAAATTAAGTGGGAGCGTGAAGTAGGATGTTCTCATGATCTCCAGTAAGGGTAAGGGTAAAGGGAAAGCTAAAGCTAAAGCTAAGGGCGACCTAGCGGTAAGTATGCCCAAGTTCAAGAAGTCAGGATTCGCTAAGAGTGGGCCCGGTGAGTCGAGCAACTCACAGGCAAGACAAAGAGTAAGGATACAAGCATGGAATGCCACCATTGCCACAAGACTGGGCATTGGAGGCGTACATGCCCCGTGTATCGTGAGGACATTAAGGCAGGTCGCGTTAATCCTGTTGGTATGTCTTCTTCTTCTTCTTTTATTCACATGATTGAGATTAACTGTAACACCCCCATTTATTTAAGAGCCTTTAGCAAGACATTCTCAAATAAATAGAGCTGTTACCATCTCGGAAAGTCCGAGGTAGTGAATAACAAGTAAAACAACCACAGTACTTTATATAAAACTGATAAAATTTAAGCTTTGATTATTACAGATATTACATTGTGGAAAAACAAAATACAACTGATGACTCCTCTAGAAGTGATATAGTACTAAGTCGGTCCAATGTATGCATCTCACATTCCTGCCCCAGCTCCTAGCTCATCTGTCACTGACCTGTAGATTCTACTCCCCATTCCGGATCATCGTAGGTGTACACGAATACACTGTCAACCTCGCGGTTGAGTAGGGTAACACAATAATTATAATGCAACAGTTAAATGATATGCAAATGACATGACATGCTCGAGCTCAATCTCAATCTCAATCTCAAACTCATACCCGTGCACCAAGCCATACCGAACCTCCCGGCAGACTATAATCGGTCGTCACCGAACACCAGCTCAATAGCTGATAAGACACCAGGCCTGGTCTGCAGAACCACCTTGGGCTTTATATCAGAACAATATCTGACCATAATTTTCTCAATAACCAATGCATATGCTATGCTCATGAATGCAACGATATAATTTCTCAATCATGTTATCAAATAATGAAATGCTCATGCCATTACCAATAATCCACAATCAATCCAACTAATATTATTTTCATATCAATCATACTCAGCATCCATAACACACAATACCACATCCATTCATTACACATCATAGAGTGTAAGGTCAGTGTATCCTACCTGGAGTAGCAAATCTGCAAATGGCAATCACCGTCTAGTAAAGTTCCTCCTCAATTTCAAATCCTACAAATATTAATTGCATCAAATTCTATTCACAAGCCAATTACTACCAACTAATATAAGCTTACTAAAAATGGCACTTACTAAATATAGGACTTACTAAAAATAATACTTACTAAAATATAGCGTTCAATCATTAACCGACTATGACTAATTAAAACTTACTAAATATAGACTTGCCAAAATAGCTTATGGTCAATTAATCGAGTATTAGTAATTCAATGTCACAACAATATAGTCACGAATAACTACAACCATAACAATTAGACTAATTACCAAAACATGATTAATACTACTAATAATAATGTAACACCCCTATTTATTTAAGGGCCTGTACTAGGACTCCCCAGATAAATTAGGGTGTTACCATCTCGGTTTCCCGAGGCAGTAGATACGAAGGAAAGATAAACAGTACTTTAATTAAAAGTTAAACTCCATAGCATGCTCTTACAACTGTAGTAAAACTATCTTATGAAAAGTAAGTACAACTCATGCTAAATGACTATGATGATCTAGACTCTAGTCTGGTCCGGATCCAAGCTCTCTCCTCCCACAGCTTCCCATAGTCTCAGCCACCTGAAAATCTGCTCCCCAATAAACTGGTTCATCACATGTGATCACGAATACACAGGGTCAACCACGAGGTTGAGTAGAGGAAAATAAACAATAAACATTATTATATAAATATTGGGATCAATCATCCCTTAACTCCGCACCGATCCAACACCAAATAAACTCCGCACTGATCCAACGCCAAATAAACTCCGCATCGATCCAACGCCAAATAAACTCCGCACCGATCACAAGACCCATTACCTCCACACCAATCACAAGACCCAATATACTCCACACCAGTCACAAGACCCAATTTACTCCACACCAGTCACAAGACCCAATTACTCCGCTCCATATCGCAATACCCATTATTCGTCACATCGTATCGTGTCACATAATTATTCAATCAAATAAAGCAATATATCATTCATTCAATATAATAAGATGAACATTGTTACCAACGATTAATAATCAAATAACTCATCAACAGGCATACAGTATTCCCCTACCTCAAATTGTAGAAGCACAGTCAATCACAAGCTTGCTAGAAGTATTCCACGCGAAACCCGTCACCTAAACATGTATACATAACGAATTAATAAACTTCCCAAACCCCCTTAAGTCAACTCATACTTACTATAAGTAGTAACCTTCTAGAAGTGGAAAGTTTCCTAAAATGGAAATTTTCCCGAAATAGTAACTTTCTTAATAAGGAAGTTCCCCCGACTCATAAAACCTTCAACAAGTACCAATTAACAATTATCACGCTACTCCTACTACCACTACTATAATATTAATAATAATAATAATAATAATAATAATAATAATAATAACAACAACTACCTATAAGACCCATAATAAAAAAAAAAACGCAAAACGTACAACAGCCCCCCTACCCGACACGCCAAACCCGCAAAACAGATCCCCACCACAACCGTGTAACACCACTACGACCACTAGCAACCACCATACCCAGTACCCACAACTGCCTGCTACCACCACGACGCCTAACAACTCCTTTGTCGACCGTCGGCGAGGTGAACCAGAGCCCAAACCAGGCCTGGTTCCCCACCCCAAACACCTTAACCCGTCTGCACTAAAGCCCTATCGACACAACTGTCAACCCCCTCCGACACCACCTATAACCACCACCATAACCCCCTGACGCCAGGCCCATAAGCACGTAGTGGTACCACCGCGTCCACCTCCCCCGAGTCGACGGTGGCACCACCCCAAAACACCCATGTACCACGCATAAACACAACACTTGTGACAGAACCGAGAGTACAACCGTCTTCAAATACACCGACCCTACTGACTGTGCACCACCGGGACAACCAGCCTAAACTCTACCCCGACTACCACCAGCAACTCGTGTTAGTATATGTTGAGATTAAAGATGAACTACCTTCGAATTCGAACACAAAACTACACGCAAACACCCGACACAGAGATGAACATACCTGATTCACGACCGATTCGAACTGCCCTAGCCCCACGTATTTTTGTCGTACAAACCTCCATTCTTCTCTTTGTGGTGGCGGCTGTAAAAGTCGGGTATTGGTTGAGTGTAGAATAGGGTAGATTAGGTTAGAATGTTGAGTGATATATGGCGGCATGAGGGGTCCCTTTGAGCGTTGAGTGTGAATTTGAGCGTGAATTGTTTTAGAAGTTGTGGGCTGATGTTGTACGTGATGTGCTCAATACTCAAGGCCCACAACTATGGCCCAAAGGTCTCAAGTTCGAACCCCACTAGCGACATGTAAAGGATACCCTTCGATAATTTACTTATCGAATATCAATAACGTTCAAACACTATTGACATGACAATTATAAGTAATAAATATTATAAAAGACGGGGTATTACAATAACACACTTATTGGATAAATTAATTATCCAATACGAACATTAAAAAAAAACTATTAACACGTCCAAATAAATATTAAATATCAAAAATAAAATATAATAAAACATAATAAATACGGAGTATTACAAATAATTATTAATAACTTTAATACTAATATCATCAAAGCATTAACATCAACATAAACATAAAATTGTAATAATAATATTAATAATAATGGTAATGATACACCAATAATAACAAGACAATAACAACAACCAACAAAGAAATCACGCAAAACAGCCCTTCAGACTTTCAGACCCCTCGACACCAAGTCCCCCTGACAGCAACTAGTCACGGCTCTATCAACCACCCTAGCCGTGCCTACACCACCACCAATCCACGGTGGCTGCCACCAATGCACCATGGTGCATCCATTGACACCACCCACAACCCCTGACTCGTCCCCGACAACCCTCGATACCAGTCACAAACACCCTACCAGAAACCGACATGTACAGCCCTTTCCCCGCACTTGTCTTACCCCCTTCTATAACCAGCCCCTACTACTTCCTAACACCGCCATAACCACAACCAATCACCACCCTAGATACCTCACACCACCCTCGAGCCCCCGGTGAAAACTCCAGCCATTGACACCATCTCAAACCCCTGGAACAGCCGCTCAAAAACTCCTGCCCCAACCCGCGAACAGCAGCAGTCCATACTACCGCTGCAGACCACCCAAAACGAAAGCCACTATAACACCACCACAAGTCCACAACACACCATAAACCACCACCCAAGCACCCCGACTACCACCAATACAAGTACCTTAACACCCAGAACAGCCATGACCAGAAACTAAATCGAATTAAGGCTTAAACACACCTGCTCGTGACTCTGTTTCGAAACAAAAAAACGTGATCTGAACAGGCCACAAAAACGGCCGTGACTAGTGGTCCTAGGCGGTCAAAGGTGGCACGACTATGGTCAAGATACATCTTCTAACATCATAGATCATTAATATACGAAAAATCAAAACCAACACTATGATTAAGAATTGAAAATCACGAATTGAAACTAAACTATAAAACTGGAAAACAGAGAGAAGGTTGCGTGTACTCACTTTCACACGCAAAATGAACCACCAACGACAACCTTAAACCACCGTGTAACCCCTCTTCCCTGTTCTATGATGTGGCGGCAGTGAGTTTATGTGGAAGTGTGAGGCGTTGTAGGGTTAGGGTTAGGGTTTCGAGACCCTTTTATGTAGAGAGGCAGATAAAAATTGTTGAGGTTGTGCGTGTGGACTGTTGTGTCGAGTTGGGCTAGTACAACCTTGACACGCATCTCGAGGCCCAAGTGATACTCTAGCACGCATTCCTAGACCTTATAGCACGATTAGAACGAGACTCGACAACTAAATACCCGCACTCAAAGCTTCATTCATAACGTATAAACACTTAACCGATATCTTAAACAATTAAATACTAATAACATATCAAATATCAATAATAAATATTATAATAAAATAGCATAAAGATATATAAAATTATGATTTAATATGATTATGACTTGAATAAATAAATAAAGAAATAAATATATAAATAAATAAATAAATAAATAAATAATGGAATTTGAGTATAGACAAGAAATAAATATAAAAACAAGAAATATATTTAATTATAAATATACCCTTAAGAATTAAAGAAATACGACTGAAACGTCATTTTATGAAATAATCGTCAAATATAAAAACGATTATGAAATACGAAATAATCGTAGAAATACGATTTATAAAATAATAAAAGTTTATGTAAAATACTTTATAAACATTCCCTTTGAAATACTTGTATAAAACACAGTTTGACTGCCGTTGACCGAGGCTAAAATACGGGGTATTACAGTCTTCCCTCCTTAAAATGAACTTCGTCCCGAAGTTCGCCACCCCGTAAACCCCGTAACGACAACAAAATACCCCATAAGCATAAGACAAACGCAAGTAGTACATATATACATAAGCTCTAAAACGCGAAGTGTTACATTCTATCTCCCTTAAGAAACTTTGTCCCCAAAGTTTAACATACGACAAAAGTATATGACACTTAAAGAACCGCAACATTGACCACAACATAACAAATTAAACAGCAGACTCCATGCATGGTCAATCTCAGACAGCCAAACATAACATACCAATTAGCTAGATCGTAAACCATCTAGATTTTACAATCCTATCCTCCTTACAACATGGTTACGTCCCCGTAACCCCATTATAAATTCCACATTCATTGCTCAAGAAAATCACCGAATCAACAGTCAAGAGTCATCTGATAAGTTAAGTGCTCTATACTGGCAACTAGCATCCGACTTTTAAAACAACAAAACATATTTGTCAACTTCATGCTACGCAATAAAATAAAATCAAGGTAACCAACATCTATACCCTTGGAAAATTTGACATAAAATTAACACATTTACATCGAGGTAGACAATCAGGTAACTCATAGTTCATAATTGCCAAATTAAAACATTTTATTCTCATAATCGTATTATAGAAGCAAAATCATATTCTAGAAAAGGCATAAAGCAAAATTTAACCAACGTAATTAACACAGAGCATTGACTTATTTCACGGGATATACATCAATCTTAGACTAACAAGACAACTTAGCAATTCTTGATATAAATGGGTTAAAATCATTTAGGTACACTTCTCATCCACTCACATTACATCATTTGTCATAAAAACTAGTAAAAAATATAACTTGCAACATAAGAGATTGATATCATGTGGAACAATTTCGTATTCACGCAAAATTTCATCAACATATAGCTACAGGTTCTGTTATGTTGCAAAGTAAATACCATAATTATCAAACATCAGCTTTAACATGGATTATCACCTTGAAAACATTTTGAACTTTCAAAACGATGAAATTATAATTAATGGCAGTTTATAAACACGAATCACTGACGATTTTACAAGTTACAGATCGAAAACAAAACTAGCATTCCCACACTTCACATGTCAACCAAATTACTAATTCAATATATATAGTGATCAGATTTAAACAGAACAATGCGTAATTCACCTTGTGGCTTAACAATAGTGTCGGTATAAATAAAACCAACTTTATATAAAACTCACCAAAATAAGTAAGGTTATACTATCATATAATAAAGTTCATATCCATATCATATGCCTACTGTTCATGCTACTAATGTCATGCCAGAATATTACATAGTTACGTCACATAATTCATATTTAATTAAACTTTTATATAGTAAACTTGCATAAGTTACAATTTTAACAATTCAACCATCATGTTACAACTTTCAAAAATTATAAATTAAATAATCGCTTTGCTATTTTGTGAGCTATTATAGTTTTTAGAAAATATAAAGAGATAACTAATTATGGGAAAAGAAATAAATTGCAAAGCTTAAGGAAATTATTATAACAAATTTTACAACTCAGTTAGTCTGAACAAAAACTTTATAGCACTTAGACAGAAAATTTGGGCAACTTGCAAAAATCACTATTACATAACGACTCATTAAGATTTTACGTGGCTTATCATTTTGAAAACATGAATGAATATTCTAAGCAATGGAGTTGGAAATATGCATAAACAATAAACACGTTTTATATGATTTCCTTTACCAAAACATGGGTCAAAATAGAACTGTGCAGTAACAATCTGACCACTGTCAACTAAAATATTTCTTTTTCGCAAAATTGACTCGTATTAACATGAAACCAACAACATTGAAAAGCTAATTCGGAAGGCTATCACACATAAAATCTTCATATACATATAGAGAACACATTTTAAATGACAGTCCGTACTAACAAGATAACATTCTGGAAATTCTATTACAATTTTGGTTCCGCAAGAAAATTGCTTCACATTGTCACATTTGTACACAACAACTCCTTCTCTAAAACATGTTGACGTATCATTTGGAGCATTGGAATCACATTGCACCATATTACCATGTACTTGCCATATAGAAAACGGTAAAGATTGCGAAACCGAAAATAAAGTCAACTAAATAACTCAATAATCATGTATGTATAGACAATGCATTTGTTTCTATCATCGTGCCAACACAACTTATTAGGGTACGAAAATATACATAACTAGGAGGTACCAAGATGTCCATTATTGGTTACTAACTTTATAACGAATTTAAGTGCGTATATAGGCATAATGTTCTAAGTACTATATATGCAACACATATCTATATAACATTCATGACTTAGGGCAACATATTCCGCATATCACTAGACAGGGTTTGCTATAACATATAACCATAAGATCAATAGAATTACCCATCCATACCAGGAGTTAAACATCAACATCATATAATACGATAATCATTTAAATACCAGATAACCGTATGAACATTTCAAAACACCGAAATCATATGATCATATCACTCCAACTATTGCTCAATAAATATACATCATCCATACTCATTAAAATTCAAAATCAATCATTTCGATCAATCAACATTTCCATATTAGTCATAATCTTCTAATGCCCATCACATCCATAATTCACATTATCACTTACCTCATTCTTCAACTGCAAGAATGTTAGCACAACATAGGCAAGGTCTGATCCTTTATTATTGTTACTACCCACTCTCTGTATCACTCAATGGTTCCCAGGTTAGACTAAAAGGGCCAGTGGCTTGGTTTGAGGGGGCCCCTGACTCATCCCAATCCTGGGGCTCCTAACAGTTACTAACCTGGGGTTCATTTTATTAGACTCTTTCTACGTTCATTATTTTTCATTTGGTTTAGGCTTGAGGATCGTTCCCTCTGATACCACTTTGTAACACTCACATTTATTTAAGAGCCTTTAGCAAGACATTCTCAAATAAATAGAGCTGTTACCATCTCGGAAAGTCCGAGGTAGTAAATAACAAGTAAAACGACCACAGTACTTTATATAAAACTGATAAAATTTAAGCTTTGATTATTACAAATATTACATTGTGGAAAAACAAAATACAAATGATGACTCCGCTAGAAGTGATATAGTACTAAGTCGGTCCAATGTATGCATCTCACATTCCTGCCCCAGCTCCTAGCTCATCTGTCACTGACCTGTAGATTCTACTCCCCATTCCGGATCATCGTAGGTGTACACGAATACACTGTCAACCTCGCGGTTGAGTAGGGTAACACAATAATTATAATGCAACAGTTAAATGATATGCAAATGACATGACATGCTCGAGCTCAATCTCAATCTCAATCTCAAACTCATACCCGTGCACCAAGCCATACCGAACCTCCCGGCAGACTATAATCGGTCGTCACCGAACACCAGCTCAATAGCTGATAAGACACCAGGCCTGGTCTGCAGAACCACCTTGGGCTTTATATCAGAACAATATCTGACCATAATTTTCTCAATAACCAATGCATATGCTATGCTCATGAATGCAACGATATAATTTCTCAATCATGTTATCAAATAATGAAATGCTCATGCCATTACCAATAATCCACAATCAATCCAACTAATATTATTTTCATATCAATCATACTCAGCATCCATAACACACAATACCACATCCATTCATTACACATCATAGAGTGTAAGGTCAGTGTATCCTACCTGGAGTAGCAAATCTGCAAATGGCAATCACCGTCTAGTAAAGTTCCTCCTCAATTTCAAATCCTACAAATATTAATTGCATCAAATTCTATTCACAAGCCAATTACTACCAACTAATATAAGCTTACTAAAAATGGCACTTACTAAATATAGGACTTACTAAAAATAATACTTACTAAAATATAGCGTTCAATCATTAACCGACTATGACTAATTAATTAAAACTTACTAAATATAGACTTGCCAAAATAGCTTATGGTCAATTAATCGAGTATTAGTAATTCAATGTCACAACAATATAGTCACGAATAACTACAACCATAACAATTAGACTAATTACCAAAACATGATTAATACTACTAATAATAATTATTAATAACTTTAATACTAATATCATTAAAGCATTAACATCAACATAAACATAAAATTGTAATAATAATATTAATAATAATGGTAATGATACACCAATCATAACAAGACAATAACAACAACCAACAAATAAATCACGCAAAACATCCCTTCAGACTTTCAGACCCCTCGACACCAAGTCCCCCTGAGAGCCCCTAGTCACGGCCCTATCAACCACCCTAGTCGTGCCTACACCACCACCAATCCACAGTGGCTGCCACCAATGCACCATGGTGCATCCATTGGCACCACCCATAACCCCTGACTCGTCCCCGACAACCCTCGATACCAGTCACAAACACCCTACCAGAAACCGACATGTACAGCCCTTTCCCCGCACTTGTCTTACCCCCATTCTATAACCAGCCCCTACTACTTCCTAACACCGCCATAACCACAACCAGTCACCACCCTAGATACCTCACACCACCCTCGAGCCCCCGGTGAAAACTCCAGCCATTGACACCATCTCAAACCCCTGGAACAGCCGCTCAAAAACTCCTGCCCCAACCCGCGAACAGCAGCAGTCCATACTACCGCTGCAGACCACCCAAAACGAAAGCCACTATAACACCACCACAAGTCCACAACACACCATAAACCACCACCCAAGCACCCCGACTACCACCAATACAAGTACCTTAACACCCAGAACAGCCATGACCAGAAACTAAATCGAATTACGGCCTAAACACACCTGCTCGTGACTCTGTTTCGAAACAAAAAAAACGTGATCTGAACAGGCCACAAAAACGGTCGTGACTAGTGGTCCTAGGCGGTCAAAGGTGGCACGACTATGGTCAAGATACATCTTCTAACATCATAGATCATTAATATACGAAAAATCAAAACCAACACTATGATTAAGAATTGAAAATCACGAATTGAAACTAAACTATAAAACTGGAAAACAGAGAGAAGGTTGCGTGTACTCACTTTCAGACGCAAAACGAACCACCAACGACAACCTTAAACCACCGTGTAACCCCTCTTCCTTGTTCTATGATGTGGCGGCAGTGAGTTTATGTGGAGGTGTGAGGCGTTGTAGGGTTAGGGTTAGGGTTTCGAGACCCTTTTATGTAGAGAGGCAGATAGAAATTGTTGAGGTTGTGCGTGTGGACTGTTGTGTCGAGTTGGGCTAGTACAACCTTGACACGCATCTCGAGGCCCAAGTGATACTCTAGCACGCATTCCTAGACCTTATAGGACGATTAGAACGAGACTCGACAACTAAATACCCGCACTCAAAGCTTCATTCATAACGTATAAACACTTAACCGATATCTTATGTAACATCCCGTATTTTCGTAAAAATCTATTTAAGCATTTTTAATTATTTTAAGTAATAAAATAATAATTTAATAATTTATTTTAATTGATTTTAAATTAAAAGTAAGATCCGTCTTAAGAACCTTAAGTCCTTAAGACGAATACAAACTTGGTAAAGCTTAAACTCGTAACTCAAATACCCGTTCTAATTTCCTAACCCGTTTCATAATACGGAAAGGACAACTACTTAAATCCCTAAAAACCCTTAAGTCGTCATAATTCATCTCCTTCACAACATTTCCACTGTAAACCATATTTCTACAAAAACCTCCATAAACATCTTCTTCTTTTGATCTTTTCTTCATCATCCATCGATCAAATCAAGGTAAAAATATCATTTTCGGAATCCTCATTCAATTTCCAAGCCATCTATCACTTCCGTTTCTCAATCCCTTCATTTCGAAATCTGGCCTGTTTTACATAAATTCCGTTTTTATGTTCTTAAACCCGTTTTTCGTGTTTGTAGGTGAAGGATTGGACAACCCGGACAT
The DNA here is from genome assembly GCA_029255685.2 of Silene conica. Taxonomy (NCBI): domain Eukaryota; kingdom Viridiplantae; phylum Streptophyta; class Magnoliopsida; order Caryophyllales; family Caryophyllaceae; genus Silene; species Silene conica. The sequence continues at coordinate 23,887,279 of CM055313.2, read as the reverse complement.
CGATAGCTACTTGGTTGAGGAGGATCTTTAGCCGGAATAGCTTGAAAGGTGACGATAATGAGATAACTCGGCCTTTATGTGTATATTAGCACTTTTGTTGTGATTCTTATGTTTGATTCCGATTTTGTTTATGTTTTATGTTTAATGAACTTAGAAACATGCTTAGGAATGTGTTATTTGAAGGAATTCATGCTTGGTGATGCCTTAATGTATTCATAAGCTTATTTTTAGTTTTTCACATTTTGCGACGGATACCTATTAAATTTGTTTGAGGATTGTTATGGAATTTGTTTGCTGGTAGAAAGTAGTGTTGGATGATTAGAAATGTTGGGCAAATCATACTTGTAGTACTTATTGAAGTTTTGGTGTCGAATCGCGAAGTTTAGAAATGGCGATTTTTCGTATCAGGCTCTCTGAGCCGGTCGACCGACCGGCCGCCGGTCGACCGGCTGGGAGTGCTAATTTCTTGTTTTTATGAGTTTTGGGATTTTTGGCTTAGGACTGCCAGCCGGCCGACCGGCTGGTAGTCCCTTGTGTCGTATATTGTTTGCGAAAAACCTAAGTAGAAAGGGAGCCCAGCCGGCAGACCGGCCGCCTGCCAGCCGGCTGGGAGTGCATTTGGGGTATGGTTGTTATTTGCGAAGGCTAGGGAATAGGGTTCCCAGCCGGCCGACCGGCTGCCTGCCGACCGGCTGGGAGTCCGTGTGTTGTTGTTTCGGAAAAAGAAAGGAAGGCTGAGGAGGTCACCAGCCGGCCGACCGGCTGCCTGCCGACCGGCTGGGGACCCCTGTAGGCTATTTTGAGTTTTGTAATTTAATCGTAACTTTCAAATGGTTAATCGGTTTTGGTCGAAACTCGTTTTGTATATCCGTGACATGTATTTGAGGTCCCCGGAGGATGGGCAACATTATATTGGGTTCGGGAATGGAGTAAGGATAGAGACCCCCCGGTCGGGTAACCGAAAAGGAAACCGGCTCTCCCTCATCTTAGTTCCCGGGGTCAATTAAGTGTTGATTAGAAGTTAAAGGTAGAACTATAGAGTAGTTCATAGACTTGGATGATATTGTTTGGATGCGTATTAAGTTATGCCTTAAGCTGGCCTCTGAACTTAATACGTAGATTGTTTGTCGTGTATGGGAACATGCGTTGAGTTTTCGCCTCTGAGTTCCATACATGTCTGTTTGTCGTGTCTGGGACATGCGTTGAGTTTTCGCCTCTGAGTCCAGACATGTATGTGTAATCGCGTCAGGATATGCCTTAAGCTGGCCTCTGAGTCTGACGAGTAGAGCAACTGCACGACGGGGCAGTCAGGTTGTCATACCTTACCTGGAGTGCAGGTGTTTGGTGCTAGAACATGCATTGAGTTTTCGCCTTTGAGTTTAGTACCTTGTGATGTAGTAGGGGAACATGCGTTGAGTTTTCGCCTCTGAGTTCCTTACTTGTGATAGTGAATTGAATGCTAGTCCATGCGTTGAGTTTTCGCCTCTGAGTCTAGTGTTCAGTGATAGCCGGTCCATGCGTTGAGTTTTCGCCTCTGAGTCCTTGCTTGATATTGTGAACTTGGTATTAGGTTATGCGTTAAGATGTCGCCTCTGAACCTTTTTACTTGCTGAATGTTTGGTAATCAGGTTATGTCTTAAGTTGACCGCTGAACCTCTTTGCTTGATGTTATATCTGCTTGCCTTAGATTTTGGTACAGTGTCAGATATGCATGTTGAAGTTAATGAATATATTGCTTGAGTTGTAATCTGTTCATCCAAGGCATTGGATGACTCTTTTATCGGTTTCATAAATAGTTGGATTGAAAGACCCCCCGACTGGGCAACCAGTAGGGAAACCGGCTCTCCTTCCTAACGGTTTATGAAGTTGGTTGAGAGTCGTGCACTAGAGTCTGTATGATAGTAAGAGATCAGTTGATGAGATATTTATGCTTCACATGTTGATATATGTTGGAGTATTCTTTATTGTTTTATGTGTTACGTGTTGTCACAAAAGGTGGCTAGGAGAACTCTAGTCACTCCCCACTGATTGTGGCGTACATGTTTTCATGTATGTAGGTACATGCTGGTTGGAGATGGGTTCACGAGAGGGCTAGCGAGTGATGATCCTGCTGTCATCATATGACTTACCTTATATCGCCTAGCTAGACTCTTAGACTTTCATAAATTCGTTTTGGTGCCTGTAGAGATGTTCCATCCCAGGCTGATGTACATATTTGTTGTGATACTTAGAACTGCTACTTATCTATTTTGGTTTTATTTCAGTTTCAGTTTCTGTTCAGTTTAAGACTTCTCGCATGTTGTTTAGTTTGTTAAAAAGTTTTAATTCCGCTGCATTTTTGGTACTTTTGTATGTTTATATTTCCGCTTTCGCGAGGGGTTTTACATCTTAAAAAATTAAATACTAATAACATATCAAATATCAATAATAAATATTATAATAAAATAGCATAAAGATATATAAAATTATGATTTAATATGATTATGACTTGAATAAATAAATAAAGAAATAAATATATAAATAAATAAATAAATAAATAATGGAATTTGAGTATAGACAAGAAATAAATATAAAAACAAGAAATATATTTAATTATAAATATACCCTTAAGAATTAAAGAAATACGAATGAAACGTCATTTTATGAAATAATCGTCAAATATAAAAACGATTATGAAATACGAAATAATCGTAGAAATACGATTTATAAAATAATAACAGTTTATGTAAAATACTTTATAAACATTCCCTTTGAAATACTTGTATAAAACACAGTTTGACTGCCGTTGACCGAGGCTAAAATACGGGGTATTACATTAACCATGCAAGTTACGGAACTTGGGTACTAGATACTGGCTGTGGTTCTCATCTATGTAATCATGTGCAGGGCCTCCGAAACCAAGAACCCCTCATCAAGGGTGAGGTTGACCTGCGTGTCGGGAATAGAGCACGAGTTGCTGCAGTCTCGAGAGGAACATACGTGATCATGCTTCCAAGTGGATTCGAGTTATGTTTGTATAACTGTTATTATGTTCCTAGTTTATCCAAAAGCATTATTTCAGTTTCTGCACTTGACAACTTGGTTTTTCATTTGTAATAGAGAATAATAGCTGTATTTTCTCGTTACACAATATGATTTATGGCAAGGCAGTTTCCATGAATGGAATTTATGTTTTAGATCAAACCACCGGAATATTACATGTGAATAACAAGAGATTAAAGGCAGGTGACAAAGATCAAACTTACTTATGGCACTGCCGTATGGGACATATAAATGAGAAACGCGTAAAACAGCTCATACAGAATGGAGCTATCCCGGCCTTTGATTTCAAATCATATGGCACGTGTGAATCATGTCTCATCGGTAAGATGACTCGTATTTCCTTCAAAGGTGATGCAATGCGCGCTGCCGACCTATTAGGACTCATACATACGGATGTATGTGGCCCTATGTCGATCAACGCACGAGAAGGCTATAGGTATTTCATCACTTTCACGGATGATTTGAGTAGATATGACTATGTCTACTTAATGAAACATAAAAGTGAATCCTTTGACAAGTTCAAAGAATACCGGAATCGGGTACAGAACCAACTGGGCAGAAAGATTAAAGCACTACGATATGATCGTGGTGGCGAATATATTTCTCACGAGTTTGATCAACACCTTAAAGACTGTGGCATCGTTCTACAGTTGACTCCACCTAGAACACCACAACTAAATGATGTGTACGAACGGAGAAATCGAACTCTACTTGATATGGTTCGATCCATGATGAGTCACACCGTTGTGCCTGATTCATTATGGGGCTTTGCTCTTTTGTCAGCCGCTCTAATACTTAACCGAAGTCCGTCTAAAGCTGTTGACAAGACTCCATACGAGTTATGGAAGGAAACGGTCCCTAACTTGTCCTTTATTCGAGTTTGGGGCTGCTAGGCTTATGTCAAGTGGAGACACGAGGATAAGCTCGGTCCGCGATCGGTCAAGACATACTTTATAGGCTATCCAAAAGGAACTTTTGGTCATTGCTTCTACTCGCCAACCGAACAACGTGTTTTTGTTGCGGCTAGTGCGACGTTCTTAGAGAAAGAATTTCTCGAGAACAAGTCGAGTAATAGAACCTTCGATCTATCGGAGATTCAAGAACCAAGTACCGAGCAACCATTGGAGGAAGCGGTTCTTTCAACCCCGGTTGCGGTAGATATTCCTGAGGAACCTAGGAGGTCAGGAAGAGTCTTTATTCCTCCGGACAGATACATTGGTATGGTCGAGGAACATGACATAGATGACGTCTTACTCCTAGAGGGTAATGAACCCACAACCTATAAAGGTGCCATGACTAGTTCTGACACAAAGCTATGGCTAGAAGCCATGCAATCCGAGATGGACTCCATGTATGAGAACAACGTGTGGGATCTTGTGGACCTACCTGAAAAGGTACGCCCCCTTCAATGCAAATGGCTTTACAAGATAAAGCATGCCGTGGAAGGACAACAAGATATCCACAAGGCAAGACTAGTTGCTGTTGGGGCTGGTGTCCTTGACAATTAAGTACAATGACTTATTAAATCTCTTTAAGGATCACAAGGGCATACTTCTGTATTATTACCAGTTGATCCACGTTTATCAATAACGGTTGGCTTGCTAGATAAGTTTGACGTTATTGTCATACGGATGGCGGTGGTCAACTGGTCCCTATACGTCACACCTATAGGACACGTTTGAGAGATGTGAAGGTATGAAAATACAGTCACAGTTTGCCGGATATGACTAAACGGTTAGTCAGAGGTATTGACTATTAAATTAGTCAATAAGATGTTGAGATTATTATTTAATACGGATTAAATAATTTTAGCTAATACGGATTACATGATTAATTCGTAAATTAAATATAAACGGTTATATTTAATTAAATATTGTATTCGCGTATTAATATAAACAGTTATATTAATTTGGGTAATTATACAATATCGTATTTTGTCAGACCATTATTAATATATCGACTGTATTAATATCTGATAACATGTTACGATTTATAATTAAAACCCGCGAACAACTTAAAGCTAATTGGGTCGAATCACGCATTGGAATAAGGTAAGAGTGGAAAGCCCACTCCTACCCTATGTCCAATTTCGGCCGGCCATATGTAGTATATAAGGAGAGTCCTTCTCCTTATATCAACTACTCTTGATGCACTGTTAAATTATCTCAAGGTAAAAATTAGGGTTTTGAGACATTCTTTTTCCCAATACCTCAGATCTCACATCTAAAACTCCATAGCTCTCCCAATATTGCAAGGCAGTTGGAGAGGATTTCTAGCACACGCGGCCACGTCTCAAACTAAGTCTTGGGTGCAAGTTATAGGAGGGAATTTGCATTAATTCCTGTTCTTAGGCCTTTTGCGCGAGGACTAAAGGTTGTACTTCTTTTCTCATGTTTTTAATCTTATGACGATATTCACAATTGCATATTTCATTATAATCCTGCAAATTTAGGGTGAATACGCGTTCTATTCCCCGCAAGTGGTATCAGAGCCTTAGGCCATGAAAATTTTACAATCGTGTCTTTCATAAGTTTTAAAAATTTTGAAAACCGTACACTGTGCTTAGGCACTCGATCGAGTACCAGTTGCACTCGATCGAGTGCCCTCGTACCAGGCCCGTGCGTGTGATTTTTGTGAGAAATCGATCTTGTTTTTCGATTATAATTTGCATATTGTTAATTAATCGATATTTTTAGCAATATGTGAATCTTTTGTTGTTGTTTATTTATGATTTACACGTTTTAAATCCATGTTATAAACCCGTTTTAATTTAAAAGTGCAGCGATTTGCAGTTTTTACGACCCACTCGATCGAGCCCTGCTGCACTCGATCGAGTGACCCTGACACTCGATCGAGTGCCCCTGTTACTCGATCGAGTGCTCTCGTTTCGGGGTGTTTATTTTCGAAAATAACTTGTTTCTTATTTTCACATGGCTTAAAATAATATACTGTATACGGAAATAGTATATTATTTAGTGAAACGGTTCACCCTCGTTTGATACATATTGTTTTTAAATCAGTTTAAAACAATGGATTATATGTTTATTAAAATTGGTGATTAAAACGGTATAATCACTTAATTTTAATCTTAAAAGGTGGTTTGGTATAAATTTATTAATCATAATAACAGTATTATGTCATGTATAAATTTTATTTAGTTGATGCATTTTTATTTATCGTCTTGTGAATGCCTTGAATGCTTTCAATAACGTATTTAATTTTTGCAAACGGTTGTAACTTAGTGTGGCCTTAGAAGATTGTGTTACCGTAATGATGGGACACGATCTTGCTTGTAATTTTGAGATCTTGAATCTCCGTTTTGGGTTTTTGCCATGTAATTACTTTTGTATTTAAATTAGAATGTATCTAGGATTACTTTTGTAATTTAAATTAGTAATTTTGTGAAGACCAAAGACAAGACGGAGACCGGATGCTCACTCCCGCTACAAGGACCAAGATGGAACATCAAGACAAGCTTCTAGGGTCCAACAGTGGATTCCAAGTTGTTTTATGTTTATTTTGGTAGGATAGGCCACACTAGGACTTTTATTTACGTTTATTGCATTTATCTTTACGCTTTCATCGATAATAGCTTGCATCATATTCCGCCTAAAAACCAAACCACCTATATCATGCCTGAAAACTGACTCATGTAGAGGTCACGCGTTAGTTTTCTGTGACAATACAGATGTCACATGTAAATTTAAAAGCCATCACTTTATTTAATTCATTCACGCAAATGCTAGTTTTTAGTTCACTTAAATATGGATAAATAAGAGTTGATGGGGTCTTCCTCGTATAACCAAAAATTGAGATTAGTCTTTATAAATCAGCCTCCCATGAATCCCTTCTTCGTCGGTAGGCATAATATGACCCCTTCTACGTCGGGTAAGTGGGAACAGATGATTTATTTTATCTCAACATCATGGTCACTCGATAATATTCCAGTGACTGAGATGGACTAATAGATAGGATATACGGAAATCTATCGACCAAGAGTTCCAACGATTGGAATTAGCCAAACTGTGGGCTTATCAATATACGGAAATTGAGTCTTGGGATCGTTTATATAATTCTTGAGGGAGATCAATTATATAAATGCATGAGTCTACGAGTTTAAATCCAATTTAATATAGACTTAAATCACAACAATAAGTTGCCAAACTGTGGGCTTATCAATATAAGTTGCATGAGTCTATGCCCCACAGTTGCTAAAGGTTTCACCCAAGTGCCAGGCTTGCACTACGATGAGATCTTTGCACCCGTAGTCATGCTACGTTCCATTCGGATTATCTTAGCGATCGCCGCATTTCATGATTATGAAATCTGGCAAATGGACGTTAAAACCGCCTTCTTAAACGGTTATTTGGAGGAAGAGTTGTACATGGTACAACCCGAGGGTTTTATTGATCCAGAACATCCTAAGAAGGTTTTCAACCTTAAGCGTTCCATCTATGGACTTAAGCAAGCATCACGGAGTTGGAATCATCGCTTCGACCAAGTGATAAAAGAGAATGGGTTTATTCGATCAGTCGAGGAACCATGTCTCTATATCAAGTCGAGTGGGAGCAAGATTGTCTTCCTAGTACTGTATGTCGATGACATACTCTTGATTGGGAATGACATACCTCTCCTTTCTTCGGTTAAAGCATGGTTGAAAAACCATTTCCAGATGAAAGATCTGGGAGAGGCACAAAGAATTTTGGGCATCCGTATCTACAGGGATAGATCACGACGGATGTTGTCTGTCAGTCAGGAGTCTTACATAGATAAAATTCTAGAGAGATTCAGCATGGCGAACTCCAAGAAAGGGTTCCTTCCTATGACTACTGGGCTTCACTTGAGCAAGACTCAAGAAGCTAAGACATTGGAAGAGAAAGAGCGCATGAGTCGGATTCCTTATGCTTCGGCTATAGGATCGATCATGTATGACATGATATGCACACGTCCAGACGTTGCATATGCATTGAGTATGACAAGCCGATTCCAAGCTCATCCAGGTGAACAACACTGGATGACCGTGAAAAACATTCTTAAGTATCTACGTAGGACTAAATATTGGGGATTGACTTACGGAGGAGACTCGACGCTCTGCGCCACGGGTTACGCAGATGCCAGCTTCCAAACGGATCGAGACGACTCGAAATCTCAGTCTGGATTCGTTTTTACTCTTAATGGCGCTGCTGTCAGCTGGAAAAGTTCTAAACAAAGTGTTACAGCAGATTCTACAACTGAGTCCGAGTACTATGCCGCTTCGTAAGCAGCTAAGGAAGCAATATGGATACGTCAATTCTTACAAGGACTATCAGTAGTGCCTAGTTCGAATGACCCAATCACCGTTTATTGTGACAATAAAGGTGTCATCTTCCAAGCTAAGGAGCATAAGTCTAGCAACAAAGCTAGACATGTACAACGGAAAGCTCATCTAATCAGAGATTACGTGGAGCAAAAGGAGATATTTATTGATAAGATCGCTACGGATGACAACATAGTTGATCCTCTCACAAAAGCATTACCACGTGATAAGCATGAAGAGCATATTAATTCTATGGGAATCAGATGTGTTCCTAAGTTGTAGTACTCTTTTATGGATTTATGTTATAATTCATTTCTCGTGTACTCTGTTCAACCTCATTGTTATGATATTTAATGTTTTGTTTTTCATGTGGAATTGTACGCCAATTTTGAACACCACAAAGTGAACTGATTAACATTACATCGTTTTAGTCCTTGATTACCCACTTAAGCTGATAACTCAGGTAATCATTTTGTGACGTTGGTTGATGGTGGGTTCAACGAGCCATAAGACACGCGGCTGACTGACCAATCACAAAGGCGAGTTATACGGATATCTCGTAGGACACCCCGTGACAACGTTATGGAGTCCTAAATGTTTTATAACATTGGGTGCCGGGTCGTGGATAGGACCTCCATAGTGTTCCTTAGAGTCGAGTCTTTTGACTTTCAACTGTCTCTTGAGATTAAGGCAGATTTTGGGTAACTTTGGTTTCTTTCCCACGGTCACCATAACAGGGGCCAAGAGGATTTTTTCTGGGTTATTTCATGCTGCGCGATATCGGCAGGATTCGAGTTGAAGGAAATATCCAAACCCTTATCAGGATTTTATCATTTCTCAGGGCCACTCGAGGAGTAGTAACTGAAATGCATGGCCATGCTCGAATACAGATTCGTTTTATCAGTTAAGTTACTCTCTAGTTGGGGAAACCACTCTTGATACAGATCGCTTGTGAGATACGACCTTTGCGAATGCGGATTTGCAAATTGTCTTACATTGAGTGGGAGAAATTTTAAAAGGATATGAGAATCGGTTATCGCACCTACACTTGTACGGACAAGTGGGAGTTTGTTGGAGCCTTGTGTCCTCCACATGTAGTGTGATAACGTCATTGCACATACCCTTGTACGGACAAGTGGGAGATTGTTGGGGCTGGTGTCCTTGACAATTAAGTACAATGACTTATTAAATCTCTTTAAGGATCACAAGGGCATACTTCTGTATTATTACCAGTTGATCCACGTTTATCAATAACGGTTGGCTTGCTAGATAAGTTTGACGTTATTGTCATACAGATGGCGGTGATCAACTGGTCCCTATACGTCACACCTATAGGACACGTTTGAGAGATGTGAAGGTATGAAAATACAATCACATTTATGCCGAATACGACTAAACAGTTAGTCAGAGGTATTGACTATTAAATTAGTCAATGAGATGTTGAGATTATTATTTAATACGGATTAAATAATTTTAGCTAATACGGATTACATGATTAATTCGTAAAATTAAATATAAACGCTTATATTTAATTAAATATTGAATTCACATATTAATATAAACAGTTGTATTAATTAACATAATTATACAATATCGTATTTTTGTCAGACCATTATTAATGTGTCGACTACATTAATATCTGATAACGTGTATGCGATTTATAATTAAATATCCCGCGAATTATATTTTAGCAAAACGGGTCGAATCACGCATTAGAATAAGGTAAGAGTGGAAAGCCCACTCTTACCCTAATGGATCGGCCGACCGAAGTAATACAAAAGGAGAGGACCTCTCCTTTTGTCAGGGGACTGGTTCTTTGAATGTTTTACTGATTAAAACACATCTCAAGAAATTAGGGTTTTGAGAGCATTCTTCTCCCAAAACTCAGATCTCACATCAAAACCTCACAAAACTCTCCCCATATTGCCAGGCAATTGGAGAGCCTTTCTAGCACACGTGGTATCGTCTCAAACAAAGTCTTGGGTGCAAGTTATAGGAGGGAATTTACTTTAATTCCTGTTTTTAGGCCTATTCGCTCAAGGACCCAAGGTTGTAATTCTTTTCATGTTGTTTTATTATCTTATGACCATAATCGCAATTGTAAATTTCGTTATAATCTTTTATGTTTAGGGCGAATACATGTTTTATTCCCCACAGTTTCATCATCATTATATTGTGTATCATCGTGCTAACTATAATCACATTTTTAGTTTGATGTGAAACTCTTTGTACATTTGCATTATTTACATGTATATGAACCTGATTGTTAATTTCATTATCAAGCTTGCAAGACTGTTAATTTGATCGGCGATGGCTCAAACTAAATTAGTTATTTCGTTTTTTTTTTATTATGTTTTAAATTAATTAGAATCTTATTAGTTATTATTTTTTGTGTTTGTTTGAATATGGCAGGGGAATGAATTTTCATCTTGTAATACTCCGTGTTTTTATTATGTTTTTATTTTATTATTTATTTATTACTTTGACGTTTTGCTAGTAATTGATCGTTTGTTTGATTAATCGAGTTAGTGTTTTATATTTTATATGTTATAAGTAAGTGTCGGGAGCGGGTAATTAGTTATCGATGTTTGTTAATGTTTTGTGGGCCTCGAGATGCGTGCCCAAGGTTGAATAGCCCAACTCGATATTAACACTTACATGCTCAAACACCATAAACCTCAACAAATTCTATCTCAGCCACCTTATATAAACCTACTTCAAAAACCTAACCCTAAACCTACAACGCCTATCACTCTCACATAATCTCACAGCCGACACATCAGAGTACAAGGAGGAGGGATCGCACGGTAGTTTGGGGTGGTCGTTGGTGGCTCGTTTGGCGTATGAAATAGGGTACACGCGATATCTCTCTGTTTTTCCAGTTTTCCTGTCCAGTTTCAATTCGCGATTTTGTGTATATAATCATGCTTATATGATCTGATCTTAGTTTAGTTTTAATCTATGAGGTTCAGTAGTCATATTTGGATCAGAGTTGTGTCACCGTTGGTCTCTATGACCGCCGTACGTGGTGGTTAAATCACCCTGTCAGAGTTAGCGTTTTAGTTAGTTTCAGATTATTGTTTGAACTTGAATGTTTGCAGTTGATTTCGAATGAGATATAGATCATGCCGGTTATGGGTAATTGGTTTAATTGATTGGTTGCAGTCAAGGGAGTTGTGTGGTGGTTGTCACGGTGGCTTAGGGTGGTCGTGTCTGTAATGGTAGTGGGTTTCGTATGGTGTCGTACATTGTAAAACCAGGGGTCTGTTGTGGTATTACGGGGTTTGTAGCAAGGGTTTGGTGGTGGTGCTGGTAGTCGGCGACCACTGACCCTTTCCCTGGAACCACCGCGGCTCAGAGGCGAGCCCGGTGGTGCCGGCGAGGAGATCATGGGTTGCTGCCGGTGCTACAGGTGGTCGTTGACAGGGGTTCTTGGTGGTGAATTGGTGATGCGTTCCTGTTTGAGTTTATGCGTGCGTGCTGTTTTCGAAATACGTAATGAGGATGCGTTATTTTACTAATAATATTATCACAAGGGTTGACTAATTCTTATTGGTTTCTATTCTTATGGTTGTTTCTTATTATTGACATTGTTACTTGCTATTAAAATTATTATTACTTATTATTATTACCATAGGATGTAAATTTTAATAGTTGAGTTATTTGGTAATATTTATTATTATTATGGTTATAATTGTATGGTGATAGTGATAATAATATTGTATGTATTATTAGTAAGTTTTGTCTAACATTAATATTATTAGGGTTAGTAGTATGATTTATTATTGTTATGAGTTTATGGTTATATGTTGTATGTTGATTATGTTAATATTGTTATTAACCATGTTATTAGCAATTTTGTGATGACCTTTAATTAGTCGTATTGTTGTGGTTATTGAGTTAGTAATAGTGGTTGTTGTTATACTCTATATTTAGTAAGTAAATAAATAGTAAGCCTATAATTAGAAAGGTTGTGTGGTTAATAATAATTGATATGTATGTGAGCATGTTTACAAATATGTAGTGGTAATGTGTTATGAGTATATAACTATGAACATGGTCAAGTAATCTTGGTAATGTGATTGAATGAGTAGAAATTTGATATAAGTAATAATTATAGGAACGGAGTTCGAGGAGGAACAGTACTAGACGGTGTTGCTTACTTCAAATTTTGCTACTCCAGGTAGGACACACTGGAACTATTTTTGTAATGTGTTATGTATGGATGTGAATTGGATGCTATGAGTGCAAGTATGATTATTATGAGATTGATATTCAGTGTTGGTTCTTTATTATTGCATTCATAAGCATGGCATGAGCATTGGTTACAGATTGAGATGATGATGAGATATTATTGGGCCCGGGCTAGCTCTGTAGGGCTAGACCTGGTGACCCCAGCTGTTATGCTGGTGTTCGGCGACGGCCGATGATACTCTGCCGGGAGGTTCGGTAAGGGTGGGAGTTACGGGTTTGAGAATGAAAATTGAGAATGAGATTGAGATTGAGCTCGAGCATATCATAGCATTGCATATCATCTATGTTGCATTTTGTTTATTGTGTTATCCTACTCAACCGCGAGGTTGACAGTGTATTTGTGTTCACCTACGATGCTCCGGAATGGAGTGTAGATTTTCCAGGGCAAAGACAGATGGACTAGGATCTGGGCATGGAGTGAGAGACTTGGATCGGACTTACTTAGCTATAGATCACCTAGTTTCACTTGTAATAGTTCTTATGTTACTTTTTCAGTTGTTTGGAGTTTGGTTTAGACTAGGGGTGAGCAAATTTAGGTCCGGACCGGAAAAATGGACCGGACCGGACCATTTGGTCTGGACCAAACCCGGACCGAATTATTTTGGTCCGGTCCTCGGTCCTCATTTTTCCAAGTTTTGGTCTTCGGTCCGGTCCGGTCCAAGACCGGTTAATTTTGGTCCGGACCGAATGGACCAAAGTTCTTGTTTTTTTAAGACTAATCATTAAAATATTTTAAATTAAACTAACATTTTATCTTCAAAACACATTAGAAATTAGTATTATCAATGATTTTCATAAAAAGTATCGTCTAACTATTCAAATGCATACTCCCTCCTATTCCGAATAAATGTCACATTTGCCATTTTCGTCTATTCACCTAATTGTCACATATTCCATTCTGGGACATATTTTTGATCATAAAAAGACAACCTTACCCTTAGTACTTTACTTATTTTACACTAAAATCACCCCTAACCCAACCCCTAATTGTCACATATTCCATTTTGGGACATATTTTTGACCATAAAAGGACAACCTTACCCTTAGTCCTTAAATCTTGTGCCCTCCCTCAAATGTGACAATTATTGAGAATAGGAGGGAGTATTATTTAGCAAAATTAAAATGTAATTATCATATACGAAATAATGAAAAAAAATAATTTAGGTCCATTTCGGTCCAAGACCGGACCGGACCAAATATTTCGGGTTTGGTCCGGTCCAAGACCGAAAGTTTTAGGTCCGGTCTTTGGTCCACAAAATTTTTAAGTTTGGTCTTTGGTCCGGTCCGGTTTGGTCCGGTTCGGTCCGGTCTTGGACCGATTCTCACCCCTAGTTTAGACTACACATGTATTAATTTTTCCATCTGTTGTTTAATAACTTAAAGTACTGTTTATCTTTCCCTATGATTATCTGCTACCCTGGTCTATCCAGGATGGTAACAGTCTTATTTACCATGGAGGTCCTAGTTCAGACTCCTAGGTAAATGGGGGTGTTACACATCTTTAGTCAAAAATTGGTAGGTGAGGTATACCTAGAGAACAAAATTAATTATTCGCTTCTTATTTGTATTATGTTTTGAATCAATTAGAATCTTATTAGTTTTTTTTGTGTGTTTATATTAATATTGCAGGAGGTTGAATTTTCAACTTTAGTCAAAAAATTTCTAGGTAAAGTATACGCAGAGACTAAGTTAATTATTCTCTTTTTATTTTTATTATGTTTTGAATGAATTAGAATATAATCAGTTATTTATTTGTATTTACATTAATATTACAGGGGAGGACCTACTCACATATAAATAACAATGCACGAGATTGAAAATAATAACTATGGATCTTCTTTAAAGATTTTTTCTTGATTTGAATGACTCTTTTATTTTTGCCGATTTTTTTTTCTTTCTGCAATGGCATATTTGAAACATCGAAAGGTAACAAAAATCTTTAGGCCCTGTTTGGTAAACAACGGATTAATATTGGCAGAAACAGATTTGACTAGCAGAATGATTTAGCGGATTTGACTATCAGAATTATTTTAGAGGTGTTTGGTAATTAGCAGTTTAGATTAGCAGATTGCTTAAATCTTTTAAAATGACATATAAGGACATGAAGAAATTATTTATTAAAAATATAAAAGGAATGTTAGTATTTTATTAAGAGGGTAAATAAGACAATTTTTTTCTTTCTAATATGCTAATCGAAAATGCTGGTAGGAGCAGCATAGGGTAAAATAGCATATTGGACCCCAATATACTATTTCGATATGTCATTAACCAAACACCCTAAATAACATATTGGTAAGTCAAACATGCTAAATCTTTCAAATATGCTGAAATTTGGCCAATATGTTGTTTACCAAACAAATTCTTAATATAAGTTATTGACATGTTACATTACCAGATCCAAAAAAAATCGAGAAAGTATAAATAAAATACTTTGTATGAATTTGTAAGTATGTAGCTCTTTAATGTGAAAAAATTACAAACTGATAAAAATGTTCTTTGACTATTTTCTAATTAATTTTTCTTTTAAATTAAACAATTTGATTGTTTTCTACTTGTCAATTAATAGCTTACAGTATTATTGCAATTGTATATGAAATGTAGTTGTGACAATGTAATCAATTAATATCTCTGTTATTTTATTCTACGATTTTTTTTTATTTTTCGACTTAAAAATAATGGGGTTGGAATATTTGTTGCCAACTTAGCATGATAATTTTAAATATTCTCCATACAGTTAGAATCATATCATCATAAATAACATTTTGAACCATATAAAAAATTTAGAAAATTGAAGTTCATTCCACTTCCGTTTTTATTGTTTTTTTTTCCCTTGTTGAGATGAGAATTCACTCATGAGTCATGACGGTTCCAAAGGATGATTCATGTCAGCCGACCCCAAAACATTTTGGGACTAAGGCTCTGATGTTGTTGTTGTCGAAGTTCAGAATAACATTATATTATCTACATAATTCTCCTTTATAGTTCAACTTGTATATGAACTATTTAGAGTTCCAATTAATATGTACATGTTTTGTGCTTTCTTTAGTTTATTGCCAGCCACCATTTTTTTATGAGTCAAAATAAATTGAAGTTGATAAAAACACCAAGTTTAAACACCAATGTATTAATATAGGTATTAATTTTTTGTTTGAATTGACAAAAAGAGAAGAAGATTGTCGTATAAAGCCAAGGTCGGGGCATAGGCTCAATAAATCTTAGGATACAAAATATTATAATATGAATTTTCAATTTTATTATCATCGCACTCATTAACAACATTATCGAGTGTTAACATTCTTAAATTAGAACTTCTATTAAAATCCATATAAGAAAACAATGATACCAACTTCTTTAACCATAATTCGTATAAGCGATATTTGTATTTGTACCAAATATCATTTTTTGTCTTTACATAGTAAAGAACAATTCACTGCACCACTGTTGTATTTAACAAAGTAAACCATTATTATTCAACGGAATTACTTTTTCACATACGAACTTTACTCTTTCACATACATTTTTTCATAAATTTTCCATATCATACCCCTTTTCCTAACCTAATCAAATTAACTATTACCGTCTTACATATACCTTTCTTTTCCCCAAAATCAATCTAATTGTTTTATAAACTTGAACAATGAATTATAATTAGGGTTTAATTAGTGAAATCAATGTTTAGCTGTTAATCAAGTTACAAGAAATGTTTACGGAGTACGGCTTTCTCTTCTTTAATGCTTTAATTGCCATTGTTTGCAGCATACTTACTAAACTACGGAGTATATCAATATTTATGCTTTGATGCTGATGCAATACGTATATAGTGTAGTTGGATTTTCTTCTTTAAATTGTTGCTAAATCAAATAAAATTCATCTTCAATCATTGCCTCTTAATTTTCATTTATAATACAAGGCTACACAAATTGCTAATACTTACGGAGTAAGGGGTCGGCCGGAACGAGGTCTGTTGACGACCGGACTGACGAAGCAACTCAAGCAAGGGATATTGAACGAAGGTAATATTGGTGGTGAAGGGAGACGAGGGAGGGAGAAAGAAAACCAATTGGTGAGAGAAAAAAGAATTGTAAGGATAAAATCGTAAAAATCGTATGTGAAAAAGTAAAATCCGTATGTGAAAAAGTACGTCCCTTATTCAAATGCTTTTAAAACGATTTTTTTTCATATATAAAAAGTACAAATGCATAACTTATAAAGTGTACAATTATGTTCTCATCTAAGTTGTTTAATTTTTATTCCATCATTCTCTACTTTGGTGAAGTTATATCTCATTTTGTAACAAATTGCATGTAATTAAATGCTTTTAAAACGATTTTTTTTCATATATAAAAAGTACAAATGCATAACTTATAAAGTGTACAATTATATTCTCATCTAAGTTGTTTAATTTTTATTCCATCATTCTCTACTTTGGTGAAGTTATATCTCATTTTGTAACAAATTGCATGTAATTACAAGAATAATAAAATGGTCATAACTTACAAATTTTTGCATTCACCCATAAATCCATGATTGGTGTGAGTTATGACGATAGGTTTAATTTTTATGCTTAACTCTCCTTTTCTTAGAATGATCGATCGTCTAAATAACATATATGACAATATTTTGTAATAAGATAATAAGGGCGGATGAAAAAAGGGGGTGTAATAAGAGATTAGGCATAAACAAAATAAGACATGGTCATGATCGGTCTTGCGTGGACGTCCTCTCCTACGGGGATTACAATCCATGTCTTCGTTGCCTGTGTTTGTATATGGGAGTCAACAAACATCTATAAAATAAGCCAAAATTTAAAAAATAATGGGAATTAGGCCTAAAATTAGATATCAAGTTGAATATGACGAAATCCAGAGCAAGGGCAGCACACCTACCTTTTCGAAACTACTAAAATAGGTTGGACTCATCGGAAGTAAAAGCACTAACATAGACATCCGGTATACAATATAGAAAAGGTTATGTGTATTTTCTAAAGAAATTACTCCCAACCTAATCCTTGAATTAATTTTATTCAAAATCTCATTACAAGTAATATAAACTCTAGCTATGCTTCATTTCTAAATAGAAGGTTTAAATATTGGGAAAAGAAGTTAACCAACAGCAATAAAATAAACATAATTAAACAAATAATGGGAATTAGGCCTAAAATAAGATATCCAAGGACCTTCAGAACGATAAGTTTAGACCATGATTCAGATTCGGGTAATTGAAACAAAAGGCTGCGAGAAATGGAACCAAAGAATGTTCCAATGCCGAGAAGTGGAAATAATATAAAATCTCAGAAATGCTAACCTCTTGGTTATATGCTGCCAAATTTGTATTGAACACTGATTTTGAAGGAACTTGAACTTCTGCAAGAACTTCAACTTCCGGTCCTACTTCAAGGATAACTGGAGCACGAATAAAGACACAACGAAAACATCCAGGGCCACCTTCTTGATCTGCTAGTTGTTGCACGGGTATCTCTGCTTCAAATATTTGAATCTACGGAGCAATAGATCATTAGTCCTTCATATCCCAGAAGAGAGATATGTACAACTATCGACAGGTTCAAAAATACACAAACTATCTCATCGAGATGGTACATGATTTAAAACATAATCACTCTCGAGCCTAAAATAACAAAGTTGGGACTTGGGAATGTACGTTGAATTTAAAACTACACTCAACCTAGTCCTTAAATTACTTTTATTTGAAATGACATTAGAAGTAATATAAACTGTTGAGTTAATTTCTGGGAAAAAAATTATGGACAAAATAACGAAGTTGGGACTTGGGAATGTACTCCCTTCGTCATAGGACTTTCAGAACATCAACCAAATAGTTGTCATTACGATTTGTGTCAATCATACTTCTTAGCTATTTTTAGTTAGGGAACTACGACTACTACCGGTAAATTAATATACGTAGAATATAATACGAATATGATTGATGTTCAATAAAAATTTACATTATTCTTTCTGGAATTTAAATAGGACGTATACAGAGTAGTCCAATAATTTAGCTATCGTCATAACTCACCCCAATCGTTATACAATATTCCTCTGACCTTGCTAAAATGTGAAATACGAAATAAAAAAAATGGGTATAGATTATCATATTAAATGATGATTTAAGTAAAAGTAATGGATGATGGCTGGTCTCACGACTAGTTTATATGACCATGACTCCATGAGTACCAGGGACAATCTAGGATTAAATCACAGTGTGCAAAAATTTAATAATGATTTCGGTGCTGAAACTAAAATTGTAACACAAAAAATTTGTGAGGCAAAACACAAAATTTAAAAGCTTGGATCCAAAAAAATCGAAAAAGTATAAATAAAATACTCACTCCTACCCGTAATAAGTGTCCCATTGTTTGAATATATGAGTGTAGTATTTTAATAAAAGGAGACACTTATTATGGGTAAGAGGGAGTACTTTGTATGAATTTGTAAGTATGTAGCTCTTTAATGTGAAAAAATTACGTATTATAATATAATCCAAATAATTGCAGTCCAATAATATGATATTTTTCTTAATGTTAAATGCAATAGATATTTGACTACATAATATTTTATGATTAGTATAATAACTACGAGGATACTTGAAAGTCACGACATTAAAACTACAACATTAAATAGTACTAAAGTCATAATTTATGACTAAATGAGATAAAAGTGCAAAAATATTAACGACGGTCCACGGAATCGAATTCATGACCAAATTAATAGAAACTAAGTATTGACACTGTAGCACTAAACATTTGATGAAATTCATTAAAACTAATTTGTAAATATCCCTTATCTATAAAAGGAAAGACATTTCAAGCGTTGTGATTGGCTGAAATTTTTCCTTTTTTTTTACTCAAAAAACAACCTCACGTTTCCTGTTGAATTAATTACTCTCCCTCCTTCAAACAATAAATTACTCACTCTCCACTTACTCTCTCTCTAATTAATTACCCTCTCTCCTTATTTCTTATTATTTTTCATATACATATTCATATGTTAAAAAGCTTATGATAAAAAAATTAATCACACTCAACCTTACAATAAAGATAACTTTTAAAAAATCGGAAATCTATATAGGGGGCAACAAATTTTAATAACAAAAAAAATTACAATTCCGGAAAATTAACCTCATGGATACCACAAATAAAATTAAATTGGAATTTTTGTATGAACGGTCTCATACTCTCATACCATAAGACGATCAACATATATAAAAAGAAAAATCATGCACTGAAGGAACAACTTTTTATATGAGACCGTATTACTCTATAATTTGTGACAATTAAAATGTATAAAAGCAAATTTATATACTATATAAACATATACATTAAATTAAACACTATGCCCAAATTTTAAGATTTTGATGAAAAATAAATCCTAAAAATATCTATATTTCCGAAATTATGAAAAAATGGTCACTATTTAATCAAAAGTGATCACTACTTATCAAAATGTGATCACTTTCCTACTGGTCGCATGTGCGACCATCGTAAAGTAGAATTTTGCGAAATGGTAAATTAAGGCTACATAAAATAATACGAGTAATAATTATTATTAGGTGATATTGTCGACTCATGCATGTATATCGATCCATGTTTTTATGGTTGTCTATTAGCACAAGATATATATCTTTACAAGCTCAGAAATAGTTTGAGTCAACAAATACAATGCGGTTTTATTATATACGGTTTTAGATTAAATCCCTTATCTATAAAAAGGAACAACTTTTCCTGTTTTTTCATTGGTTGCTTAATTTTAGTTAATTAAAAACCTTCTTTCTCACCATGTCCCACCACTCACACAAAGAGCTTTAATTTTTCTTCATTTTACTTTTCTCCATTTAACATTTACAAATAATTTTTATCTCCATAATAAAAAAAAACAACTTTACTCCAAATTCGAAAATAAAAAAATCACTAAAATTCTACCCAGAAACATAAAATTCAACAATATTAAAAAAGGTTGGACAATTAGAAGTAATTAACAAATATTTAGAGGTATAAAAAACGAAAAAAACGAAAAAATTATACAAAGAGTTAAAAATTAACAAACATACGTTTATCTAAAAAAATGAAAAAAAATACACGAGGAGATAAAAACTAACAAAAAAACGTAAATTAAAAAAATGAAAGAAACGTAAATCAAAGATTTTTGAATAAGATCAAATAAACCCAACCCATAAAATTAAAAAAATGAAAAAAATACACGAGGAGATAAAAATTAACAAAAAACGTAGATTAAAAAATGAAAGAAACGTAGATCAATTTTTTTTGAATAAGATCAAATAAACCCAACCCATTAAATTAACAAAAAAAAAAATATAAATTTACGATTTTCGAGAAAATATAACAACCTTCGAGAATTAGTCAATTAAAACTACGTTAACATCGAGTAAAAAGATGGTCTTAATAACAGTACATTATTATTTTCTTTATAAAATCATCCACAAATTTTAAGAAACTGCTATTAAAAATATTTCTATAATTTACTTTTATTTAGAGGGTAAGTTATTTAAAAGGTAAGATATAGAAATATAATACAATTTCTTTATCTATTTTATATGGTTCAAGTTTATTTCATAATGTCATGATTATTTATTTCATTTTATAATAATCATTAAAAAAAATTAATTATACCAGTAAATTAATTATTTGGAGTCAAAATCATCCCCGAATTCATAATTTATATATTTCTCACCTAAGTTCATATTAAATTATATTTGTACTACTTTTTTAATATATTTACGAATTTTTTTAGAAACAGACCCGTACATTTTTTGTACGGGAATAAAACTAGTTTCAAATTAAAGGGGATGCAGGTGAACCCCTGCACCCATTAGATCGCCGTTAACCATGAGTCATGACCAGTTTTTTTAAGAATAAAAAGTCTGAAAAAAAATCATCGTTTTAGAGAATTGACTAGGTTTAGCTCACTTCACTTGTCAATACTCAATAGTCATTATTGTTCTAATATGTGACGTGGCCTTGAGGTAACAAACATATTAAGAACTAGGGGTAGAGCTGGCCAAAGTAATGGCCCAACCCGTCCTATGCGTCACATTTATCCTGGCCCGAGTGCCCGACCAATGACCTGTCAAACCTGTTTATATTTGGGCCGGTTTGGGTTTTAAATTTCAAAACCTACCCGCCCTTAGCCCGTAAAAGTGCCCAAAAAATAAGGGTTGTTTTGTTCGCCGCTTAGGAATGAAATGGATTGTAATGAAAAACTATAGTAGTATGGGGTTCCAACTCCATATCTTCCAAAACATGTTTGGTTCATTAGCAAAATAAATATAAAAGAATGAAGTTTGAATCCATGGGGAGGAGGTGGATATGTGGTTCCAAGGTGTTTAGGTGGGATGAGAATCCTAACAGATTTTAACTCCATTCCAAAATGTCTCAACCAAACATTAGAATGTGTAAAATTCATTGCATTCCATTCCAAACCACCCAACAAAACACTCCCTAAGAGAATTAGTACGGCATGGCTGGCCCAAACAAGCCTAAAACCCTTAATGGAACGAGTCCGGGTAACATCTCCTCCAGCCTGGTTAAGTTAAGGGCCCCTTTGTCTGATACTAGCTTGAAGGCCCTGAACCATGGTTTACCCGGTCCGCGAATAGCTCAACAGTACCGCAAATCAGCCCGGTGCGGATAGCGGCCACTTTTTGGCTTGACCCACCCCAGCCCGGACCAACCCATCCTAGGGACGCCCAAAGCACACAACCTTCTTTTGCCCGTCCCGACCTACCCCATCTTTTGGGTCATTTTCGGGTTACCCATAACAAGATCGGACCGCCTCAAACGTACCCCTGCTTGACCAGCCCTATTAAGAACCCGCAAGAAACTCATTAACGAGCTTCTATAGACTCATCGACGAGACGATAAATAAATCGACACAAATTATTGGACTATATCGTTGGAGAATAGCAATAAACTCTTCAAATACAACTTGGTATTATCAAGGATGTGAAATTAAACATCCATTTTTCGATGAAGTGAATTGAACATAACTTTCGTGAAACCAACAAAGTTGATGACTTTATGGTTTTTATTGGACATTTATGTCCAACTCTGTCAAGATGGTTTGGTTTGAAAGTCGGTGACTTTAACTTACCTCATCCATTCGAAAGGATGAGATAGTTTAATTATATCAATCTAGTTTTCTTATTTTTTTATCAAAATAAAATAAAATTACAACTTAGTATTGAAACCAGAATCTAACCAAAACATGAGCTTGACTGCAAAATTCCCTTCGAAAAAACAATGAAATAAAACTCGCCATACAAAATATAATTAAGCTACATGTACTTCCTGCCTTCGCATTTGTTTAAATTACTAAATGCCTTGCAAGAGTTATTTTCCTTTTCATAGATAAAAACCCAATGGCTACTACATAATGTGTAACGATGCGCTAAAATATTACTCCTCCGTATATGCACTAGATTGGTTTTGGTTTGTACGGGCCATCATAAGAAAAAAAAAACTACAACTACGTCAATATGAGTCACTGGCATCCTGTATGATATCGACCTGAAGTTCATCAAACCTATTTCCGTCAATGTTCAGCATCTACCTCATCTACGTTGACATTCTCATCGTCACTCTCATGCTGCATTACATTTAATTCACAAGGGTGAGATCTCAGAATTGATCATCCAAATCAAACGTCGAAATCTTCAACTCAAGAAAATTTAGATTGTTTCAGTTGAATTGAGGGTAACTATTAAAGGTAATGCCGGGAAAACATTGGAATGTAGCTCAAATTGGTGGTCATGGTCCATGGACTTGTGTATAGAGGAAGGAGATGGAAGGGAAGGTAATGGTGTTACCCATAAGCGGGTAGTAACACTTGCCCTCAATCTTAATGATCCCCGGGATTAGATTAAAGGAGTTAAATCTAGAGTAATCTTGAAAAGCTCGATATAAGCACACAAGATAACAACAGCCGAAGGAAATGAAAGAACTGAAAACAATGGAATCTACAAATAAAAAGATTGTAGACAAACAAAGAACCATTATTGAAATCAGCACATAATAGACATGTAAATGCAACTACAAAGTGTACTTGGATGAACGAACCTGCGAATAATTATTCTGCATCTTGGAAGGAAGCGGAGGGGGTGGTAATGCCATGCTACTCTGACTAGAGGTAGCAACTTCGACGCCCTCCAGGTTGTCATCTGCCTCTGTTAGCTCAACAAAGTCATCGACTGCATGGGCAGCCATACTGGTAGGTGGTACCCCAGAACGAAAAAATTTGGCCTATTCAAGAGAAAATACACACATATAAACTACAGTAGAGGTTTTATAAGCAACAATTTGTTCTGCATAATACTACGGGTGATGATTATGACAGCAAGAAGCTCAGAATCTACTTCTAGAAGGTACCTGGATCAAGATACTACTTTGAGGTTAAAATCCTTCAACTAAACATCAAAATAAACAGATCAGTGCTAGTTTGTTCAGCAGGCAAGGAATTACATTCCAAAAAGATAACATTGTAAGCCATGCAGTTAAGTAGCTTCCAATTATGACACCACAAAAGAGGTCCTTCTCATGACAGGTACATGCTAGAAAACATGACGCGTACACATTTTCATGGAGATGTAAGTCTGTAACATTAGTCCATGTCAAAAGAGAAGGAATACGATCACATCAATCATAATGATGGAATATTGGAAGCCAGAAATACAATTTCATACAGAATTGAGCAAGTACAAACATGAGGCGACATGAGTGAAAGCATCGGACAACCAAGAGATGAAATTAAAAGGGTAAAAATGATACCTTATTTGAAGATACATAGCTCTTTGAAGCATCTTTCCGACGTATGGACTTGCTTTCACGAGACAGACGGCCAGTCTCTTCTCTCTTGTTATCTAATTTAGCATCTTTACCACTGTCCGGGTGTAAAAGTGAACTCTTAACAGGAATCTCAACATTAGCTCCATGTCCTCTGACATTGTTCCCTGCAATCCAATAAGAAAGTATGAATCGAAGGCATCTCTAGTAATAGAAGTGTATTGTTTGCTTATTTGAGGTTAGTTCTCAACTACAATGTTTTATCTAATAATGACAACATATTAGCGTCAATATCACGAGAGACTTCATTTATATTCATATTGCCTTAAGCAGGCGCTCACTCAAAGCAGGGTAAAGCGGTACAAGTGTATGTAGCATTTATCCTCTAATTTAGAAAGGTTGTTCCTCGATGACCGACATTTGGAGTCCGGTCATCACAACCCAAGAAAAGTCTAGCAAATTGACCTGTCTTCCTTAGTTTAAAAAGGCACTAAGGGGCTGAGGCAACGAGCCGCAAAGCGTAAGGCGAAGGCGGCGCCTTTTGGACAAGAGGCACCCTAAGTTTTATAAAAGAAAATATATTTTTACCCTTTTTAGGAATTTTCAAATTGTCTAACATGTGAAGGAATAAACGTTAGGAATAATGGGCAAAAGAAATGGCATAAAATGAACCGAGGCATTTTGGCTAGTGCCTCACCTAAGGCACGCTTTAAGCGCACTCAAGGTGCCCTTTTTTAAACTAAGCAGTGTCTACACAAATTAAAATAAAAGATACTACTTGAATAACTTAAACTGCTAACTGAAAGCATGAGAAAAGATACCAGGTTTACTGCCTTGTGGAACTTCCGTGCTACAAGTCAACGGTCTCTTCCTAAGAGTTACAGGATCCTTCAAGTCTGCAATTTCCTCATCGCTAATAATATTGACATTCAAATTATCTTCACTCCCATCAATTTGGGTAGCATTTATACCAAGCTCCTCCACAAGCTCCTCAAATTGAAGTTGTGACCTAGATAGGCATGACTAAAGAGTATGAGACTGCTAAATTAACACCAACTCCTATACTCTGAATCCTAATTCAGCTAGAATAGTCATGAGATCATATTTTCAGTTAACATGGCATTCCCTCCTCTCAAATACAAGAATATCAAGTCATTTAGGCAGAACTTACTTCTTCATTTGATCTTTCAGCCTGGAGTGATGAGCATGTGCTCTAACCAACGTCTTAATTTTAGAATTCGCCCTAGAAACCATCACTCCAAAGATGAGGATAAATTTAGATCTGATATAGAAGTAGTTCGTAGGCAATACGATCTAGAATTTGTAAACAGCATAGTCACCTTTTAAACTTGTCTTTTTCTTCGGACAGCTGAGCCTCAAGATCCATGATTCTAGAAGAAAGGCTATCTGCTTCTTGTACACGCTCTTCCAGTTCAATCTATAAAATGGATAAATACAGTCAATACCGCTATAGACATCTGCATTTATTGATGATTATCCATCTTTCATTTTGTAAAGGGGGGTCACATCCAAGGTGTCTTTTCATATACGGGATTTCACCTCCAAGGTTTCTTTTTGTAGAAGGACGTCACCTTTATGATATGTTTTTGTAAATGGGCGTCACCCCCTTAGTGTCCCTTAATCCATATTATATCTTATGAAAAACACTACTGTCCAACAAGAAGCAAAAGTGTAACTCTTAACAGGAAAAAGGAAGAAATTTTTACCATAGCTTTGGTGAGATACCCTACTTGACTAAACACCTACCCTACCTTCCCCTTGAAACTAAAAGAGAAAACAACAGAAGGAGCGAATAAAAAAATGAGGGACAATGTACATATATGGTTCATGTCTGGGGTAGGAAGAAAGCTATTGACGTGAAAAAAAAAGTGATAAGAAAATAATAGTTTATTTATAGAATCAGGCCTTACATTGCGGTCACAAATTCTATTCATAAACATGGAGAGACAGATTTGAAAACACGGAAATTAAACATACCAATTTACAGAGAAAAAAGACCTAACCTTAAGCTGACCTTTTTGGTCAAGAAGCATGTCAACTTCATATTGGACTTGCTGCAGCTGCAAGTTTCACATGAAAATAGGCTTATATACCTCACATTCAACTTAACATATAAAAGCAATAGTGAAGAAGGAATGAGAGTACCAAAGTAAATAAATACATGTTTAATAAAGTCCACGTCACACCTCTTCTGGAACAGTACTTCTGAAATCTGAGGCTACAAGCTTATTATCTTTGTTCCGATCTGGT
Organism: Silene conica; assembly: GCA_029255685.2. Taxonomy (NCBI): domain Eukaryota; kingdom Viridiplantae; phylum Streptophyta; class Magnoliopsida; order Caryophyllales; family Caryophyllaceae; genus Silene; species Silene conica. Next base: position 23,860,604 of record CM055313.2, on the reverse strand, counting down.
GATCCTTCTGGACTTCTGAAAGTCCTTTGAACGTCATCATGGACATCCATTTCCAAACGTGTCCTATATTTTCTATCATCACAAATTGAAAAGAACATCATTGGAAAATCTCTCATTATATTATTTGCATAAAAGGACCAGTATTTGCTTTTTTCCAGCCCCAGAGAATAATGTGACTGCATACAAGAAGAAAGATAAAACAAAAGAGGGGCCTACACGGCCGGTGGTCCTAGTGCCTTGCACATTTGCACATTTGCACATTTGCACCAATGCAAGGATGTAAAGATAGGAGTATTAGAGTATATATATTTTGTTGCAACTATCTAGGAAATGCATGAAATACTATGATGTCAAATGTGGCTATGGATTTCATTGTTCAGAACAAAAAAAAAAGCGACATCATAATCATATTACAATATTTAAGCCGGCATCAAAACATCCAATTTCTTTTTTCCAAAATCTCATTTTTAAGGAAAAAATGTCACACATAAACAGTATAGCCATATCAAGTGAGAACCACTGTAGCATCTATCCATCATGGTGTCATTGACACACAGAGAGACATTACAATAAAGCACCACGCAACTAAGAATGATCCAACAGAAAATGAATTTCCACAACTTACCTCCTTTTATGGGGAGGCAGAGGACTAAATCCTGCAAATGGTTCAAGGGTAGAATAATAAGCAGCAAAATTTGAGAAACCTTGACACTTAGATGGCTCTGAAAGTCTGAAACATTTAAGTTCATAATTGATAAAATATCCAGTAATATAAGACTATCCTGAAAGATAATTATACATCTAAGACTCTTTCTAAATTCAGGGTTAGAGAGCAGTTACAGCACAAAATGTATTAGATACTAGTATGCAACAGCAAACACAGTAATAACATTCAGCATCAAGGCCGATTTATAAGGTTTTTGAGGGTTACCAATAAAGAAAATGCATTCTTACTTCTAAAAGCACGTGAGACTCTTGAATCTCTTCCTGGAGAATACCTAGCCTCTGGAGAACGCTTCCGGTCAAGCTTGTTCCTCAAATCATCACCTCTGTTAGCTCGCCGTTCTGGATAGCAAATTCAGTACATATAAATACACGTGATAGATGCCAATTATCAGCAGAGTACCATGAACTACTGTAAAGCCAACCTTACCCTCCCATGGAATGATAACAGTAACACAATAATGAACAGAAATAGTTCGTCCTTTGCATGTCCAATAGGAAACATATACATCACCAGCACATAGCGCTTAGATACAAATACGCGTGAATCTGATCATACATGAAGAGAGTAACGAATAAAAGGCAGAAGGGTGCCTGTCTTCAGAGAAGCCTCCAAACATCATATATCGGATGGATGTCTCCTTGGTGGCTCATATATGGAGAAACTAACAGTAAATGTATTGAACTAATCCCACGTGTCTGTGATAAAACCTTGCAGTCCTTGGTATGAAATTCTAAACCATTGGGAATTCAACATGTAGATGGAATCCTCAAATAAATATCATAAGCTCTTCTGACATCAACGTGAAAAAGATTAATAAGAGAAGCACCCAAAATTGTTCCATAGTGAGGAAAAACATTTGATATTTGGAATTCTGGTCCTTCAAACATCACGGAGTTTCACTGATATAGGATGATGGCTGAGTAAAAGATTATCCAATTCCGGGAATCATATCCAATATTAGCTTTAGCAAATGATAATCCAGCATCATACTTTTTTCAAATGATGAGCCTAAAGCCATCAGCTGACAAACATTCTACTGATTTACCAACTGCAGTCCTGCTATAACATGGCAATTTCTTAAGACAAGTTTAACATCTCTATAATAAGAGACAGCTAATTACGGTTGTTCTTCTGAAACTTCTGTCACATTCATCCATCAAATGAGATAGGATAGAGGTAGTTCCGCAGTTTATTCAACACATGTAAAGTCATGGTATATAATCCTTTACTTCATGCACGCAAACAAAAATCAGAGGGTAGTCAGTGGTCACACATGAAAGCCCAATGAAAACCCCTTAACAAGTAGGTCATCTAATACAGGAGTATTAAAAAAAGGAAGGTTCCCACTAAGGTGCCTACAAATCTACAAAAATATGTTTCACCTGATGATAACAGTTTTAGCAAAAATATTCATACTCGTGCATACAGGATCAATGTAAATAGTAACTTAAAACGAATATTCACATGCACTCGCCTTGCAGTAAACATCCTAACTTACAAAAAACAATTAGGTAACACTTAACATTTAACGGCGCTGTAGTGTTTGAGAGCTCATATCAGCAAAAAAGAAAAGAAAGAAAAACAAGTACATAGATCCTCAATGAACCTTTAAAGCGAAGTAAAAAGACTATGTAGCCTATAAAAGGTATTTCTATTCCATTATTCAAATATTCACAACTCTATTTACTCAGAAAATGAAATAATGATTATGTATCTAACTGACAACTAAATCTGTAGAATAAGCATTGTAGAACATATCAAACTCATAATACTTCCTCCATTCCAATCAATTCTATACATTTGATTAAAATATCACTCATATATTCAACAAAGGTTTAGAAATGATTGGAATGGAGGGAGTATAACTCTAGGTACATTTGGTTGGGTGTAATAACCATGGCAATATACTGGAAGCAGTCAGCTTATCTGTCATCAAGTGAAAATAAAAGGAGATGTAGAGGACCAACAGCTAAGGAAGTGTAACTGAATGGGAAGTAGACGAACCCCAACATGACAACGGACATTAAATTAGATTCCCCGCTTACCACTCTTCTAATTTACTCCTCCTTTATCTATTCATTCCCTTCTAAGACCATCCCCAAGCAAGGTCATGAGGTAGGTCATGACCTTGTTTGGTCATGGTTAATGGATAATTAAGAAAATTAATTGGTGACCAAATTCACTAATTTGTGACCTTATGACCAACCAAGGTCAATTTGTAACCTTTGGGAAACAATAATGACCATATTTGTGACCACTTATGTGGCCACTTGTAATTGGTTGAAAAATAAAAAAACAATAAAAATATTAATTAATGGTTGAATTTTCAATGATTGAGAAGGATGTAAAGTGAAAAATGATTGGGTTGATGACCTAGGTCGTGACCTTTTGCTTGGGAGGGTGAAGGTAGGTCGAGATAATTAAGATTTGATCAACGGTAAAACCGGGTCGTGACCTAGTTAGTGTGACCACTGCTTGGGGATGGTCTAAGAGCTTGCTTGGACTGAGATGACCACTCAAGATAAATAGTTATGGTGGCAATGGAACGAATAACAAAATGGTTCACTACACTGGTTGCGTGCGCCCTTGAGACACTGAAATAATATTGTTGTTATTGATAATGGAGACGATACAGGGGAATAAAAAGAGTAATAGTGCCACATAGAGAGGCACAGTCGTACAATTGGTTACCCATCTCCCCCAGATAATACGATCGTAAGAATTGCCCTACAACCTTTTCCTCGTCCTTTCACCGCCTCTCCTACTTCCCCTTCTCCTCCTCTTCCTCCATCACCGCCTAACCATTACACTCAACCCAATTGAGCCCCAAATAACATCTACTGCATTACACTCGTGATCGAACTCAACCAACCATGCCCTCCATTATACCCCCAAAACAATTCGACAAGTAACGACTAACGACGACTACATTTCTCATAACAACAATCACATAAACCATAAAAGGCATACATTTCCGCGACACAACAGTACATATATCCAACAACAAATGCAACATTCAAGTACAAAAAACAAAATGTACAACAACCAAAACCTCAATAATTCGATCAAATACATATGAAAAAAGCAGAGAAAAACACGGTACCGGCGAAAGAACCCGGAAATTGATGAAGTTCATTGTTTCCATGAGCAAAAGTACAAGTTTGACGATCACAACGACCTCTTTGATAAAGAAAACATAACTTCGTCTTGAAAGGTCTCGTTTCCACCATTGCTTAACACAAACTACGAAATTAACTGTAAATAAATCACGAAACAATGCGAAAAATACCTGCAAAATTGGAGATAAATAGTTTGTTAGTTGTTACTAACTGTATGAATTAACGAATTAATGAATTAATGAACAATATTATACAAAGTATCAATTACAATTTGACAATGCAGAAATTAAAACGATAATTTAGGGTTGATAAATTATTCACCGAAGGTTACGAATTGGGAATTTTGGGAGGTTGTTTTTCCGTTGTTATTACGAGTATAAAGGTGAGTTGATGGAGTTACGATTTACGAAGGACGAGTTTCTGAGTTCGTACACAATTTTGGACCCGAATATTCCGGTCATTTTTATTTAGTCGAGTGAAGTCGAGTCCTTTTCAGATCAATAGTTATGATTTTTTGAGATTATTTACGTTTGGTGAATGTCCTTTTTCGACAAATAATTGTTTTAGGTCGGTTAGATTATTTTTTATCGGGATATTTTATATTTTTGTTGTTTCAGATCGAGCCAAGATAGCTAATGTACTAGTTCGGGTTGGGTTAGTGAATAAGAGTTTCAGGTTTTAATGGGCTTTGTTATTTGAGAGTAACGACGATTGATCAAAATGCTTGAAATTGAATTTTGATTGAGTTTGATGATTTTGTGGTTAGAAACTAATGTTGATGTGAGAGGTTTGATGTGCACAAATATGATAAAATTTGTGTTAGTGTTATAATATATAGTGAAATGACCTATATACTCTTCTCTATGTATATATATATATATATATAAGTGTAACCTCTTCATGAATTATACACAAATTATCTTATTCTCCATATTTCTCCCAACATATCCCTCCATATAATATATTTATAATACGTTATCAGCACGCTCTATTCAATGGTGATCAATTAATTTGGGTTTGATTATGATAGATTAATTTGGGTTTGATTATTCTTCTTTTCAATCATCAATAAATATTTCCTTGATCAATATGTAAGTCCCCTTATTAACAGTTATCTTTTTTTTTTTACGAAGACATCTTTTTAACTTTTGCTCTTTGACGCAATACTCATTATGGGTCTTTGTTTCTCAATATGCACAAGGCGATGGGGTCTGTGTTATGCAGTGCATGGCGTTGTGTATGAAAGTAACACGTGTTTTCCAAAATAAAATTGATGCAAGAGTACCACTACCTCTGAGTCTTTGATTCAAATGCCTTTATTTTGTTTTCTAGATTCTAATAATGAACACTTTATTCATTGTAATGCCATTTTTGTTAGACAAACCATTTTTAAGTATGTCCACACATTACTCTTGTTTCATATTTATGTACACTAAGTAAGATTATTTTAATGTTTATTTGACTAAGTTTTTATTTAATTATTTATTTTTAATGTTTTTGAGTGGTGGAAGTTATTGGTCTTTGAACATTAAGAATTTACCCTTTTTTGGGATTGTAATTGAATTATTGTTTCTGTGTGTCAATTTATATATCAATATGTTAGTTTTCAACATTTTGTTTATGCATGGTGTCAATTTAATCAACTATTAAGAATTTACCCTTTTGTTTAGGCGGTATGACTATTAAATGAACAATGAACGGACAAACTTACAGAACTTTGAGGAACAAGATGTCGTGGCGTGAAATAATCACTGCCCTAAAGTTGTATTTGCCCCGCTCGATACACACGGCCTCTTAGCAACCAACTTCCCAGGGTTAACACGACTTCCGAGTCTAAGGTGTACGACAAAGACTCAGATTGAGAATTACTAACAGAACATTGCCAAAATCAGCTAAGAACAGATTTAGAGAGTTTTTTTAAAGAAGGGAGAATGTGAGTGAATTGTTGTATTTGAAATGAGAGTTCAACACTCTATTTATAAGAGAGGTAGGAAGGATCCAGACGATAATTTATTGTGTCTCGTAAATGTTTTTTAGAAGAGTGTAAAATCACCCTTGGAAAAACCATAGTCATCCTTAGAAGACCACAACAATCAGTATGGGAAAACACACATTCAAATATAGTAGACCTAGTTTCGGAACTTGTGTGACGCTTCTTTTGAAGCATACACTTCCAACAATCCCCCACATGATTCAAAAGAAGAAAACGAATTAGCTGATATAAGGCAACGGAACGTAAGTCTTAAGATGACAATGTTTCAGAGGAATTGAATTGTCACCCAGTGCATACATTACCTGCTACAGCCGTGTCGAGTTGCACAAAGGCTTTGGACTCTCCACGGTGGGTTGTATACAGATAGATGCGCACAAACCTGCATTCGAATCTGTGGTCGTTCTCGCGAAATGTCATAAGATGGTGCCCCTCACATGTCTGGGTTCTCGTGAACGCTCTAGAGGTCTTAAAGCCTAAAGACCTCATAGGGGGTAGGGCATTTCCCCCACATTCACATAGGTAAGTCCATCAAGTTTGACTGTCACAAACCACCCTTAGACAAGGACTGTGGACTTTTTAAGAGCTTAGCTCAGCCTTCCTCACTTGACAGATAAACCACAATGCAACAAACTGCATAAAAGAATACTACATCACTTTATTATAATAGGAATGGTAGTAGTATTACAACATGAGATCCTCGTGACTTCGTTTGACCCATTGAACTTGGTAAACCCAAGTGGGGGATCCCCGTCACGATTCACTCCCAATAGGCTTTAAACCCATTCCTCGTGGTGCCACCAACACCAACTTCTACCATGGCCATTGGTAGGAGGATCTCAATATCCTCTTCACATTTTACATACGTACTATCATGATATCACATTGTGTAAGGGATCTCAATATCCACTTACAATTCACAACCTTTGTGAACCCATTAATATTGATCGTATTTTCCGTAAGGTATCTCAATATCCACTTACAATTCACAACCTTTGTGAACCCATTATCCGATCAGATTATCCATCACTCTTGATAATCTGCCATAAATTTGTATGCTTCGGATTGTGATGCAGACAATTAATAAAGTTAAAATATTCCCACAACCGAATAATACAACCACTTAGCTATTCAGCTTTTTATCCTGCAAATTATTCACAATGTATGCATACTCCATTGCATATCCAACAATGCAATTACGCATCTATAACTTGTATGATATAGTTTTATGAAAGACACCATTTTCCAAAGTCAAATAAATATAATTAATGCGACTCTTACCCTTTCTTGGTTCAAGACAAACATTTAAACAAAAAAAAACGAATAATTATTCCAACATGTATTACGAAACAACCGTTCATAAATTTCTTAAACATAAAAATAGGTTTAAGCAATCCCAATATTAGAGTATTCATATTTCTGAATAATCAATCTATCCCATTATATAATTGTCATTATATATAACCACTTTCAACATTGAAACTCAATTGTATAACGACAAAGATAAAAGGAGTCTTACCTTCACTAGACACCCCCACAACCCTTGACTTATGTCAAAAACTTAGCTAAGCAAACTTCCTCTAATGAGACCAATCACTCTCACAAGAATTGACAGTGTAATATAAAGTAAAGTTTATAAAATGTCCGACTCGACAACAAACTTGAAAGCAGTGCAAAAAGACAAAATTTATGCCTCAACGCTAATATACATGATGACATAAAACAATGATCAATGATACCTTTATGTCAGAGATCAACATTATCATACGAGTATCTATTAAACTCATAAAACAAGATGTCAAATTATTCATTGTCATACCAACATAAACATAACAAATTATTTTAATCCAATTTTTGTATTGCACAAAACCATACAATATGTTCCTTTAACACAACCATATATATCCAAGTATATCACATATATAAGGGATATATTCCTCACAACTTTAGGATCAAGGATGAACAAAACTTTACAAAGTTAATCTATTTAATAGATAGGACATTAATCTACTTCCCCCACATGTTGTCACGTTGTACATAAAAAAAAATGACAACATAACAAAAAGTATATAAAGTTTAGCGTTCTATTAATCATGGCATTAATAAACATGACACCCGTCGTTGAGGGGTGCCAAAGATAAGATTTATAAAACCTCAGCTTAAACTCAGTTAGGATAAGTCAAGGGTCGAACCACAGAGAGACAGGGTAAATTATGTTTGTAAATTTAAAGTCTACCGCAAGTAACCAAAAAAGGGGGGTTTGGAATGGGATTTTAACTAACAACTAAAGTAACAAAATAACAAGAAAATTAAGATAAGATAGAAAGGAGATTAGGAACTTTGGTTCCCCATGGTCAAAACAAGTCAATGAAGGGTAAAATAATCAAATAACACAATCCCAAGGAACAAAGAATAAACCTTTAGGTCAAAATTCTACCCAATCCTTACGGTCTTAGGGTTCCTAGAAAAGCACTAAACTTTCGTTCAAGGGCTATCCCAAAGTTGTTGTTAAACTAATCCTAATAATCTTTCAATCCTAAGGATTAGTTCACCAACAACAATGGGGGATTGGTAATTTAATCATCAAACTTATCAAAGTCAAGTCTTTACATGGTTCCCCTAATTCCTAATCACAAGAATTAGCTATGCATACTTCTAATTATGAAACTAACAATTATTAAGAATATTAAAGAGATGAACATAATTAAAGAAGACAATAAAAGGGAAAACATGAAATAAGAAATAACAACAAGATGAATAACAAGATTGAATTAAAAGGAAAGATTAATTATCACAAACTTACAACTTGAATGGAAATCCTAAGAACAAAGATGAAAGCTTGATACCAAAAAGTCTAACAATGGAGTCTTCAACATAAAGTACTTGGTAAAGATTACTAGGGTAAAAACTGCTTAAAAACTACTTAGGTAAAAGTTGCTTAAGAAAACTTAACCTAATAGAAGAGTTTTGGTCTCCTTAAATAAGAAATATTACAAGATTAGGAAAACAGAAAATAAAACGGAAGTCTCGAAACAGGGTCTGGTCGGTCGACCTGTTTTCTCGGTCGGTCGACCGATTCTGCCAATGCGGATTTATCTTTATGCGAATTTGGGCTTCCGTGGAGAACTGGGCCTGTTTACGTTGACACCGGTCGGTCGACCACTTTCGGTGGTCGGTCGACCGCTTCTCTTTATTTCCAGCTTTGATCCGGCCCGATAATTATACTTGAATGCACCATCCGAATTACTGCTCCAAAAACAGCTTCCAAAAGGCAAATAAGGCTTGGTTTTGCTTACTTCCGCGTATTCCTACATACAAAACATAAAATTGCCAAAGTAGATAGTTTCGGGAGAAAAAGCAACTAAAAGTCACGAAAGTGTAAGAAAATACGTGCCAAAAGAGTAAATAAAATGCATAAAATAGGCACGTATCAAACTCCCCAAACCAAACCTTGCTTGTCCTCAAGCAAGCACTAAGACTCAAAAGAAAATAAAACTCCTAATGGAACGGACTTCATACTTTTCACAACTAAACACAACACTATGCTTAACCAATTTAATGCATCCTTCAATTATAATCAAACATAATGTCAAGAGCAAAACGAATTGAACATGTTGGAAAAGCATGCTAAAATTTCAACCTTGCAAGACTCATTCTAATTGGACTCTCGCGGTACGCTCGAGACACTCATGAAAGCAAAGGGTCAAATGTATATGTGAAAGATAAGAAGATAAATAAAAGTAAGGACTCTCACCTATCTACGACCCGTAAGAACATGCCTGCAATCTAACATGAATAAAATCTCTACAACCGTACATATGCATTCCCACACTAAATAACCATGACACATGCCGAGGCAAATTTGGGATTGTGAGGCTAAAGGTAAGAAGGGGTTTAAAATAAGTTATGGGAAGAGGGGTTAAACCGAGCTAACATCCGTCTATCCATACTATAAGATCACTTCTTATTGTTTGCTTTTTTTTTTTTCTTTCATATATGCCAATGTTCCACAATTCTTCCAAATTTTTCTTTTTATTATTATTTTTTTTTTTTTTTTTCAGGAAAACGACCTATCCAATGGTCCTGGTCGACCGACCAGGGAAACTGGTCGACCGACCAGCCTTGAAAACAGGCTGCTCCGTTTTTTTTCTATCATTCCTTTTTTTTTCCGTGTCTTTCTTTTTCTCTTTTTTTTTTCTTCTATCATTCTCCCAAAATCAAAATTCACCGATGAAGCATAAACCAAAGGATGGCAAGGAAAACAGTCCCATTACTAAATTACTAGCTCGGCTAGGGTAAGCAATTTTTAGAATGTAGCCAATGGGTAAAAGAGTTCAATTTGGCTATGTGAGGATAATGGGAATAATGAGAAAGGGGTACCTCTACCACATGTGTCAACAAACCACAAAACCGAATGCATACAGGTATTAAGAAGACAAAATTCATGTTTATGCATATTGATGTAACATGCCTCAAGAGGAGAAACTACTCACAACCTATATGAAATCGGTCATGGATGTCACCGATTTATTAAGCTCTAATCCTTAGAATATGTAGTAGTTTGTCAAGAAGAGAGTCAAGTCTAATAATTTAGCATGAAATCAACAAAAACTCGTAGATAATGCAAAAGACTGGCTTGAAAATTCTTGAAAAATGCAAGGCAAAGCAATAAATGATATGTGAGGCATGAATTGTATTTATCCGTTCCGACTCGACCTAAAGACTTAAGACAGAGAAGAACGCGCGACAGGTAAGCACACGCGGCAAGAGAGGATGGAAACAAGAAAAACACCTAAAGGAATGAAAAACAAAAGACACAAAAACAATTGCATACTCACAAAGGAGTATGCAAACACCCTCCCCAAACCAAAACGCACAATGCCCTCATTGTGCTCATCAGCATACAACCACAGCAAAGGGATGGGGGTAGGCGGAAAAGAAGCAAACAAAGAAAAGAAAAGGAAAAAGACTAAAAACTACAAAAAGAGTCTATGGAGGAGGGAAAAACTGGAAATCTAAGGGGGAAAACTGGAAATCGAAAGGGGAAAATTGGAAATCTAAAGAAGGAAAACACTTACAAAGTAAATGTGGACCTCTCCAAACCGAACCAATCAATAGGGATCTCCCCAAACCGAACCCCAAAGAGGGTAAGGTTAAGCACGTCCCTATCCCGCTGAGTCGTAGAACGGCTCAGCGTTCTCCTCTCCTTCCCCCTCATCGCCATCCTCCTCAGACTCTACTCCTGTTCCTGAGGCAGAGCCTGAAGCTTCACCATGGTCACGACCGCCTGCGAGAGGTGTGTACCAGGTGGGGTGAGTCCACGGGCCGGTTGGGAGCCTACCTTGTGTGGCATACTCCTTGTAAACCGGGTATTGGAAGAGACTATCGTCCAACCGTTTGTGGCTGAACTGCCTGCAAAGACTCGCCATCATTTGTGGCATAGATCTGTCATCAACAAAAGGAGGAACAAAAACATTAGGAGGAGCACTAAAATCAGATGGGTACCCTGTCCCAGGTGTGGCATGGTGGCCACCGGGAGCAGGGGCCCTGAAACCTCTAGAAGTGCCTCCCCTAAGCGGGAGGCGGTAAGACGGGAGTAGTGGTCGGGGCTCCCCTATAACAGTAGAAAGGGGGTACACTAGGGGAGCCGTGGTGATGGGGATGCGGTCACTGAGATAGGTGTCTATTTTCCAAACACCTCTACTGTTTACCCAACGCACGGACCTGACATAAGCCATGTCCATGTATCGGGAGAGAGGGTCGACCGCATCCTCATAGCGAGGGAACTGGGGTACAAAAGAGCGGGCTAATCGGGTGACTAGCCCACCACAGACAATAGTGGTCAAAGAAGTTCCCTCACCCACTGACACAAAATGAGAGGCGACCAAATGAGCAGTGTTATAAGACTGCTGACCCGTACGTCCGATGTTAAGATAACCGGACAAAATGGAGAGCTCAATGTTGTTAACATTTTGAGACTCTTTGCGGCCGAAAACAGTGTTGGCCAACAGACGCAAAAAATAACGGGGGGTGGGAAGGTGGATGGTACTGTTTTTCTTCTTCACATCGTTGGAATCAGAAATACAGGACCACATATCAGAATACGACCCCGTGGAGTCATCAGTAAGACCCTCAGAAGACAGACCCAAAATTTGAGCAAATTGGGTTAAAGTTAAAGCATAAGTTTCATTGAACATGCCAAAAGAGATACAAAAACTATCATAGCCGGGGTGAAGAGCCCCTAAATCAAAGGTAAAGGAAGAAAAGAACTCAAGAGTAAGAAGGCGGTAGGTGATCTCGTCCATAGTGACAAGGCCTGCAAACCCGGTCCCAATGAGCATAGAAACCACCTCATCATGGCATCCCAAGGCATGCAAAGCTGAAACACATAGGAAACGGGTCGCCACTACCGCGCAATGAGCGCTCAGATGGAGGAATCGGGCCTTCTGGGCCGGAGAGCTGAAAGTGATCTGCGGATAGTCCGGTAGACTATCCGTGTCCTGAACCGCTAGACCTCTCGACCTAGAGAGACGTCCTCTAGAAGTGCTTGCACCCGTAGTGCGTGCGCGCTTCCCACCTTGATCACGGCTAGACATCGTAAATCTGAAAAGTTCAAATAAAGATATAAGTCTTATAAGCATATGAAAACATTGCTTTAACAAAATTAGGCACGAAAAATTGCAAAACAGAAACTTTTGTCACAGCTCTGGTCGGCCGACCACAGTAGCCAGTCGGTCGACCAGATTTTTCAAGACGGTCTGTATTTTCTGCTGCATTGAAAAAAAATCAGAAACTAAAAAATTCAGGAATAATGCAGTCATGGTCGGTCGACCATAAAACAAGGTCGGTCGACCATTAAACGAGAGAAGTTCAGAAACTGCATAACAATTAAACTCAGGAAAAACACGGCCTAGGTCGGCCGACCTCAGTTTCCGGTCGGTCGACCGACATTCGTCAGAAAAAACCCAGATCTGCAAATAAGAACCCAGAAAATTCAAAATTCAGTCGGCCGACCTCAGTTTCCGGTCGGTCGACTGTGAACAGTGCAACGGTCGGTTTTCGCGGTTTGAATTTCGCGCGGAAAAAGGCATAAAAAATATAAGGCAGAATTAAATTATCCTAATCAGCACAAAATCACCCAAAATTTACAGATCTAAGCATATAAACTCAAGAAGAAGAAGAAAACTAAGATAAAAACACATAAACAAGCATGAAAACGGAATTAAGAGCAAAATTGATCTTAAAAAGATAAACTAATTACTACCTAAAACGAAAATAAGAAGGTAGAAAACTAAAAAGAGAGAAAGAAAATGGAAGAAAACATACCTTGAATGTAATACTTCGTATTTTATGTCGTTTATTTATATTTCTTTGCGTACTTTATTAGTTTTCGATGTCGAGGTTTTTTTTTATAAAAGCGATATAATATTGTGGACAAGGGGTTTTGCGCGTTGTTTTGGGAGTTGTATGAGTAATCAAATAACAAACCCGTACTTGGTTCATGTTATTTGGGCATTGGGGTGCGTGAAATGCTGACACACACACGGAAAACCTTGTGTATGGGCCTAGGGTTGCGTGCACAAACACAACCCACACACGAGTTAAAATCTGGAATTTGGAATCTCAGCTACACATTCCCTGCCGCCCTATTTAAACAACCCTACAACCCTACCCTAACCCTACTCGACACCAAACCACTCTCATACTTACACTGCCGCCATATCAGAGGGTAACACGGAGGCTTTCACGGTGGGTTTAGGTTAGTCTAAGGCCGTTCGTTTACACATCCAAGGAGGTAAGAACACCCTGGTTATCTCGTTTTATTATAATCAAGTGTCTGCCTTACTTTTCAGTTTGATTTGTGTTCACTACACGCGTTTTTAATCACGCCTCTTTGTAGATTCATATTCTGGGTTATGCATTCTTCATGTTTTGATCTTTCATGAGTCGTCTTCTATGTTTTAAAGTCATCTCTTTGAGCATTTCGTTTCTGGGTAAGAGTCGGTTCTGGGCTGTTCAGAACAGAGTGTAAAAACCAGTCGTTTTTGGGTTGGATTCGACAAAGTCCCTGTACTTGGTGGTTTTGGGAATTAGGGTCAGTAGAATGGTGGTAGTCTAGGGAGTCGATGGGTGGTTGTAACGGTGGGTCGTGGGTACAGGTGGCGTCTGTCTGGTGGGTTATTTAGGCTTGTGTCAGAGTCGTTTTCTTTAGTTTTCTGGTGATGTCTGAACGCGTGTTTTGGAGTTAGGATTCGAATGCTTTTCTGGTCTTGGTCTGTGTATTTAGTAAAGTGTTGGTATAGGTGGTAGTCACGGCGAGATAATGGTGGTTATCGTGGTGGTTAATGGTGGTTGGTGTCGGTCTCAGAGCAGGCTTCGCTGGTGTTGTGCGCATAAATCAGAAGAGCAGTGGTGGTTCCTGGGTTAGTTACTGTCGTGTTGGTGGTGGTTGGGATGGACGACCGCCAAGAGCACCACCCCTGGAGTCACCGTGGCTCAGAGGTGAGCACGGTGGTGACAGGGGCGGGGTTAGAGGCAGCATAAGGTGGGTGTGGTGGTCTGTTTAGGCGCAGGTCAGGGGTGTGTACGGGCTGGTAGCAGGGGCTGTTCGCGTGTTTCTTTTGAACGGGATTGTTGTGGTTATGCGTTGAACTATTATTATCATTACTATCATTACTATTATTATCATTATTATTATTGTTATTATTATTATTACTATTATTATTATTATTATTATTATTATTATTATTACTTTATGTTATTGTTATGCATGATTAATATTAATATTAGTAATGAGGTTAAGTATGTTATTGGGTTAGTAATGTTTGATAAGTGTTGTATGCTAAATTTAGTAAGCCTATTTTTAGTAAGTACTATAATTAGTAAGTGCTATTTCAGTAAGTCTATGATTAGTTAATTGTACTTGGTTGCGTGTTTAGAAATTGATGTAAGTAATATTTATAGGAACTGAGTTCGAGGTGGAATACTTCTAGACGGTGGTTGCTTGTTTACAGATTTGCTATTCCAGGTAGGTTACACTGGTGCTTGTTCTGTGTTAAGGTTTGTGTAGTTGTGCATTGTATGTTAAGGATGCAAATATGAGTTACATGAGCATAGTAGTTAATGGTTAATTATTTTGCATTGCATTCATGAGCATGGCATATTTATTGGTTATTGAGATATTGTGAATCAGATAGTGTTCTGATATAAAGCCCAGGGTGGTTCTGCAGATCAGGCCTGGTGTCTTATCAGCTTTTGAGCTGGTGTTCGGCGACGGCCGATTATAGTCTGCCGGGAGGTTCGGTATGGCTGGGTGTTTCGGGATTGAGAATAAGATTGAGATTGAGCTCGAGCATGACATAAGCATTTGCATATTACTGTTTGTTTGCATTACTTGTTTTTGTGTTATCCTACTCAACCGCGAGGTTGACAGTGTATTCGTGTTCACCTACAATGATCCGGAATGGGGAGTAGATCTTTCAGGTCAGAGACAGGTGGATTAGGACTGGGCATGGAAGAGAGACTTGGACTGGACTTACCTAGTTGCTAGATCACTTAGTTTTCTCAGTTGGACATTCATTTACATTCAGTTGTTTTGGAAGTCATGTGGACTATGCCTTGTAATAGACTTTAGTTAACTTTTATATTTTAAAGTACTGTGCCTCTTTCACTATGTATATCTACTACCCTGGTTTATCCAGGATGGTAACAGCTCCATTTACTCTGGAAGTCCTAGTTCAGGCTCCTCGGTAAATGGGGGTGTTACAAAGTGGTATCAGAGCGAACGATCCTCAGGCCTAAACCAAAATGAAAATAATGAACATAGGAGTGTCTAAATAAAATGAACCCCAGGCTAGTAACTGTTAGGAGCCCTAGGAGTTGGGATGAGTTAGGGGCCCCCTCAAACCAAACCACTGGCCCTTTCAGTCTAACCTGGTTACCTTGAGAGTTGAAAAGTGTGGGTAGTATGGAAGGACCCAAGGCAGATATATAATACATGTATGTAGTACTAACCTTTCAGCGCCAAGGAATGAGGTAAGTTATGATGTGAAAAGGGATGAGTATATACATGCGTACAGTAAGGCATAAAAGTGATATTACATGATGATTGGCATGTATATGTGTTATTTTCAAGCATTGAGAATATAAGTTTATATCGTAATGTTGTCTACAAGTAAAGATTGTATATGCATGTGGTTATGTGATCCCTAAGCCTTTAGGTAGACTTTTAATAAGTATTTAACTGTATGAAAAGTTACATGCTGTATACGTATGCAAGTAAGACTAAGTCAGAATAAGAATTTACCTAGGATGCTCATAAAACTTTGTCCCCTGTGTAGCAAAATGCCTCCCAGGAGAGAACCCAACACTGATAATGTATCGCGAGAGGAATACGATCGCCTAGTAGCTATGAACGCTGCTCTCCTAGCTAGGATTGGGGCGAACACTCAATCGGATGCAATCAAAATGAGCAATAATATTTCTAGGCATAACCCCACCAAGTACGATGGGGAAGGAGCACCGAGTCTACTTGCGGAGTGGTGCAGAGAGTTCGAGAGTATCTTCGAACTGCTGTCTGTACCAGAATCAATGAAGGTGGACCAAGCTGTATTCTATCTGAAGGGTACAGCAAGGTTATGGTGGAATAACAATAAAGCAGAAATCAAGGCAGCTGCAGAAGAGATCGGTTCAGAATATGTGCGCTGGGAGGAGTTCAGGGGGATTTTATCCTCTAAGTTCGTGCCGGAGCATGTAAAAGGGAAGCTGAGAACAGAGTTCGATTCATTCCAAATGGCTGAAGGGATGACTGTGGAGGAGTATCACAGTAAGTTTTTACAGCTGGCAGAGAATGTAGCTGACTTAGGCTACACACAGGAGATGTTAGCAGCAAGGTTTGAGAAGGGACTGACTCTCAATATCAAGAGAAGCATGCTGGCAACCAAGCCCACGACTGTGGAAGATATCTATGAGAGGGCTGGCCAGGCAGAAAGGCTAGCTGACCAGATTAAGGAGGAAGAGAAGACTAAGGGTGATAAGAGGAAGGCGGAATCTGGAGTCGAAAGCTCAGGGAACAAGAAGCCAAATAACCAGTACCGGTCATTTTTCTCCAACAGTGCACCAGGGGGAAATGGCAATCGTGGTGGCAACCGATCAGCGAATGGGGCAAGTGGTTCAAGTGTTGCATGTTATAAGTGTGGAAAGATCGGACACAAACAAGCAACTTGTTGGGTTGGAACTCAGAGTGCTGGTAACAATTATAATCGGGGCAACCAAAGTGGTGGTTTCAGAACGCCAAATGCAAGCTACTCAAACAACAACAGATCCGGGGGTAACAGCTACCAACGGAATTTCAATAACTACAATAATCAGAACCGTTACCAAGGAAATCAAAACAGTGGTAGTGGTAAATTCCAAAAGACCTTGGCAGAGGCTAGCACTCAGAGTGGAGCAGGATCTGTGAACCAGAGCGGGGCCAAGAAAAGTGGGACCTTGTTCATGATGGGCAAGGAGGCTGCAGAGGAGGACGCTCATGTTGTTACGGGTACATTCCTAGTACACTCTTTTCCTACTTTCGTTTTATTTGATTCTGGTGCATCGCATTCTTTCATATCTGCGGAGCATGCTAGGGCTATTAGACTCGATGTATATAGTAGTATAGCTGATTCTGTAACCATACCGTCTGGCGAGTCCATAATTTGTAATAGGGTTTACACCAATGTAATGATCCAAGTAGGAGATGTAAGTTTTGAGTCGAACTTGATAGAGTTCCCTTTGGGTGGCTTTGAGGTGATACTGGGTATGGATTGGCTGAAAAAGTATAAGGCCTACATTGATTGCTACCAAGGAAAGATCACTTTGAGGGGACCCAAGGGAGTGAGGGTATCCTACAAGGGATATTCTGTAAAGCCTAAACTGAAGCTGATAACTATCAATGCGCTGAAGACCTGTTTGAAGAGAGGTGATGAGATGCTGTTGTGCCATGTGAGAGATCTGACTGCAGAGAAACCCCAAGCTAGGGAGATCGAGGTTGTAAGGGATTTTGAAGACGTGTTTCCAGAAGAAATTCCTGGGTTACCGCCAAAGAGGGACTTGGATTTTGGCATTGATCTGAAACCTGGGGCTGAGCCAATTTCTAAAGCACCTTATCGCATGGGACCTAAGGAGTTGGAGGAGTTGAGAAAGCAGCTGGATGAACTAGCAAGCAAGGGATATGTAAGACCAAGTGTGTCACCTTGGGGAGCACCAGTTTTGTTTGTGAAGAAGAAGGACGGAACTATGAGGTTGTGCGTCGATTATAGGGAACTTAACAATGTGACGATCAAGAATCGATATCCTTTACCTCGCATCGATGATCTTTTTGACCAGTTGAGTGGGGCTGGTGTGTTTTCGAAAATCGATTTGAGGTCAGGGTATCACCAGCTAAGAATCAAAGATGCAGATATTCACAAGACTGCGTTCAGATCGAGGTATGGGCATTATGAGTTCGTAGTGATGCCATTTGGTTTGACTAATGCACCTGCTGTTTTCATGGATTTGATGAACAGAGTGTTTAGTCCTTATCTGGACCAGTTTGTGGTGGTGTTCATCGATGACATCTTGGTGTATTCCAAGAACAGAGAAGAGCATGCTAAACATTTGAGCTTGGTATTACAGACTTTGAGGGATCATCAATTATATGCCAAGCTGAGTAAGTGTGAATTTTGGCTCGAGAAGGTTGCCTTTCTGGGGCATGTGGTGTCTAAGGAGGGTGTGTCTGTTGACCCTAGCAAAATTGAGGCCGTGTCGAAATGGGAACGACCAAGGAATGTGGCTGACATCCGTAGCTTCTTGGGTTTAGCCGGTTACTACAGGAGGTTCGTGAAAGACTTTTCAAAGATAGCCAAACCAATGACTTCGTTGATGCGGAAAGAGAACAGATTCGTCTGGGATGAGAGCTGTGAGAAGGCATTTCTAGACCTGAAGGAGCGTCTCACCACAGCTCCTATCCTTGCTTTACCAGAGGGAAGTGAGAATTTTGAAGTGTACACTGATGCTTCTAAGAAGGGATTAGGATGTGTGCTGATGCAGAACGGGAGAGTAATTGCTTATGCTTCTAGGCAGCTGAAGCCTTATGAGGAGAATTATCCGACGCATGACCTGGAACTTGGAGCGGTAGTTTTTGCACTTAAGTTGTGGCGACATTACCTCTATGGAGCTACATTTAAAGTGTATTCTGATCATAAGAGCCTGAAGTATATCTATACTCAGAGGGAACTAAACATGCGCCAGAGGAGATGGATCGAGCTGATTGGAGATTATGACATGGAGATTCTGTACAAAGAAGGAAAGGCTAATGTTGTGGCTGATGCATTGAGTAGGAAGTCTGTTCACGCTCTATGCACAGCTATGTCCAGATTGAGTATGTATCGTGAGTTGGGACAGATGGGGATCGCGGTGATAAGGAAGGGTGAGACCATGGGGGATTTGACGATCGAGCCGGAGTTATATTCTGAGATCCGAGAGCGCCAGAAGAGTGATCCGAGAATTCAGAAATGGCGTGAGGCAGTGAACAAAGCTAGTGATACCGAGCCATATTCTAAGTTCGAGATTTTCAGTGATGATAGTTTGAGATTTGATGAGAGATGGTGTGTACCTGATGATGAGGAATTGAAGAGAAAGATTCTGGTCGAAGCTCATTCTACACCTTATTCCGTTCATCCTGGAGGGGATAAGTTGTACAAAGACCTGAAGAAGGCATTTTGGTGGCCAAAAATGAAGCAGGAGGTGGCTGAGTTTGTCTCTCGATGCTTAGTATGTCAGAGAGTGAAGGGAGAACATAAGAGGCCGCAAGGGAAGTTACAGCCACTTGATGTACCTGAGTGGAAGTGGGAAAGCATATCGATGGATTTTATTGTGCGCTTGCCTAGGACTTCGAGAGGGAATGACATGATTTGGGTAATCGTTGACAGGTTGACTAAGTCAGCCCATTTCATACCAATGAAGGAGACTTGGAGTAAAGCTGAATTAGCCAAGGCTTACGTTAAACATGTGGTGAAGCTTCATGGTGTCCCTAAGGACATTGTTTCTGTAACACCCCGATTTATTAAGGAGCCTTTAGCAAGACATCCCCAGTAAATTGAGCTGTTACCATCCCGGAATATCCGAGGTAGTGAATAACAAAGTAAATCAAACCAAAGTACTTTATATAAAAACTGATAAAATTTAAACTTTGATGTTACAAAAATTTACACAGCGGAACTAAAGTACAACTGATAACTACATAGTATGTGATCTACATCTAAGTCGGTCCAACCAAGTGCTCACGCCATCCCATGCTCCCACAGCACAATCTTTCCTGTCAAACTGCTCCCCAATAAATTGGTTCATCACAGGTGTCACACGAATACACAGGGTCAACCACGAGGTTGAGTAGAGGAAAATAAACAACAAACATTATTATATATATATTGGGATCAGTCATCCCTACTCCGCACCGATCCAACGCCAAATAACTCCGCACCGATCACAAGACCCATTATCTCCACACCAATCACAAGACCCATTATCTCCACACCAATCACAAGACCCATTAGCTCCACACCAATCACAAGACCCATTATCTCCACACCAATCACAAGACCCATTATACTCCGCTCCATATCACAAGACCCAGTAATCACCACACCGTATCGTATCACAGAAATATGCAGTCAATTAAACACAATATAACGCCATTAATACAATAAGATGGACATAGTTAACATCATATAATAATCAGACTACTCATCACCATATATGCAGTATTCCCCTACCTCAACTTGTGGAAAGACAGTCAACAGCTCCTAGAAATGTTCCACGCGGAAACCGTCACCTAAACATATATTATATAACGATTAATAACCCCTATTCTAGAATAGTAAGGATTCTAAATATAGTAACTTTCTAAAAGTGGTAAGTTTCCTATAATAGAAACTTTCCTGAAATAGCAAACTTGCCCCTAGACGACAAATTACACAGTCTCATATACGAATAATAATACTCAATAATAATTTAGTACTAGTAGTAATATCAATAATAATAATAATAATATTAACCATAACAACTTCTAGTAATATGATTAGTAATAACAAGAATAACATATATTATATATGACCATACAATTATAATTTCATAAGGATAAAACAATACAACATTACAACATTAATGTCAACAACCTTACTAATAATATTACTAATATCATTATCATTATCATTATCATCTTACCATTATAATAACAACAATTATTAATAAAAATAATATACTAATCATGAACTAATGATAAACTAATGATTACATAACAATAAATTTAGAATTGAACACGAGAAGTACAAACAACAACAAACACGACTCGAAAACAACAGCCCAAACAGCAACCAACCCCTCACGACATCGGCCGACTTCGCAGCCTCCTCTACGCCCTTCTACGGCCTGCACTTCCACCACGCAACCATGGTTGAGACCCCTGACCCGCGGTGTAACTACTACCCCTGACCATGACACCATCCTTGTCCCAACCAGCCCTCAAAACCAGTCCCAACACCCACTGGTCAACAACGGCAGACCTATGTTCCTGCACTTACCCGTGTCACACCCCCTGCAACCGCCCCTTTAGCCACCTGCCAACACCACCCCCACCTCAACCAACCTCCTCCCTTGACACCACACAACACCCCCTGCCCCCTGGAGCCAATTCCCAGCCTTCGACACCATCCAACCTCCAGCAATAGCCGGTCCAAAACAACCCTCAGAACCCCCTGTTCCCACAACCCATTGTTACTCTGTTTCCTACCCCGTTCCCCTCCGCCTTATACGACCACCACTGACCCTTCTACCACCACCAACATGCCCCAAAAACACCCCTCCATCTCTTCCCATGACCCAGGACAAGAATTAACTCAGAAACGTAATTAATTAACACATAACACGACACAGCCATATAACACAAAACCGATTATGAAAATGCATTCCATGGACATTTACGGTGGTTGTTGCAGCAGGTACGGTGGCCCCATGGTGATTACAAGATGATAAGATTATTATTCATACAACAAAGATAACATACCACAAGGTTACTCATCGTCGAAGGGCTGGAAGTACAAAAAAATATGACGTTAAACTTACCTATACAAGCAGGCTGTTCACGTTAAGTTTTCACGACCTCCTGTTCTCCTGAATCTCACGGTGGTTACAGTGTAGGGTTTAGGGTGTAGCAGGGGTGGGTAGGCAGACGGAGTGTAGGAGGGTGAGTAGGGTTGTATGTTGCGTTGATGGAGGCAGCCTTCACTTGTCGATGAAGGCAGATGTCAGGCGTGGGAATTAGGGTTTAGTTTTAGGTTTTGTTTTTGGCGTGGGGATATATGGAGTCCATACTTCTGGGTCGGGTTTATACTTATGGGTCAAAGCTTTCGCAAGCACGGTTTTCTCATAAAAAAAATAAATAAATCGATCATAGACCCAGACCCATCACGCAAATCAACACATTATATAAACTCTCGACTCGTGACAACATATATATTATAACACTAGCAAATATGTGTCGAATAAAATACAATTAGACATCGTCTCGATAATAAATATCAAACAACTAATTTTTATGAATTAAGAAAATACGGGGTATTACAGTCTCCCCCCCTTAACATGAACTTCGTCCCGAAGTTCACCATCTTATAACTGTAACGAAACACGTAGCAAGCCTGAACAATCACCTGTAACACTTAAGAACGTGGGATGTTACATTCTACCCTCCTTAAGAAAACTTTGTCCCCAAAGTTTAACATACCACAGACACACAGGACACGTAACTATCCCCGGCAAAAGCATAATTTTTGTAACAGGGTTATCAAGTATATTCAAACAATCTCGACGCCTAAATCAAGAGATTTTACAATCTTATCCTCCTTAAAATACGGTTACGTCCCCGTAACCTCATTATACAAATTCCAACTCGCTACTCCGTCGTACTCATCGTCGCATCTAAGACTACAGACAAGGGGTGAGTGAACTGGTGGAATAAAACCGCAATTCAACACTTGCATTTCAATATTGATCTCAAATTTGGAATACAACTCAATAACCAAGGTCGCACTGGACCGTAACCACGATATGGCACAACGGCGAAATACCTCATAACTCAATACCAGTAATCAATTCTCATCTCGATTTTAATATCGATATTGTCAAACGTTCCATGAAAGGAACTGATCAACACTTAGAGAGTAAAACTCTAAGCTACTCACTCACAAGTCAAGGTCAACGAATGCGACAACTCGATAAAACTCTGAACTGCAATCTCTATCTCAAAACAAAACCAACCAGGGCCTTTGTTCTAAACTCACGAGTAACTCTATCCCAAGTTCGTTGACATACTTGTATATATACTTATCATTCCACTATTCGTAAAAACAAGAACGTGTACGCCATAAAACATGAACTTGTACATAACTCAGACTAATCAATTACTAAAAGTTTTCCCATCTCACAAACAAAAGAATTATCACATCATTAGAAAATTTTAACTATCAAAATAAAAGGACAACTACTAATATTCAACTCAAATCCGTACTCAAAAGAGACTCATAGCAATTATCATAGAACATATAACCTCGAACAATAATATTAATAATAGGATCGGTAAAATCGTGTTACGCAGTAAAACGGATTCGAAATAGATAACACTCATATACCTTTGAAAGTTATCACGAATTTAATATACTAATAACAATGTAAACAATTAAGGAGCTTATAGTAAATACTTGACAAATTAAATTTTTCATGCTCATAAACATATTATAGAAGCAAATCATATTTAGGAAAAGACATAGCGCAAAATTAACTAACGTAATTGAACATGGAACATTGACATATTTCCCAAAACATACATAACTCATAGACTCACAAGATCGTTTAACATCCCCAGATATCAATTAGTTAACAAAATCACTTAGGTACATTTCCCAACCACTCATATTACATCGTTTATCATGAGGCTACTATTATATATGACTTGCACAGTAAGGGTTTTATACAATGCGCAGCTATTAAACATTCAAGCAGGATTTCATCTACACATAGCTACAGGATTATCATTTTGCAACCAATCACCATAATTATCAAACATCAAGCTTAAACCTGGTTCATCATTTTGAAAATATTTCGAAACATTTGAAACCTTGGAATGGTAGTTGGTGACAAATTATAAACACGAAACAAGGACAATTTCACCAGCTACAGATTGAAACAAGACTACACGGAGACATTCTGACTCTTCTTTACTAAGACATTGTTCTGCTCACTCATGAATTATGAAAATTTTAACGATAAAAGTAAACGAATGCACATGACTAATACTTCCACAAAGTTACGCTATCCTATAGTGAGGTTCATACTCATACCATACGTCTATTATTCATGTTACTAAAGCAATATCAGGATATCACGTGGTCACATCACATCAACCACACCTTATTAAACTTTTATATGAAACTTTTATACCCCACGATTTTAACAATTAACATTACGCAGCAACTTACCAAATCATAATTAAATAACAGCTTAGCTAACGTGCGAGCGATCATAGTTTTTAGAAAATATATAAAGGACTAGCTAATTATAGGAAAAGAATCGAATGCATCTCTCAAGGAAATTATTTAATACCAATTCCATAACTCAATCGATCTGAACAAAAATTTCACAGCAATTCAACAGAAAATTAGGCAACTTGCAAGAATTACAACTAAATAACGACTCATTAAGAATTACATGGCCTATCGTCTTGAAAACGTAAACACATATTCTGAACAGGAGAGGTGGAATTAGGCATAAACAATAACCAAGTCTTAAATGATTTCATTTACAAAAAGATGGGTCAAAACGGGACTGTGCAGCAACAATCTAACCACGGTCAATTAAAAGATTTATTTCACTCAAAATATACTCCTATTAACATGAACAAACAACATTGTAATACCAACTCAGGAGGTTGTCATACATAAAATTTTCATACACAAATATGGAACACATTTTAGATGGCATCCTGCACGAACAAGGTAACATCCAGGAAACTTATTAAAACAATTTGGTTCTTTTACAAATTCACATTACTACCTCGAAACTCAACCCTTCTTTTCTGAAACACGTTGACATATAATTGGAGCATAGATACAGTATTAGCATTCATTCCTCATTACCACGATACTCGTTATCTGGATCACGGTAAGGATTTCAAAACTGAAAGTAAGATCAACTAAATAACTTGATTGTTATACATGTATATCCTAAGAAATTAGTTCTACTAACGCGTAATCATAACTTATCCAGGTACGGAATTATAAACTAGAAGCTACTATGAGGTCCCATATTGATTACGAACTTCACATCAACTTTAAATGCGTATAGTAGGCATAAAATCTTGAGTACGATATATGCAACACATATTTAAATACATTTATAGCTTGGACAACTCATTCCGCATATCACCAAATATGAATCACTATAGCACATGCTAATAAGATCAACCGAATTACTCATCCTTACTAGAAGTTAAACCTCAAAATCATACAATAGCGGTAGTCATTTAAATAACAGATAATCGTACCAACACTTCAGAATATTAAAATCATATGATCACGTCACCTTAATCATGGCCCAATAAATACAACTCCGAACTCTGATAATTTCAATTCACTTATCCGTATCGATTCACAGTTCATATCACACATATCCTTAATCAGAACTCACATATGACTTACCTCATTCTTCTCCTACAAGAACGTTAGCACAATATAACCAGGTCATTACATAGCCTACCCCACTCTTCAATTACTCTCTTTGGGTTCCCGAGACAGAACAGAAAGGGCCCAGGTTTGGTGTGAGGGGGCCCCTAACTCATCCCGTTCCCTTTTTGGGGCTCCTATCAGTTTCATCTCGGGGTTCATTTTATTAGACTCTTCCTATATTCATTATTCAGTTGGTTTAGGCCTGAGGATCGTTTGCTCTGATACCACTTTGTAAAACCCCGATTTATTAAGGAGCCTTTAGCAAGACATCCCCAGTAAATTGAGCTGTTACCATCCCGGAATATCCGAGGTAGTGAATAACAAAGTAAATCAAACCAAAGTACTTTATATAAAAACTGATAAAATTTAAACTTTGATGTTACAAAAATTTACACAGCGGAACTAAAGTACAACTGATAACTACATAGTATGTGATCTACATCTAAGTCGGTCCAACCAAGTGCTCACGCCATCCCATGCTCCCACAGCACAATCTTTCCTGTCAAACTGCTCCCCAATAAATTGGTTCATCACAGGTGTCACACGAATACACAGGGTCAACCACGAGGTTGAGTAGAGGAAAATAAACAACAAACATTATTATATATATATTGGGATCAGTCATCCCTACTCCGCACCGATCCAACGCCAAATAACTCCGCACCGATCACAAGACCCATTATCTCCACACCAATCACAAGACCCATTATCTCCACACCAATCACAAGACCCATTAGCTCCACACCAATCACAAGACCCATTATCTCCACACCAATCACAAGACCCATTATACTCCGCTCCATATCACAAGACCCAGTAATCACCACACCGTATCGTATCACAGAAATATGCAGTCAATTAAACACAATATAACGCCATTAATACAATAAGATGGACATAGTTAACATCATATAATAATCAGACTACTCATCACCATATATGCAGTATTCCCCTACCTCAACTTGTGGAAAGACAGTCAACAGCTCCTAGAAATGTTCCACGCGGAAACCGTCACCTAAACATATATTATATAACGATTAATAACCCCTATTCTAGAATAGTAAGGATTCTAAATATAGTAACTTTCTAAAAGTGGTAAGTTTCCTATAATAGAAACTTTCCTGAAATAGCAAACTTGCCCCTAGACGACAAATTACACAGTCTCATATACGAATAATAATACTCAATAATAATTTAGTACTAGTAGTAATATCAATAATAATAATAATAATATTAACCATAACAACTTCTAGTAATATGATTAGTAATAACAAGAATAACATATATTATATATGACCATACAATTATAATTTCATAAGGATAAAACAATACAACATTACAACATTAATGTCAACAACCTTACTAATAATATTACTAATATCATTATCATTATCATTATCATCTTACCATTATAATAACAACAATTATTAATAAAAATAATATACTAATCATGAACTAATGATAAACTAATGATTACATAACAATAAATTTAGAATTGAACACGAGAAGTACAAACAACAACAAACACGACTCGAAAACAACAGCCCAAACAGCAACCAACCCCTCACGACATCGGCCGACTTCGCAGCCTCCTCTACGCCCTTCTACGGCCTGCACTTCCACCACGCAACCATGGTTGAGACCCCTGACCCGCGGTGTAACTACTACCCCTGACCATGACACCATCCTTGTCCCAACCAGCCCTCAAAACCAGTCCCAACACCCACTGGTCAACAACGGCAGACCTATGTTCCTGCACTTACCCGTGTCACACCCCCTGCAACCGCCCCTTTAGCCACCTGCCAACACCACCCCCACCTCAACCAACCTCCTCCCTTGACACCACACAACACCCCCTGCCCCCTGGAGCCAATTCCCAGCCTTCGACACCATCCAACCTCCAGCAATAGCCGGTCCAAAACAACCCTCAGAACCCCCTGTTCCCACAACCCATTGTTACTCTGTTTCCTACCCCGTTCCCCTCCGCCTTATACGACCACCACTGACCCTTCTACCACCACCAACATGCCCCAAAAACACCCCTCCATCTCTTCCCATGACCCAGGACAAGAATTAACTCAGAAACGTAATTAATTAACACATAACACGACACAGCCATATAACACAAAACCGATTATGAAAATGCATTCCATGGACATTTACGGTGGTTGTTGCAGCAGGTACGGTGGCCCCATGGTGATTACAAGATGATAAGATTATTATTCATACAACAAAGATAACATACCACAAGGTTACTCATCGTCGAAGGGCTGGAAGTACAAAAAAATATGACGTTAAACTTACCTATACAAGCAGGCTGTTCACGTTAAGTTTTCACGACCTCCTGTTCTCCTGAATCTCACGGTGGTTACAGTGTAGGGTTTAGGGTGTAGCAGGGGTGGGTAGGCAGACGGAGTGTAGGAGGGTGAGTAGGGTTGTATGTTGCGTTGATGGAGGCAGCCTTCACTTGTCGATGAAGGCAGATGTCAGGCGTGGGAATTAGGGTTTAGTTTTAGGTTTTGTTTTTGGCGTGGGGATATATGGAGTCCATACTTCTGGGTCGGGTTTATACTTATGGGTCAAAGCTTTCGCAAGCACGGTTTTCTCATAAAAAAAATAAATAAATCGATCATAGACCCAGACCCATCACGCAAATCAACACATTATATAAACTCTCGACTCGTGACAACATATATATTATAACACTAGCAAATATGTGTCGAATAAAATACAATTAGACATCGTCTCGATAATAAATATCAAACAACTAATTTTTATGAATTAAGAAAATACGGGGTATTACAGTTTCTGATCGTGACTCTAGATTCATTTCAAAATTCTGGCAAGAGTTACAGACATTGATGGGAACTACTTTGAAGATGAGTACTGCCTTCCATCCAGCAACTGATGGTCAGACTGAGAGGACTATCCAGACACTGGAGGATATGCTGCGGGCTTGTGTACTAGAGTTTGGAGGATCTTGGGAGGACAGACTTGATTTGATAGAGTTTTCTTATAACAATAGTTATCATTCTAGCATTGGGATGGCTCCTTTTGAGGCACTGTATGGGAGGAAGTGCAGGAGTCCAGTTTGTTGGGATGATAGAGCTGATGTAGTGACGTTGGGACCTGAGATGATTCAGGAGATGATAGCACAGGTCCAGGTGATTCGTCAGAAGATGAGAGCTGCACAGGATAGACAGAAGAGTTATGCTGATCTGAAGAGGAGTGACATCGCATTTGAGGCAGGAGAGAAAGTTTTACTGAAAGTGTCGCCCATGAGAGGAGTGATGAGATTTGGCAAGAGGGGCAAGTTGAGCCAGAAGTTCATTGGGCCATTCGAGATTTTAGAGCGAGTTGGTGAGGTAGCTTATCGATTAGCTCTACCTCCAGCACTAGCCAGGGTGCACAGCGTGTTCCATGTATCGCAACTAAGGAGATATATCAATGATCCTTCGCATATCCTTGATCATGAGGTTATTGAGGTCGATGAGCAGTTGACCTATGAGGAACGACCCAAAGAGATCCTTGACAGAAAAGTGAGGAAAACCAGAAATGGGGAGACCGCGCTCGTGAAAGTCTTGTGGACCAATCATAATGTCGAGGAGGCTACTTGGGAGACTGAAGTTGCGATGAAGGAAAAGTATCCTGATCTTTTTAATTAAGGTATGTTACGAGGACGTAACTTTCTTTTTAGGAGGGTAGAATGTGACATTTCGTGTTTTACGCGCCTTTGTAGTTTTTAAAAGTATGACATCTTTGCTCGTTACGTACTTAGTGACCAATTGTTGACCTCGGGATGGTGAACTTCGGGACGAAGTTCAATTTAAGGAGGGAAGACTGTAATACTTCGTATTTTATGTCGTTTATTTATATTTCTTTGCGTACTTTATTAGTTTTCGATGTCGAGGTTTTTTTTTATAAAAGCGATATAATATTGTGGACAAGGGGTTTTGCGCGTTGTTTTGGGAGTTGTATGAGTAATCAAATAACAAACCCGTACTTGGTTCATGTTATTTGGGCATTGGGGTGCGTGAAATGCTGACACACACACGGAAAACCTTGTGTATGGGCCTAGGGTTGCGTGCACAAACACAGCCCACACACGAGTTAAAATCTGGAATTTGGAATCTCAGCTACACATTCCCTGCCGCCCTATTTAAACAACCCTACAACCCTACCCTAACCCTACTCGACACCAAACCACTCTCATACTTACACTGCCGCCATATCAGAGGGTAACACGGAGGCTTTCACGGTGGGTTTAGGTTAGTCTAAGGCCGTTCGTTTACACATCCAAGGAGGTAAGAACACCCTGGTTATCTCGTTTTATTATAATCAAGTGTCTGCCTTACTTTTCAGTTTGATTTGTGTTCACTACACGCGTTTTTAATCACGCCTCTTTGTAGATTCATATTCTGGGTTATGCATTCTTCATGTTTTGATCTTTCATGAGTCGTCTTCTATGTTTTAAAGTCATCTCTTTGAGCATTTCGTTTCTGGGTAAGAGTCGGTTCTGGGCTGTTCAGAACAGAGTGTAAAAACCAGTCGTTTTTGGGTTGGATTCGACAAAGTCCCTGTACTTGGTGGTTTTGGGAATTAGGGTCAGTAGAATGGTGGTAGTCTAGGGAGTCGATGGGTGGTTGTAACGATGGGTCGTGGGTACAGGTGGCGTCTGTCTGGTGGGTTATTTAGGCTTGTGTCAGAGTCGTTTTCTTTAGTTTTCTGGTGATGTCTGAACGCGTGTTTTGGAGTTAGGATTCGAATGCTTTTCTGGTCTTGGTCTGTGTATTTAGTAAAGTGTTGGTATAGGTGGTAGTCACGGCGAGATAATGGTGGTTATCGTGGTGGTTAATGGTGGTTGGTGTCGGTCTCAGAGCAGGCTTCGCTGGTGTTGTGCGCATAAATCAGAAGAGCAGTGGTGGTTCCTGGGTTAGTTACTGTCGTGTTGGTGGTGGTTGGGATGGACGACCGCCAAGAGCACCACCCCTGGAGTCACCGTGGCTCAGAGGTGAGCACGGTGGTGACAGGGGCGGGGTTAGAGGCAGCATAAGGTGGGTGTGGTGGTCTGTTTAGGCGCAGGTCAGGGGTGTGTACGGGCTGGTAGCAGGGGCTGTTCGCGTGTTTCTTTTGAACGGGATTGTTGTGGTTATGCGTTGAACTATTATTATCATTACTATCATTACTATTATTATCATTATTATTATTGTTATTATTATTATTACTATTATTATTATTATTATTATTATTATTATTATTACTTTATGTTATTGTTATGCATGATTAATATTAATATTAGTAATGAGGTTAAGTATGTTATTGGGTTAGTAATGTTTGATAAGTGTTGTATGCTAAATTTAGTAAGCCTATTTTTAGTAAGTACTATAATTAGTAAGTGCTATTTCAGTAAGTCTATGATTAGTTAATTGTACTTGGTTGCGTGTTTAGAAATTGATGTAAGTAATATTTATAGGAACTGAGTTCGAGGTGGAATACTTCTAGACGGTGGTTGCTTGTTTACAGATTTGCTATTCCAGGTAGGTTACACTGGTGCTTGTTCTGTGTTAAGGTTTGTGTAGTTGTGCATTGTATGTTAAGGATGCAAATATGAGTTACATGAGCATAGTAGTTAATGGTTAATTATTTTGCATTGCATTCATGAGCATGGCATATTTATTGGTTATTGAGATATTGTGAATCAGATAGTGTTCTGATATAAAGCCCAGGGTGGTTCTGCAGATCAGGCCTGGTGTCTTATCAGCTTTTGAGCTGGTGTTCGGCGACGGCCGATTATAGTCTGCCGGGAGGTTCGGTATGGCTGGGTGTTTCGGGATTGAGAATAAGATTGAGATTGAGCTCGAGCATGACATAAGCATTTGCATATTACTGTTTGTTTGCATTACTTGTTTTTGTGTTATCCTACTCAACCGCGAGGTTGACAGTGTATTCGTGTTCACCTACAATGATCCGGAATGGGGAGTAGATCTTTCAGGTCAGAGACAGGTGGATTAGGACTGGGCATGGAAGAGAGACTTGGACTGGACTTACCTAGTTGCTAGATCACTTAGTTTTCTCAGTTGGACATTCATTTACATTCAGTTGTTTTGGAAGTCATGTGGACTATGCCTTGTAATAGACTTTAGTTAACTTTTATATTTTAAAGTACTGTGCCTCTTTCACTATGTATATCTACTACCCTGGTTTATCCAGGATGGTAACAGCTCCATTTACTCTGGAAGTCCTAGTTCAGGCTCCTCGGTAAATGGGGGTGTTACATTGAAGATGGAAAAAGAAAGAAAGTAAGTAAAATGGTGAAGGAGGTGAATAGTTTTTAGGGTTTTAAGAGAGAGAGGGAGTGCTGGTAGAATGAATAGGTGAGAGCAATAATTGTATGTTCAAAACACAACAGACCCGTGACATTGATTCTGAAAAAATAAAACCGTAAAAAAAATTCGTGGTCGGTCGACCAGGAAAGTTGGTCGGTCGACCACTGTACTTTTACCTGCTCTGCAATTTTACTTACTCTGCCAGAAAAAGTACATAAAGTTGTCAGTCTGGTCGGTCGACCAGAAAAGTCGGTCGGTCGACCACTGTACTGACGAATTCTCTCTTTTTTTTTTTTCTTTTTCTGTAGAGATTTCAATTTCCACCTGAGGATAAAACGAAAAAAGAGAAAGAAAACGTAAATTTAGACTAAAGCACGGGTTGCCTCCCGTGTAGCGCTGGTTTAAGAGGTCCCGCACGACCTTTTACCTTCTAAGGAGCATCCTAAAAGGGGTCAAAGTAAGAAACTTCGACTTTTCCGACATACTCATTTTCTCCTCGGAAATGCTTCACATATTGGCCATTGACTTTGAACCTCTCACCAGATGAGGTTTCTAATTCGATTGACCCGAATTTTGAGACAGCTGTGATGGTGTAGGGTCCGCTCCACCTGGATTTCAGCTTACCAGGAAAAAGACGAATACGAGCATTAAAAAGCAGCACCCTATCACCTACCTGAAAATCACGTCTAATGATTCTCTTGTCATGCCAGCGCTTTGTTTTCTCCTTATAAATCCTGGCATTGTCATAGGATAACAACCTGAATTCTTCTAACTCATTGAGCTGCAATAAACGTTTCTCACGGGAAAGATTAGGGTCTAAATTAAGATCACATATAGCCCACCAAGATTTACGTTCTAACTCAACTGGTAAATGACAAGTTTTACCATAAATCAATCTGAATGGTGACATTCCTATTGGAGTTTTGAACGCGGTTCTATAGGCCCATAAAACATCATCAAGTTTTAGGCTCCAATCTTTCCTAGACTTAGAAACTACCTTGGCTAGGGTCTCCTTGAGTTCTCTATTAGAGATCTCAACTTGACCACTAGTCTGAGGGTGATAAGCTAAACCCCTACGATGTTGGACACCAAATTTATTCAACAAGTCACCTAAGCGTTTCTCCTTAAAATGCATACCTCCATCACTTATGACAACCCTAGGGACACCAAAACGAGGAAATATGATTTTTTTAAACATCTTAATAACAGCTTTTGCATCACAATGGGGAGTAGCAATAGCTTCTACCCATTTAGACACATAATCAACAGCTACAAGAATATACCTGTTACCTTGACTACTGGGAAAAGGTCCTTGATAATCAATGCCCCAAACATCAAAAATATCTACTTCTAAAATACCTACTTGTGGCATCTCATGTCTTTTTGAGACATTCCCAGTCCTTTGACAGGCATCACAGTTACCTACAAAATTTCTACAGTCAGCATGTAAAGTAGGCCAATAAAAACCAGACTGTAATACCTTGGCCACGGTCCTAGATGGACCGTGGTGACCACCATATGCAGAAGAGTGACATGCTTCCAGAATGTCCTTCACCTCCCATTGGGGGACGCATCTCCGGATAAGTCCATCTCCGCATTCTTTAAAAACATAAGGGTCATCCCAAAAATACTGTTTCGCATCAAACATAAATCTCTTCTTTTGTTGCCAAGACAACTCAGGAGGGATTTTACTTGTAACAGCAAAATTAGCAAAATCAGCATACCAAGGAGGGGGATAAGAACCTGAACTATTGATGATAAATAAACTCTCATCAGGAAACGAATCATCAATAGGTAAAGAATCTTCCCCATCAGTCAGCTGCAGGCGAGATAAATGGTCAGCTACCACGTTTTCCGCGCCTTTCTTGTCCCTGATCTCAATGTCGAACTCTTGGAGAAGGAGGATCCACCTTAAAAGTCTTGACTTTGAATCCTTCTTTTGAAAAAGACCTTTTAAGGCTGCATGGTCAGTATAAACAATTACCTTATTACCTACTAAATATGATCTAAATTTTTCTAAGGCAAATATGACGGCTAGCATCTCCTTCTCTGTGGTGAAATAGTTGACTTGAGTCTCATCCAGGGTGCGGCTCGCATAGTATATAGCATTAAGAGCCTTGTTCTTCCTTTGACCGAGCACAGCACCTACAGCATAATCACTAGCATCGCACATGATCTCAAAAGGGAGATCCCAATCTGGTGGCTGAATGATTGGTGCTGAGATCAAAGCTTCCTTCAACCTGTTAAAAGCTGAAAGGCACTCATCAGAAAACTCAAAGATGGCATCTTTAAGAAGCAATTGTGTAAGTGGTTTAGCAATTTTAGAGAAGTCCTTAATGAAACGCCTGTAAAAACCTGCGTGTCCTAAGAAACTTCTCACCCCTTTAACATTAATAGGAGGGGGTAATTGCTCAATCACTTGCACCTTTGCTTTATCAACATGTATACCTTTATCTGAAATTAGATGCCCTAAAACTACCCCTTCAGTAACCATAAAATGACACTTTTCCCAGTTTAAGACAAGATTTACATCAATACATCGCTGCAAGACTTTATCAAGATTAGCTAAGCATTGATCAAAAGCATTACCGTAAACAGAGAAATCATCCATAAATACTTTCATAATGTTTTCTATAAAGTCCGAAAAAATACCCATCATACACCTTTGAAAAGTAGCAGGAGCATTGCATAACCCAAAAGGCATCCTGCGATAAGCAAAAACACCCTGTGGACATGTAAAAGTAGTCTTACTCTGATCATCAGGATGGATGGGAATCTGGAAGAAACCTGAATAACCGTCTAGAAAACAGAAGAATTTATTAGAAGCCAATCTTTCAGTCATTTGGTCAACAAAAGGAAGGGGGAAGTGGTCTTTCTTGGTGGCGGCATTTAACTGTCTATAATCAATGCACATCCGC
Organism: Silene conica; assembly: GCA_029255685.2. Lineage (NCBI taxonomy): Eukaryota > Viridiplantae > Streptophyta > Magnoliopsida > Caryophyllales > Caryophyllaceae > Silene > Silene conica. The sequence goes on along the minus strand of CM055313.2, from coordinate 23,825,731 downwards.
CACCCAGTCACAACTCTAGTTGGTATTAATTCATTTTTATCATTCTTAACCACTGTGGTCCCTCCTTTCTTAGGAACCACCTGAACTGGGCTAACCCACTTAGAGTTGCCAACTGGGTAAATAATACCTGCATCAAGAAGCTTCATAACCTCAGCCATAACTACATCCTGCATCTTAGGATTCAATTTACGCTGTCCCTGTCTATAAGGCTTATGCCCTTCCTCTAAATCTATTCTGTGCATACAAACATCAGGGCTTATGCCCTTAATATCATCCAAAGAATAACCTAGAGCTTTTCTATTCTTTTTAAGAACAGTCATTAAGGCAGAAAGTTGGTCAGGACTAAGTTTAGAGCTAACAATTGCAGGGTATTGCTCAGTATCATCTAGAAAAACATATTTAAGATTAGGAGGAAGTGGCTTACGCTCTGGTGCTTTTACCTCAACTGCCTGAACAGAATTAGCATCTATAGAATAGCACATGTTTACCAGACTTGCATTGGCTAGGCTTATGAGCTTCTCATCATCTTCTTCAGTGAGCTCATATTCCTCTTCCTCTTCTTCTATCAAATCCAGCTCTTCAGCATCTTCAGCTGGATTACCTGCACACTTATCCAAAACTGTCAGATCATCTAAGGGATCCTTGGTCAAGGATTCCCTCCAATTAAGGATAACATTCCTGTCTACAATATCAATGGAACAAGTATCGTCAGTAGGAATAGTTGCCTTATGGGCAAGACTAAACTCGATAGTGTCATCCCCAATCTCTAAAGTAATGGTCCCGCGTTTGACATCTATCACAGCCCCAGCTGTGTGTAAAAAAGGTCTACCTAAAATAATAGGTATTCGACTATCCTCAGCAATGTCTAAAACAACGAAATCCACAGGAATAAAGAACTTTCCCACTTTTACTGGGACATCCTCCAAGACCCCTAGTGGTCTTTGGGTTGATCTATCAGCCATCTGTACGGTAATATTGGTGACTTTAAGTCTACCTAAACCAAGTCTTTCACATACAGAATAAGGTATGACACTGACACTAGCCCCTAGATCACAAAGGGCTTTCCCTATTAAATGATTACCTATGGTACAAGGGATGGAAAAACTACCTGGGTCTTTTAACTTGGGTGCTATATTATCTTGTGAAAGAACATAACATTCTTCCACAAAAGCAACAACACCGTCGTCCTGAAAATTCCTCTTACGACTTAAAATATCTTTCATGAATTTAGCATAAGAAGGTACCTGGGTAATTAGGTCAGTGAAAGGGATGGTTACCTCAAGATTCTTCACCATCTCTAAGAACTTACCAAATTTCTTATCCTCCTTCGAATTTTTCAGCCTTTCAGGATAAGGAATGGTGACTTTAGCTATAGGATCAGCAACCTTTGGCTTTTTCAGCTGTAAAATTTCAGTAAGGTCTTGAATGAAGGAAGGATCCAGCGATTCCGAAGTCAAAACGGCACTCTGCTCAGGAACGTCGGTCGGTCGACCAGTTTCAGTGGTCGGTCGACCAGAGTCTGCAAAATCCGATTTTTTTCTTTTTTCAGAATCTGATCTCACGTCAGGAACAGTGGTCGATCGACTTACAGTAGTGGTCGGTCGACCTCCTGCTCCTTTGACGGGATCGGATTCTTTGGTCGGAATCTCGACTGGATCATCCTCTTGAGTTGCTTCTTCACAAACACGGCCACTCCTTAGATTTATGGCGTTCAGCGTCTCCATGGGTTCCTCAAAACTAACTGGAGAGCTAGTTCTTTGGTTGGCTATGTTTATCAAGTGATCCTCAAAAATTTTCGCGGAAGTGCAGTGAGCCTCATTCATCTTAAAAACTGCCGTGGTTAAGGCATCAACAAGAGCTCTTAATTTCTCAATTTCTCCCGTGTTGTCGACCGTAGTAACAAGGTTCGCACTTTCAAGCTTTAGCTGGGTTGCCTCAAGCTTTTCAAAACGGGCTTCAACTGTTGTCTCAAGAGCCATCACTCTATTCATCTCTACATTCAGCCTTCTTGAATTCCCACGTGAACCCTTAAAAGTAGCCTTATGCACCGCCATGTCTTCAATGGTTTTCCAACCCTTCATATGATCGGTGTTGTTCTGAAATCTCCCATTGGCGGCCACATCAAGAACCATTTTATAGTCATCATAAAGAGAGTTGTAAAAACGGTTACATAGGTCCCATTGTGGAAGGTTATGGTGAGGGATAGAACGGACCAATTTCTTGAATCGATCCCATGCTTCACAAAATCCTTCATCAGGTCCCTGCTGAAAGTTACGGATTTGGTTTCTCAAGTCCTCAGCTTTTGCAAGAGGGAAGTATTTCTTGTAAAAAGCCAAGGCCAAGGCGGTCCAATCTGTAACCCCTTCACTTGTCTTGTTAAGGTCCCGGTACCATTCTTGCGCGTCTCCTTTTAATGAGAACAAGAACATAGTTGCCAGCACCTCATCTCTAGATACCCCTTCAGGTAGGGGTATGAAACAACAATAATCTGTGAAGGTTGTAACATGCTTTATTGGATCTTCATCGGGTAGACCAGAAAATCGACTCTGTTCCACCAAAGAAATATGAGTCGGGCGGAGTTCAAAGGAGCCAGTGGTGGGTGTAGGCAAGGTGAACCCCTTTGGTAAATCTTTAGGCTTCGGCTGTAGGTAGCTATAAATAGAATCCATAAAGAGAGTACTCAAGCCTTCCTCTCAAAAACCTGTCTTCTAAACAGCACTAGAAGAAAAGGTAAGAACGGTCTTAAGGAACCTAAGTTCCTTAAGACAAGAAAAAAAAATAAACTAAAAATTAACAAACAAAATTATACCGTCTCCCCGGCAACGGCGCCAAAATTTGACACCCGTCGTTGAGGGGTGCCAAAGATAAGATTTATAAAACCTCAGCTTAAACTCAGTTAGGATAAGTCAAGGGTCGAACCACAGAGAGACAGGGTAAATTATGTTTGTAAATTTAAAGTCTATTGCAAGTAACCAAAAAAGGGGGGTTTGGAATGGGATTTTAACTAACAACTAAAGTAACAAAATAACAAGAAAATTAAGATAAGATAGAAAGGAGATTAGGAACTTTGGTTCCCCATGGTCAAAACAAGTCAATGAAGGGTAAAATAATCAAATAACACAATCCCAAGGAACAAAGAATAAACCTTTAGGTCAAAATTCTACCCAATCCTTACGGTCTTAGGGTTCCTAGAAAAGCACTAAACTTTCGTTCAAGGGCTATCCCAAAGTTGTTGTTAAACTAATCCTAATAATCTTTCAATCCTAAGGATTAGTTCACCAACAACAATGGGGGATTGGTAATTTAATCATCAAACTTATCAAAGTCAAGTCTTTACATGCTTCCCCTAATTCCTAATCACAAGAATTAGCTATGCATACTTCTAATTATGAAACTAACAATTACTAAGAATATTAAAGAGATGAACATAATTAAAGAAGATAATAAAAGGGAAAACATGAAATAAGAAATAACAACAAGATGAATAACAAGATTGAATTAAAAGGAAAGATTAATTATCACAAACTTACAACTTGAATGGAAATCCTAAGAACAAAGATGAAAGCTTGATACCAAAAAGTCTAACAATGGAGTCTTCAACATAAAGTACTTGGTAAAGATTACTAGGGTAAAAACTGCTTAAAAACTACTTAGGTAAAAGTTGCTTAAGAAAACTTAACCTAATAGAAGAGTTTTGGTCTCCTTAAATAAGAAATATTACAAGATTAGGAAAACAGAAAATAAAACGGAAGTCTCGAAACAGGGTCTGGTCGGTCGACCTGTTTTCTCGGTCGGTCGACCGATTCTGCCAATGCGGATTTATCTTTATGCGAATTTGGGCTTCCGTGGAGAACTGGGCCTGTTTACGTTGACACCGGTCGGTCGACCACTTTCGGTGGTCGGTCGACCGCTTCTCTTTATTTCCAGCTTTGATCCGGCCCGATAATTATACTTGAATGCACCATCCGAATTACTGCTCCAAAAACAGCTTCCAAAAGGCAAATAAGGCTTGGTTTTGCTTACTTCCGCGTATTCCTACATACAAAACATAAAATTGCCAAAGTAGACAGTTTCGGGAGAAAAAGCAACTAAAAGTCACGAAAGTGTAAGAAAATACGTGCCAAAAGAGTAAATAAAATGCATAAAATAGGCACGTATCAAAACACACTAAAAAAAATAATTAACCGTAGATCATCATTAAACTAATCATGTATAAGGTAGCTTAAAGTCAAATTTATGTTACATCACAAAGTAAGTATCAAACTTAAAAATTGACAAAACTCTCATACATGTCTTAAATTAATCCAAAACCCGTTATCAAAATTACTCATTCCCACATTAGGAATTAAATAAACTAAAGAAAAACATATCAGACTAATTACTCACATCCAACAAAGTGACTAATTACTCACACCCAACAAAGTTTCCTTGGCAAATATCAATAAACATTTTAGTTAAAGGTAGATGCACTTCAAATATTAGTATCATAACAAAAGTAAATTGGTATTGTGACACTAGTGAGGGTGAGATTACATGATTAGTCTAACTTCTAAAGTTTTGCAGACATATGATTCTACACAGAAGCTTGCATCAATAGAAAGCATATAGAATTATAAGATTATATAGACTTATTTAGGAGGTAGGCCAAGCATAATACTCCCACGCAGGCACATAGCTTTTATCTTCTTATGTAAAAAAAGAATAGGAATACCGGGGGCAAAATTTCTAGCAAAAAGTCTAATGGACTTAAATTTTAAAGCAATAGACGTATATAAGATTCATAGTCATATCGTCTTAAATAAAAAAAAAAATTAACGAGCAAGAAAAAAAAATACAACTTTAGACTGTAGGCGGTATGACTATTAAATGAACAATGAACGGACAAACTTACAGAACTTTGAGGAACAAGATGTCGTGGCGTGAAATAATCACTGCCCTAAAGTTGTATTTGCCCCGCTCGATACACACGGCCTCTTAGCAACCAACTTCCCAGGGTTAACACGACTTCCGAGTCTAAGGTGTACGACAAAGACTCAGATTGAGAATTACTAACAGAACATTGCCAAAATCAGCTAAGAACAGATTTAGAGAGTTTTTTTAAAGAAGGGAGAATGTGAGTGAATTGTTGTATTTGAAATGAGAGTTCAACACTCTATTTATAAGAGAGGTAGGAAGGATCCAGACGATAATTTATTGTGTCTCGTAAATGTTTTTTAGAAGAGTGTAAAATCACCCTTGGAAAAACCATAGTCATCCTTAGAAGACCACAACAATCAGTATGGGAAAACACACATTCAAATATAGTAGACCGAACAATTAGTTTCGGAACTTGTGTGACGCTTCTTTTGAAGCATACACTTCCAACAAGTAACACGTGTTTTCCAAAATAAAATTGATGCAAGAGTACCACTACCTCTGAGTCTTTGATTCAAATGCCTTTATTTTGTTTTCTAGATTCTAATAATGAACACTTTATTCATTGTAATGCCATTTTTGTTAGACAAACCATTTTTAAGTATGTCCACACATTACTCTTGTTTCATATTTATGTACACTAAGTAAGATTATTTTAATGTTTATTTGACTAAGTTTTATTTAATTATTTATTTTTAATGTTTTTGAGTGGTGGAAGTTATTGGTCTTTGAAAATTAAGAATTTACCCTTTTTTGGGATTATAATTGAATTATTGTTTCTGTGTGTCAATTTATATATCAATATGTTAGTTTTCAACATTTTGTTTATGCATGGTGTCAATTTAATCAACTAATAATAATAATCCATGCATGTTATGTAACCCAAGATTAATGATTTTATTTTTTATTTTGTTGGCCTACTATGTACTTCTACACAGATTACCAAATTTCATTTCGTTGGTCTACTGTGTACTTGTACATAGATTACAAAATTTTATTTATTTATTTTGTTGGTCTACTATGTACTTGTACATAGATTACCAAATTTTATTTATTTATTTTGTTGGTCTACTATGTACTTGTACATAGATTACTAAATTTTATTTATTATTGGTCTACTGTGTACTTTGTATACAGATTACCGTATCTTGGTGTCTACTATACACTTTGTGTATAGATTACCCATTTATTTTTACTTATTTAATTATTATTATTTTATGTTATGATTATATGACCTAAACTAAATATTATATTATTTGTATAGTGAATCATGTTGTAACACCCCATTTATTTAAGAGCCTTTAGCAAGACATTCTCAAATAAATAGAGTTGTTACCATCTCGGAATGTCCGAGGTAGTGAATAACAAAGTAAAACAACCAAAGTAATTTATTTAAAACTGATAAAATTTAAACTTGGTTATTACAGTTATTACATAACGGAAAAGAAATTACAACTGATGACTTCTCTAGATGTGATATAATTCTAAGTCGGTCCAAAGTATGCATCTCACATTCCTGCCCCAGCTCCTAGCTCATCTGTCTCTGACCTGTAGAATCTACTCCCCATTCCGGATCATCGTAGGTGTACACGAATACACTGTCAACCTCGCGGTTGAGTAGGGTAACACAATAATAAATAATGCAACAAATATGATATGCAAATGCCATGATATGCTCGAGCTCAATCACAATCTCAATCTCAAACCCGTAACACCCAGCCATACCGAACCTCCCGGCAGACTATAATCGGCTGTCGCGAACACCAGCATAACAGCTGAGGTCACCAGGTCTAGTCCTGCAGAACTAGTCTGGGCCCAATAATATCTCATCATCTCAAATCCGTATCCAATGCATATGCCATGCTCATGAATGCAACAATAATAATAATTGCAACAGTAATAATAATTACTCATAATCATATATCATCCTTAAATCATTTATTCTCATCATCCATATCATACACCCAACATCCATTCATAACACATAACAGTAGTATAGTGACAGTGTAACCTACCTGGATAAAAATTAGTCCAATAGCAATCCATCAAGTAAACGGACTTATGCCACTTCAATAATGTCACCTAACAATATAGTATATATATAATCAAGCTATTGATAACCGTCACATATAAAAATTCACTTAACAATTCTATTAATTAGCTACTTGATTAATTATAATTATAAATTTCGTCTTATACCCGATTATACGAACATATATAACCGTTAACAAATCACTCTAAACATATCCTCAATTAATTATAATAACAACAATTAGTTAACCATACGAGCTAATTAACGTAACTAATGTAATAAAATACCGTCACAAAATAAATTAAACAAACTCAACTAATTAAGCTAATTGGTCACAACCAAATAAACATGACTAATATAAACCAATTAAATTACTAACAACATCAAAACTACTACTACTACTACTACTACTAATAATAATAATAATAATAATAATAATAACAATAATAATAATAATAATAATATCAATAATACTAATAATAACGATAATAACAAATAATAATAATAATAGTAATGATAATAATAAACACCACATGGCATACAACAAAAGATGACAAAGATGAAACATGACCACGAAGCCCCAACAAACCCAAGAATACCGTGACCACGAATTACACAAACAGACCCTCACGACCAACTCTTCACCCGCGCGCTCAACTTCAAGGCTACACAACCACCAGCCATGCCACCCCTAGCCACCACTATCAACCTTATTCCCTAGCCTGCACCACCAACTATAACCACCACCCTCTCTCTGCCAGCAGAACCCACCATTAACGCCCTAACATACTGCCCAAACCCGACTACACACACCTTGTTATATCGTATTTCCAGCAACTCACCTACACCCCCTTCCTTCTCTCGATAACTCCTCTCACCACCGTGCCCTTCACAACCTCTGGCCACCACCGTTGTCACCACTGACTCACGGTGGTTCCAGGGGTGGCACTATCTCCCTCTCGTCTCACCTACAACCACCATCAAACCACCATCAAACTCCCCTGCCAACCTGCGGTAAAACCAACCTCTGCACTGTTTTTGTTTTATTTTTTTACGCCTTTTACAACCCCTTTCTATGGTGGTTTCAGCCACGACTTTCCACCCTAACCACCACTAAACAACCCACAACTACCCTACTACTACTACCCATAAATCTCGCACCCAGAAACAACCCAAAACACAAACGAATAAGTCGCAAACAAACATAAATTAACACACGGAGAAAACAGAGTATAGGCAACGTCTTTACTGTTGACATGTTCACGGTTGTTTTAGTGACACCAACGGTGGTCCCCTAGTGGTTTGATGATGGAGAACATGTTATGGACACTACAAGGATTAAATACAATCAAGAAACATACAAAACGATGGTCTCGACGGGTACGAAAACTACTTACAAATTGCTGTTGCGAAAAGGATGAAATCGCTGGTGATGAATGTTTCCTTCGTGTGCTTTCTTTCTTGTTTGCTCCTAGCAATACTCACGGTGGTCAGGAGTATTTCTGATTGTTGGTGAAGAGAGGCAGGAAGCTATGGAGGCAGACGAACTATTGGAGAAGTAGGGTTTAGTTTTGGGTGTTTGTCGTTGGTAGGAGGAAAGCTAGGGTTTAGTTTGACAAAAACATAAGGTTGGGTTGCACTACATGGTTCTCACAATAAACCCGAGTCACTAAAAAAAACCCATCACGCACCTCGAGGAACTTATATTACCATATCCGTTCATAACACGTAACTTAAAATAAACGAGTACGCATAAATAATTAAATCATGTATTGCTAGTATTAATAGTTATTAATTAAATAATTTATAAGGATATAAAGTTATTAGCGCTTATCTAAAAATAATAAAACAAGTATATTTGAGGAATAAATATAAAATGAAAATATATTTAATTATAAATATATTATCGAAATTAAATAAATACGAATGAAATGTCATTTTATGAAATAATCATCAAATATAAAATGATTATAAAATACGAAATAATCGTAGAAATACGATTTATAAAATAATAATAGTTTACGTAAAATACTTAATAGACATCCCGTTTGAAATACGTGTATAAAACATGGTTTGACCGATGTTGGCCGAGGCTTAAATACGGGGTATTACAGTTTGTGTGAGAAAAGTTTGTGTTCTTTAAGTGGGGGAGTTTGTAACACCCCAAGAGTATGAGAGAAAAGTTTGTGTGAAGAAAGTTGTCCCACATCGGTAGAATGTGAGGCTTGTGATATGTTTATAATAACTTCAACCCACTACTTAGTAACAAGGCCTTGTGCTTTTGGGCTTAAGTGAGGACAATTAATAGGCCCAAAGGCATACCTCCCGTCTTATTGGGGGTGTGTTACGACGGTGGTTGGTCGGATTGTTACAAATGGTATCAGAGCGACCCTGCGACCGTGTGGTGAGCCTTTGGTCGGGAGTACCTGGGTCACACACCTAGCAGGGGAGGATTCTGGCCCTGGTTGTGGTCAAGGTTGAGGCACAACGAGGACGTTGTGTTCTTTAAGTGGGGGAGCACCCCAAGAGTATGAGAGGAAAGTTGTCCCACATCGGTAGAATGTGAGGCTTGTGATTTGTTTATAATAACTTCAACCCACTACTTAGTAACAAGGCTTTGTGCTTTTGGGCTTAAGTGAGGACAATTAATAGGCCCAAAGGCATACCTTCCGTCTTATTGGGGGTGTGTTACGACGGTGGTGGGTCGGATTGTTACAATGTCGAATATTGCAAAACTTGAGTATAAAGCCCTCGACATTACCGGAGGAAATTATTTATCATGGGTATTAGATTCTGAAATTCATCTAATTGCTAAGAGACTTGGTGAAACTATTAAGATTGGGAATAAGGCAACATCTCAAGATAAGGCCAACGCTATGATATTTATTCGTCATCACCTTCATGATGGTCTTAAAAATGAATATCTAACTGTCAAAGACCCTCAAAATCCTTTGGAGCAATCTAAAGGAAAGCTATGATCACCAAAAAACTGTCATATTACCAAAAGCTCGTTACAATTGGTTGCATTTAAGATTGCAAGATTATAAATCGGTGACCGAATACAACTCGACCATGTTTAGAATTACTTCTCAATTGACATTATGTGGAGAAACCATTACCGATGAAGATATGTTAGAAAAAACATATTCTACTTTTCATGCTAACAATCTTGTCCTGCAGACACAATATAGAGAGACAGGTTTTAAGAAATATTCTGAACTTATATCATGTCTTCTTGTCGCTGAACAAAATAATGAGCTATTATTGAAAAATCATGAATCACGCCCCACTGGTGCAACTCCATTCCCTGAAGCGAATGTGATATCTTATGCCAGCGGTAGTGGTTATAGACGTGGTCGTGGTCGCGGTCATGGTCGTGGTCGTGGTCGTGGTCGTGGTAGATGATAGCGGGGTTTGTCGCCCTCCCCCGATCAAATAAACAATTATATAAAACTCAACTACTAAACTAATGTAGTAGGGTAGTCGAGGTCGATCCACAGGGAGGTCAAGTTTGAATACTAGTCTTGTCTTAGATTATAGGTTAGCTACGCGAATCAATAAAATGATTAACATTAAACTAATTAACTAAAATAAAATAAAATTAAACTAAGACTACTAAATTAAGTAAACAAGTAATATAAATAATAATCTAAACAATAAAAGAAAGGCTAGGGTCCGATTTTCTCCACCGACACACCATGTTTACACTCATAAATCCCGTTAACAAGTCATTGGGTGATGGTTAGGGGGAGCCTCTAATTCACCAAACACCCCCCTCCCGGGTTCGCGTTTGGACACTAGCAACCCCAACCTACCTCCCTCTCGGGTTCATAAGTCGGAATCCCTTATTCTAAGCTAAGGTCAATAATAAGCCCACGTTATCTTCCCGGTCATCCCACCCCCTCTTCCAAGGGTCGATTTCAAACCGAAAATTAAGGGCATTCCTCTTAAGTTCTCCCTCTCGGGTTCAACTCAAGACAACAAATTAGTCCAAGTGAGGTGAGCCAACTCCCAACCTAGCCAACTCCCGTCGACGGTCAAGGGTCAAAAGTCAACAAAAATCCCAAATAAACATAAACAAGTAAAACCCCTTAATTAACCCAAACTACTCACCCAACAACTAGTTAATTACGGAATTCAATCAAGTAAACTTGGCATGCTAGGGATTAATCGAACCCTATTGAGAAAATTACTCACTATTCATTACTAATCTAACATAAAACAAGTGACAATTATACTAAACATGATACTAAGAACAATAAAGATCAAAACTTTAATATAATGTAATGACTAAACATAAGTAAACTACACTAAACATGGTAAGATTAGTAAAGACTAAAACATTAACTAATTAAAGATTAAAATTATCTAAACAACAAAACATAATTAAAAACAATAAGAAAGAGAGAAGATGAGAAATTAATACCAATAAATGAGAGGAAATTGCATAAATAATGTAGATCTTGTCTAACATACCCGAAAGATTAAAACTTACCATTAGCTAATCTACTCCTATACTAATTTTAAGGGAGAAAATTTGGTAAAAAATAAGACTAAAACTGAAAGAATGGAACTGTTTTTTCGTGCTCTCCTGCGTCTCTGCCCAGCAACACAGAAAGAATGAAGCTGCTTGCTTTCCACGCCCAGTTCCTGCTTGCTTCTTCTTTCTTTTGTTCCCACGTGTCCAACACCCTACTCCCTCCTCTTTGTTTTTGGGTCTTCTTTCATTTGCTAATGCACCTTATTTTCGAGCCCAGCCCGACAAACCAAAGATGATTTTTGAGACCCGTCTTGATCGACTTTATACTCGGATTAGGTATCTATGAAATAAAAGAACGAAGGAAGTACCAATATACTCACAAATAATATGAAATAAAATTATTTAAAACTAATTGACTAATATATTATTTGACACTAAAATGAGTAAATAATATTAACTCGGGTTATTATTTCGTTCAAATAAGAGATAAAATATGGGTAAAAAAACGGTAAATTACGGTGTTATCAGTAGATATGGTAGAGGTCGAGGAGGTATTATCAAGAATACAAATTCTCACCAGAAGTGGGAACATAAGGATGAAAATAGTGCGAGAGGTAGGAGTGACAATGTGCCCTCTATTTGTTATCGTTGTGGAGTAAAAGGTCATTGGTCCGGTTTATGTCGCACTCCAAAACACCTTGTCAACCTCTATCAACAATCGATAAAAGAGAAAGGGAAGAATGTTGAAACAAATTTGGTGATTGAAGATGGTGAAGGTGAGTTTAATAATGGTGACACAACTCACCTTGAAATGTCTGATTTCTTTCCAAGTCCCAAGGGAAATAATTAATGTTTTGATGACTTTATAAATGTATATGACATTATTAGTTTACTTACTATTTATGTTTTTTATGGTATGAACTTGATAGATTGTATATATAATGTGAAAATAAATAGATTATATTAAGTATATATTGAATGATTTATTATGCATAAGTATTTTGTTATTATTATTATTTTTTTGATATTATATCATTTTATAACACATTTTATTTTGTTGAAGAATATGAATTCTTTCAAAGATCAGTTGACAACAAATGGTGAAGAATTATGTCTTGTTGACAGTGCAACAACTCACACTATACTTAAGAATAAGAAGTATTTTTCTCAATTGGTATGCAAAGAACTAGTGTGACTACTATATCTGGTAGTACAAATATTATCGAAGGCTTCGGAAGAGCAAATATATTATTACCTTGGGGAACGAAAAATTGAAATAGTTGATGCTTTATACTCTCCAAAGTCTCAAAGAAATTTATTAAGCTTTAAAGATATTCGCCGAAATGGATATCACATTGAGACAGACAATGAAGAAAAATTACCAACATTTTCGACAGGATTGTACTACACCAAGATTAATATACTTGAAACCAATGTTATAATAAACCAGAGGTTGCATGATAACTTTATAACTTGGCATGACCGGTTAGGCCATCCCGGTTCAACAATGATGTGAAGAATAATACAAAATTCATGTGGACAGTACATTTACTAAAAAATAAGCAGTTTATTTCTAGCCAATTTCCTTGTGCTGCTTGTTCACAAGGTAAATTAATAATTCGTCCTTCACCAGTTAACATTAATTTTCAATCTATCAGTTTTCTGGAACGCATATAAGGGGATATATGTGGACCAATACACCCCTCGAGTGGACAATTTAGATACTATATGGTATTAATTGATGCATCGACTAGATGGTCACATGTATGTTTATTATCTACTCGTAACATGGCATTTGCGAGATTGCTTGCTCAATTAATAAACTTTCGAACACATTTTCCAGATAACTCTATCAAGTCTATTCATCTTGATAATGCTAGTGAATTTACTTCTCAAACATTCAATGATTATTGCATGTCCATTGGGATAAATGTTGAACATCCTGTAGCTCATGTTCATACACAAAATGGTCTAGCTGAATCATTAATTAAACGACTCCAATTAATTGCTAGACCTTTACTTATGAAATGTAAACTCCCAGTCTCTGCTTGGGGACATGCCATATTACATGCCGCGTCACTTATTCGTATTAGGCCAACAAATTATCATAAACTATCCCCGTCACAATTGGTTCTCGGTCAGGAACCAAATATTTCCCATCTTAGAATATTTGGATGTGCGGTTTATGTACCAATTGCTCCACCACAACGCACAAAGATGGGTCCTCAAAGAAGGTTGGGAATATATGTTGGTTTTGAATCCCAATCTATAATTAAATATCTTGATGTAACACCCCAAGAGTATGAGATATTAGATTGTGATGAATTGTCCCACATCGGTAAAATGTGAGGCTTGTGATATGTTTATAATAGCTTCCACCCACCACTTAGTAACAAAGCCTTGTGCTTTTGGGCTTAAGTGAGGACAAATAATGGCCCAAAGGCATACCTCCCATCTTATTGGGGTTGTGTTACAACCGTGGTGGGTCGGGTTGTTGCCAATGGTATCAGAGCGACCCTGCGACAGTGTGGTGAGCCTGTGGTCGGGAGTACCCGGGTCACACACCTAGCGGGGGAGGATTCTGGCCCTGGTGTGTGCGACCGTGTGGTGAGCCTGTGGTCGGGAGTACCCGAGTCACACACCTAGCGGGGGAGGATTCTGGCCCTGGTGTGGTCAAGTTTGAGGCACAACGAGGACGTTGTGTTCTTTAAGTGAGGGAGTTTGTAACACCCCAAGAGTATGAGATATGAGATTGTGATGAATTCTCCCACATCGGTAAAATGTGAGGCTTGTGATATGTTTATAATAGCTTTCACCCACCACTTAGTAACAAGGCCTTGTGCTTTTGAGCTTAAGTGAGGATAAATAATGGGCCCAAAGGCATACCTCCCATCTTATTGGGGTTGTGTTACAACCGTGGTGGGTCGGGTTGTTACACTTGAACCAACCACGGGGGATTTATTTACGACTCGTTTTGCAGATTGCCATTTTAACGAGTCAATTTTCCTATCTTTAGGGGGAGAAAATAAGCAGATGATAAATGAAATAAGTTGGAATGAATTTTCCTTATCACATCTTGATCCTCGTACCAAACAATGTGAAATAGAAGTTCAAAGGATAATTCATTTACAAAATTTAGCGCATCAATTGCCAGATTCATTTTCTGACCCTAAAAGAGTGACGAAGTCACATATACCAGCTGTAAATGCTCCTTTGAGAATTGAGGTCCCAAAAGGACAAGCTAAAAATGCTAATGATTCTAGCGCACATCAAAAGCGAGGAAGACCGCTTGGTTCCAAAGACAAAAACCCTCGAAAACAAAAAGGAGCAAAGAATAGCGATGGTAATATCGAGGTTGAAATAAATTCACAAGGATCTTCTAAAAAGACTTCAGTGATTGATAATATTCCAGCAGAAACTAAGGTACCTGAGAATAATGAGATCTCAATCAATTATATAATGTCTGGAAATACATGGAACCGAAATAGAATCGACGTCGATGATAAGTTTGCATACAATATAGCGCTAGATATTACAAAAAATGACGAGGATCATGAACCTAAGTCTATCGAAAAATGTAGACTAAGAGATGATTGGCCAAAATGGAAAGAAGCAATTGCGTCTGAATTAAAATCTCTTGAGAAAAGAAAAGTATTTGGACCAGTAGTCCGTACACCGAAATGTGTAAAGCCAGTGGGTTACAAATGGGTTTTTGTGCGAAAAAGAAATGAAAATGGTGAGATTTCGAGATATAAAGCTCGATTAGTAGCACAAGGATTTTCGCAAAGACCTGGAATTGATTATGAGGAGACATATTCTCCTGTGGTGGATGCAACTAATTTTAGATTTTTAATCAGTCTGGCAATAAAAGAAGGTCTTGACCTACGTTTGTTGGACGTAGTCACAGCTTATTTATATAGGCCACTTGATAATGATATTTATATGAAACTTCCAGATGGTTTTGAATTACCAGAATCATCAAAATCGTGTTCTCGAGGACATTTTTCAATTAAGTTAAATAGACCCCTTTATGGATTAAAACAATCGGGACGTATGTGGTACAACTACCTTAGTGAATACTTGTTAAAGAAAGGCTATAAGAATAATCCAATTAGTCCATGCATTTTTATAAAGAAATTTGGATCAGTATTTGTAATAATCGCAGTGTATGTTTATGATTTAAATATCATTGGAACTCCTGAAGAGATTTCAATGACAGTAGATTACTTAAAGAAGGAATTTGAAATGAAAGATCTTGGTAAAACTAAATTTTGTTTGGGTCTACAAATAGAACATTTGAAAAATGGAATCCTTGTGCATCAAACTGCATATACATAAAAGGTATTAAAAAAGTTCTATATGGATAAATCACATCCTTTGAGTAGCCCAATAGTCGTTAGATCACTTGACGTGGATAAGGACCCTTTTCGACCTCGGGAAGAGAATGAAGAGATTCTTGGTCCAGAAGTACCATACTTAAGTGCAATAGGAGCTTTGATGTATCTTTCTGGTCACACAAGACCTGATATATCGTTTTCTGTTAATTTGTTAGCAAGGTTCAGTTCATGTCCAACCCGAAGGCATTGGAACGGGATTAAACATTTGTTAAGGTATCTACAAGGTACAAAAGATATGGGTTTATTCTTTTCTAACCAATCCAAAGAAAAATTAATTGGTTATGCAGATGCAGGTTATTTATCAGATCCTCATAATGGTAGGTCTCAAACTGGGTATGTTTTCACATATGGCGGTACTGCTATTTCTTGGCGTTCTATGAAACAAACCATTGCAGCTACATCTTCTAATCACTCGGAAATTTTAGCGATTCATGAGGCAAGTCATGAATGTGTGTGGTTAAGGTCGGTCATTCAACATATACTAGAAGATTGTAGCCTATTATCGGAGAAAATGATACCGACTACTTTATATGAAGATAATGCAGCTTGTTGTACACAACTCAAAGACGGATATATCAAAGGTGACAGAACGAAGCACATCTCACCAAAATTCTTTTTCACTCACGAACTCCAGAAGAATGGCGATATTGATGTTCAACCAATTCGCTCATCTGAAAATTTAGCTGATTTATTTACCAAGGCACTTCATACCGCAACTTTTAAGAAGTTGGTTCCACAACTTGGATTACGACGTTTCAAACATCTCCAGTAACGAGCTCATAGGATATTGCACGTTGTACTCTTTTTCCTTCACTATTTGTTTTTCCCACGGGGTTTTCCTAGTAAGGTTTTAATGAGGTAACATTTCATGTGCATAATTGTAAGTAATTATATTGTATTTATTTTATGCATTGTCATTTCAGGGGGAGTGTTATAATATATAGTGCAATGACTTATATACCCTTCTCTATGTATATATATATAAGTGTAACCTCTTCATGAATTATACACAAATTATTTTATTCTCCATATTTCTCCCAACATATCCCTCCATGTAATATATTTATAATAGTTAGGATGAAAGTTTGCGAAGATTTAGTGTTATTACTTATTATGAATATATGGAAAAGTTTTAGAGATATTAGATATCGTTAAGAGAGACAGAGCGGGTCATTGGACACGCCCAAAACGTCGCAATTAAAAAAGCGCAAATTATCAATTTATATACCACAAACATGATAATTATACAAATTATAAAATGAGTATAAGAACAAGTAAAAGGGTCGAACCCAAGAGAAAGAGGGTTTTGCTAATGGTTTCTGTTGGGGCCCAAAATTACAACTTTTGGCCCACGACACGTGGCAGCATGACACTGGACAATCTGGGAGGACACGGATCAAGAAGGGGAATAAATCCCAGCCACTGACTGATTGTCACCAAGAAGCACAAAGGCAGGCGTGTTAAGGAAGCTTGAAGGCCCAAGTGCAACTGCTTCCTCAAAGCCCAATTGCATAGTACATCATATAGTTAAGAATGGACCAAAAGCAAATGTAACGTCTGGGCCATGCCCAACGGTCTTTACCCAAGAGACTTGTACCACCCTTATACACTATAAATAAGGGTGCTAAGTTATTATGTAAGATCACCCACAAACCCACTTAGCAAAACACTTAGGAAACCCTTAGAATTTCTATAAGAAAGTTACCTTCACTTTGTAACATCGACGTTCCTTATTAAGTTTGGAGGAATAACGATTCCTCCCACGGTTTTCCCTTACGGGTTTCCGCGTCACCAAATCCATTGTCCCACAATTCTCATCTCCTTCACAATCACTCAACCCAAATTAACCACATTTCAAAGTTAATTATTTTCTTAGATCATTATAACCCAAACTAACAACCTTGTTAGTTTTTGACCCAAAACATTTTGGCGCCCACCGTGGGGCTATAGTGATCGTCATACCCAAAAATCCTTCAAAACCATTCAAACAAACATGTCGGGAACCATTCCAAAATCAACCAACCCTTTAGCACCACCTTCGTCCAGCAATAAAATGCCATTACCGTCTTCATCCAAAATAGTCGTTCTTTCACCATCCACAACAATGATGGCTCTAGTTAGCAGTAGCACCTCTACCATGGCGCCAATCATTTCATCCCTACCGCCCAAAACCGTCATTGCCGCTCAACCGGATGCCGGGAGGAAGCAGAGCCTAAGTCAGCTTGCTACAACAATAGAGATGTGGTAGTCAATGATGGAGGGAATGAATAGCCTCCGCCAGTCCGTTGACAGCCTGAAGAAAGACAACCAAGATCTAAGGGAGCAATTCGCGTCCAGGAGCCAGGCGAACGCAGCACCTGCCCTGGCTGAAGTTGAAGAAAGGCACCAGAGGAGAGCTTCCACCTGCGGAAGAGAGCCAGAGAGGTTCCGGCTGAGTTGGTCACGCGTCTGGATCTGAGCAGAGTCACCTCCCCAGAAGTGATAACTCCCAGCGGGATTGGATTCCTATCTTACATCTCATCACCTCACGCCTCTATACACCCAGGTAATGATGTCATAAGAATACAGTCTGCAAACACTAACTACTTTCATCCTGCAGGACCCTCACACCAACAGACTCCCAGGTGGCCATTAGGGTCATCAGTGGTGCCACTCTTCAGCCAACAAATCAGTAGAGGGGATGAGGTAGCAGGGTGCAGTATCCAGCAGACGCCATCCATCATCCACACCTCCCAGTATGTCAGCCCGGTTCCACTGGCTAGCCAGGCCCCAAAAGCCATGGGGTATGGATATCTACCTCCTCGCACCACTACTACGCTTTCCAGTGCGTGGGAGCAGCAATACAATGAGCTATGGGACATTGTCAACCGCATACCAAGAGTACCCCGACGTCTAGAAAAGGCAGCAGAAGATAGCTACGCAGATTCTCCCTTCACAAGCAACATCGTCTCTGTCGATGTGCCAAAGGGATTTACTCTTCCAACAATGACGCATTACGATGGAACGGCTGATCCCATAGACCATGTAAACCAGTACAAGCAAAAGATGATGGTAATAACGGCTGTTGGACCCTTGAAGGAGGCATGTATGTGCAAAGGGTTCGGACCAACTCTCTCAGGTGCAGCTCTGCAGTGGCTAGTCAGCCTGCCCAACGGAAGCATCTCCAGCTTTGCTGAACTGGTAAACTCCTTCAATCAACAGTTTGCCAGCAGTCGGAAGCCGGAAAAACAAACAAGCGACCTTTACCGCATCATCTAGGGCGATGCAGAACCAACAAGAGACTACGTGGCCAGATTCAACAATGAGATGGTGTAAATACCAAAGTGTGACGTGGCTACCGCCATCCACGCTTTCCGTTGGGGGCTACCAGAGGGTTCAGATCTATACAAGGATCTGACTAAGTGGACCTGCACGAACTTTGCTCAGGTGCAGCAGAAAGCCTTGGATGCCGTCCACCTGAAGGAAGATCCAGGGCCCAGAAGAATTAGCCAGCGTGTTGAGTCCACCTCCAGGAAGGCCACAGTGGAAAAGAGTGAAAGAGCCAAACCTTACAGCAGGCCGGTCAACAAAATTTCAGGAGGAAAGAGCTGGAAGAACGACCCGAATCTACTTCCCAAGGTAAAAGAATACGGTTTCTCTGTTAATCTTGTAGGAGTAATCAAAGCCTTAAAAGATTTAGGAGAAAAAGTCAAGTGGCCCAAGAAAAGGGCAGAAGAAAGAGGAAAAGACAACAGGGACACCAGCTTGAGATGCGACTTCCACGAGGAAAACATAGGCCACACTATAGAGGATTCATCAACCTAAGAAATGAGGTGAAGTACCAGTTTGACCAGGGGAACCTGAACCACCTACTGGTTAAAGGAACCAAAGTCAACCCAACAAGTCAGGTCAGACCTTCCAGCCCTCCCATTGGTACGAAAATTATCAATGTAATTACAGGAGGATCAGAGCTGTGTGGGCTAACCTACTCAGCAGCAAAGAGGCATGCCACAAAATCAAAAGGAGATAAACAAAGGTCTCCTGCAAAATCAGCAACCAGGATCTTCCAGCAGTTAGCTTCGATGAAACTGACGCAAAAGGAGACGCAGAATACCACGATGACGCACTAATCATCACCCTATCCATAGGGAATTGTACGGTCAAGAAAATCCTGGTAGACATTGGAAGTTCTGTCAACCTCATCATGCTGGAGACCCTAAAGAGTATGTGGTTTAGTGAAAATGACCTGGCCAAGAAGACAATTCCCCTAGTGGGATTCAGCGGAGAAACAAAGCACTCCTTGGGGGAAATTCTCATCCCTACCTACGCTGGGGGAATAAACAAGCAGGTAAGGTATCTAGTGATTGATGGTCCTTCCACTTATAATGTGATTCTTGGCAGGCCATGGATCCATGATATGAAGGCCGTACCATCATCCTACCACCAATGCCTGAAGTTTCCCACCCCGTGGGGAGTCCAAACAATCAAAGGAAGTCAGGAGAAAGTAAGGAGCTGTTATAAAGTGGCACTCAAACCTACAGCCACTCCGCCACCAGCATAGCAATCAAAGGGGAAGCGGCTCCAGGAGGACTATGTCGAGCCACCACAGTTGGAACTAGACGAAATCCCCCTGGACCCGCAGCACCCAGAGAGGAAAGTCCTAATGAGAGCAGAATGCACAGGTGATATTCGTCTGAAACTTGTACAGTTATTAAAAGAAAATATTGATTGCTTTGCTTGGTCACATGAGGATATGGTAGGAATAGACCCAGATGTCATATTACATAAGCTAAGCGTGAATCCAAACCACAAACCAGTCCAGCAGAAGAGGCGGAAGTTCGCCCATGAAAGAAATCATGTAATAAATTAGGGGGTAGATGACCTCCTGACTGCTGGAAAAATCAGAGAAGTGAAGTATCCAGAATGGTTGTCCAATGTGGTAGTATTACCCAAGAAGAATGGCAAATGGCGAGACTGTGTTGACTTCACAGATCTGAATAAAGCTTGTCCAAAAGACCCTTTCCCCTACAGTACATAGATGCTATGGTGGATGCAACTGCAGGACACAAGATGCTGACGTTCCTAGATGCCTGGAGCGGGTATAATCAAATCAAGATGGCTGCCGAGGACCAGGAAAAAACTGCCTTCCGGTCAGAGAGAGGTATCTATTGTTATAATGTTATGCCTTTTGGACTAAAAAATGCAGGGTCCACCTATCAAAGGTTGGTGAACATGATGTTCAAGGACCAGATTGGCAAGACCATAGAGGTATACATTGATGACATGGTAGTAAAGTCCAAGGTAGCAGAACAACACTTCCAGCATCTGCATGAAACATTCAGCACCCTGAAGAAATATCAAATGAAGCTGATTCCCTCGAAATGTACATTCAGAGTATCAAGTGGGAAATTCTTAGGGTACATGGTTACACAAAGGGGGATTGAAGCGAGCACATAATAAATCAAAGCACTACTACAGCTGGAATAACCACAAAAACCGAGGGACGTGCAAAGGCTAATAGGAAGAGTGGCGGCCCTCAACAGATTCATGTCTAGGTCCTCAGAAAGATGCAAACTCTTCTACGACATCCTGTGTAAGAGCAAAATATTCGAGTGAATGGAGGAGCATGAGAAAGCCTGCAGGGGCCTGAAGCAATACCTCAGCACCCCTCCTCTCCTGTCCAAACTAGAACCCGAAGAACAACTCTACATATACCTATCCATGACCTAGGCAGCAGCCAGTGCAGTTTTGGTAAGGGAGCATGAAGGATCGCAGCATCATGTGTATAACATCAATAAGTCTCTACTACCTGTAGAGACCAGGTATTCTGCTCCAGAAAAACTTGTTTTAGCTTTAGTAACAACATCCTACAAGTTAAGGCCTTACTTTGAATCCCATACAATTTCTGTACTAACAAATTATCCGTTAAAATCCATATTGGGGAAAGCGGAATTGTCAGGGAGCTTGGCTAAATGGTCAGTACACCTAAGCGGTTATGACCTAAAATTTGAAACTTGTACCGCGATAAAATCACAAGCTCTTGCAGACTTTGTTTTTGATTTTAGTTTAGGGCTCCAAAAAGAAGTTGAGACAGCTATCCTGCCACCAGAAATGGACTCAGCAGAAAGGTGCTGGACACTACACGTGGATGGTGCCTCAAACAGCAGGGGGCAAGAGTAGGCATGGTGCTGCGATCGCCACAAGGAGACGACATTGCACAGGCTGTGCGTTGTGAGTTCCCTGCAACCAACAATGTTGCCGAGTATGAGGCACTGATCCAGGGATTGCAATTAGCCCTGGGAATGAAGATCAGCCACCTGCAAGCTTATGGTGATTCAAAGCTCATCGTGAATCACGTCAATGGCGAATACGAAGCCAAAGATCCAAAGATGATAGCTTACCTAAAAGTAGCAAGAGAGTTGAGAGTAGAGTTTGTCACCTTCGAGCTAAAGCAAATACCCAGGGACCAGAATGCCGAGGCTGACGCATTAGCCAACCTGGGGGCTATTTTCAATCCTGGAGAAATCTCCGCCATCCCGATAGTCCACGTGCTGGAACCTTCAACTCCAGGACAGGATCAAGAAGTTGACCCATCCAGCGCTCAATGAGAAATGGAGGCGGGAATACTCAACAATACCATCAGCCAGGAAGAGATCCTAGACTGGAGGACGCCGTACATTAATTGGTTAACAAATGACGTCCTTCCGCCAGAAAAGAGGGAGGTAAGGGGATTTAAAATGAAAGCATGCAGGTTTACACTAATTGATGGAATTTTGTTCAGGAAATCTCTTGCTGGACCCTTGTAAAACCCCTCGTCGCAGCGGAAAAATAAAACATACAACATGCCAAAATTTACGCGGAATTTAAACTTTAACATACATAAAAACGAGGTGAATTAAAACTGAAACTTAAACAACTGATATAAATAGAAATATACATAAGTATAACTGTCTAAGTACTGAAAGTAAAATATATACAACAGCCTGGGATGACACATCCCTACAGGCACTCGAAACTGAAATGAAAGTCTAGAGTCTAGCTAACGCAAATGTGTAAGTCAAAATCGATGAATAGGATCATCGCTCGTTAGCTCCATGCAACCCTCTGCCAACCACCTGTCATGTACCTACATACATGTAAACATGTACGCCACAATCAATGGGGAGTGACTAGAGTTCTCCTAGCCACCTTTTGTAACGACACGTAACACATAAACATACAATATACTCCAACATATACATAACATGTGAAGCATATAAATCTCAATATCTGAATCTCATATCATCATGCAATTACTATGCAAGGCTCTCAACCAACATCGGAAACTATTTGGAAGGAGAGTCGGTTTCCCTTCCGGTTGCCCGACCCGGGGGTCTTTCAGTCCAAACCATTTACAAAACTAGCCAAAGAGTCATCCAATGCCTTGGATGAACAATTCTAAAATCAAAACACTATACTCATCAATATCAACAACTACATCTGACACTGTACCAAAACTAGGCAAGCAGATGCAAAACAACAAGTATAAAGGTTCAGCGGTCAACTTAAAACATAACCTAAATACCAAAATATTCAGCAAGTATAAAGGTTCAGAGGCGACATCTTAACGCATAACCTAGATATCAAAATATTTTAACAAGCAAGGACTTAGAGGCCAACTTAAGGCATAGACCTGCTACTCAATAAGACACTAGACTCAGAGGCGACATCTCAACGCATGGACTAGCATCCAATAAGTAAAGAACTCAGAGGCCAACTTAAGGCATGTCCCTTTACTACATCATAAGACACTAGACTCAGAGGCCAGCTTAAGGCATGTCCTAGCATCAAACATCTGCACACCGGGCAAGGAATTAACACCCTAGCTACCCCGTTGTGCAGCTGCTCTACTCGTCAGACTCAGAGGCCAACTTAAGATATGTTCCGACGCGATCACAAATAAACATGTCTGGGCTCAGAGGCGACATCTCAACGCATACCCCGACACGACAACCATACACATATAGGGCTCAGAGGTGACATGTCAACGCATACCCCTATATATGACAACTAGCTCACGTATTAAGCTCAGAGGCCAGCTTAAGGCATACCTTAATACGCATCAATACAATATCATCCAAATATAGTAACTAGATCCTTAGTTCTAATCTCTTATACTTCTAAACAACACTTAATTGATCCCGGGAACTAAGTTGAGGGAGAGCCGGTTTCCCTTTCGGTTACCCGACCGGGGGGTCTCTATCCTTTCTCCATTCCCGAACCCAATATAGTGTCGCCCATCCTTCGGGAACCTCAAACACACATAAGCAAGCGATAAACAAGTTCAACAACAATTATAACCAACCTAAGACTTTCCTTCCACAAGTCTAAGGGTCACTAAGCATCTAACTAGGTCCACCAGGACTCAATAACAACCTAGGATAATATTAACTTAGGAAGAGAAACAACCATCTAAACATTGTTTACTAACTACCCATTACCATTAAGTGAATACTAACTTTAGCTAAGAAACAACATCCTAAAACGTTGCTTGCTAACTACCCATTAACCATGACCTTAAACATCACAACCTATGATACTTAAGCATGTTAAACAACTTACAAAGGAACCTTACAACGAACAATTGAAAAGGATCAACATGAGGCAATTAGCTAATCGCTTGACCAAACTTACTTAGCCTAAACATACATATGAAACCAAGTAATTATTCATAAACCCTACATAAACATCACTTAAGTAATTGGGAAACAAGTCCCCAAAACAATCACGAAACAATTAAACAACACGAAGTTACAGGCATATTGCGCAGCCTGCGCAATGGGGTTGCGCAGCTGCGCCTCAATTGCGCAGCCTGCGCCCAGTCTTGCGCAGCCTAGGCCCCTGCACGGGCAGGCTCTATTCGCGATTTTCCTGCACTTTCTCAATTCCTTCAAACTTTCGACAAACACTTTGATACTATGATTTCAAGCCACAAATCTATCCTACGTCACATATAATCCCATAACAATCCCAAGTACATATCAAACATGATTTTTGAACAATCGAAACACAAATGAAGAACAAACTTTGTATTCGTCTTAAGAACTTGAAATCTGAAAATAAGCAAATAATCATAGGGACACCAAACCAATCATGTGAATATCATCTAAGATCAAACCCTAACCTGTTTCTAAGTCTTAAACAACAATAAGCATCATAAAAATCAGAAACTTCCACATTAAACATCAAGAAAATGCTATTTTAACAATAAAGGCCGAGTTTCTCATTATCGTCACCTCAAAAGCGATTATGCTCCAAATTCTTCTTCAATAACAAAGCTATCAACTTTAGGATCCTCTAGTCCAACCCCTACAACAAAAGAAACGGGTTTTATAAGCTTAAAACGAAATTTACCCAAAACAACGTCTTTTCGAGTTCGACGAAATTGAAATTGAAAGAGATAGAAAGCTTGGAAATCTCGCAAGGATTCCGAAAATGTAAGACTTACCGCGATTCGAGTTTGGGAAGGCCTTGAAATGTCGATTTTAAGCTTGAAATAAAAAGGAAAAATGGAAGAAAAGAGAAAGCAGTAGAATGAGTTGTGAGGATGAAGGAGATGTCGACATAAGGGTTTTGTGGTGGGGTTTAAGTAGTCCTTTTTCTTATTTTGAGTCGGGTCACTAGTTGTGAACGGGTTTTGAGTCGGGTTTGCTTTAGCCAAGTTATTAACATCCTAAGAACTTAAGGTTTCTTAAGACGGATCTTAACGGAAGATTTAAAAATAACTTAACAAATTTATCTTAAAATATTATTTTATTCCGTAAAATAAATTAAAAGCTTTAAAATATAATTTACGAAAATACGGGATGTTACAATCACCCCAACTTTCAAAAAGTTTCGTCCTCGAAACTTGAAGGCATAAATAAGTACGAAAACAACTCTAGTTATCAAAACGTACTACCCGGGTTATGGTAACCCAAAACTTTATCTTTCAAAAGTTTCACAAGAAAAGGTTTCAAGGCACAAGTCTTGTCAATGGACATTGGGATTCTCGTTACGTACTCAAGAGTCCGACGTTCCAAATCTGAGACAAGTCCCAAAATTAAATCATTAAAAGTTCAAAATCTCGATCGATCCGGTGTTGATAAGCACAGTATGGGTCATCAGACGTCTCCAATAACGAGTTCATATGACAAATCAACGCTGAGATCAATCTAATTTGCAATCAAACAGTTCTTTCAAAACCCAATTTCCCAAAATAACCTTTATTTTGATTCCCCAAAAGAGTAAAATTGCAACAACGGCAAAAAGGTCACTTTCAACAAAAGAGGGAGCAGTTTCCAAATCCTCAAAACAATTAAGGTTTTCCAAAAATTACAACTTTTAGGGTTAACAATATGGAACAAATTCCAAAAACAGTCACCGGGAGCGCAGAAATGATCATAGAGATTACTTTCGACACGAAGGATTGAGAGTTTCTAGTTTCACAGCTGACAGAACACACGAGGAAGGATCGAAGGAATGAAACAACCAGGTTAGAGGTCAAGGAAGACGGTAACTCTTGCCAAACATGGGTACACTAGCCGCTCAATCCAAAATCAAAACATCGTTACAACGATTCCTAGTATATCCCAAGAAGGGCAGTTCAAGTGATCTCTAGCCTCCCAAGGTTTCACGATCCCTCTTATCATTATCTCCTCCACAATAAAAGGTATTCCTCAACAAGAAGGCCTCCAAAACTCTAAACCAGAATTCTATTACCATAACACCGAATTCCAAAATTTAGGATACCATACTCTCTACACCGTGACTCTTCCCAATCAGATAGGCCATATCCAAAAATCATCTATATCCTTTAGTTCTACATAGTTCAATTCTATCAAACTCATTCCACGGAAGCACTTCGAGATCTTAGTTCCCAATCTATTACCATAAGGTGAACATTCAAATCAAGTCCCGACTAAGGTAACAACTCTCAAATCCTATGGTTTCTAACCACTTACCAACAGTATACATCCCAAAGAAAAGTTCTAAGGAAGTAACAACTTCCACTCCTACAGTCTCCATAAGGTTCAGTTATTCAAATTCCGAGATTCTCAAATGATATTTATGAACACTTAAGTTATAAATGTCTACTCTATGATTACCTCAAACATCAATGATTACCTGTCAACCACTCATGAAGCATTATTAAGCCAACATGCTTCCATTATTCCACAAGCTATCATAAACGATCCACCTAACAGTGGGGTATTTTCCAATCCCAATAAGTGCTCCAATAAGTAACGTTGAGGTTCCACAAGTAACTTAAGGTCGAACACTCAGTCAACTCCATAAATTAAATCGTAAATGTCTCAGCATTCTCACACCGTTACCAATAACTCTCGTTCCCCAAATATGTGGTATTTTCTGCATTCAAGAAGCTCCTCAAGATTAAGTGTCACTAACTTCCCCAATTCATCCATTTAACCACATCATCATTATCGTAAGCATGTACCTCCAAATCTACAATTACCACTTACATCTAGCCATCTAACATGAAACTTTCAAGGCGACACATTATCCAATATTACCCGAATACTATTATCATAAACTCTCTCAACCAAATTCTGACAACGCAAAACCAAGCATTCCTCAAGGCATGTATCACTATTCCAAGAACAAGTCAATCTCGCCACTAATCTAGATGAAAAGGAACGAGGCTCACAGAAGAGGAGATGAGATACGAACTTATGGATAAACACGACATAGGTGTCGAGAGAGACACACGGAAGATGGCTCGTGGAACAACAAGATGACAAGGTAAGGAACTTTAGGCTATGGACCCCAATCAAATTTGAAGCCAAGAGCAGACGGAGAAGCAAAGGAGAAGAAAGGAGAGAAACGACGTGAAAGGAACGATTGCGGAATCTTCCAAGGTGCAGGTCTCTCACTATTCTCGCGGGGTTCTCACTTCTTACTTTCCAAATCAAGTCATTCAATTATCGGTTCTCACGAACAATTTCTCCAATGATTCATATACCCTAATCTTCCAAACTTTAAACGATATCATCATTACAACTACCTATTCCCAAAAGTTTGAGATGTCTCATCTCTGCTAGTCCCTCCAACGACAATTCAATAACACCTTCAGGTCATCACCCCTATATGCTATATCTACTTTACTTACCTCACTGTCCACCAGTTAACAATTTTTAACCATCAAGTTTCTGAACTTCCATCTCTCAATAAAGTACTTCATTCCATCCACATACTGGCGGTGTATCCTCAAATTTCTCTTAAGTTTTTCAATAAATAAACGCTAAGATTTATTAAGCAACCTAGGGTCACATAGTGATTCACTTCCTCTAAGCTTAAGTCATAACCTCTTCGAGTATTCCACTATTATAGCAAATGATTCGTATTCCTCAACAACGAGCCTTTCTCAGCTCAATCACTCACCTAAGTCAAGTGATACTAACTCACTTCATCATCCACTCATCATCATTAACATCTTAAGCCTATTCTTTCGGGTTGCTCTATAACCTCAAGTATCTTATCTAACTCCTTAAACAGTACTCTTCAATCCACATATTTTCACAATCAAAGCATGGTTCTCAAGATTAAGTTCCACCGAATACTAAGTATACAACTCAACCCTCAAGCAAGTACCCTACCACTCACTTTCACTCTCCCAATTGGATAGACAACTAGACACTTGGATCATCAAAACATGTCTCTCGATACCTCTTAAGTTTTTCCTCCAATAACAACCTTCTCATCACACGAATTTACTATTATACTGTGACTAGTTCCTCAAAATTCTACAAAAGGAAGATTACCCACAAGGCACCTTGAGAAAGCAAACAACAAGGTTAAGTTGAAAAGGTATGAAGATCTGTTCAAGTAAAATAGACAAAGATTCTAAAAGAAGGATGTGCATCCGGAGCTATCGAAAAAGGTGATGCACAAAGAAAGAGGAGTATCTTCAAGGCTCAGAAGCATTCTCCAACAGTAGCACAAATCTTCTATCTTCGGCAGAAACTCCGGTCTTCATCGCCAAATGGATAAGTCCACGGTTCGTCGATTGGAAGACAATAAAGTATTATCAATGACAACCAACAAACATGTTAGAACCTAATGAAAGCAATCACGAAACAGACTACAATTTAAGTCCTTAAATCTACCCCATCTCTCATTCATTATTTGATTATATGGTGAAGTTAAGGTTTGGGGTTACATGAGTGCGTCGGGAGCGATAACGCTCTGATACCAACTGTAAAACCCTTCGTCGCAGCGGAAAAATAAAACATACAACATGCAAAAATTTACGCGGAATTTAAACTTTAACATGCATAAAAACGAGGTGAATTAAACTGAAACTGAAACAACTGATATAAACAGAAATATAAATAAGTATAACTGTCTAAGTACTGAAAATAAAATATATACAACAGCCTGGGATGGCACATCCCTACAGGCACTCAAAACTGAAATGAAAGTCTAGAGTCTAGCTAACGCAAATGTGTAAGTCAAAATCGATGAATATGATCATCGCTCGCTAGCTCCATGCAACCCTCTGCCAACCACCTGTCATGTACCTACATACATGTAAACATGTACGCCAAAATCAGTGGGGAGTGACTAGAGTTCTCCTAGCCACCTTTTGTAACGACACGTAACACATAAACATACAATATACTCCAACATATACATAACATGTGCAGCAAATAAATCTCAATATCTGAATCTCATATCATCATCCAATTACTATGCAAGGCTCTCAACCAACTTCGGAAACTATTTGGAAGGAGAGTCGGTTTCCCTTCCGGTTACCCGGCCGAGGGTCTTTCAGTCCAAACCATTTACGAAACTAGCCAAATAGTCATCCAATGCCTTGGATGAACAATTCTATAATCAAAACACTATACTCATCAATATCAACAACTACATCTGACACTGTACCAAAACTAGGCAAACAGATGCAAAACAGCAAGTATAAAGGTTCAGCGGTCAACTTAAGACATAACCTAAATACCAAAATATTCAGCAAGTATAAACGTTCAGAGGCGACATCTTAACGCATAACCTAGATACCAAAATATTTTCACAAGCAAGGACTCAGAGGCCAACTTAAGGCATAGACCTGCTACTCAATAAGACACTAGACTTAGAGGCGACATCTGAACGCATGGACTAGCATCCAATAAGTAAAGAACTTAGAGGCCAACTTAAGGCATGTCCCTTTACTACATCACAAGACACTAGACTCAGAAGCCAGCTTAAGGCATGTCCTAGCATCAAACATCTGCACACCAGGCAAGGCATTAACACCTTAGCTACCCCGTTGTGCAGCTGCTCTACTCGTCAGACTTAGAGGCCAACTGAAGGCATGTTCTGACGCGATCACAAATAAACATGTCTGGGCTCATAGGCGACATCTCAACGCATACCCCAGACACGACAACCATACACATATAGGGCTCAGAGGTGACATCTCAACGCATACCCCTATATATGACAACTAGCTCACGTATTAAGCTCAGAGGCCAGCTTAAGGCATACCTTAATACGCATCAATACAATAGCATCCAAATATAGTAACTAGATCCTTAGTTATAATCTCTTATACTTCTAAACAACACTTAATTGATCCCGGGAACTAAGTTGAGGGAGAGCTGGTTTCCTTTTCGATTACCCGACCGTGGGGTCTCTGTCCTCTCTCCATTCCCGAACCCAATATAGTGTCGCCATCCTCCGGGGACCTCAAACACACATAAGCAAGAGATAAACAAGTTCAACAACAATTATAACCAACCTAAGACTTTCCTTCCACAAGTCTAAGGGTCACTAAGCATCTAACTAGGTCCACTAGGTCTCAATAACAACCTAGGATAAGATTAACTTAGGAAGAGAAACAACCTTCTAAACATTGTTTACTAACTACCCATTACCATTAAGTGAATACTAACTTTAGCTAAGAAGCAACATACTAAAACGTTGATTGCTAACTACCCATTAACCATGACCTTAAACATCACAACCTATGATACTTAAGCATGTTAAACAACTTACAAAGGAACCTTACAACGAACAATTGAAAAGGATCAACATGAGGCAATTAGCTAATCGCTTGACCAAACTTACTTAGCCTAAACATACATATGAAACCAAGTAATTATTCATAAACCCTACATAAACATCACTTAAGTAATTGGGAAACAAGTCCCCAAAACAATCACGAAACAATTAAACAACACGAAGTTACAGACATATTGCGCAGCCTGCGCAATGGGGTTGCGCAGCTCGCCTCAATTGCGCAGCCTGCGCCCAGTCTTGCGCAGCCTAGGCCCTTGCACGGGCAGGCTCAATTCGCGATTTTCTTGCACTTTCTCAATTCCTTCAAACTTTCGACAAATCTATGATTTCAAGCCACAAATAATCCCATAACAATCCCAAGTACATATCAAACATGATTTTTGAACAATCGAAACACAAATGAAGAACAAACTTTGTATTCGTCTTAAGAACTTGAAATCTGAAAATAAGCAAATAATCATAGGGACACCAAACCAATCATGTGAATATCATCTAAGATCAAACCCTAACCTGTTTCTAAGTCTTAAACAACAATAAGCATCATAAAAATCAGAAACTTCCACATTAAACATCAAGAAAATGCTATTTTAACAATAAAGGCCGAGTTTCTCATTATCGTCACCTCAAAAGCGATTATTCTCCAAATTCTTCTTCAATAACAAAGCTATCAACTTTAGGATCCTCTAGTCCAACCCCTACAACATAAGAAACGGGTTTTATAAGCTTAAAACGAAATTTACCCAAAACAACGTCTTTTCGAGTTCGACGAAATTGAAATTGAAAGAGATAGAAAGCTTGGAAATCTCGCAAGGATTCCGAAAATGTAAGACTTACCGCGATTCGAGTTTGGGAAGGCCTTGAAATGTCGATTTTAAGCTTGAAATAAAAAGGAAAAATGGAAGAAAAGAGAAAGCAGTAGAATGAGTTGTGAGGATGAAGGAGATGTCGACATAAGGGTTTTGTGGTGGGGTTTAAGTAGTCCTTTTTCTTATTTTGAGTCGGGTCACTAGTTGTGAACGGGTTTTGAGTCGGGTTTGCTTTAGCCAAGTTATTAACATCCTAAGAACTTAAGGTTTCTTAAGACGGATCTTAACGGAAGATTTAAAAATAACTTAACAAATTTATCTTAAAATATTATTTTATTCCGTAAAATAAATTAAAAGCTTTAAAATATAATTTACGAAAATACGGGATGTTACAATCCTACCTTCGGTGCCTGGGGCTGAAGGAAAGTCAGGCTGTCTTGCATGGCCTCCACAATGGCGAATGCGGAAATCATGCAGGGGGCAGGAGCCTATCCAACAAGGCACTCAGGCAAGGTTACTTCTGGCCAACTATACGAAAAGACGCAATGGAATTCGCAAAAAATTGTCAAGTCTGCCAGAAGCATACACCTGTGATCCACCAGCCTGCTGAACCCCTACACCCAGTTATATCACCATGGCCCTTCATGAAGTGGGGGATGAATATCGTAGGACCATTGCCCAGGGCAGCAGGAAATAGGACCTACATGCTCGCACTAACAGATTATTTCTCTAAATGGATATAGGCAGAAGCCCTTCCTCAGGTCACAGAAAATCAAGTGATATCTTTCCTTAAACGCAACATAATCTGCAGGTTTGGTATACCCTCCGAAATAGTCTGGGATAATGGGTCCCAATTCATATCTAACAAGACAGAAACTTTTTGTGCTAGCTGGAATATCTCATTATTAAAAGCTGCTCCCAGGTACCCCTAGAGCAATGGTTAGGCTGAATCCAACAACCGAATTGTCATGGACAACTTAAAGAGAATGTTGGAAGAAGTAGGGGCAGATGGGCAGAAGAGCTACCTCTCGTCCTGTGGTCAGATAGAACTACGCCAAAGGTTGCAACAGGACAAACACCATTCAGCCTGGTGTTCGGGGCCGAGGCGGTAATTCCATCAGAAGTCAGGATCCCTACCCAAAGGTACGGATGCCTAACAGAGGAGCGGAATCAAACAGAAATGGCCAGTAGCCTGGACACCATAGACGAAATCAGAACGAGCGCTCAAATCAGAATGACATCATACAAGCAGATGGTAGCACGAACAGGCAACAAAAATGTTAAAATCAGGACCCTGTAGGTGAGAGACTTGGTTCTCATAAAAGTCTTCCAGAACACCAAAAATCACAAAGTAGGAAAATTCGCGTATAATTGGGAAGGACCCTACTAGGTGGAAAGTGAAACTGGAAGTGGCTCTTACAGGCTCATGGACATGGAGGGAAAGATGATACCTAGACCATGGAACATACTGCACTTAAAGAAGTATTTTATCTAAAAGCTGGAGGTGCCACACCCAAAACCACCTGATACCTCAGGTTCCAGGACACTTTTTTTTTTCTTTTAGTATATTAGGGCCCTACTAAGCCCAATAACTATCTTTTGATGTCAAACTTGTCCCTTGACAGCTATCTTTTGATATTTTGTAAGAAGCCCCATGGGTTATCTTAATATAACTATGAAATGATATTGCCAAAACTGATCCTTGAAACTAGCACATGAATAGTCATCCACCAACGGAGACTAAAAATCAAAAGAAACGTGTGAACGTGGAAAAGTATAAATAAGTTGGGGCACTATCACCCACAATACTAAGCACCTGCGTAAAAGCCTGGAAACCTCTAACTAAGAAAGCCAACACTCACACTTGGCCATCCGACAAACAAAGCAGGCATGCAAACATAGAGAAAGAAAATATATAAACTAAGGCCGCAGAAAACTCTGGAGCCAGAAACATAATATACGCATCCACCGGATGCTCCGCCAACCAAAAAAGGGTTGGAATAAAGTCTTACAAATGCCCAAAACAAAGGGCCCAAAGAAAAATTAAGTGTTTACTGGACCCACCCGGGTCCAGGAGATAGAAGACAAAACGACAAAAGAAAAGCCACACAGGGCCCAGAAACAATAGTCTACTCAACGACAATAGGCTTGGTCACGGAAGAGGAATCACCAGCAGCTGCACCATCACCACCACCCTGGCCATCATTTGCTGGAGGAGGAGTCCCAGAAACTGTTCCCTCATTAGCAGGAGAAGCAAAAATCTCGGGAGCAGGGCTAGTGACCTCAGGAACACCCTCCTCCTCGCAGTCAGAAAACACACCCAGGTCTGGCTTAGTAGGAAAAGCCTCCTCTAGGAGACGTTCCTCCTCATCTGCATCCCATTCCAGATGCTTATTCTCCTTTACTTCTTTCATGCATTCAATCTTGGCTGCCCAGTGAGTATAATTAAGGAACAATGTCGGCAAGAGTGTGGGAGAGGGCTTTTTTCTTTTCTCGCAGGACCTCGATCTCTGCATCCACAACCTCTTTAGCAGCTCTCAACTCCTTCACCTCAGCAGCAAGGGCATCCTTGGCATCTAAAACTATGGCCATATGTTCCTCCGAATCTTTTTGCAGGGCCTTGTCTGCCTCCATTCTCTGGTTCCCATGAGCCTTCTCGGGGTCTAGCCTCCTAGCCATCAAATTCAGCTCAGCCCTGAAAGATGCCATCTCCCTCTCGGTATTAGGAAGGCGGTTGAGTTCAACAAGCAGCATCTCCAAGGTCTGCAGGAAAAAGGAAGTAAGCTACAAGAACTGGCAAGAGAAGAAATGAGAACGAAGAAGAGAAATTACCGCAAAAGATTGCTCAGCAGCGTCCTCCAGCAATTCTCTAGTTGACCGAGGGCTTAAGTATGTTTTCAGGCCAGGCAGCAGCATCCGCCCCAGAAAAGGCCAGCAAGCTTCACTAGGAGTGCTCCCAAAACCAGCGGGCATCCGGATTATTTCCTCAGGAATATCTGACATCACATCAATCCCAACACTTCCAACTCCACTCTCTCCAACCCTGGTCCCAGACCTTCCAGCTCCAGCTCCAGTCACTGTGCCACCAACCCTGGAAGATGAAGCCCGTGCCTGCACCATGGAACCAAGAGGAGGTAGGGAGGCCAGAGGGGCAGCGTGAATGGTGATGTCATCAGAGGAAGATGAAGGGGTGATCTTCTTAACAGAGGGCTCAGTTCCAACAACTTATGTGTTCCTCTTGGAAGGAGTCCTAACTCCACCGGCTGCAGCCTTCTTCCTTCGCTGAGCCATCATCATTGATGGAGTCATCAGGGGCCTAGTAGAATATGAAAGAAGGGTCAAAGGACGTAAGAGAGGAAAAGTAGAAAAGCAAATGAATACAACAAGAACGTGTTGAGAAGGAATACCAGAAGACATCTCTCTTTCCTCCTCCAAAGTAGTGTAACCAAACAGAAAGTTAAAGGAACGTTTTCCTGGCTCCAACCCAAACAACTTAGCCAACGATCCTTCCTCGTCAGCAGCAGGAATCAACTTAGGCAGATCTGCGAGAAGGAAGCAGTAAGAAAGTGAGCAACGAAAATGGGAAATAGGAAATAAAATAAGTACCTGTGGAGTCCCTCCACTGGGTATAGTTATAGTCGTGTGGACGAGGTAGTGTCCCCACCTCCACAAACACAAAACTCCGGAACCAGTCAGCGTCCCTGGGCTTTGGGGCAAATAAAATACACTGCTCATCACCCTTATGAGCCCTGACCGTGAATTGGCCACGGCCCAAGGGGCGCACAGAAAACAAATGGGAAAAGTCGCCCATGGTGATTCCCACATCAAACTTTTCGTTCATTCGGCTCAAAGATAAAAGAGTACGCCAAGCGTACGGGTTGATCTGGCAAAGAGGAAGCTTGGTAGTATGGAGAAACTCACAAACTAGGTCAGGAAAGGGGAACCGTAAGCCCAATGAGAAGGGATAAAGGTACATGTAGGTCCACCCCGGGCGACAGAAGTCAGCCCTCTGACCGGCGGTCGGAATATGGATGTTCACTTCACGACTAAAGTGAAACTGCTCTTTTACAGCAGCCACGTCGGAACGTTCTACAGTAGAGTCGCAAGAATGCAAAGCTGATATGAGGCCTTGCGAAGGGAATAGGTCACCGTTCATGACTACTAAGATGAAAAAAGGGGTTGGTGATGATACCTGATGAGCGTGGACAAGGAGCAATGCAGAAATTGGAAAAAGAAAAGAGGAAGACGAAAATTGTTTTGAAAAGAGGAAGATGAAAATTGTTTTGAAAAAGAGGAAGTTTATGGAAAAGTGGAAAAGTTGAGGGGATTATGAAGGGACTGTTAGAGATTAGAGAAGAGTTAAAAGAGTTGGTTGAAACGGAATTAAAGGATAAGAAGAATATCGGTAGTTGCTATGAGAAGCGAAAATCGAAGCAAATCGAAAACGAGTGTAACTGAAATTCCCGCGCAAGCAAACTTACACGAGAACTGGGGGCTAATGTTGGGCCCCAAAATTACAACTTTTGCCCCACGACACGTGGCAGCATGGCACTGGACAATCTGGGAGGACACGGATCAAGAAGGGGAGTAAATCCCAGCCACTGACTGATTGTCACCAAGAAGCACAAAGGAAGGCGTGTTAGGGAAGCTTGAAGGCCCAAGTGCAACTGCTTCCTCGAAACCCAATTGCATAGTACATCATATAGTTAAGAATGGACCAAAAGAAAATGTAATGGCTGGTTACCCAAGAGACTTGTACCACCCTTATACACTATAAATAAGGGTGCTAATTTATTATGTAAGGCCACCCACACACCCACTTAGCAAAACACTTAGGAAACCCTTAGAATTTCTATAAGAAAGCTACCTTCACTTTGTAACCTTGACGTTCCTTATTAAATTTGGAGGAATACCGATTTCTCCGCGGTTTTCCCTTACGGGTTTCCGCGTCACCAAATCCATTGTCCCACAATTCTCATCTCCTTCACAATCACTCAACCTAAATTAACCACATTTCAAAGTTAATTATTTTCTTAGATCATTATAACCCAAACTAACAACCATGCTAATTTTTGACCAAAATAGTTTCTAAAGATATAAATAGAACAATTAAGACTAACTAATGACAAGAATGTGAAAATGGGGGTTTTGGGGTTGATTGAGAATGCAAACAAAAACAATAAAATTCAAATAAGAGTGTCAAACAAGTAACAAGTAACCAAACAAACTAGTATTATGATGAAACATTATCAAATTTAATAAAGACTTAACCCAACTCAATAAAGTGAGACACTTTAGTTAATAAAACCTCTTAATCAATCCTTAAACTAGAATTATTGTCCTATTAGTGAGATAGAATCTCCAAATTCCCTTAATAGAGGTCAACAACAAGGAATCACACTTAGCAATTGACCCAACTCATTAATTTTCTCCTAGTAGAAATCACACACATATGATAGATAACAATAAGAGAGAGCAATAGGAATCTAATAGGAGCAATTGCTCACAAGGAAATAACACTTAATGAGTAATCACAAATTAATCTCTCTAATGTCAATTAAATCAAGAAGAAATCACATTCATTAATTCAATGACAAGTTGTTGCAAAATGGGTTCACAAGGAAACACACTTAATAAACCCAACAACAATAAATTAAGGAAATTGGTGAGATTTAAACAACAAGGAAATCACACTTAGTTGTCTTAATCAAACAAAATTCCAAAATCAAAATAATAAATACAAGAGATTAATAACAATAACGAAAAATAAGGAAAGATTAGAGTATCTTACAACCAAAGATTACACCTTTGAGTTGGATTAAGAGAAGGAGATTAGCTCTTCATTCAAGATCTAAAACCCAATTAAGAAGATAATCCTCAAATTACAAGTTTAATTCTGTACTAAAACAAAGGATAAAAAATGGAAAATAAGATGGGAAAGGATGTAATGAGATGCTATGAAAACCTAATGTAATTCTCTCTTTATAGCCGAAACCTAATTGGGGATAATGGGCCTCCAAACACAAGCTAGAGTAATTTAGCGAAAACACGGCAGCAGTGAATCGGCACAGTGCGGGTATTGGAAATGAGAAAACCGCACCGTGCGGTTTTGCTACTGGACAACAACTTTCCAAAAGCCATATCTCTCTCGATACTTGGCTAAATGAGGCGTGTGACTTATCGTTGAAAAGCTAAGAACATAAGCTTTCACCTCCACTTGGCCTTGCATCGATTGAGTTCTAGAACTCAAGATATACCCATTTGAAGTTGATCCTTATGCAACCGCAACTTCAATTCTTCAATTGCTTAATACTTCCAATTCCTCATGTCTTAGGTAGTATTCTTTCATGCTTGTACGTAGATGTTTTGCACCATGCTAACTTCAAGACATGCCCTTGCTTCCGATAATTGCACAACTCCATTACTAACCCCGGCGCTTGGAAATTGCAATAATGACATAAATCATGTAAAATTGCATCCGAATATCGCTTTATTGTAATTAAAATATGCTAAATAGATAGTAGAAATACGAGCTCATCAGTCATCGACAACGAAAACGAGTTCAAAAGCCTTGAGATTGCCTTTTGAGTTAATTTCCGATGTCCCTACGCTAATCCTTGGTCCAATTCTATGTAATGGTTACATTGTTAGAAGTTAGTGTTCGACATAATGGCCACGTTTGGAAATAATATCGAGTATCAAGGGTTGTTGAAGTGATCTTAGAAGGGAA
Source organism: Silene conica (assembly GCA_029255685.2). Classification (NCBI taxonomy): domain Eukaryota; kingdom Viridiplantae; phylum Streptophyta; class Magnoliopsida; order Caryophyllales; family Caryophyllaceae; genus Silene; species Silene conica. The sequence goes on along the minus strand of CM055313.2, from coordinate 23,787,336 downwards.
TGAATAGATGAATGGATTGGAAAATTTCAAAGTACCCATATGAGCGATATTTGATCATCTAAAATTTAATCCGATAATACTGACTTAAGCAAGACTAACTGTTTTTTTGGGAGGATTTTTCCACATGTACTCCTTCAACTTTTACACTCCTACTTTTTTTTTGTAAAAAAACTGTCTTCAAATTGTGTGTCTTTTTGACATTTTTGGTTTGGAAAAAGTCATTTGGTTTTTGAATCCAAGCTACTATTGGTCGTCAACACATTACTAATTATCGTCGACAAATATTAATGAACTTCCTAAACTATCCCTACCTCACACTCCCTTCTTATTAAAGTAGTAAAAAAATAAATTACTTGTTCATCTTAAAAAGTTTTAAAAGAAAACGTTTCAACAAACTACGAACTCGTCTTCAACGAAGTTATTTCCGTCTCAAATTCAAAAATTCAATTATTTACTTCTTTAATTTTAACTATTATTGTTGGGGCATGCTAAAGATCGTCGACACTTTTACTAATTATCGTCGACGCTTTATATAAACTTCCAATTTTTCCCTCCTATTCAAACTATTTGATATTGTGATTAAAAATCTCAAAAATAAAAATGTCGGTTTTCTGAAAAAAAATAAAAGTCGGTTTTGAAGCGGTTCAAACAACGATTTTAAAAATCTCAAAAAATAATGTCGGATTTTTTCTTAAAAAATGACGGTTTTGAAGCGGTTCAAACAACTATTTTACAACGGTTTATAATTTTGATTCAAATTTATTATTTCTAGTTCATTTTATCGTAGAACGGATAATGATTAACGTTAGATTTCCGAAGCCGATTAGAAATTTCGAAAAAAAAATAGAAATGTGACGGAAATAGGCTGGACAAAGAAGTTTTTTGTCCAGCATTGGTGTTGACAAAAAAAATTCGTCTGCCATGGGTGCTAGACAAAGAACTTTTTTGTCGAACTCAAAAAAAATAAAATTGTCCAGGCTAGGTGCCAGACGAAAAAAAATTCCGTCCAGCACAAGTGTTGGACGAAAACGTTTTTCGTCTGGCACCTAGGCTGGACAAAAAAAAATTTCGTCCAAGACCCGTGATGGACGAAAAGGTTCCAATTTTTTTTTAAAATATCAACCGTATAATAATTGAATCTATCCTAATTCCGTCACAAATTAAGGAATCTATCCTAATTCCGTATTTAATCTATCAAACTAAGAACAATAACATAGCCACAAATTAGAGTTGTGCATAGCGGGTCAACTCGGCTCAACCTGACCTATTCTTGTGAGCCATGTTCTAGTTGCCCGACTAGCCTAGCCCAACCTGGTCATCACTAACATTTTTAAAAAAAAGATAGGCCCAGTTTAGCCCGGTCATGACCTGTTGACCGCTACTAATTGGATTTGGTTAGTGTTGCGCCAACCCAATTGAGTACTGGCCCGACCTAGCCCGATTCAGATTCAGTGTCGTGCATGGACTCCACTGGGAATCATGTTTGGTTAAAGTCTTGTGACGACATAAACTTTGACTAACCAGAACTCCCGAATTCTCATTTAAGATGGAAGTTTGCGGAGTTTTAGTGTAGTATTACTTATTATGAATATGTGGCAAAATTTTAGAGATGTCAGATATCGTTAAGAGAGAGAGAGTGTGTCATCGACAACGAACACGAGTTCAAAATCCCTAAGACTATCTTTTGAGTTAATTTCCGGTGTTCCTAATCTATTCCTTGGTCGGATTCTATGTAATTGTTACCTTGTTATAAGTTAGTGTTCGACATAATGGCTACGTTTGGAAATGATATCAAGTATCACTGGTTGTTGTAGTGATCTTAGAACGGAATGAATACATGAATGAATTGGAAAATTTCAAAGTACCCATATGAGCGAAATTAGACCCATTTAAAATTTAAGCCGATAATACAAATTTAAGCAAGGCTAGCTGTCTTTTTGGGAGGATTTTTCCACATGTACTTCATCAACTTTTACACTCGTACTCCGTTTTTTTGTAAAAAAACTGTCTTGAAATTGTATGTCTTTTTGACATTTTTGGTTTGGAAAAACTCATTTGGTTTTTGAATACATAGCCACAAATTGGAGTTGTGCATAGCGGGCTAACTCAGCTCAGCCTGACCTATTCTTGTGAGCCATGTTCTAGTGGCCCAACTAGCCTAGCCCAACCCGGTCAGCACTAACTTTTTTTAAAAAAAGATAGGTCCAGATTTGGCCGGTCATGACGTGTTGGCCGCTACTAATTGGGTTGGGTTAGTGTTGCGCCAACCCAATTGAAGACTGACCCGACCTAGCCCGATTTAGATTTAGGGTCGTGCATGGACTCCACTAGGAATCATGCTTGGTTAAAGTCTTGTGACGACATAAACTTAGACTAACCAGAACTTTCGAATATAAATTCCGAAAATGATGATTGTTTTTCAAATACGTTACTTTTTACGAGATTTAAAAACTATTATTTCTGCAATTACGTTAGGGGATCGGTTTCTATGTGGGGCGTGGTAATTAAAGGAAGGACTTGTAATGGCCTTATTCAATATTCATCCAAGAAAGGGGTTGTTTGGTGTTGGATGCAACAACCTTGACCCAACGAGGTAAATACTAGAATACTAAGTATTGAGGGATGGGCTGGAGCTTGGTGGATGAACCACCATAGAAGGGCACGGTGGCCCAACACGGTGGTCTAAGGTCCGAGTGTTGGAGCTAGTGTCCTCAACAGTTAGTGCGACAACACGTATAAATCTCTTAAAGGAACACATGGTATACTTTGTATTTTAGCCAGTTGATTCACGTTTATCAATAACGGTTGGCTTGCTAGAAGGTTTGACGTTATTGTCATACAAATGGCGGTAATCAACTGGTCCCTAATTAAGAGTCACACCTAAAGGATGGAATCTGAGATATATGATTAGATGAAAATGTAATTATATTGATACCCTATACGACTAAACTGTTAGTCAAAGTAATGATGATATAATGATTTAATATTGATTAATAATATTAGCTAAAACGAATTAAAATGTAATTCGTAATTAAATATAAAATGTTATATTTAATTAGTGTGTAATGAAATCATTTAAAAAAGATTAAATGATTTAGTTGAATATAAACAGTTATATTTAATTATTAAATTATAAATATACGATATTTATAAAATAATCATTACACACAAGAGAGTATAATAACCGACTTTATGCATAAATAAAATCGGTTACTAGGAACCGAAACAGATAAAGTTTCGGCCAAATGGAGGGATTTTCGGTCAGTAGTAGGTAGTGCTAAGAGATAGAGTTTGTTATTTGTTTAGGCAGTAGTTTTGGCAGACTCAAATACGGATTTGAGAATCCTATCTAAACTATGTAAGGTGGTTAAGAGATATACTGACTATCGACTACCACCCCCTATAAATACCTCTTATGGCACGCCTCCCGATGACACGAGTTACACGACTACTTCCCTCCTCTCTCTCTAGCTTTCATCTTACACAAATTAAGGGTAATTTTAAAATTTTTAGCTATAGAAAGGGTATTTCTGAGGACATCTTGGGTGCAACGATTAGGACGATATCTGTTTTGATATATGATCTTAGGCCTTTGCAAGGACAGAAGATTAATTCTTAATCCCAATCTTTGTATCTTGTTTTTCGTTTATAACTATAAATCGTTCATTATAAATTTGTTATAATCCTGCATATAAAGAATTGGGAATATATACAGATATTTTCCCACAAGTGGTAAGGCTTACAAATTTTATTTTTGTATGATTTTCATAATCGTTTTGAAAAAATTTAAAGAAAAAAAAAGAAGAAAGCTGTGTATCATAGTTATGGCCGAGACAAGTTTTTTGTTCGTCGCTTTCCTTTTTAATTTATTATTTTCGTTGTCTTAAACAGTTAAAATAAAAAAATAAAAAATTTGTAGATGTTTAAATTCAATAAGGATTGAATTAAAACGTAAAAGGAAATCGTCTTGAATGTTCTTGAATGACAGAAAATTGCTAAATAATCGATCACATAATAATCTTAATGTTCGTCTTAAAAGGTTAATTTGAATTGTTAAAGATTATACCAATGTTTAATAAGGATTAGATATTGAATGATATCGATATTGTAATTTTAGCAACCGTTTTTATCTTGTTCAAGTACATCAATTAAGAAGAAAAAAAAATTTCGAAATCAGAAATCAGATCTTAATCAGCGGCTTCCTTTTGTTGCGGCGCAATGACGCTTTTCTAAGTTTTTCAGCGCTTTTTATTCAAATTCTGGATTTACAGCAATTTTAAAAGCGTCGCAGTAGTTTACAACTTTATTTTAGCCGCGGTTTTCCCCTGTCTTCGGCGCTTTGCTTAGTTTTCAGCGCTTTTTAGAAGCGCTGGAAATTAGTTTCCAGGCTTCTATCTTGTTTGCGGCTGTTTGTTTGCAACGCTTTAAGGTTTTTTTTCCCTGGTTTTTTTCCCTTACTTGGTTTGTCTCGGCTATTTCTAATAAAAGCTTTTGGGCTGGTTTTCTTTTAAGTTTTTTTATACATTATAAAGATAATTTATAATTTTCTTTTTTCGGTGAAAAAGTTCACTAGTTTTGATACCTAAATTATTTTAAAACGGTTTTAAATAATGTTGGATTAATCATATTATACGATAATATTAATATGTTTGTTTGATTAAAATTATGAGATTAATTACAGAATTATCACATAATTTAATTTGGGTAAATTACTCTACATAATTACGGAATTATGCCTTGAAGGATTAATTTAATTAGTATGATGCATTCTATATATTATATTGTTGAATGAATGAATGTATTTATTTACACTTTTGTAATCAGTTGTATTTTGTAATACTTTGTGTGACCTTAGTAAATTATGTTTTCGTAATGAAGAAAACATAATTTGTGATGTATTTATGAGATCTCGAATCTCCCTTGTGTAATATTTTTTTTACGTTTTTGAGAATTAGAATGTAATAATAGAATTTTATTATGTAATTCTTCAAATGTAATTAAGAAGACCAAGACAGAGATCGGGTTGCTCACTCCCACTACATCACCAAGAAGGAACATCACGACAAGACAATCTTCAAGGGTCCATTGCTGAATGGATTCCAAGTTGTATTTTTGTTCTTTTTGGTATGTAGGATAGGCCACACTAGGACTTGCTTTATTTTCGGTTTTATTTCCGTTTTGCTTTTCATTCACATGTTTGCTTTGCATCATTTTTCCGCCTAAAATAAACCACCTAATATTGCATGAAAATTGACTCATATAGTATGTATGCTAGTCAGTGTCGACATACAGATGTCACACGTTTTTCTTATCATAAAGCCATCACCTGAGTTTATTCATTCTCTCATGCTAGATATTCGTTCACTTAAATGAATTAAAATTAAAGATGATGAGATTTTCCTCTATAACGTAAAATTGAGATTCGCCTTTTATAAGTCAAATTACTATGAATCCCTTCTTCGTCGCCAGGCATATAAGACCTTACTCTCCATATGACCCCTTCTACGTTGGGTAAGTAGTAGTTGTTGACTTATTTTACCTCAACATCATGACCCTCGTATGATCCTGTGGTTATGGTGGACTAAAGATAGAATTTACGGAAATTTATTGACCAAAAATTCTAAATGTAGAGTTAGCTAAGAGGTTGGCTTATCAGTTTACTGAAATTGAGTCTTGGGATCGTTTATATAGTTCTTGAGGAAGATCAATTATATCAATGCTAAAGTCATCGTATTAAACTGTTTTTGCTAGACTATTTACAAAACGTTGGTATGCTTATTATGTTTTAATTTCTTCTTTACAATGTAGAATTCAACTAAACAATACAATAATACTACAAATACTATGGCTGGTCATAATGATTCCCCTATGCCTACTGCCACACTAAGAAAAGAATCCTGGCTTAAGGCTTTTATGGACCACATGAATCAGTCCACGCGACTGAAAAATAATGGGTCCAACTTTCGGACTGGGAGGTTGCATTACGGAATGCAGCCATAGCTGATGTTAAGCTCAAGTACTTGTTGAGCCGTTACCACCAATCCCGGGCCCCAATGCTAGAGCTAACGTATCACAAGCATACAGTGATTTCGTTATGGAAGCGGGTGCGATAAAGAACGTACTCATCTTTGCAATGAAATCTAATTTGCAAAGACGCTTCATTTCCCATGGTGCAAATAAGATTTTCACCATGCTCACGAAGGACTTCTCAAAAGCACCGAGAATCGTTACTTATGAGCACACATGTCGCTTCTTTGAAGCGATACTCCAAAAGGGTCAACTAGTTAGCCCACACATTCTTAATATGATTGAGAATGTCGAGAAATTGGAGTCCCTAAACTGCAAGATCAGTGAGAACCTGATCATTGATCGGATGCTTCATTCACTTCACGATGGTTTTTCCTTATTCAGGGCAAACTATTATATGAATGACATGAGGAAAAGTCATCATGAGCTACACTCCCTTCTGGTACAGACCGATAAGGATATTAAATTGAGTGGGAGCATGAAGCAAGATGTTGTCATGATTGCTAACAAGGGAAAATGTAAGGGAAAGGCTCAAGGAGAGCTGACTGTAGCTAAGCCTCCTAAGTTAAAAAAGGCCGGATTCAAGAGTGGGCCTGGTGAGAGAAGTAGCTCACAAGGCAAGACTAAGAGCAAAGACGGTAACATTGAGTGCCACCATTTTCACAAGACTGGGCATTGGAGGCGGAACTGTCCAGTGTACCGTGAGGACATAAAAGCAGGTCGCGTCGCTCCTGTTGGTATGTCATCTTATATTCATATGATTGAGATTAATCATGCAAGTTTTGAAACTTAGGTACTTGATACTGGTTGTGGTTCTCATCTGTGTAATCATTTGCAGGGCCTAAAAAACATCCCACCTTTCGCAAAGGGTGATGTGGACCTGCGAGTCGGGAATGGAGCAAAAGTTGCTGCTGTTTCCATGGGAACATATGTGATCCAGCTACCGAGCGGATTCGAGTTATATCTGTATAATTGTTATTATGTAGCCAGTTTATCTAAGAACATTATTTTAGTTTCCGTACTCGATAAAGACGGATTTTCATTCTTAATAAAGGATAATAGATGTATTTTCTCTTTAAATGTAATGGTTTATGGTAAAGCAGTTTCCATGAATGGTATATATGTCTTAGATCAATCGACTGAAATATTACACGTGAATAATAAGAAATTAAAGGTTGGTGACAAAGATCAAACATATCTATTGCACTGTCGTATGGGACACATAAATGAGAAACATGTAAAGCAGCTAATACAGAATGGCGCTATATCCCCATTTGATTATGAATCATTTGGCACATGTGAATCATGTCTCATAGGCAAGATGACTCGTATTTCCTTCAAAGGTGTCGGAATGCACGCTGCTGACCTATTAGGCCTCGTACATACAGATGTATGTGGACCTATGTCAATCACCGCGTGAGACGGCTATAAATATTTCATCACTTTCACGGATGATTTAAGTAGATACAGATATGTCTACTTAATGAAGCATAAAAGTGAATCCTTTGAAAAGTTCAAGGAATTCCAGGCGAATGTTGAAAACCAACTGGATAGAAAGATTAAAGCACTAGGATCAAATCGTGGTGGTAAGTATCTTTCGAATGAATTTGATCAACACCTTAAAGACTGTGGTATTGTACTACAGTTAACTCCACCTGGAACACCACAATTAAATAGTGTGTCCGAACGGAGAAATCGAACACTATTAGATATGGTTCGATCCAAGATGAGTCACACAATTGTGCCAGATTCATTATGGGGCTTTGCTCTATTGTCAGCTACTCTTATACTTAACCGAAGTCCGTCTAAAGCTGTTGACAAGACTCCATATGAGATATTGAAGGGAACGGTCCCTAATTTGTCCTTTACTCGGGTTTGGGGCTGCGAGGCTTATGTCAAGTGGAGACACGAGGATAAGCTCGGCCCGCGATCGGTCAAGACATACTTTATTGTTTATCCAAAAGGAATGTTTGGTCATTACTTCTATTCGCCTACCGAACACCGCGTTTTTGTTGCGGCTAGTGCGAAGTTCTTAGAGAAAGAGTTTCTCGAGAATAAGACAGGTATTAGAACCTTCGATCTGTCGGAGGTTCAAGAACCAACTACTGAGAAACCAATGGAGGAAATCGTTCATTCATCTTCTGTTGTAGTCAGTATTCCTGAGAAATCCAGAAGGTCGGGTAGACACTCCATCCCTCCAGATAGATACATCGGTATGATCGAGGAACTTGACGGAGTTGACGTTTTACTCTTAGAGAGTAACGAACCCGTGACCTATAAAGGAGCCATTACCTGTTCCGACTCAAAGCTATGGCTTTGTTGAACCATATATTCAAATATATATATATAGTATATATGTTTATGTTTTGATAATGACAAGTCTAGCTATTTATATATTATATACTCGTATGTATAATCGTGTGCTAAGTGTACAGAACATTAGTAACAAGATCTAATCAATCAAGTATAAAAGATTCAAGCATATTAGTCAATGAATTGACTAAATCGAAGATTGATAGAAGATCACAAGCGCGCATAATGAGCTAAAGTTATACTTATCAACTATAGCTTTAGTACAAGTTTGGTTCAAGTTATAGCTCGTAGCTATAACTCTATATCTATGAAGAAATGATCGAAATATATGTGTTTTGATGAAACGATTGTTTCCAAATTAGTGTCGTGTATAAACTAGTGTTTAATTGGTATTCTATTCTAAATATGGAATTGTTAATCTTGATAGGATTATATAAAATATCTTTTAGTTAAATAAGGAATAAATAATTGTCTTATGAGATAATTATTTATTACTAAAATAAACTAAGGATTTTTATATGATCTTAATTGTCAAATAATATAATCGAAAATATAGTTTGTTACGACTTTGGGAAACGTGTAACATGTCACGATTACCATAATTCGTATAGGATTATATTAAGTAAATATTATGTATTTATTTAATATCCTAAACAAACTAAGATTATATTGTGATAATATATTTTATTATCTTTGACATAGTTTAGGAAGTTGTTTTAATAAGGATACTAGTTGTTTATTATATAAAGATCTTTCCTAAATATGAATTAGGAAATTGATTCCTTATATAATACTTATAGTATATTATTAAATCTTTCCTAAATATATTAAGATTAGATTTAAGGTAGTATTACTAAAAGACTAGTATTCTAGTTTAAGTAATATTCCTAAATCATCTAGGGTTTAAATTACCTAGATATATATTCTATATAAATAGACTACCTATGACACATTAATCTACACGAAATACACACACATATTCACGCAAATCAAGAGAGAGAACCGCCGATCATATACTTCAATATTCGAGCTTTTCATTGTCATATCCGATTCAAGATTCAAGTGCTCAAGCATTGATCTTATTCATTCAAGATTGTGACACCAAGAAAACATTGAAGACTTTATCTTATTAACGTAAGATAGAACGAGTATTTAGCGGTACTCATTGTAAGACAAATATTTAACGGTATTTGTCGTAGCTAGATATTTAACGGTATCTAGATAGAGTTGCGACTAACATCAAAGTTGCACGAGTAGGTTTGATAAATTTGTAATCCATAGTTGGTACTAATTTTATTAATCGAGAATAGTGGACGTAGGTCTCAGAGTGTGAGACTGAACCACTTCAAAAATATTGTGTCTCTCCTTATTATTTGTTTTACTCAAAGATCATCATACAACCATACACACATCGAAGAAGATTTAAAAAGAAGGCATACTCAATTCAACCCCCCCTTCTTGAGTATATTATATCAATAGACTCTTCAATTGGTATCAGAGCCTCGTGCTCTTGATCGCCTAGCCGCGTGACTTTTGATCCTTCTATTGATTCTATATTATATACCCTTTCAACAATGGATTCCAAGCATCTCAAGTGCCCTATCTTCGATGGCAAAAACTATAGTCTATGGAAGAATATGATGACTCATTACATCAAGGGATGTGATTGGGAATGTTGGAAGATCATCCAAACTGGACCAAAGAAGATCTTGGTCGCCGCCGCCAATGGAACAACCTATGAAAAGATGGAAAGCGATTATGTGGAAAGTGACTACAAAATTGCAGAGAAAAACTCTAAGGCCATGAGCCTCCTACAGAACGGTATGATAACCTCAGAATTTGATAGATTCTCATCTTGTAGTTCCGCTAAGGAAATATGGGATAGTCTCGAACTTGCCTATGAAGGAACATCCGCAGTCAGGAAACATCGTATAGACTTGCTCATTCAAAGATATGAACTTGTCAATATGGAAAAGAATGAATCTATTGATAGCATGTCTGCACGATTTTCTTGTATTATTAATGAACTGCGGAACCTTGGCAGAAAGATCGATTCTGAGGATATCATTCGTAAGATTCTTAGGAGTCTCACTAAAAAATGGCAACCAAAGGTCACGGCCATAGAGGAAGCACGTGATCTATCTCAGATTACTTACCAAGAGCTAATTGGATCTCTAATGGCACACGAGATCATACTAAATAAAGACGATGATGATTCTAAAGGGAAAGGAGTCGTCCTACAAGCCTCCACAAGCGAAGTATGCGAAGAAGAACTTGAGGACGAAACAGTTCTATTCGCAAGACGATTTAAGAAAGCAGTTTTCAAGGGTAGATACAAAAACTCTAACAACAAAACAGTCGATAAAAAGAAAACTGACACCAAACAAACATTCTTCAAAAGGGGATGTTTTAATTGTGGTCAACAAGATCATATGATCAAGGATTGTCCAAGCTGGGACAAAATCAAAGACAAGTCAAAAAGAGAAAAGACCAAAACAGAGTTCAAAAAAGTGATGCTTGCATCATGCTGGGGAGAATTAGAATCTGAGGATGACGAGGACTCAGAAGAAGACGAGGTAGCACACTTGTGCCTAAGCAACGTCAGCCTAGATCTAATCTCAGACGACAACAATGAAGATGAAGCATCTCATATGTGTCTCCTTGGAGAATCCGACTCAGACGACGACGACGATGAAGAGGTAAATTTTCTTCAACTCAAAAGTCAATTTAAGAATTTATCTAAGGCTATGTTAATCAAATACTTTGAGGAAACCCTAGACCAATGTCATGAGCAAAGCCTTGAATTAGATGATTTGAAGGAACAGATCCTCGATATTGCTGAGGAAAATCAACTTCTGAAAGCCAAAGCTAAGAAATTGAAATCCAAAATAAGCATTGAAGCAAATGCTAAATTGGAAACAGTTATGTCTGAGAAAAAGGTTCTTGAGTCTAAAGTTATAGCTAATGAAGCTATAACCTCAAAACTGAAACTCAACATCAAAGAGCTTCAATCTAAAGTTATAGCTAATGAAGCTATAACTTCAGATTTGAGAAAGGCTAATGAGCTTCTAAAGTCCAAATCTTCGATTATGGTCGAAGATGAGACTCATCTAGAAGAAGTTGAGATCCTCGAAAGCAAGATTATGGATCTAGAATTCAATCTATCTAAAATCAAGAAGGAACATGCCAAAATTGTGTCCGACTTTCATAAAGACATTCAAAACCTAAAAGAGTCTAACAACACTGACCACAGTGAATGTAAGAAAGAAATAGACTCCCTAAAAGACCTCCTTCTTCATGCTCGGAAGGTTCACGACAAATGGGAAGGCAGCACTAACGTTCTAAACTTTCTAACTAAACAATCCGACAACAACATGAAGATGGGGTTAGGACACGAGTGTTATGGAAGAAGGGATCACTCAAAGTGTAAGCAAAGCCCAACAGACAGAGACTTTAGAAGAAGAAAATATGTCGACCTTCCTGAGTATTTAATATGCACTTATTGTGGCCACACTGGACACCTCCGAGAAAACTGTGTAAAACACGCACAAGACTTTAAAACCGGAGTCAAGTTTGTTAAATCCTTAGGAATCCCAAGCGACACTATTTCTGTCTCTGATAGTGATGATGACAAAACTGAGGAAAGAAACATTGACCACAGATGGTTCTATGACATGACATTTGATTACGAAGAAAAGAAAAATAGAACCAAACAAACTCCTCAACAAACAACACACAAAAATTGGTCACCTAGAGTCCAAACTAAGACCTACACAAGAACATCAAAACCCAACTACTACTAATACAGAAAGACCTATGTAAGACAAGTCTGGGTTGAAAAGGAAGATGTATTTGTGATTACTAACAACAAAGGACCCAAGTATGCTTGGGTACCTAAATCCTGTCTTTGAAATTATTCGTGCAGTTTGTCGCCAAGGAAAATAACCTATGGTATCTCGACAGTGGATGCTCAAGACATATGACAGGCGACGTAAATCTATTCCAAACCCTTAAACCCTTTGATGGAGGTAAAGTCACATTTGGTGATAACAAAAAGGGAAAGATCATCGGAATTGGTAAGATAGGTATTTCATCCTCTCATGCTATAAATGATGTATACCTTGTAAGTGGTCTCAAACACAATCTTATCAGTATATCTCAATTATGTGACAAAGGAAATAAAGTGGTTTTTCATTCAGATATATGTCGTATAATCTTAGAAGGCACCAGTAAAGTAATACTTGAAGGTCACAAGATGAAAAATGTTTATATGATTGATTTAAATGTTGTACCTACTGATTCTCTATCATGCATGAAAGTTACGTTAGATGATCCATGTCTATGGCACAAGAGATTTGGTCATATTAGCTCACCTATTCTAAGTAAGCTGAAAAGATGGGACTTGGTCGAAGGTCTTCCAAAGATCAAATTTGATCAAGAAAAGATGTGTGACACATGTGCACGATGTAAACACGTCAGATCATCCTTTAAGCCAAAAAGAGTGGTAAGCACAGAACAAGCTCTTGAACTAGTACACATGGATCTATGTGGCCCTATGAAGGTAAGAAGCAGAGGTGGTTCCATGTACGTTTTCGTTCTAGTTGATGATTACTCTAGATTTGTTTGGCCAATCTTTCTTCATTCTAAAGACGAAACATTCGATGAATTTGTTAGTCTCATGAAACTTGTTCAAAACAAATATAAATCAAACCTAGTAACAATCCGTACTGACCATGGAACTGAGTTCGACAATCATGCTTTTATTGAGTTCTGTAAAACCAATGGTGTTGGACATAACTTCTCGGCCCCTAGAACCCCTCAACAAAATGGAGTCGTAGAACGAATGAACAGAACCCTAGAAGACATGGCTAGAACAATGCTTCTTTGTAGTGGCCTACCTAGAAACTTTTGGGCTGAGGCTATAAGTACAGCTTGCTATATTCATAACCGTGCTATGATTAGACCTATTCTTAAAAAGACACCTTATGAACTTCTTCGAAGTCGTAAACCAAACATATCTCATTTAAGATGCTTTGGTATTAAATGCTTTGTTCACAACAATGGTAAAAACAGATTAAGCAAATTCGACCCTAGAAGTGATGAAGCAATCTTTATAGGATATTCAGATCATAGTAAAGCCTACAAAGTTTTTAACAAACGTACGTTATGCATAGAGGAAAGTATTCATGTTATCTTTGATGAGAATAATGTCTTCGATAAGCCATTACGGGATATAGAGGAAAACCTAGACGAACCTGATTTCAGGTTATCAAGGGAAGATCCTCCTGAAATGGAAATTGACGAAGGAGAACCTCAAGGAACTCATGATGAACTCAACTTGGGAGAAAATGGTGCGAGAGATGAAACTACAGTTGATGATACTGTAGATAACTCTCAAACCAATGACTTGGAACCCAGAGTTACAGCTAATGAAGCTGTAACTTTGAATCAAAACCAAAGGGAAGAGGCCAGAGTTATACCTGACCCTACTATAAACCCAGGTTTGGATTCAGGGGGAACAACTCAAGATCCCGAGTCAAGTTCAGGTAATGCTAATAATCAATCAAGGAACTGGAGATACAAAGGCTCTCATCCTTTGGACAATGTCATAGGAAGTCTGACAGATGGAGTTCAGACACGAAGGAGCTTAAATAACTTTTGCTCATTCTACTCCTTCCTCTCCACCATTGAACCTTCAAATATCAAGGAAGCTCTCGCAGAACCAGACTGGATAGTTGCCATGCAAGAAGAACTCCAGGAATTCGAAAGAAACAAAGTTTGGCATCTTGTTCCTCGACCTAAGGACAGAACTGTCATTGGAACTAGATGGGTATTCAGAAACAAACTGGATGACACTGGAGTCATTGTGCGAAATAAGGCCAGACTAGTGGTTCAAGGATACAACCAACAGGAGGGGATCGATTATGACGAAACCTTTGCTCCTGTTGCTCGTCTTGAGGCAATAAGATTACTCATTGCATTTGCAGCACACAAGGGAATGAAGCTTTTTCAGATGGACGTTAAGACTGCATTTCTTAATGGCTATCTCCAAGAGGAAGTATTTGTTGAACAACCTCCCGGATTTCCTGATAGCAAACTCAAGGATCATGTATTTAAGTTGGACAAAGCTCTCTATGGCCTGAAACAAGCACCTAGGGCATGGTACGACAGATTATCAAAGTTCCTATTGGAAAGTGGATTCAAGAGAGGGTCTGTAGATAAAACCCTATTTCTTAAAAGCGAAAACTCAGATCTACTAGTCGTTCAGATCTATGTTGACGATATTATTTTTGGCTCAACTAACAAAAAGTTGTGCAAGTACTTCTCTGAGTTGATGACTTCTGAGTTCGAGATGAGTATGATGGGAGAACTAAAGTTCTTCCTTGGATTTCAAATACAACAAACTGAAGAAAGAATCAAGGTTCATCAACAAAAATACGTCAAAGAGTTGCTAAAGAAATTCGGAATGGAAACCTCTCATGCAATGCCCACTCCAATGGTCACAGATAAGAAGTTAACCAAAGACGAAGATGGTAAGTCTGTAGATGAAACAACTTACCGAGGTATGATTGGCTTACTTCTTTATCTTACAGTAATTCGTCCAGATATAATGTTTAGTGTCTGTGTTTGTGCGAGATTCCAATCTGCACCAAAAGAATCACACATGATTGCAGTTAAAAGAATATTAAGATACCTAATCGGAACCTCAAAATTATATCTATGGTATCCTATGGACTGTAACTTTAACCTAGTAGGATATTCAGATGCGGATTATGCAGGATGTTCCTTAGACAGAAAAAGTACCTCCGGACTTGCTACCTTTGTAGGTCCTTGTATTATATCTTGGGGATCCAAGAAACAAAATTCTGTCGCTCTCTCAACTGCTGAAGCAGAATATATTGCAGCCGCACTGGTATGTTCTCAACTTTTATGGTTAAAACAACAGTTACATGATTATGGTGTTGATGTTGGATGTGTGCCTATATTATGTGATAATACGAGTGCTATAATTATATCTAAAAACCCAGCCCAGCACTCGAGAACTAAACATATTGAAATTAGACACCACTTTCTAAGAGACCATGTTGAAAAGAAAAATATAAAATTGGAATTTTGTAGTACGGAAAAACAATGGGCAGATATCTTCACTAAACCATTGGCTAGAGAACGCTTTGAGACTTTGCGATTGGAAATTGGTTTAATCGGTGGCACCTAATCAAATCTTAAAAGCAAAAATAACCCAATGATTGACTACGGTTTAGATGAGATTATATGACTGTGTCCGTATACTCCGCTGCATGTGCATGTATGTATTCGATGATAATCTTTGTGATCATAATTATGTTATACAATTTATGTATGAATGTGTGTACAACCAATCTCAAAATTATATTACGTCACATATTATAATTTACTCCAAGAATACATATTACAAATTATACATAATAATAATATATAAATATTACTAAAAATAAAATCAAAATTTAACAAAATAAACTTACCTAAATTAACACACAAATTACGTGTGTTGGTCCCCATTGCCACGTCCCACATATCCCCTAACCACACCACTAACTGCCACGTGACCCCCCTATTTCCCTAGCCCTTGACTTTCACCCAAACCTCAATTATTACCCCAACCAACCCTCTCACCTCACATTTACCTCATTCTTACCGTCCCAAACTCCCACCTTCACTAAAAACTCTCAAATAAACCAAACCTCCATTAAAACCCACCAAAACCTCCACAAAATCTCAACACTCCTCGACTAAATCAACCACCGTACTTCATCATTTCTCACCACCATGCCTCCTTCACGTGCCACACGCTCCCAACAAAAGAAACCCTCTCCACCCTCACCGACTCCATCACGCCCACCGTCTCCAACACCCATTGCCGCCACAGCTCCACCATCCAACAATGGCAAAAGACGCAAACTCAACCGCTCGTCCTCCTCCATTCCCGATGACATGCATGAACTGGGCTCTCAGTCTGAAAATCCGCGCCCTCTGTTTTCCGAGTACTCTATAGAAGCTACTAGGGAAGGTCTTGAGAAGGTTCGAATGACTAAACAAGAAGGTATGTTAATCGAACGTGTTTTACCTTATGCTATTCATGGGGGTCGTTATTATCCGGTGTCATGGGTTGAAAATTCGAAATCTTTGTCTTTCTTTAAAGAGTTCTTGAAGTTTCAGGGTTGGGAATACATTAGTAACTTCTCTGGGCTGATTTTCCCAATTGAAATAGTTCAATTTTTTGCGTCGGTGAGAGGCTGTGATGAAGGGTTGTGTGACGTAGTAAATGGAAAAGATGTCTTGGTGTCAAAATCTGATCTCTGTGATACTTTTAAGCTTGATCAAGATGGTCTTGTTCTTGATCCTAAGAAGGAGTGGAGTGTGTGTCGAAGGAACAAAAAATGGTTATTAAGAAATATTTTGATGAATCCGCAACAGAGAATAGCCCGTTGTTGACCGTGTCTTTCTCTCCAAAACTAAAGTTGTTTGTCAATTTTTTGTGGAATACGGTCTTACCACGACGAGGGGGTAGGGATAAACTATCAAGTGTTGAGGCAGTGGTGTTGTATAATTGGTTAGAGGGTATAAAGATTGACTTGGCATCGCTTGTTTGTAACAAAATCTTGCAAATTTCGAGTGTTCTTGTGAAGGAGAAACCGTGCTCTACACTCGACATTCCCTATGGAATGTGGGTGTCTGAGCTTCTGCTTAAGAAAGGAGTCGTTGATGACTCAAGCTTTGGGATCAGGCCTCGTGATAGGATGAGTGATCAGGTGTTAAAATTAATGGGAATATGTTTTGAGGGGATTGATCTTACGTTTGGTAAGAATATTGGTACGGAATCCGCTTCGAATTCATCTCCATCATTCGCGGGTCTTGAGGCAAAAATGGAAAAACTTATCGGCTTATGTGAAGGGCAGAAGAGCAATGATGAGGCAGGGGGAAGTCGTAAGAAGAGGGGTCGTGATTTTGAGGATGATGTGAAAGAATGGATGGAGAAAGTTGATAAACAATTGGTTAAGATAGGCTCAGAAGTCTCGGTGGTGTGCTCGGAGTTGCTCACCATAAGGATCGTCTCTCCTTCATCACGACTCAAGGAGGAGCCATGGTGAGAGACCACGGGTTGTTGCGAGAGGATGCTTCCAAAGCACTTGAGGCCGTCAAGGCACTCTCGCTCAAAGTACTCAACTTCGAGATTGCGCTTAATGCTCAAGGGAGAAACGTGAATAGCTGCTTGGATAGGTTGGAGACACTCGAGTTTCGTACCCGACCCGATTACGTGAACCCTTATACCTAGACACCGGGCTCAAGTTCTCGTTCTTGATTATCCATATCCGTCTCTGTTTCTTTCGAATTAACAGTTGGTTTGTTGTTGTTTTGCTCAAGTCCGGTGGTGGACTTATAAACAATTTGGAATTATAACCCAATTTACTCTCCTAGCCCATTAGGAATCCGAAGCTATTTCTTATTTTGCTTCTTCGGATTTCTTAACCCTAACCGGCCCAAACTTTAAGCTTGTTTTGATGCGGCCCACTTTATTTTGTTTCCCTTGGCCCATATTATCCTAACCCTAGTCAGGCCCAATTTTCTTAAACTCTATTGTTACATATTCGGCCCATTGGCATAGTATATTCGGATTGGTTGTGTATCTTTTGACATTCCGTATGTGTTTGTGTGATATTTTCTATGTTCATATTTTTAGACTCGTTTATATGCTTGCTTATGTTTCGTTGTATATTATTCTAGTCGTTTCATGTCTTTGTTCTCATCTTTTCGATGATGTCAAGAGGGGGAAAAAATGCGACTTAGATTAGAATTTGCCTAAGCTTGCTCCTTGTCGTAATTCATTGTCTCTTAGGGTTCTTAAAGGATTTGGGTTAGATAGAAGCTAGAAACCCTAAGTTAATCTTTACTATGAATGACCGTTATTATATTGAGGGGGAACATACACTTAGACACAAAATCTAAGAGAGACTTGCCATCATCAAAAAGGGGGAATTTGTTGAACCATATATTCAAATATATATATAGTATATATGTTTATGTTTTGACAATGACAAGTCTAGCTATTTATATATTATATACTCGTATGTATAATCGTGTGCTAAGTGTACAGAACATTAGTAACAAGATCTAATCAATCAAGTATAAAAGATTCAAGCATATTAGTCAATGAATTGACTAAATCGAAGATTGATAGAAGATCACAAGCGCGCATAATGAGCTAAAGTAATACTTATCAACTATAGCTTTAGTACAAGTTTGGTTCAAGTTATAGCTCGTAGCTATAACTCTATATCTATGAAGAAATGATCGAAATATATGTGTTTTGATGAAACGATTGTTTCCAAATTAGTGTCGTGTATAAACTAGTGTTTAATTGGTATTCTATTCTAAATATGGAATTGTTAATCTTGATAGGATTATATAAAATATCTTTTAGTTAAATAAGGAATAAATAATTGTCTTATGAGATAATTATTTATTACTAAAATAAACTAAGGATTTTTATATGATCTTAATTGTCAAATAATATAATCGAAAATATAGTTTGTTACGACTTTGGGAAACGTGTAACATGTCACGATTACCATAATTCGTATAGGATTATATTAAGTAAATATTATGTATTTATTTAATATCCTAAACAAACTAAGATTATATTGTGATAATATATTTTATTATCTTTGACATAGTTTAGGAAGTTGTTTTAATAAGGATACTAGTTGTTTATTATATAAAGATCTTTCCTAAATATGAATTAGGAAATTGATTCCTTATATAATACTTATAGTATATTATTAAATCTTTCCTAAATATATTAAGATTAGATTTAAGGTAGTATTACTAAAAGACTAGTATTCTAGTTTAAGTAATATTCCTAAATCATCTAGGGTTTAAATTACCTAGATATATATTCTATATAAATAGACTACCTATGACACATTAATCTACACGAAATACACACACATATTCACGCAAATCAAGAGAGAGAACCGCCGATCATATACTTCAATATTCGAGCTTTTCATTGTCATATCCGATTCAAGATTCAAGTGCTCAAGCATTGATCTTATTCATTCAAGATTGTGACACCAAGAAAACATTGAAGACTTTATCTTATTAACGTAAGATAGAACGAGTATTTAGCGGTACTCATTGTAAGACAAATATTTAACGGTATTTGTCGTAGCTAGATATTTAACGGTATCTAGATAGAGTTGCGACTAACATCAAAGTTGCACGAGTAGGTTTGATAAAATTGTAATCCATAGTTGGTACTAATTTTATTAATCGAGAATAGTGGACGTAGGTCTCAGAGTGTGAGACTGAACCACTTCAAAAATATTGTGTCTCTCCTTATTATTTGTTTTACTCAAAGATCATCATACAACCATACACACATCGAAGAAGATTTAAAAAGAAGGCATACTCAATTCAACCCCCCCTTCTTGAGTATATTATATCAATAGACTCTTCAGGCTTAGTGCCATGCAATCCGAAATGGACTCCATGTACGAAAATGAAGTATGGGAGTTGGTTGATTTGCCTGATAAGGTACGACCTCTTCAGTACAAATGGCTTTATAAGATAAAGCGCTCCATCGAGGGACAACCAAACAGCTATAAGGCACGACTAGTGACAAAAGGACTCAAGTGCAAGGGTTGCACTATGATGAGATTTTTGCACCCGTAGTCATGCTGCGTTCCATTCGGATTATCTTACCGATTGCAGCATTTCATGACTATGAAATATGGCAAATGGATATGAAAACCGCCTTCTTAAACGGTTATTTGGAGGAGGACTTGTACATGGTACAAACCGAAGGTTTCACAGATCCTAAAAATCCTAAGAAAGTGTGCAAGCTTAAGCGTTCCATTTACGGACATAAGCAAGCATCTAGGAGTTGGAATCATCGCTTCAACCAAGTGATAAAAAAGAATGGTTTTATTCGATCAGTCGAAGAACCATGCTTATATATCAAGTCGAGTGGGAGCAAGATCGTCTTTCTGGTGTTGTATGTCGACGACATCCTCTTGATCGGAAATGACATCTCTCTCTTATCTTTGGTTAAAGTATGGTTAAAGAACCATTTCCAGATGAAAGATCTGGGTGAGGCACAATGTATATTGTGGATCCGTATCTATAGAGATAGATCACGACGGATGTTATCACTGGGTCAGGAGTCTTATATAGATAATATTCTTGACAAATTCAGTATGACCAACTCCAAAAAGGGGTTACTTCCGATGATCTCGGGGGTGCATTTGAGTAAGACTCAGGCACCTAAGTGTAACACCCCCATTTATTTAAGGGCCTGTACTAGGAATCCTCAGATAAATAAGGGTGTTACCATCTCGGTTTCCCGAGGCAGTAGATACAAAGGAAGATAAAAAGTACTTTAAATAAAATTTAACTCAAGACATGTTCTTACATCCGTATCCAAACGTCTTAACAAAACCAATATAGTACAACTCGTATTAAACTGACTAAGGTGATCTAGACATCTAATCTGGTCCGGATCCAAGCTCTTCCTCCCATAGCTCCCCCTTAGTCTCAGCCACCTGTCAATCTGCTCCCCAATAAATTGGTTCATCACAGGTGATCACGAACACACAGGGTCAACCACGAGGTTGAGTAGGGAAAAGAATAAATATAACAATATAATAAACTCCGCACCGATCCAACGCCAAATAAACTCCGCACCGATCCAACGCCATATATACTTCGCACCGATCCAACTCCATATATATAAACTCCGCACCGATCCAACGCCATATATACTCCGCACCGATCCAACTCCGTATCACAAGACCCAATATATAATCACATCATATAATATCTCAGAATAAAATAGATAACACAATATAATGATCACATGGTATTTGACACGGCTGTCGCAAACCTATCAAAGATAACCAACTGGCCTAACTAATGTAGTAAGGAAGTCGGGATCGTATCCACAGGGAGACAGATATGAATTCTAAAAGCTAAACTAGAGTCCGTCAAGGTAACCAGATTCTGGGGGTTTTGATTGTTTGTTTTAACTAAACTAAAAGTAGTGAAGGATGAGAGAAAAGAAAAGCGTAAACAAAGTAGTGTAAAAATAATAAGGGAGACAAAACTAGGATAGTCGGTTCACCAATGATTGTGTAACGATAGGGGGTTTAGGTCGCAGATAAGTCGCAATTACCGGTCTAAGGGGTAGTGAAAAGGTCCTCTCGGATCGCTATTCGCCCTAGAATGCTTCTAGCGGGCTCTCGCAACTTACTAGGGCACTCTAATGTTTGTAGCAGGTCTAACCCTCACCAGGCTTTCGATCTTAGGTCGGGGTTTTACCAAATCAACTAATCAATCATGCGCATTAATTGACTAATCGCTATCAAATGCTACAATTAACAACAGAGACTTATAAATGTGAACTAGTCTAAACCTAATCAAGATTCGTCACAATTTCATAGGATCCCTTATATCCTAGTCAAGGAAATTAGCTATGCATAAAGGGATTAACAATTGAAATGAAAGAAATAACTAAAGGGGAAATCATGATCGCGATATAAATAATGACAAGAGAAAATAAGAGCAAAGAAAGAAGATTACCAATCATCCAAAAGGAATTGAGTACAAAATTCCGGAAGATTAGATATTACAAGTTTTAAGGAGAAATAAAATGAAAACTACTGACTTAAAAGTTTATCTAAGCAAAAGTAAAGTGACAGAGTAAAAGTGAAAGAAAGGGTGAAAGATCCAAGATAGATCACCTAAAAAACACTGAAAAGCTGCTTTTAAAACGAGTTTAGTCTGACTCCAAACTGATAACCTAATGGGCTTAGGTTAATCTTGGGCTTCGGGGAAATAAACTGGTCGATCGACTTGGAAACTGGTCGATCGACTTCCTTATCGACCAAATGTGGTCGATCGACTAAAAGTGTGGTCGATCGACTTATGTATCGACCAGAATTGGTCGATCGACTGAAGTTTGTCGAACAGATTTCCTGCAATGCGCACTGAACTTAAAACAGCTTCCATTTCTTCGTTACTCAGGCAAATCAAGCGTTTTTGGTGGCGTTGGAAAGCTAAGAGAATAAGCTTTCATCTCCAATTTGAATCACTCGATTATCATTTCTAGAACTCGAGTTATGGCTCTTCAAAGTAGGCACTAGCGGTGTGTAGCTCTTCTTTCGCTCGATAGACTTCCATTACTTCTACGCGCATCTCAAGATGGTAGTAACAAGCTCCGACTCAACTCTTCTCCTAAATGCATGCATGGGGACATGTTTTAGGCTTGATTATGATCTTCTCCGGCTCATATCTGCAAATAACACAAGACAAACCAAAGTAGACTATTCGGGGGACATTTGTAGTAAAACGCTACGAAATAAGCATGGAAATGCGTGCTAATATGGCCTAAAAGGTCTATATAAAATGCACGCATCAAAATTCCCCAAACCAAACCTTTGCTTGTCCCCAAGCAAAAAGTGTAACAAAGAAGGACTAAAAAGATAGGAGTTAAACACGAACAAGTAATCCGTCGACTCAAACATCTAAAGCAAGTGAATCATCACTAAATGTCAAATCCTAAGGCAAACGAATCTAAACATGCTTCATAAAGCGGTTGGACTTTGGACTTTGCAAGATTATCTAAACTGGACTCTCACGGGTCGCTCAATCGCTCAAATAAACACAAGGCAATATATAGTGCAAGATAGGAAGAATCGAGATCACTTACCTAACTGCGACCTATAAGAACATGCATGCAATCTAACATGAATAGAGTCTCTGTAACACCCCCATTTATTTAAAGGCCTGAACTAGGACTCCCAAAATAAATAAGGGTGTTACCATCTCGGATTCCCGAGGCAGTAGATACAAAGGAAAGAACACAGTACTTTAATATTAAATGTTAAACTCCAAAACAGATTCTTACAACCAAACTCAAACTGTCTTATAAAATAAAGTACAACTCATAAAAGACGACTATGGTGATCTAGACTGTAGTCTGGTCCGGATCCAAGCTCTCCCTTCCCTTTAGCTCCCATAGTCTCAAGCACCTGTCAATCTGCTCCCCAATAAATTGGTTCATCACAGGTGATCACGAATACACAGGGTCAACCACAAGGTTGAGTAGAGGAAAAATAAACAGTCAAGCATTACTATAAATAGAAAGTCAATCATCTCCACTCCGAATCACAAGACCCATCATTCTCCACACCAATCACAAGACCCATTAACTCCGCACCAATCACAAGACCCATTAACTCCGCACCAATCACAAGACCCATTAACTCCGCACCAATCACAAGACCCATTATCTCCGCACCAGTCACAAGACCCATTATCTCCGCACCAACCACAAGACCCATTATCTCCGCACCTCGAATCGTATCACAGAAATATGCAATCAAATAAGCGATATATCATTTATTCAATAATAAGACGAACATTTTAACAACAACTAATAATCAAATTACTCATCACCAGATATACGGTATTCCCCTACCTCAAATTGCAGAAGCATAGTCAGTCATAAGCTTGCTAGAAGTATTCCACGCGGAACCCGTCACCTAAACATGTATACGTAACGAATTAATAATCTTCCCAAACCCCCTTGAGTCAACTTACTCTTACTGTAATTAGTAACTTTCTATAAGTGGAAAGTTTCCCGAAATGGAAACTTTCCCGAAATAGTAGTTTCCTCAAAACATTAACTTCCCGACTCATAACAACCAATTATTTCCCTTCACAAATTAACGATATTAACATAGATACTATTATTAATATTTACTAACATATTATAATAAAACATCATTATAAATAATGATAAACACCATAAAACATACCAATAATAATAAGAATGATAAACA
The DNA here is from genome assembly GCA_029255685.2 of Silene conica. Taxonomy (NCBI): domain Eukaryota; kingdom Viridiplantae; phylum Streptophyta; class Magnoliopsida; order Caryophyllales; family Caryophyllaceae; genus Silene; species Silene conica. The sequence goes on along the minus strand of CM055313.2, from coordinate 23,763,115 downwards.
TGATTATAATAGTAATAATAATAATAATAACAATAATAATATAATAATAATATTTAGTAAAGATAAGAATAACAATCTATAATAATATTATTTTAGTAAGAGTAATAACAATTGAACAACCCTACCCATACGTAACAACAGCCGTAACAGGAACAAGCAAAAACAGCCCCCCTTACACCCAACCATGACTGACCACCGTAACAAACACCACTCCCAACACCGCCTGCAACCCCTGACTACCCAACTGGTACCACCAGGCTCGCCCCTGAGCCACGGTGGTTCCAGGGAGGAGGCTAGTGGCTGCCGATCACCACCACCACTGCCAAACAACCGCAACAAACCCATCAACCCCACACTGCTCTGTTTCCGCGTGACTGACAACCACCACGAGAAATACTGCTACGACCGACACGGCTGACCCCTACCACCGTGACAACCACCCGACGAAACCCCTATGTGCACCCAACCCAGAAACCCAAATCACCCATAAGAACACGACCCGTACCTTATTCGAATTCAAGCATAACAACCATGTTTACAAACTCGGTTCTGGAAAGTAAAACCTGCGCATATGAACAGTCGACAAAAACTACCTCTATTGGTGGTCATAGGTGGTCAACGACGACCCTACAAGGGTTAACATACGACTATCATACAACCTAGATGAACATTACACAAATTATCAGAACTATAACATACTTACACTATTTCGAATTATTGAATCAAAACAGGAGGAAAGCAGGGAAAACTGAAACCACCGTGTGAACATACCTACTTCGTTGAGTGTTCGAGCAGCCCTAACGCCCTTGAACCACCGAGTAAACCCGTCCCTGTGGTCTTAGATGTGACGGTAAAGAGATAGTGACGTTTGTTTGAGTGTCGGCAGGTCTTAGAGTAGGGTTTGGTGGTACGTTTTATAAGGCGGCAGAGATATGTATTTGATTGTTTTGTGCTAAAAGTGGATGTCGGTCTTTGGGCTGTTTTGATTGCACGAAAATCGAGGCCCAAACTTTTACTTAAAGCATGTTCTAACACTAATACCCAATCCCGACACTATACTAATAGCATATAAACATAAACCACGTATTCGATAAATTAATTATCGAGTATAAACGCTCAAATAGCCATTAACACGTCAAAATTATTAACTATTAAAAATAAAATACGTAAATATTAAAATAAAATATCATAAAATACGGAGTGTTACAGTCTTCCCTCCTTAAAAATGAACTTCGTCCCGAAGTTCACCATCCCATAACGGTAAAGAAACATGTAGCAAGCATGAACAATCACAAGTAACACTTAAGAAACGTGAGATGTTACATTCCACCCCCCTTAAGAAAACTTTGTCCCCAAAGTTTAACGTGCAACCGAAACACATGACACTTCAACAGCCATGATATAGTGCATAACAGAAGCAGCAAGGTTATCAAGTATATTCAAACAATCACGACGTACCCATTAACCATGCCATAAAACTAGCCACATCATAATCCATTAAGATTTTACAATCCTATCTCCCTTAAAACATGGTTACGTCCCTGTAACCCCATTATAAGAATTCCAACTCATTACACCGTCTCACTCATTACTCTATCTCATATACTCTTACTCCCCGGAACCAAGTATCATATTCTCATCGTCGAACTTAAGACCAAAGACAAGGGGTGAGTGAACTGGCGGAATAAAACCGCAAAACAATATTTCCATCTCAATATCGATTTCAAACTCTGAATATAACTCAATAACCAAGGTCGCACGGGACCGTAAACACAATATGCACAACAACCTAATAACGCATAACTCAAAGCCAGTAACAATGCTCATCTCAATATCAGTATCAATATCGTCAAGGTTCACAGGACCCCGCTCAGCACTTAAAGTATGAACTTTAAGCTACTCACCCACAAGTTAAGGTCAAAAAGAACGATAAAAGAAAATGCAATACCAATCATATGCAATCTAAGATATCAATCCCCTGTATCCCATATACTCGGATTCGGTCTTAAACAAGCAATACAAAGATTCTCAAATAGACACACCGCATGTTCATTCGTAACACAAACAACCTACTATCAATATTCAGATATTGCAAGAACAAATTTCAATCTGCCAAACTAGCCAACTGCTCACATCCCCGCACGAAAATTAGTGAGGTTAACATCAGTATCCCCACTAGGGTCAATTATAAATCAATTGCTTGGGTACCTTAAATCTGTACTCAATATCTCTTACTTTTATCCTCCTTATAGCCCAACCACCCTCACAATGAAAGCCCACTCGGTGACTCAAAACTTATGGATACAACTATACATTCAATACTATTCACAATATTAATTCCTCAATAATTACCAACATATAATTTGTCATCATACATGTCAGCTTGAATGAAGGTTGAGGTACATAGACCCCGGCAAATCGATGAGTACTTATACATATATCCCCGAACAAGGCTAAAATAATAAGCTCGGTAGAATCAGGCTACGCAGTAAAACAGAATCAGAGTCGCTAACACTTATATATCCTTGAAATTTTACACAAAGTTAACATACTTACACCAATGCAAACACTCAGCAAACTCATAGTTCATAATTGACACATTCGAACATTCCATGTTCTTAAACATAATATGGAAGCGAAATCATATTTTAGAAAAGTCATAAGGCAAGATTAACTAACGTGATTAAACATGGAGCCTTGACATATTTCACAAGACGTACCCCAATATTAGACTAACAAGACTGCTTAACATTCCTAGATATCAATAAGTTAAAATCACTTAGGTACACATCCCATCTACTCACATTACATCATTTATCATGGAACTGGTAATATATATGACTTGCAAATTAAGGGGTTTATATAATATGCAACAATTAAACATTCGGGCAGGATTTCATCAATGCGTAACCACATAATTTGTCATGTTGCAATAACTATAATTATCAAAACATCAAGCATTATCATGGATAATCATCACTTTGAAAACATTTTGAAACTTTTGAAACATTAAAGTGGTAATTTGTGACAATTTATAAATACGAGCCAACAGGTAATATTACAAGCTATAGATCGAAACAAGACTACAAAGAGACATTCTGACTCTTCTTTACTAAATGATTGTTCTTGTAGTTCATGACTCATGGAAATTTTTACAGTAAAAGTAAACAAATTCACAAGACTAGTATCTCCATAAATCACATGTCAACCAATTACTAATTCAATACGTTGTGATTAGATTTTAAACATAGCAATATGCAATTCAATTTATGGCATCACAATATACTAAAAAAAAAATTTAAAGATTATAATTGCAGGGAACTAGTCAAAGATATACCATTAATATACGAAAGAACATCAACGAGATTCACATTATTCAAAATAATCACGATTACGTATACAATTAGATTGTCATATTAATATGTTACTAGTTAAATTTCATTCTACCAACTGGCAAGACTCTTCTCAGATAAACATGGTTTTAACATCACATACGGACATCACATAATTATTTTGAGGTCATAACACTAGAAGGTAAGAGCGTCGGTATAATTGAAATTATTTTATATAAAACTTGACGAAATAAGCACGGTTATACTATCATATAGTGATGTTCATATTCATATCATATGTCTACTATTCATGTTATTAATGCCATATCAGGATATCACATGGTCACATCACACAATTCACATTTTATTAAACTTTTATATGAAACTTACATGTCTCACAATTTCACCAATTAACATTGTGCAGCTACTTACAAAATCATAATTAAATAACACTCGTTAAGATTTTACATGGCTTATCATTTTGAAAACGTGAACGAATATTCTGAACAGTAGAGTTGGGATTTAGCATAAACATTAACCAAGTTTTAAATGATTTCTTTTACAAAAGATGAGTCAAAACGGGATTGTACTGTAACAATCTGACCAAAGTCAACTAAAAGTTTTATTTCTCTCAAAATATAACTCCTATTAACATAAAACCAAGAGCATTGTAAACCCAACTCAGGGGCTATCATACATAAAATTTTCATACTCAAATATGGAACACAGTTAAAATGACAGTCCGTACAACCAAGGTAAAAAAAAAATAATAAATAAATAAATAAATAAAAAAAATCATAATTAAATTTTGGTTCCGTTACGATTTCACATTACTACACCGAAATTCAACCATTCTTCTTCTGAAACACGTTGGCATACATTTGAAGCATAGACATCACTTTGTACCATATTAACATTCATTCCTCATTTCAACAATAATTATCATCTAGAACACGGTAACGATTTCGAAACTGAAAATAGGCTCAACTAAATAACTCGATAGTTATACGTGTGTATATAAATAAATTAGTTTCTACCATCACACAATCACAACTTATTCAAGTACGTAAATATAAACTAGGAGTTACATACGATGTCACTTATTGATTACTTACTTCATAACAAATTTTAAATGCGTATAATAGGCATAAGATCTTAAGTACGATATATGAAACACATAACTATATACATTTATGGCTTGGGAAAAACACATTCCGCATATCACGAGACATGGATTACTATAACATATAATCATAAGAGCAACTGAATTACTCATCCTTACAAGGAGTTACGTATCGAAATCATAAAATAACGATAGTCATTTAAATATCAGATAATCGTATGAAAATTCCAAAATGCCAAAATCATATGTTCACATCACTCTTAACTATTGTTCAACAAATACACATCCATCCTCTTCGAATATCAATTAAATCATCCAACCCGATCCACATTTCATATCTCACATATCCTTCTAATGTACGTCATTAATCACACCCACATATTACTTACCTCATCCTGCTCCTGCAAGAACGTTAGTACAATATAACTATGTCACTATATCGTCTACCCCACTCGTCAATTACTCTCATAGGGTTCCCGAGACAGAACCGAAAGGGCCCATGGTTTGGTGTGAGGGGGCCCCTAACTCATGCCGTTCCTTTTTGGGGCTCCTATCCGTTTCATCCCGGGGTTCATTTTATTTGACTCTTCCTACGTTCATTATTATTTAGTTGGTTTAGGCCTGAGGATCGTTCGCTCTGATACCACTTTGTAACACCCCCATTTATTTAAAGGCCTGAACTAGGACTCCCAAAATAAATAAGGGTGTTACCATCTCGGATTCCCGAGGCAGTAGATACAAAGGAAAGAACACAGTACTTTAATATTAAATGTTAAACTCCAAAACAGATTCTTACAACCAAACTCAAACTGTCTTATAAAATAAAGTACAACTCATAAAAGACGACTATGGTGATCTAGACTGTAGTCTGGTCCGGATCCAAGCTCTCCCTTCCCTTTAGCTCCCATAGTCTCAAGCACCTGTCAATCTGCTCCCCAATAAATTGGTTCATCACAGGTGATCACGAATACACAGGGTCAACCACAAGGTTGAGTAGAGGAAAAATAAACAGTCAAGCATTACTATAAATAGAAAGTCAATCATCTCCACTCCGAATCACAAGACCCATCATTCTCCACACCAATCACAAGACCCATTAACTCCGCACCAATCACAAGACCCATTAACTCCGCACCAATCACAAGACCCATTAACTCCGCACCAATCACAAGACCCATTATCTCCGCACCAGTCACAAGACCCATTATCTCCGCACCAACCACAAGACCCATTATCTCCGCACCTCGAATCGTATCACAGAAATATGCAATCAAATAAGCGATATATCATTTATTCAATAATAAGACGAACATTTTAACAACAACTAATAATCAAATTACTCATCACCAGATATACGGTATTCCCCTACCTCAAATTGCAGAAGCATAGTCAGTCATAAGCTTGCTAGAAGTATTCCACGCGGAACCCGTCACCTAAACATGTATACGTAACGAATTAATAATCTTCCCAAACCCCCTTGAGTCAACTTACTCTTACTGTAATTAGTAACTTTCTATAAGTGGAAAGTTTCCCGAAATGGAAACTTTCCCGAAATAGTAGTTTCCTCAAAACATTAACTTCCCGACTCATAACAACCAATTATTTCCCTTCACAAATTAACGATATTAACATAGATACTATTATTAATATTTACTAACATATTATAATAAAACATCATTATAAATAATGATAAACACCATAAAACATACCAATAATAATAAGAATGATAAACATGATTATAATAGTAATAATAATAATAATAACAATAATAATATAATAATAATATTTAGTAAAGATAAGAATAACAATCTATAATAATATTATTTTAGTAAGAGTAATAACAATTGAACAACCCTACCCATACGTAACAACAGCCGTAACAGGAACAAGCAAAAACAGCCCCCCTTACACCCAACCATGACTGACCACCGTAACAAACACCACTCCCAACACCGCCTGCAACCCCTGACTACCCAACTGGTACCACCAGGCTCGCCCCTGAGCCACGGTGGTTCCAGGGAGGAGGCTAGTGGCTGCCGATCACCACCACCACTGCCAAACAACCGCAACAAACCCATCAACCCCACACTGCTCTGTTTCCGCGTGACTGACAACCACCACGAGAAATACTGCTACGACCGACACGGCTGACCCCTACCACCGTGACAACCACCCGACGAAACCCCTATGTGCACCCAACCCAGAAACCCAAATCACCCATAAGAACACGACCCGTACCTTATTCGAATTCAAGCATAACAACCATGTTTACAAACTCGGTTCTGGAAAGTAAAACCTGCGCATATGAACAGTCGACAAAAACTACCTCTATTGGTGGTCATAGGTGGTCAACGACGACCCTACAAGGGTTAACATACGACTATCATACAACCTAGATGAACATTACACAAATTATCAGAACTATAACATACTTACACTATTTCGAATTATTGAATCAAAACAGGAGGAAAGCAGGGAAAACTGAAACCACCGTGTGAACATACCTACTTCGTTGAGTGTTCGAGCAGCCCTAACGCCCTTGAACCACCGAGTAAACCCGTCCCTGTGGTCTTAGATGTGACGGTAAAGAGATAGTGACGTTTGTTTGAGTGTCGGCAGGTCTTAGAGTAGGGTTTGGTGGTACGTTTTATAAGGCGGCAGAGATATGTATTTGATTGTTTTGTGCTAAAAGTGGATGTCGGTCTTTGGGCTGTTTTGATTGCACGAAAATCGAGGCCCAAACTTTTACTTAAAGCATGTTCTAACACTAATACCCAATCCCGACACTATACTAATAGCATATAAACATAAACCACGTATTCGATAAATTAATTATCGAGTATAAACGCTCAAATAGCCATTAACACGTCAAAATTATTAACTATTAAAAATAAAATACGTAAATATTAAAATAAAATATCATAAAATACGGAGTGTTACAGTCTCTACAACCGTACGTATGCATTCCCACACTTTAATGACCATGACACATGCCGAGGATAGTTATGGGATATGTGAGGCTATGGGTAAGAAGGTGATGAAAATGAATTTGGCAAAAACTGGAGTTAAAAGCCAAGCTAGTAACCATGAGAACCAAATTATATATATCTCTCAACTTCATACTCAATACATCAATACACAACAATGTACATTGGGTGCATCCAACTCTCAATACTTCAAACACTTATCAACCCCCCATAAGATACGATATAAAAAACATGGGAGTAGAAAAATCGTTAATTGATTTCTTCAACTTTTCACACATGACTTTTTTTTCCTTTTTTTTCTTTTCTTCTTTTTCTTTTTCATGCCACTTTTCTGCATTTCTCTTTTTCTCCCTTCTCTTTCTCTTTTTTTTTTCCATCTCTTTTTTCCCTTTTTTTTTTCTTTTGCATCTCATCTTTTCTCCTTTTTTTCACCCATTCTTCGTTTTGACAAGATAAAGCAACCAAAATGCAAAACAACACATTCCCAAAATGCTACCATTACTAACTCGGCTAGGGTGGGCAAAATCATGGATTGTAGCTATATGGGACAATAAATAGGCAAATTTGGCTTTGTGAAACTTACGGGTAAGACTAAAAAAAGGGAAACATCTACCACATGTGTCAACAAACCGCAAACCCGAATGCATACAGGTATAAAGAAGACTAAACTCATGTTTATGCAAATTGATGTTACATGTCTCATAAGGAGTAACTACTCACTTTCCTAGATGAACCGGTCCTGAATGTCACCGGTTGTAGGCTCTAATTACTTAGAAAGTTATTGTAGGTTGCCAGAATATCAAATCCAGTCTACTTGTCCAACATGCTTTGAAACGAGATTCGAGAAAATTGCCAAAGAACTTGCTAAAAGATGTGAAACAATTACCTAGTTTGAGTTTTCTGACGGTTTAACAGCACTGAGAAACTCCAAACTGACTCGATCTAGTATGCAAAAGTAAACGTGAGTTTTTTTTATTTGGTAATTTTAGGATGCAAGGGAAATGATAAAACAATGCATACGTGAATGAAACGTGATAACAGAAATGTAAAAAAAACAATATGCAGACCAGATATGGATGCATAACCTCCCCAAACCAAACCGTACAATGTCCTCATTGTACAAAGTAAAGGAAAAGAAATGCAAACTAAAGAGAGTGAGTCAGAAACTTACAAGAATGCGCGCACCACAGACCTCCCCAAACCGAACCAGATATGGGAGGTAATCAGAGACTCGATCGAGTCATTTGTCGCATCAGCAAGCGACGAAGTAGCGGCTGATAGAATGTACATAATCAAAACAGCTCAAAGCCCTTAGAAGTCGGTCAAAAATCTGCGCATGTGCTACACAAAAGCATAAGTAGCACCAGCAGTTAATAGGAGCAAATAAAAACAAAGTGAAATACCGTATCACCTTGCTAAACTTTCTTTCACAGCTCCTGTAAAAATCAACCGAATAATTCCACCCTTTAGCCGAGGGTGGAACACCGAAGCTCAAATCACAGGAAAACAGAGAGTTGGAGACCACAGAAACATTTAACAATGAAAACACATGAGTAGAAATAACCTGCATAGACGGGTATTCTACGTGGGGTGGAGGAGTCCAGTGTGCAATAGGAGAAGGTGGGTGGTCATCCCAAACGCAAGAGGCAGTAAAGTCAAATGTGTTAACGGGGTCACCCATAATATGCTCATCTACAATATCGTCATATTTGTCCCATTCGACCTCAAGACCTTCCAATCGCCAATCCTCACTATCCTTATTGAAAGACTCGTCACAAAAGGGGTTCTCTATAAGGTTCGTCAAGTCTTCCTCACATGGTTCGATGTCTGTAAAATTGTCATAGAGAGGGTCTAGACTATCCTCGAAGAAGGGATTATCAATTGAGCCTATAGTGTCCTTCTCTATGGTTCTGTCAACGTCATTTTCATTCTGTAAAATGCTTTCTACGGTCTCACTCACCCCCTCAACCATGTCTGACAGAAATGAGAAAGTGGGTTTGATACTCTCAATGGCAAACCAGTCAAAGAATTCCAAAAGCTCATTCACAGGTTTCCCACTAAAATCTCCCTTACCTATTGAGCAGAGGTAAGATCGTGTAGGGTCATTCATACCCCGGATGATAGACAAGCAAATCTGGAGGGCAGTCAAAGTTCCATAATTCAACGTATTCAGCCACTCCTCGAACCTGTCTATGTAAGCACCAAATGATTCGTCTACACCCTGTGGAAACTGGATGGAAGACATTAGAATGGCCTCAAGGAACAGAAGTTCCTTGAGACATAAGACAAACTAAAATAAAGCAAATAAAATATCACCGTCTCCCCGGCAACGGCGCCAAAATTTGACACGGCTGTCGCAACCCTATCAAAGATAACCAACTGGCCTAACTAATGTAGTAAGGAAGTCGGGATCGTATCCACAGGGAGACAGATATGAATTCTAAATGCTAAACTAGAGTCCGTCAAGGTAACCAGATTCTTGGGGTTTTGATTGTTTGTTTTAACTAAACTAAAAGTAGTGAAGGATGAGAGAAAAGAAAAGCGTAAACAAAGTAGTGTAAAAATAATAAGGGAGACAAAACTAGGATAGTCGGTTCACCAATGATTGTGTAACGATAGGGGGTTTAGGTCGCAGATAAGTCGCAATTACCGGTCTAAGGGGTAGTGAAAAGGTCCTCTCGGATCGCTATTCGCCCTAGAATGCTTCTAGCGGGCTCTCGCAACTTACTAGGGCACTCTAATGTTTGTAGCAGGTCTAACCCTCACCAGGCTTTCGATCTTAGGTCGGGGTTTTACCAAATCAACTAATCAATCATGCGCATTAATTGACTAATCGCTATCAAATGCTACAATTAACAACAGAGACTTATAAATGTGAACTAGTCTAAACCTAATCAAGATTCGTCACAATTTCATAGGATCCCTTATATCCTAGTCAAGGAAATTAGCTATGCATAAAGGGATTAACAATTGAAATGAAAGAAATAACTAAAGGGGAAGTCATGATCGCGATATAAATAATGACAAGAGAAAATAAGAGCAAAGAAAGAAGATTACCAATCATCCAAAAGGAATTGAGTACAAAATTCCGGAAGATTAGATATTACAAGTTTTAAGGAGAAATAAAATGAAAACTACTGACTTAAAAGTTTATCTAAGCAAAAGTAAAGTGACAGAGTAAAAGTGAAAGAAAGGGTGAAAGATCCAAGATAGATCACCTAAAAAACACTGAAAAGCTGCTTTTAAAACGAGTTTAGTCTGACTCCAAACTGATAACCTAATGGGCTTAGGTTAATCTTGGGCTTCGGGGAAATAAACTGGTCGATCGACTTGGAAACTGGTCGATCGACTTCCTTATCGACCAAATGTGGTCGATCGACTAAAGTGTGGTCGATCGACTTATGTATCGACCAGAATTGGTCGATCGACTGAAGTTTGTCGAACAGATTTCCTGCAATGCGCACTGAACTTAAAACAGCTGCCATTTCTTCGTTACTCAGGCAAATCAAGCGTTTTTGGTGGCGTTGGAAAGCTAAGAGAATAAGCTTTCATCTCCAATTTGAATCACTTGATTATCATTTCTAGAACTCGAGTTATGGCTCTTCAAAGTAGGCACTAGCGGTGTGTAGCTCTTCTTTCGCTCGATAGACTTCCATTACTTCTACGCGCATCTCAAGATGGTAGTAACAAGCTCCGAATCAACTCTTCTCCTAAATGCATGCATGGGGACATGTTTTAGGCTTGATTATGATCTTCTCCGGCTCATATCTGCAAATAACACAAGACAAACCAAAGTAGACTATTCGGGGGACATTTGTAGTAAAACGCTACGAAATAAGCATGGAAATGCGTGCTAATATGGCCTAAAAGGTCTATATAAAATGCACGCATCAGTATTATATCACCAACATGCTTCAGGTCGAATAAGAATAGATTACACACGTCATATAAAAGTATTATCCCCTACCTGAAATAGCAGGTAACGCAGATAAACCCGAGGCTTATTTAGAAATGTTTCACGCGAAACCCGCTACCTAAACAAATATTATTTAATTAATAAACACCCTAATATTCGTAATACGGGTACACATTCTATTTATAGAAACTTCCTATATTTAGAAAGCTTCTAAACAACCGGGGTTACACAAAAATAGCACTTTCTAAATATAGTAACTTCTAAAAATAGTACTTTCTAAAAATAGAAACTTTGGTTTGAAATTCAAATCATTCAAAATACTAACTAAGGCCCACATTAAACTTACCATAACAACTCACAATAACATTTAAATCTTTACCAAAAGAAATAACATATTACACCATAAAATAAATATTCTAAAATTAATAATAATAATAATAATAAATAATAATAATAAGTATTAATAATAAAATAAAAAGATGAAAGAATGATACACAACACTAAACACCCGACAGTCCCCCACACGACAACAGCCCCCCTTCACCGCTGCCTACCACCACTTCGACCACCCACCAGCACCAGCTCCCAACACCACCGACCACCCACTGACACCACAACACCACCACACCAGTCGACACCCCCTGTCGACTCCGACCAGAGCCCTTAAACCCAGCCTGACCCCTCGCCTGAGTTCTAAACAGTCCGAAACAGACCCCAATCGAACCCCTGTAACAACCCTTGCACCACCCATAACACCCACCAGACTAAACCTCCGACAACCCCCTCTCGGACCACGGTGGTGCCACTGCTTAGACCTCCCCCGAGTCTTCAGTAGCACCACCCCCAAACCACCTTCCCTGAACACAACACTGACCGTGAAATAAACCAACCAACAGACACCACGAACCCCCCTTTTTACACCACCCACGATACTCGACAACCACCGTGACTAACCCCCGACCACCCCTTAACCACCAGAAGAACAGAAATGCATAAACCATGATAACCACGACACTGAACCCCCCCTCGAAAGAGCAACAAACACCAACAGTTTAAAAATAGAATTACAAACGAAACTATACATGCTGCGGCTTACCTGTTTCTTGACTCAAATCGAGAGAACTAGACCGGTCAAACAACCGTGAAAGACTCCTCCTTCTGGGGTGTGGTGGCGGCTGAACAAACTAGGGTAGAGGTGGTGTGTGTAGGTAGGTCAGAAAGTGTGTCGAGGGACTCTTATAAGACGGCTGAGTGAGGTGTGTGTGTGAGGGTTTCATTCCCTCATGTTATGCGAGTCTTGGGCTGTTTGTGTTGACACGGAAATCGAGGCCCAAGACTCTCATCCAACAACCCGTAGTTCGAACCCCACCAAGGGCATGTCACATATATAAGTGATCCCCAATTCGAATCCCATAACAAGCATGATACGTACGCATAAACTTATAAACGAACTAATTACTTATCATTCTATTTAACATCGTATCAAATAAAACCCCGTACTAAACATAAAACCGTTTGGCTATTAAAACAGTTAAGATAAAATCGTGCCCAAAATTCGAGGTATTACACTAAGACACCGGAAGAGGTCGAGCGTATGAGTCGCATTCCTTATGCGTCAGTTATAGGATCGATCATGTATGCCATGATATGCACACATCCATACGTGGCATATGCTTTGAGTATGACGAGTCAGTACCAATGCAATCCAGGTGAACCACACTGAATGGCTGTTAAAAACATTGTTAAGTACCTACGGAGGAATAAAGATTGGGTATTGACTTATGGTAGAGGCACTGAGCTTTGCGCAAACGGTTACACAGATGCTAGCTTCCAAACGGATCGCGATGACTCGAAATCTCAATCTGGATTCGTTTTTACTCTTAATGGCGCTGCTGTCAGTTGGAAAAGCTCCAAGAAGAGTGTTATTGCAGATTCTACTACTGAGTCCGAGTACTATGCCGCTTCAGAAGCTGCAAAGAAAGCTATATGGATGCGTCAGTTCTTACATGGACTAACTGTAGTTCCTAGTTCGAACGACCCGATCACCATCTATTGCGACAATAGAGGTGCCATATTCCAGGCTAAGGAGCGTAAGTCTAGCAAAAAATCTAGATATGTACTGCGGAAAGCTCACCTCATTCGAGACTACGTGGAGCAAAAGAAGATAGTGATAGAAAAGATTGCGACGGATGACAACATCGCAAATCCTCTCACTAAACCATTAAGACATGATAAACATGAAGGGCACGTTATTTCAATAGGAATTAAACGTGTTTCTGAGTTGTATTAGTACTTTTGTGGATTGTATATTGTATCTATTTCATATACTATTTATAACACCATCGATTTTGTTTTATATATTCTTTTTCATGTGGATTGTACTGACAACATTGAATACCACAAAGTGAACTGAATTACATTATATTTGTTTTTGTCCGTAATCGCCTACAGGAGCTGATAACACTGGCAGTTATTTTGTGACGTGATTGATGGTGTGTTCAATAAACCATAAGTCAAACCGTTGACTGATCGATCACAGAGATTATAACGATAACTCGTAGGAAATTTTCGTGACGACGCAATGGAGTCCTAAATGTTACTGAACATTCAGTATCGGGTAGTGGATAGGACGTCCATCATGTTCCTTGAGTCGATTCTTTTGACTGTCGACTGTTTCTTGAGATAAAGGGCAGTTTTGGGTGACTTTGATTTATTTCTCACTAGCTGACCGTAACTGGGGCTAAACAGATTTATTTTGGGTCATTTCATATTGTGCTTACATCTGCAAGATCCGAGTTAAGGAAATATCCACCCTTTATCAGGTTTTAATATTTCTCAGGGCCACTCGAGGAGTAGTAACTGAAATTATTGGCCAAGCTCGAATAATGATTCGCTATCAGTTGAGTTACTCTCTAGTCGGGGAAATCACTCTTGATACAGATCGCTTGTAAAATACGGCCTTTGTGAATACAGATTTGCAAATTGTTTTACATTGAGTGGGAGAAATTTAACTGGATATGAGAATCGGTTATCGCACATGCACTTGTATGGACAAGTGGGAGATTGTTGGAGCTAGTGTCCTCAACAGTTAGTGCGACAACACGTATAAATCTCTTAAAGGAACACAGGGTATACTTTGTATTTTAGCTAGTTGATTCACGTTTATCAATAACGGTTGGCTTGCTAGAAAGTTTGACGTTATTGTCATACAGATGACGGTAATCAACTGGTCCCTAAGAGTCACACCTAAAGGATGAAATCTAAGAGATATGATCAGATGAAAATGTAATCATATTGATACCCTAACGACTAAACGGTTAGTCAATGTAATGATGACATAATTATTTAATACTGATTAAATAATATTAGCTAAGACGAATTAAAATGTTAATTCGTAATTAAATATAAAATGTTATATTTAATTATGTGTAATGGAATTATTTAATAAAGATTAAATGATTTAATTAAATATAAAAGGTTATATTTAATTAGTGGATTATAAATATAAGATATTTGTAAGATAAAACATTACATAAGAGAGAGCGATATAACTGATTCTATAAAGATAGAATTTCGGTCTAAGCAATTATTAAGTTGTTCAGTTGTTGTGAAGTGCTGTAGGTAGAACCAAATATTGATTTGGGGAATCCTAGTTGATGTCTAATAGCAAGGTTGTTTGCAGCTATAAATAGGACATTCACTCTGCACTTAAAGGGTACGAGTTACACGAATACCTCTCCCCTCTCTCTCTCTCTCTAGCTTTCATCTTACACAAAATTAGAGGTAATTTTGCAGTTTCTAGCTCAGGAAAGGGTATTTCTCAGGACATCTTGGGTGCAACGATTAGGAGCATATCTGTTTTGATATCTGATCTTAGGCCTTTGCAAGGACAAAAGGTTAATTCTTAATCCCAATCTTTGTATATTGTTTTTCGTTTATGACTATAAATCGTACATTATAAATTTGTTATAATCCTGCATATAAAGAATTGGGATTATATACAGATTTTTTCCCACAATAAAATCAATTCCAAAAAGCTATATACGAAGTATTATTTTAACAACCGATAAAAAAAATATTTCGCTTTAATTATTTGATACACTTTTTTAAAAAAACAAGAACAAATTATTAATAATAGTACCCGTTTTTTGTTTTTACTATCTCATTAATACCAAACGATCTTACACAAACTCAACCTGATGCCATATGCCCGAATACAAGCATAGACCGCGTGAAGGAATGGTAGAATACTTCAACTATCGATAATAGATTCGGGATTGTTTGATAAAAGCGGAAGACGAATGTGTATAAGGTATGAAGCAACATAGTCAAAAATATTTGGCGAGGCTATGGACTCTTTGTTGACAGTGATATTGATAATGAAGATGAAGTAGATGAGGATTATGATAATATGGAAATAAATGGTTAAAATTTTTTTTAATGTGTGGATTATTTTTTATCGTAATATAATCGTAGTATAATGTATGAACTATGAACAAAGCATTGTATATAAAGTGGAGAATATATTTCATATTACCTTGTTTTTTAGACTATTTTTTATCAATATCCTCTTGGATAATAATAATAATAATAATAATAATAATAATAATAATAATAATAATAATAATAATAATAATAACAATAATAGGGCGATTAGGGTTCGTTCGTTTTCGAGTGCTTCCACATCAGACTCACCGCGGGTGACCTCACGTCACCGGTGTCATACTCTCCTTTCGTCGGCAACCTCACGTTGTCGGTGTTCTAACCGTGGGTTGGTGTTTTCCGGTGAGTTTGAGCGTTTCTATTTGTGGGTTGTGGGTTCGGTTTCGCGGCGGGTTCTGGGTTGTGGCGTTGGTTGTGGAGGATTGCTGGTGTTGTCGGCCTTCGTCTCTCCTCGACGGTGGTTTAGGGTCACCGGAATTTTCTGGGCAATCTTCGTACGGTGAGTTTGCTTCTTGTCACGTGTTTCTTACCTTCTCTTCGCCTGTTCCTGTGCTGTGTCAGTTTTTGCTGCCGACGGTGGGTGGTGCAGTGTATTGGTGGTGCTGGGTTGGGCAGGGTGTGTGGTGTCGTTGTGAGCCATTGACGGTGTTGTTTCCCTATTTTTTTCTTATTTTTTCTCTTCTTTTTTTGTTGTTTTCGAGCGGCATTGGTGTGTGCTCTTTTCTTCTGCCTCTTTTGGTCTACCTCTTTGGTGGTGCTGCCGTGTGGTGTTGGGGTGGGTGGTGTTTGGAGGCTGCCTTTGTTGTTGAGGTTTAGGGTGTTGTGTTTTGTGCCGCTTGCTTCTGGTGGTTACACCGTTCCGTGGTGTCGCTGGTGGTGGTTTTGGTTGGCTATATTGTTTTTCGTGCAGGTTGTGGGTGAGGTTTCTTCATGCCTCCTGTGGTTCGTTTTCAGTGTCCTTTTTCGCATTTGCATGGGTGCCCGAATGGTCACGGCAGGGGTCTTAAGAAATCCTCCTGGCGGTATCATTTTCAGGATTGGCACTATGATAACGGGGCTGAGAGTCTTACACGTCAAAATCTTGCTGATAGTTTGGCTGTTTATACTAATGCCGAGACTACTTTGATGCGGATGGGGGTTTGGCTTTGCGGGGTATGTCTTAAGACCCGTGCCTTTCGCTCTAGATGTCATCATGTAGGGGGTGATATTGTAGACCCTCCGGATTGTGGTGATGGTGTTGTCCGTTTCGTTATTCAGGGTATCCCTAGACCTTCGGCTCTGTCTCCATCTGTTCCCGTGTCTGATGTTGGGGTGGAGCTTGATCAGTGGTCTATAGCTTCGCTTGATCGTTTGTGTTCTTTGGGCCTTCGGCTTGGGTTTGCTCGGGTTTTGAAGGGGGTTTTGGATGAGGTGGCTGGCTCTCCTGGTAATCTCTCCTGCTGGATTCGGTTGTTTGTTCTGCCTCTTTGTATTCTCAAGACCTTCACTCCCCGGAGTAATGTCGAGTGTAGGTCGGCTGTCGGGCGGTAGCGGCAGGAGGAGAGTATTGCTGAGGCTATCCTTGCTTGGGGGACACCGGGAGGGGGGTTACAGCTGTTCCGGGAGTGTTTGGCTGAGGGTTCTCCTCCATTTCATGTGGATGAGGAGCTTGATTTGAGAGAGCTTAACCTTCGCCAATGTCGGCGGAAAATTAGCGATGGCCATTATACTGCTGCCGTTCGGGTGCTCTCTTCTTCTGGTGTCGCACCCTACTCTTTTGCCACTTTTGAGGCTTTGCAGGAGAAGCATCCGGTCGTCCCCTCACCATGTTTACCTCCTTTACCTGAGGATCATCCTCCACTTGTTGCTTCTTCCGCAGTGGTGTTGGATATGATTCGTAGTTTCCCACGTGGCACTTCTTGTGGGAGGGATGGTTTTCGGCACTTCATGGATTGTTTGAGTGGGGCTGCGGTGGCTATCTCTGATGATTTGCTCGATTCTATTACTAGGGTGTTTAATCTATTTTTAGACGGTCAGTGCCCGCCGGCTCTCGGTGAGTACCTTGCTAGTGCTCCGCTCACCCCCCTGGTTAAGCCCGGAGGTGGTCTTCGTCCTATTGCGATTGACACGGTCTGGAGACGGCTGGTCTCTAAGGTGGGTGCTTTTTTGGTTGGTCCTTCTTTGGCTTCTTATTTTTCGGATCTTCAGTTTGGGGTTTGGGTGTCCGGTGGAGGAGAGGCTATCTTGCATGCCTTGAACCGGCTTGTGGAGGCTCGTGGTGGTGAGGTAGGGCTTTCTATGTTGCTGGTTGATTTCCGGAATGCTTTCAACCTTGTTGACCGGACAGTCATGCTTCAAGAGGTTCGTCGTCGTTGCCCGGGTCTTTCCCGTTGGGTGGAGTTTTGTTATTCTCGCCCTGCCCGGTTGTATTATGGGGAACATTGCTTGCGGTCTTGTCAGGGAGTTCAGCAGGGTGACCCTTTGGGGCCGTTGCTTTTCGCGTTGGTTTTGCATCCCTTGGTGTGCAAAATTCGGGATTCCTTTGATCTTGCTATGCAGGCCTGGTACTTGGATGATGGTACTATTGTTGGAGATACGTTGGAGGTGGGGAGAGTGTTGGATTTGCTTTTGGCTGATGGCCCTAGTTTGGGTCTTCATCTTAATGTTGCTAAGACTGAGCTCTTTTGGCCTATTTAGGACCCCCGGAGTCGGCTTTCCGGTGTTTTCCCCACTTCTATCGCTCGTCCTTTACGGGGTGTCTCGGTTTTGGGCGGGCCTGTCAGTACTTGCCCTATTTTTAGCAGTGAGCTTGTGGAGAGGAGAGTGACTAAGACTGTTGAGCTTATTGACTTAGTCGCGAGGATCGAGGACCCGCAGCGTGAGTTGCTTTTGCTTCGGGCATGTACTGGTATTTCTAAGCTCTTTTTATCTCTTCGTACTTGTTCCCCGGGTGCGTTTGGGTCGGCTCATCTCCGCTTTGATGCGGCGCTTCGTTCTTGCTTGGAGCGCATTGTTACCGCGTCTGGGCCTGGGTTTGGGGAGTGGCAGTGGCGCCTTGCTATTTTCCCCTTTCATTTAGGCGGACTTGGTGTTTATGCAGCGGGGGATGTGCTACATTATGCGTTCTTGGCTTCCCGTTTGCAGTCTGCTGATTTGCAGGCTAGGCTCCTGCGGCCTTCTGGTATCATTGACCTTGGCCCTTCTTTCGCCGATGCCTTGCGGATTTTCTCGGAGACTACCGGTTCTGATCTTGGTAACCCTAGTGAAATTGCTGCCCCCAAACTTATGAAGAAATTGGCAGATATTTATTTCTCGACGGTTGCTGCTTCTTCAGAGTCGGTTTTCTCTTTGTCCCCGCGTCAGGTTGCTTTGTGGAAGTCTCAACATGGGCCTCACTCTTCTGATTGGTTGAGAGCGGTTCCTATCTCTGGGTTGGGTCAGACTATGAACAGGAGGACCTACCGTTGTGTGCTTGGGTATAGGCTACGTGTTCCACTTTTCTTGGTACCTGGGCCTTGATCTGCTTGCTTTCGGGTTTTTGCTGAGGATGTTTTTGGGGATCATGCTGTCTCTTGTGCTGGTACTGTTGGGGTTAAGCATCGTCATAACCTTGTCTGGTATACTCTATTGGACATCTGCTATAGGTCTGGGATTTCGGCGGGTAAGGAGGTTGACATTGGTTTGGTCGATGGACATGGCAGCACTCTTCGCCCTGCGGATTTGCTTCTTTATTCGTGGGACAGGGGACGTGATTTGTGTATTGATTTGACTGGGTCCTCCCCTCTGACTCATACTGGGATGACTGATTTTGTACCTGGTCGGGTTGTTGTTGATGCTGCTCAGCGCAAGTGTGCTAAGTACAGGGATCGCTGTGAGGATGCAGGTTACGGTTTCCTTCCTTTCTCTTTCTCTTCGCTTGGGGAGCTGGGTTCGGATGCGGTTGCCTTGCTGAAGCGGATTCAGAAATACTCGGTATCTCAGGATGCAGGGGCGCGGATGGCTGCGTACATTTTTACTAGGCTTAGCTTTGCTGTAGCTAAGGGGGTGGGAGCTCAGATTGTATCTCGGCTGCCCACCAATTTTATGTAAACTCTAATTTTGTTCTTTTTATATGATAGCTGCGCGCACCCTTCATAATAATAATAATAATAATAATAATAATAATAATAATAATAATAATAATAATAATAATAATAATAATAATAATAATAATAACAGTTAACATAAATTAAATCAAGTTAGTTAAGTTCGGATCTTAGAAATTGAGTTCATTTCATATCTTATAATTCAGTTCATTTCAGATCCTATAAGTTCAGTTCAGTTCAGTTCAGTTCAGATCCTATAAGTTCAGCTCAGATCCTATAAGTTCAGTTCAGATCTTATAAGTTCAGTTCAGTTCCTATAAGTTCAGTTCAGTTCCTATAAGTTCAGTTCCGTTCCTATAAGTTCAATTTAGTTCAGTTACTATAAGTTTAGTTCAGATCCTATAAATTCAGTTCAGTTCAGTTCAGATCCTATAAGTTCAGTTCAGTTCAGTTCAACATGGCCTTAAGACCAAAGGGCATTACGTTATAACAGTAAATGCCTCTTTCTGATCTGAATGTTGTCTTTTCCTGATCTGCTGGATCCATCTTGATCTAGTTGTATCCACTCCACGCGTCCAGGAAGGTCAGCATTTCATGTCCTGTAGTGGCATCCACCATGGTATCTATATGTGGCAAGGGAATGGGTCTTTGGGGCAGGCCTTGTTCAGGTCTGTGAAATCCATGCAGACTGTTTAACCTAAAAACATGTTATCATACCATTGGGCCTAGAAGCACACCTAGAAGCAGCAGCCCATCAAGGGGATAGCACATATAAAAAAAGAGACGTTGGAAGGAGGAGAAGAGGTCAAAACCCTAGAGGAATATTCCCCTAGATTCTCTCCTATATTCCTGGAGCTGACCAGGACCAGGACCAGGAGTCCAAAGCTTATAAAAAAGAAGAATTAGGGCTTTCGTGATGGAGTCACTTCTACGTTGTAATTTTTGCTTACGCACGCCCGCATTTGTACTTAGCTCAAAACAGCGATCATCCTCGAAAATAGTGAAGAACTTGGTGGGGTTCCGTTCCCCCCGCGGTTGTTTCCCTCATTGGGTTTTTCCGCATCACCAAAACTTCATGTGTTATTCTTTTTGTTTCTTTCGTTCTTCGCATTCATTTTCTACGTACATTCACATATTGGTTGACACTTTGACCTATATCACAATCAATTGACCCGGTAGAAATTTTACCAAAACACAGACCCTCCACTTGTCGTTCTTCTTTGGTACTACCACCACGTTGGATAGCCACTCCGGATATTTGACTTCCTTGATCTTTCCTGCTTCTAGGAGGTTGTCCACCTCCTGGTTTATGATCTGGTTTCTTTCTGATGCAAATTTCCTGCGCCTCTGCTGCACGGGCCTGAATCCTGGGTCTAAACTGGGTTTGTGTGTTATGGTTTATGGGTCTATGTCAACCATATCTTTATGTGACTAGGCGAAATAGTCCATGTTCCTCCTGAGCAGCTGGAGGAGCTGCTGGCAGAGATCCCCGGTGCACTCCGAGTCTACGAACATGACAAGGGTAAAGTCGTCACCCTAAATCAAAGTAATCCTAGATTACTACTAACAAATAGCTAGAAGTAAGTAGGGTATCGTATCCACGGGGAGGCGGTGGTAAATTTCAGTTTGTTAATATTTATATTCGTCTTAAGGTAACAATTGGGTTGCTCTGATTGTTTTTGGATTCTAATCAACTAATTGCAAGATAAATAAATAAGGATGTAAACAATTATTAGGAAAGATCTAGGGATCAAGTTCACATAGGCAGTTATCCAGGGAAATGGGATTTTAACTAATTCAATTGGGCAAAATTATTATTTAAGATCATATGTCCGATCGGTATTCATATAATCTTTAGATCTAAACCTAACATGCGGTCGCTATAATTAGGTCAGTCTATTCAATTGTTGTGGCCTATCTTAGTCTTAATCTACAGTCGGATTTAAGACTAATTTGTGAGACTAATTAACTAATCTTGGCCAGTAATTAACTAATCAGATTTAAAACAACAATAGAACAATAATAATAAGCAGTTTAACAATTAAAGATCATTAAAGTTTCATTCCCCTTTCTAATCACCTAGATCCCTTTTCACCCTAGACAAATAAATTAGCTAAGCATGATAACAACAACGACAACAACAAAGAAAAGAGGGAAAACGATTGTTAACGTAATTAAAGGTATGAAGGAATAACAAGAACTTAATTGAAAAAAGGAATAAAGAAAGATTAACAATAATACCGTAATTGAAGGCAAGATCCGATGCATAAAACTAAAAACTAATTTAATTTGAGGGTTTGTAAAACTAGACTAAAAGAAAGAAAGAAGACTTAAATTAGGGTAGAAAAAAGCATAAAAGACTCAAAGGGCACGACTCCTTATATAATAAAACATAAGGAGCAACTTTGGAGGGTTTCCGGAAAGAATCCTGTCGCTGAAGGGTTCCTCGATCGAGGACAAGATGTACTCGATCGAGGGACCTATTGCCGTAGCTGTGCGTTCCTGAGAAAAGGTTCCTCGATCAAGGATGAGTTGTCCTCGATCGAGGGACCTCTCAGCGCGTAATTCCTGCTTTGCGCACTGAAGTTCAAACGTCCGCCATTTCTTCGTAACTTGTCAGAATCAAGCGATTTTTGTGGCGTTGGAAAGCTAAAAGGATAAAATTTCACCTCCAATTGGAATCACTTGATTATCATTGTCATAGCGTGAGATATGGCTCTTATAACTAGGTATTAGTTATATGAAGTTGTTCTTTCGCTCGCGTAGCTTCAATTCTTTTCCTTTATTCTTCCTTAGTTCTTGGATATCTTCTTGTGCTTTGTCTTGTTGATTCCATGGTGCTATATATCACTCTTGTGTTTCACAAATGCATCCATTCTGCATTTAAACACAAAAATACAGAAGTATCGATATTCTACTAAAAGTGACATATAAATATCAATTCTAATCACAAAACCGTAACAAAAGATGCTAAGAGGAGGCATTAAAGTATATATAAATATGACTCATCAGAACACGGTCCTTTATGGGTGCTGCGCATCTAGGTGGACCTCGTCTATTTCTGCCTGTTGGGGCTCAACGTACTCCACCTGGATATGCAGCTACTTTAATTGCTATGCTTTTACGGCTAGCGGCTTGGTGGTCCTCTTGAGAGCTACCTTGTAGCAGTCCCTGGCCTCCTCCTCATCTCCCCGTATCTCCTGGACCCCCCACGGTGTAGGGAATTTCAGGCACTAATGATACGTTGACGGGATTGCTCGCATTTCTTGGATCCAGGGCCAGCCAAAAATAACATTGTAAGTAGATGGACCATCAATAACCAAATATCGTACTTGTTTGTTCATCCCTCCGGTGTAGGTGAGGACGGTGATTTCTCCGAGGGTATGCACAGTTTCTCCGCTGAAGCCGACCAGGGGAATAGCCTTCTTTGCCAGGTCCTTTTCGTCGAATCTCATGTCCTTCAGGGCATCCAGCATCAGCAAGTTAACGGAGCTTCCTGTATTCACCATGACTTTCCTGACCTCATAGTTACCAATGTTTAGTGTGATGATCAGGGTGTTATGGTGCTGCTCTAGAATAGCTTGTGTAGGAAATAATTTCTTAAATTACTCATAAAAGTATTAACTTATTGATTAATATTGCCAAGAATTATATCAAAAATGAATTGATATTAAAACAATAGATCTGAAATAATATGACAAGGATCATAGATATAACCTTTGGTCCTATATGAGATCGGCCTAAAAACAACCTAGTATAAACCCAAACTTCAAGGTAGAAGTTCTCCTTAAATTGCACCCAAGACGACTGAGAAAGATTCCCTGAAAGTTCCTCCTAAATTACTATTAATTATTTTAGAGGATTTGTTTTGAGATTAAGATGATAAACTAATCAAGGAGAATAAGAGAGGAAAAACGTTTTTTTTCTTGTGTCTCCAACCTCACGGCCGAAACCCTCTATATATAGGGTTTTGGTTTGTGTTCGTATTGTACTTCAATTAGGAAACCTCGTTATAATATAATATTTTGAGTCAGTTTTCTTATTTCGAACTTCCTTAAAATATCATATATATTTTAATACTTTTCGGTGTACAAATTTAATTCCCGGAGAATATTAATTAATTATCTTATAATTAAATAATCCCAATTATAATATTCTATCATATATTAAAATATAATTAATAAATATAACTTTTATATATATTTATTAGAATTAACATTTAATTCATTTCTCCTAGTTATTATTTAATCATATTAAATGTTTCTCATCTACTTAACTACATTTAGCTACGTTTAGCATTTATTTAATTATATCAATATATAATCACATTTCTCAGTACTATCCTATAGGTGTGACCTTTAGGGATCAGCTGATTATCGCCATCATATGCCAGTAACGTCAAACTTCTAGTGAGCCAATCGTTACCGATAAACGTTAATCAACTGATTAATATACTAAGTATCCCTGCGTGATCATGTAAAAGATTTACTCAAATAATCACACTCTGTGGAGGACATTTACTCCAACAATCTCCCACTTGTCCTACAAGTGTGTGCGCGATTACGATTCTCATATCCATGCATTATTCTCCCTCTCAATGGAAGACAAATTGCAAAGTCTTACCTTACAAGGTCGTATCTCCCAAGTAATCATATCAGGGGTGGTTTCCTCGACTAGAGAGCAACATAACTGATACGAATCATATTCGAGCATGGCCATGCGTTTAAGTTACTACTCCTCGAGTGGCCCTGAGAAATATATATAAAACCTGATAAAGGCTGGATATTTTCCTTGACTTATGACCTGCCGATGGAAGCACAGTATGAAATGACCCAGTAAAAGTCCGATTGGTCTCCTTTTACGGTGCGACCTAGGACAGAAACCAAAGCCACCCAAAAACTGTCTATATCGCATGAAATAAACAATGGTCAAAAGAACCGACTTTAGGAATCACGATAGACGTCCCATCCACGACCAGGCACCTAATGTATCTTAACATTTAGGACTCTATGTTGTGGTCACTATGTCCTATGCGATATCATATACCCATATTTGTTATTGATCAGTCAGACGCTTGACTTATGGAATATTGAACCTTCCATCCTTCAACTAACAAAATAATCAACTGAGTTATCAGCTCATATTGGTGTTTACGGACAAAACAGACATATAAAGTAAAACAGTTCACTGTGTGGTGTTCAAAAATTGTCGTACAATCCACATGTAATACAATATAAAGAAATTCAATGATTTTATTAAGTAATAATTTGAAATGATCAAACATTAATCAAACAATGTTTATTACAATTCTGGAACACGCTTTATCCCCATGGATGAGATGTGCCCTTCATGTTTATTATGCGGTAGTGCCTTAGTCAGCGGATCAGCAATGTTTTTATCCGTTCCAATCTTGCACAATGCTATCTCCTTTTGCTCCATGTAATCTCTTATCCGATGAGCTTTTCTGAGTACATGTCTAGATTTGTTGCTAGACTTAGGCTCCTTAGCCTAGAAGATTGCACCACTGTTATCAGTATAAAGGGTGATTGGATCTTTCACACTAGGTACTACTTTTAGTCCTTGTAAGAAATAACGCATCCAAATAGCTTCCTTTGCAGTTTTGGAAGCTGCCAAATACTCAGACTCTGTTGTAGAATCTGTTGTAACGCTCTGTTTGGAACTCTTCCAACTGACTACTCCACCATTAAGAGTAAAGACAAAACCTGACTCAGATTTAGAATCATCACGATCGGTTTGAAAACTAGCATCTGTGTAACCCTTAGCCCTTAGCTCCATGTCTCCACCATATACCAGTGCCCAATCCTTAGTCATTCGTAAGTACTTAAGGATGTTCTTGACGGCTATCCAGTGACTTTCACCTGGATTATTTTGGTAACGGCTAACCATACTTAATGCATATGCCACGTCATGACGTGTGCACATCATGGCATACATGATCGACCCTACTGCCGAAGCATAAGGTTTCCAACTCATGCGTTCAGTTTCTTCCGGTGTTGTAGGTGATTGTTTCTTACTCAGATGCACCCCATGAACAACAGGAAGGTAACCTCTCTTGGAGTTTGTCATACTGAATCTATCAAGAATCTTATCTATATAATCTTCTTGACTCAATGCTAACATCCTTTTCGATCTATCTCTATAGATGTGGATGCCTAGAATCCTCTGTGCCTTACCCAAATCTTTCATTTTAAAATGGTTCTTTAACTATGTCTTAACCGACGAAAGCATGGGAATGTCGTTTCCAATTAGTAGTATATCATCTACATATAATACTAGGAATACGATTTTACTCCCACTTGACTTGATATACAGACATGGTTCTTCGACACTTCGAATGAATCCGTTCTGTTTTATCACGTCATCAAAACGATGATTCCAACTCCGTGATGCTTGCTTAAGTCCATAGATGCAACGCTTGAGCTTGCACACTTTCTTAGGATGTTTAGGATCGATGAAACCCTCGGGCTGTATCATATACAGTTCTTCTTCCAAAAACCCGTTTAGGAAGGCGGTTTTCACATCCATTTGCCAGATCTCATAATCATGAAATGCGGCTATCGCTAAGATAATCCGAATAGATCTAAGCATTACGACTGGAGCAAATATCTCATCATAGTGCAACCCGTGTACTTGAGTGAAACCTTTTGCCACCAATCGTGCTTTATAAACATCTGGTTGTCCATCTAGTGCATGCTTTATCTTATAAAGCCATTTGCACTGTAGGGGTTTTACCTTTTCGGGCAAATCAACCAAATCCCATACTTGATTCTCTTGCATGGAATCTATTTCGGACTGCATGGCTTCGAGCCATAGCTTAGAGTCGGAACATGTCATGGCTCCTTTGTAGGTAGCTGGTTCGTTACTCTCAAGGAGTAATAGGTTTTCTGCACCACCTTCCTCAACCATACCAATGTATCGGTCTGGGGGGTGAGAAACTCGAACCGTCCTCCTAGGTTCCTCTGGAATGGACACCATAGCAGATGTGGAAGGAACACTTTCTTCCATCACACTGTTGGTTTCTGGTTCTTGAACCTCTGACAGATCAAAAGTTCTATGATGCCCGTCGTTCAGGGTACCAAAGATAAAATTTATAATTCCTAAACTTTAACTATAGATAGCGAAAGTCAGGGTCGAACCACAGAGAGGTGGGGAATGTTTATTGGTTGATGTCAATGTTTTTAGGGTAACAAAAGTGGGGGTTTGATTTATTGTTACTAAGTCTAGGAACAAATATAGAAATAAAACAAGTAAATAAAGATGAGAATAAAACTATAGTAAAAGAGATGCTAGGATGTTCGGGTAATAAATAGCTAAGATAGTATAAATCCTAAGTCAACATGTATTGCAATCGCGTAAGGGGTAACATATCCTTTAGGTCTATGCTACCTAATAACTCCTTTCGGCCCATGCTATTAGTTCCTAGGTCTCACAATTATTGGGTGTCAACAATAAGGGTGATTCCTAAATTCTAGGTCACATACTTTTCAGTGTTGAGTAACCTAGCCGTCTTAAGACGTAAACCAATGCCCTTCACGTATCTTTCAATCTTGGGTAAGTCATTACTAACATCCTACAAGTCTCCCTTTGGTCTCATTGTAGGGATAGATTACGAATTAGAGCGAAACAGAATTCAAACGCGAGTCGGTCGACCGACCAGCTACCCCGATCGGTCGACATCCTGTCTGCAACATGTCGATTCGAGAATTATACTACCTATGCATATTTACTCCCTACATCCTAACATATGAAATTAGCTACTCATAACTATTGAAACAATAATAAAAACAGGAGTAGACATGGAAATCATAACGAACATCAATTTAAACATGCAATAATAATAAAGGCTTTGGGATTCTAACTTAACCGGATGTAATAATTCTAAACTAACAATAATAAAACTGAAATTAAGAGAGGAATTACCGAAAATAAGGATTAAGGCAAAAAAGAACGAACTTTATTGATTATTGTCGAAAGATTGATGAACCATGAACAACTTAAAGAAAAGTATTGTGTTTGTGAAACTAATATTAAAACTTTAATGAGAGATAAACTAAAACTGTATTCTAAAACTGGATATGACTGAATAAAACTGAATGATTAACCCTAAACATGAGATTAGCTTATATAGGCGGAATTAAAGAGCTTCCTAATGACCTAATCACTTGAATTGGCTTTGCGGAAAAATCTGGGTCTGCGCTGAGGTCGGTCAACCTATGTTGTAGGTCGGTCGACCACTTGATGGGCTTCAGGGATTTCTGGGCTTTCCATAATAGAGGCCTGGTCGGCCGACCTATGTAGTAGGTCGGTCGACCTAAATTCCTGTAGGTCCGCTTAGATTTCTTCTCGGGTTGACTTCTTGGTACTTGGTTAACGTTTTGAGTTGACTTTCCTTCGTTCCTTGGTTATGAAAGATCCCGAGGGCATAAATTTGGTATAAAATCGTCCCTTTTCCGCATAAATCTGCAAAAGAGCATAAAAACATGAAAGTAGACAATAATTGGGAAATAAAGGCCAAAACATAGTAAATGAGCGACAAAATGCGTGTAAAAATAGATGTAAAACATCATAAAATAGACACGCATCATTCTACTACTCTGTTTGTTCGAGAGAAACTCTTTCTCTAAAAACTTCGCACTAGCCGCAACAAACACTCTTTGTTCGGTAGGTGAGTAAAAGTAGTGACCAAAAATTCCTTTGGGATAACCTACAAAGTAAGTCTTGACCGATCATGGGCCTAGCTTGTCTTCGTGTCTCCACTTGACATAAGCTTCACAGCCCCAAACCCGAATATAGGACTGTTGGAGGAAGTGTCCTCGGCAATAGTGTGTTGACATAATTAAAACTCATTTGAATGAAATAAAACTGGGAGTGTTACTCTTTTAAAGTCGACTGATCAACATTTACCGATAATGAATGGCTGTCTAGAGTTTGACATTATCGTCATATGATGGTGGTGATCAGTTGATCCCTTAAGGTCATATCTTTAGGAAATTCCGTCTCAATGGAATAATTAATTAATATCGTATTGGATGCGAATTAATTAATAAGTAGAAATTTGGAAATGATTTTACGTGACAAATATTATTGTAATAGGATTATAATAATAAACGGTCAAAAGTAATAAAATCGTTTTATTAACGGTTTTGATTAAATTGTTTGAGAAACAATTAAATCTAGAGTGAACACGGTTGATCATAAAATTACAATTAGTTGTAATAAAATTATGATATTAAATTTCTATAAGATGGTAATTTCGAATTACTAGAGGGATTATTTAAATGTAATAAATTTGTAAATTATAGATTTTAAAGAGTTAAAATTGCATAATTAACAAATTGGTTCATGTGTTATGAGACATGTGTGACATATTACAAATTAACACAATTGACAAAGATAAAATGGAGTCCATTTTATCAATACTTAAACCGTGTAAGTGTGTATGTATGGCATCATAGTGTATAAAATAATACACTATTTATGTATTAGCTTACAAGCCTAAGGTTTAGGTGTGTAAGAGTGTAAGAGTGTGTAAGGCAGCTTATGAGCTTTTGTGTAAGATGTAAGAGGTCATGCATTGGCCTTGGGTGGCTTGTTTGGCCGGCCAAATAGATGAGTAAGCAAGCTCACTATTACTCTATATATACTACACTACATACACTACATAAAGTTGTTGTTTTGAATTGATGCTTTATCAATTTCTCCAATACTACATATTTCATTCTCTACATTTTCTAAGAAAATAGTTTTCTAGTAAAGATAATTATTTCTATACTAATAATAATATTAAGAGTAATATTGTTATTATTTCTAGCACACTAATACTATTTTTCTAGTAACAAAAATAGTCTTGGTTTGAGATAGGGTCCTTGATACGTATTTTTTGGAGACGATTTTGTGTTAGATCTTTGTAAGGGTATTTCGGTTTTTGAAGACTCACATAATAGGTGATTATTGAGTATAAACCTTCTAAAACCATTGTAAGGACATTCATTCACCTTATGTAATCACCATGCATGCATAAGATCATATTAAGTTTTAAACCTAAACTTAAAGAAACATAACTCACATTAGATATGAGTATAAAATCTGGAATTTCATTCCCAACAAGTGGTATCAGAGCATTACGGTTGTTGCATGCATGATCGGATTCATGTTTTATGTTAAACGGATTAACATAAAAATTTCGAAACTTTTGTATTTATTATGATAAATCACAAAATAATTTTGCATGTTAAATTCTGATTCTAAAATGGTTTTAGGACATAAAAATAATTTTATGGATTTTTATTGTTCATTTTTATATTTATTTGTATATTTTGTAGTTTAAATCGGTTTTAAACAACAATTAATGGGAAAAATATTTAAACATAGTTTCTGGCCGAGCTTTTTTGATATCTTCTCACATGCATATTTTATATATTGGATATGAATTTTCGTAACAAATGGAGTTCTTATGCATGGATTATGAATTTTATGAGATAAATAGTCATAATATGAGTTAAAATGGGTATAGGAGGTTATATTTCGAATCTGACCTTAAAAATTTTATGAGGAGTCACATGCAATATATAAAGTACCTTTATAAATTCTCGGAATTATTGGACTTATTTTGCATGATTAATGATTTTTATAGTAAAAATCGCATTAATAGTGACTTAAATTCGACTTTAATAGTTATAGTTGGAACTTTGCCATAAAAAGTTTACACAATGTCACATGCAATATTTACAGAATGTATATAATTTTTGAGAATTTATTCTCAAGTGATGCATGTTTTGTGATTTTAAGAGTTAAAATCGGCTAAATAATGACTTATTGTGTTAAAATTAGTTAATCTTAATATTATGGCATAAACTTTTACCCATAGATGTCTTATATAATAGGAACATCAGATCTAAAAGTTGGATATCAAAAAGTTTTTGTTTTTACGATTATTATTTTTAAATAGTTAATAATCGTAATTTATGAGTCGTAAAAATAAAAATTCGAGTACGGTCTGTAATTTTAGGTCATTTTCAGATTCTAATATATATTTTAGGATGACTAAAAATTTATAGCAATTTATTGCAAGTTTTTATAATTTAAATCGGATTTTTAACAATAAAAACGCCTATTATACGATTTATTTAAGAAATAAGCTATATATATTTGCATAAGACCATTTTATTAATTTCTGAAATTTTAGAAATTTCCATAAAGTTTAAAGTTTTGAATTTTAAATTTCGAATTTTATTCTCATGTGGCCATATTTCGTTTATTTTCCCGTAAATACAAGTAATTTATGAACAATAATGCAAAATCAAGTTGAATCATGATCAAACATTAGTAGAGACTAAACATTGATTCCTAAAGTATGTTAGGATGATTAGCTTGGACATAAATGAGATTTATGTAATTTTGATGATTTTAATAGTTAAAGTCGCGCATATCCGTAAAAACCGTAAACAAATATGAGATATTTGCTTCCATAAGGCGATTTGGCATTAAAAATTGAGCATGTGCATACTTATTTTATTATTGCAATTTTATGAATGCCATATTTGAATGTTTTTATATAATTTGGAATTATGTAATTTTTCTTAGTATGGCCTTAGTTTTAATCAATATTACCCGTAATGAAAGGGAATATTGATTCGGTTGTAATTTATGTGATCTCGTATCACGGGTTTGTAATTTAATTTAAATTTCAGTTTTACAATAGAGTAGTTATATTATTTTATTGTAATTCCGGAGATCCAAAAGACGGTGCCATACGGAAAGGAGTTCCGACAAGACGGTGTTTTCTTGGATGGTGTGCCTATGAAGTTCAAGGGACCATGGAGTTGGT
Source organism: Silene conica (assembly GCA_029255685.2). Classification (NCBI taxonomy): domain Eukaryota; kingdom Viridiplantae; phylum Streptophyta; class Magnoliopsida; order Caryophyllales; family Caryophyllaceae; genus Silene; species Silene conica. Next base: position 23,731,402 of record CM055313.2, on the reverse strand, counting down.
TTCCGAATTTGTAATAGTTAATAAGTTTTTCTATTACTAGGAAGGCCATACTAGGATTTTATTGCTTTATTGCTTTTATTTTGCATTATTTATATGTTTGCATGCATAGCCAAATCGCCATAAACATGCATATTAGTTTAAATCGTTAAAAACGACCGTGTCAATTATAATTATCGAGTTCACCGATTTAATTCGCTTAAAGGAGATAGATAATAAATTGACAAGACCTCTATATTAAACAAAACAATTGAGGATTAGCCTTACCAAATAGTAGAACCCATGAGCTTCTATTTCGTGGGGTGGTGCTAGTCTAGTGGGCAGTGCGAACCCCATTACGTAGGATAAGTGGGTTGATGAGGTGGATTCAGTCCAGTGGGCGGATCGCATCTCGATGCATTTGAAATTTGGTTTGTACTCAACGTAAGTGTAGAGGACCAGTGGTCAATGTGTTCCGGGCTAAGATGAATAAATAATGATTTTCATCAACCAAGAGTTCTATGGTAGAACCGGTTAAAATTTTAACCCACCAAACCATATCATTGGGTCGGAGTTCCAGTGGTTCACGATTTCGGTGGTATGGGTTTGGGTCTTGGAATCATTTATAAAATTGGATAGAGGTCATTTTATAGATGTTTTAACTTGTTAAAATAATTACATGTTGAATCAAAATGATGAATGTTTGTTTTTCCTAAATTTGTTGTTTTATAATTGTTCATTTTTTACTCCTATATAATATCATTCGATTGTAACCAATATCTCCGCTAAACATCTTATGCTATATCGACAAATAGAATCTCTTTCTCCTCACTTAAAACCGTGTCTTTGGTTATGGACAAGGACCGTAGGAATTATTCTATTCCATAGAATTTGATAGGAAGGTCCTATGCAAACATAAGATTAACATCTTAAAATTCCTATCAAACCATTATGAATTCTTATAAAGAAACTTAAATAGAAGTGATCCTAGTAAAAAAGTGTTGATTAAATCTTCTATTCAAACATGGTTCTAAAGTCTTATTGCTCAATTTAATAACTTATCGTCTAAAACTTAAGGGTTAAGAACATGACGAAGTTAATTGGTAGATTGATTTGAGAAAATCATTATAACCAATACCACCTCACTTCATAGATATTAACTCCTATATTAGGAATTAATTTGGAATTAATTGAAGAAAAGGTCTTCTTCAAGTAATAATTCTTGAAGTAAGTGGGAGCTATGAGAAGACCGAATCTTTCTTAAGTAGTTAAGAAAAGAACGAGGTTGAAAGAAAATCGTGTAAGACACGAAGTTAGATACAACTCCAAATTGTAAAGTCTAAGGATGTTGGAAGTATGACTCCAACATATTTCTTAGGTAATACTTATGACATTGAGTTTTCATTCTACATTATTTGTATATGAGTGTAAATTGGTGAATCATGTTAGTAATTCCATTTTCATGTGACTGAAATATGGTAAAGGAATGACAAAACCCGCTAATCTAAATGGGTATTTAGAGAAGGATGTGTTAATAACACGATCCGAGGGTTCTTGTAAATCCCACCGTCCTAACATGAAGAAAATCGTATGACGATTTGTCAAGAATGATAAACATGAATGGAACTAAGGTAGTTGACCACTTCATCCGTAAGACATATACATGTTATATTGTGCTTAACCAAGTTTTGGATTTAGAGTAATACATAAATAATAGTTATTATGTACATCATCTCTAAATATAATTTGAGTTTTGCATAAAAGGTAAAAGGTTTTACCATTAGGCAATTGAAACAAATGTTGTACTCAATCTTACCACGATTGGTTAATGGCAATGCCATACGAATCAAGGTGGTTATATTCCAAAACTAAGGTGGAAATGTCATATGTACCCTAAAAACTCGAGTTGGTGCCCCAAAGTTTTCCTCATTTCTCGATTAAAAGTCGCATTTGAGGTTAGGAATCTCATGGGTTATGCGAATCTTGCATTCAAGGCAAGTCATTCACCCTATAAACACTTTAAAGTGTGTAGGTGAGTGAAAATTTAAATCAAGAAAGATATTTTAATTCATCTTTATACCGAAGTAGAAATACTCTATCTAAGAGGATCTATCCTCGAGTAGATGAGGTCCATCTTCGCTTGAGGAAATTAACGCACAGGAAATTCTCGTTGAGAATACATGTGCAATGGCTCAAGAAAATGTTCTTGGAATTAGATAATGATCTAATCAAGCCTAGTAATTTACACCAAATAAAGTGTGATAAAGTATCACAAGTTTACTTTCGTAAGCACGTTCATAAAATACGCGAGAAAGTAATATTGAATCATATGAGATATGATTAAATCTTTACAATTGAGTGGGAGTTATTTTCTAATCCGATTTTGTCGAGAATTTATTTTCCCGCTATGTAATAAAGCATGGGCGTACAAGTCATATAAGATATGAGACAAAGTGCCTAAGTTGTAGCCTATTTCGAATGACAAATTTCCTATATGATCATGAGAACAAAGGGTTTGTGGCTCATGATGTTGTCTATAAAGAAAGGAGGATTGTTTCTTTTAGACAGAGTGGGAGAAATTATTATAGAGCCACAATTTCAGTATGATGCAATAAGAAAATGTTCTTCCTAATTGAGATCAGTGAAAATTTCATTCGAAAAATTGAGTTGACGAGTGTCATGTTGCCTTTTTAGTGCAACGAACTTGTAACTTGTTTAAATGCTTTATTTAGTTTTGACTCTACTTGAATCCGAAATAGCTCAATTGATTGGTGGAAAAGGTTTCGCACGCAAAAAATGGAACTATATTAAAATCGGATCAAATGATATTGTTGGATTTTAAAATCAGCTAGGATGAGTTTTGAAAATCACAACTATCCTAAGAAAGGAAGACAAGATGATGCGGGAGCATCCTCTAAATTTCTAGACCTTAACCTAAAACGAGAGATACTTCCAATGGGTTCGAAATTGGAACAGCTAGGTTATCTAATCTAGCTTTGCAAGGGATTAAAGACGATCATGGAAGGTTCACTAAGCCATACAACCAACCATGGTTCAAAAGAAAAAGTAAAGAGGGTCATCTATGGAGCATTGGGGCGTGTGAATACAAGCCCACACGGTCAGGCATTGGTTGAAGATCTTACAAAATTAGGGTTAAGTAGTTAGCTTATTTTATTTAAGTTAGAATAAAAGAAAATAGGATTATATGTATCCTAGTCTTAGTAGAACTAGTATTGAGTTTCCTAATCCGAGTAGGAAATCCTAAGTTAAATAGGAGTCCTAATTGTAATAGGATTCACAATCCTAAGTTTAGTAGGAGTCCTAATAGAAGTAGGTTTCACAATTCTAGTGGAAGTAGGAATCCTAATTGTTGTAGGATTCATAGTTCTAGTAGGATAAGGAATCCTAGTTGTTATAGGATTCATAGTTATATTAGGAATAAGAGTCTTAATCCTAGTCAAACTAGTGTTTGAACTTAAGTAGGATTAGGAATAGTTGTTCTAATCAAATTAGGATGTCTCTTAGACTTCTAATAAGATTAGTTTTCTTATTTAGGGTTGTAATAGGACTGTTATTAACACCTATAAATAGGGTGTGGCAGCCGAGTTATTAACACAATTCAGAAATAATACAAGTTATAATTTAAGTTTCTTTGTGAGCTTGAGTGTATTGATTAGGTTTGCGAGCTTAATCTTTAGGATCGACTTTGCGAGGTTGATTTGCAGGGTGACATCGAAGTTCTTCTTTTGCGAGAGAGGAGTTAGATTCATCAACTATCCATCGACAATCCATCTTCCACCGTTCATCAAGATTTCGTCCATCAAGCCATCGATCACACGACCGCTCCTCCAACCCTTGTTTGCCGAGCCTTGTTCGTTCATCACTACCTTCGTTCATCAATTCGTTCGTTCATCATTGTTCATCGTCCATCCTTGTTTCGTTCATCATTCATTATCCATTCATTATTTGTGTTATTTCATCAAAGTTACTAACAAGTTTGCTATTTATCTTAAGAGTGTAATTCCGCTACACATCAATTCTTAAGGAGGATCAATCTAAGCTAGAGATCCGCATCAACTTGGTATCAGAGCTTCGGCTCTTGATTTAATTCTTATTAAATCAGTCTTGGGGAGGTCTTAACCGTGGGTTTGCACAAACCCAAACGTTCATCAATGAAGAACAACCAGGAACTTTCATGGGGTGATATCATACGAATGACTGAGGAGATTGAATCCAAATATGGGAAGCAAGAGGTTAAGGAACATACGAGGGAAAGTGAAGACCTTTCATGGGAGAAGATAATACACATGATTGATGATCTTACAGCCAGTATTGAAAAGAGTGGGCGTGAGCACACTCAGTCTCGTCTAGCAAGAAAGCAAGAAGTTAAGAAAGCCACGAACATGGAAGTGGTTTACGAAGGAGATCAGTGGGATAATAGTGATGATCAGAAAGGTAACAATGATCATAATAACGAAATCAATCAAGGGGTGGCTGAATTCTTACCTATCTTCGAGGAGGACACAATAACAGAAACCAAAGAAGAAGATGGATTCATCCCGTATGGTGTTGAGTCAATAAGAGGCAACGATGATCAATCAGAAACGGTGACTAGTAGTTTACAACTTCAAGTAGGACCGTTCATAGAGGAGGATGTTGGAGCTTGCGTTGTTAGTAAGAAGGACGAGAGAGAGGACAAAGGAGGTTTAGGGAATGACCTGATCGTTCGTGACCAAGAGGTTTTTGTGGATGCATACATTGTTAAAACAAGCAACAACCTCCATTCAACCATAGATCCATCCACGAACTTACATTCATGCTCATACCATTCGTTCACCTATATAACTACCTCCATACAGCCATATACGTTACCATCAATGGTACGAACGGCCGTCGAACTTACAAACCATCCGAATACCCTAAGATCAGTCGTTTTTTTCAACATAAGTACCCAATTTGTTTCTTTAAGAAAACCAAGGATTCAATCGTCACACAATCATAGGATCCTAAAACAATTGTGTGTGGAAGACTATCCATATTGTGAGGGGTTGAATTATGATCGTGGTAAGGAACTAGCATTGTGGACCAAAGAAAGATTGAAGTCTTATAAATGACCTTGGAGGGATAAGGGAATGTTAGTTAAAAATCAAGTTCTAATTTTGTTAAGTATAGAGCCTTACAGGAAAGAGTTGTGGTACGGAGAGGTTTCTATGGGTGCATATCCTATATTTTTAGGAAGACCATGGCGAGTTCGACATAGGGTTGAACACGAGGGTCAGACCGAGGTGTATAGCACGACCGAGAGTGAAGTAATCGACAATTTGAAACCTATGTCAACAAAAAAACCTAGAGACTCCAAAACTAAGGAGGAGAGCTTGTTCAAAACCCTAGATGAGGAAGGAAGGGTTCTTGCGAGTGAGGACCGAGGGAGTGGGGTAAGTGAGCAAGACGAAGGGTTGTTGAGTAATGACATGGTGTACGGTGTAGGGAAAGATCATGGTAGAGACGAGGGTCATGAGAGGAGGTTTGATCTTATACCAACCCTAGAAGTAGAGTCCCTAAACATGGGCGTTGATAGTAAGCTAAGTGATGAGGTTCCAAGTCTTGTCACGGGTACAAACTCTTTGGTGCATAAAGGTGGGGTTGATTCGTCTCAAGCAGCCTGTTTTGATAACACTAGGGCCGTGCAAAAGGCAAGGAGTGGCGAAGGGGTGCTTGATTGGAGTCCTAATTCCATGGTAGGTACGAGTTCTATGTGCTTTAGGAATGGCATTGCTACATCCAATCCTATGATGCTTAGGAGTGGTGTTACTATGACAACTATAAAACCAGCCATTCATAAGCTATTGGTGCAAGGAGCTTGGGTTAGGAAGAGGAATATGACGGGGGTGAAGTATGAGTCGGGTTTGAATGAAGTGCAAGGGCTTCGTGTTCAATCTACTACTATGCCTAAGCCTATGGAGCCAAGGTTGATTCGACAAGTGCACTGGTGGAACGAAGATGGTACGATCAAGAGCAACCCTAAGGAAAGATTGAGGTCAACTTTCTCAAAAGAAGGAGAGTATGATGCGGGAGCATCCTCTAAATTTCTAGACCTTAAACCTAAAACGAGAGATACTTCCAATGGGTTCGAAATTGGAACAGCTAGGTTATCTAATCTAGCTTTGCAAGGGATTAAAGACGATCATGGAAGGTTCACTAAGCCATACAACCAACCATGGTTCAAAAGAACAAGTAAAGAGGGCCATCTATGGAGCATTGGGGCGTGTGAATACAAGCCCACACGGTCAGGCATTGGTTGAAGATCTTACAAAATTAGGGTTAAGTAGTTAGCTTATTTTATTTAAGTTAGAATAAAAGAGAATAGGATTATATGTATCCTAGTCTTAGTAGAACTAGTATTGAGATTCCTAATCCGAGTGGGAAATCCTAAGTTAAATAGGAGTCCTAATTGTAATAGGATTCACAATCCTAAGTTTAGTAGGAGTCCTAATAGAAGTAGGTTTCACAATTCTAGTGGAAGTAGGAATCCTAATTGTTGTAGGATTCATAGTTCTAGTAGGATAAGGAATCCTAGTTGTTATAGGATTCATAGTTATATTAGGAATAAGAGTCTTAATCCTAGTCAAACTAGTGTTTGAACTTAAGTAGGATTAGGAATAGTTGTTCTAATCAAATTAGGATGTCTCTTAGACTTCTAATAAGATTAGTTTTCTTATTTAGGGTTGTAATAGGACTGTTATTAACACCTATAAATAGGGTGTGGCAGCCGAGTTATTAACACAATTCAGAAATAATACAAGTTATAATTTAAGTTTCTTTGTGAGCTTGAGTGTATTGATTAGGTTTGCGAGCTTAATCTTTAGGATCGACTTTGCGAGGTTGATTTGCAGGGTGACATCGAAGTTCTTCTTTTGCGAGAGAGGAGTTAGATTCATCAACTATCCATCGACAATCCATCTTCCACCGTTCATCAAGATTTCGTCCATCAAGCCATCGATCACACGACCGCTCGTCCAAGCCTTGTTTGCCGAGCCTTGTTCGTTCATCACTACCTTCGTTCATCAATTCGTTCGTTCATCATTGTTCATCGTCCATCCTTGTTTCGTTCATCATTCATTATCCATTCATTATTTGTGTTATTTCATCAAAGTTACTAACAAGTTTGCTATTTATCTTAAGAGTGTAATTCCGCTACACATCAATTCTTAAGGAGGATCAATCTAAGCTAGAGATCCGCATCACAAGAGTTGAATTTGATAAATTGGTGGCAAAGAGTTTTCCACACAATAACATAGCTTCATTGAGTTCAAATATGTTTTGACATGTTGGATTTTAAAAGTCATCGAGTATGAGCTTTGTAAAATCGCAACTATCCTATAAAGGAAATGTCAAAAGGTTGAATTCTTTGTTTTTTGATCATGTGATAAACATTTCTTGAAAGTCAAGAAGTTATGTTTATACATGAAGTTTAGTGGGAGTAAAGTTATGTCACTAGTCTTACATGAATGTGACATGTTGATCATTATAAATGATAAAGATCATTATGAATGATAAAGACTTGTGAAAGTAATAAATACATCACTACGATATCCTGTTAATGAGTATTAGCGTATAAGTAGATATTCTTATGTCGATAAGAATAAGAGTAAGTTCAAAGGTTTTGAACTATAGAAATTGAATCCACATGCTTCCGCTGCAGGATCAATTCTTTACGCTAAGATGTATTACCATTATCAAGCTTCGTATACTTGGAGTATGACGAAATGTTACAGATCGAATTTGGAGAGAAGTCTCTATGTGTAGCCATATAGTTCATCAATCAGTACTGAAGGAGTACTGAAAGGATGAAGCTAAATGTTTGGATATTTCGTTGGTTTAATGTGCAAAGAGTTGCACAATACCATGTTCTAAACACATATGGATGGTTAGAGAACCATTTTGACTACAATCATAAGGAGGAAATCTGTTAGGAAATATTCTAGACAGTAGAACAATGGAAGGTATTCAACAAATATGAGATATAATAGAGGGAAGAGTCTCTCAGACACTGTGAAAACAGTGGGAGCTATTCTATTGTAAGAAAGCTTGTGTCTGGATATGGATCAAGGCACGTACTCGTAAGGTTAGCATAATAAGATTTTACATAAGCAAGGAAAATTATAGTAAGGTTATGTGAAACACAAAAGTTGTTAAGGCTTACTAACCAAAAGCCTTCTTATAGGCTTAACATGATAAATCATGTTATTTCAATTGAGTTGAGATGTAATACTATACAAGTATGAATTATAGATTATGTAGTAATTGATATGGTATCAATTTTACATATGTGATAATGCATTCATCATTTGAGTTATTTATAACTCACGAAAGGTCAAGTAAAATTCAAATGGGATGGTCAGACCATATTGAACCCCATTAAAGTGAATTAAATTATCATGATCTCGCCCCTAGTTGCTTAAGTGAGGTGACGTCTCAATGCAACTAGATGTGTGATGCGATTGATGGCGAGTTCAATTGCCTTAGAGTCATACGGGATGACTAATTGATCACCTAGGCATAGATATGTTAAGATACATTTGTCGGGCTAATGACCGCTGATAGAGCTCTGGCATACTCTTATTAAAAGACTGTCTGGTCGTGGCGGGAGCATATATCGTGTTTCACATGAGTCAGTTCTTGGACTAATGACTGTTCTCTGAGGTGGCATAGTTTTCAGATTGACTTTGATTTATGTCCTAACACCTTCGTAACTGGGGTTTATAAGGACATATTATGGGTTATGATGGGCTGTGGCCAGCCGAAAGGAATAGGTCGATTAGGAATTGTCCACCCCTTGTCAGGGTTGAGAAATATCTCTAGGCCACTCGAGGAAAATAATAACTAGAAATGCGTGGCCACGCTCGGAAGGTATCTATGGTAGATAATTCCGGTCAGTATTTATAACTCCAGATCGAGGAAAACCACTCTAGATTAAAATCAATTGCGGGCACGGCCTGAGAGGACGCCATGCATTGAGTGGGAGATAGTAATAGGGTAAGAGAATTGGTGACACACACTTGTCTCGGACAAGTGGGAGATTGTTGGAGGAAGTGTCCTCGACAATAGTGTGTTGACATAATTAAAACTCATTTGAATGAAACACAACTGGGAGTGTTACTCTTTTAAAGTCGACTGATCAACATTTACCGATAATGATTGACTGTCTAGAGTTTGACATTATCGTCATATGATGGTGGTGATCAGTTGATCCCTTAAGGTCATATCTTTAGGAAATTCCGTCTCAATGGAATAATTAATTAATATCGTATTTGATGCGAATTAATTAATAACTAGAAATTTGGAAATGATTTTACGTGACAAATATTATTGAAATAGGATTATAATAATAAACGGTCAAAAGTAATAAAATCGTTTTATTAACGGTTTTGATTAAATTGTTTGAGAAACAATTACATCGAGAATGAACACGGTTGATCATAAAATTACAATTAGTTGTAATAAAATTATGATATTACATTTCTATAAGATGGTAATTTCGAATTACTAGAGGGATTATTTAAATATAATAAATTTGTAAATTATGGATTTTAAAGAGTTAAAATTGCATAATTAACAAATTGGTTCATGTGTTATGAGACATGTGTGACATATTACAAATTAACACAATTGACAAATATAAAATGGAGTCCATTTTATCAATACTTAAACCGTGTAAGTGTGTATGTATGGCATCATAGTGTATAAAATAATACACTACTTATGTATTAGCTTACAAGCCTACGGTTTAGGTGTGTAAGAGTGTAAGAGTGTGTAAGGCATCTTATGAGCTTTTGTGTAAGATGTAAGAGGTCATGCATTGGCCTTGGGTGGCTTGTTTGGCCGGCCAAATAGATGAGCAAGCAAGCTCACTATTACTCTATATATACTACACTACATACACTACATAAAGTTGTTGTTTTGAATTGATGCTTGATCAATTTCACCAATACTACATATTTCATTCTCTACATTTTCTAAGAAATTGGTTTTCTAGTAAAGATAATTATTTCCATACCAATCATAACTAGTTTTGTGGCCCGTGCAATGCACGGGATAATTCTATATTTTCTTAGATGTAACAACCCGACCCACCACTATCGTAACACAAATCCAATAAGATGGGTGTGCACTTTTGGGCCCATTATTTGTCCTCACTTAAGCCCAAAAGCACAAGGCCTTGTTACTAAGTGGTGGGTGGAAGTTATTATAAACATATCACAAGCCTCACATTCTACCGATGTGGGACAACTTTTCTCTCATACTCTTGGGGTGTTACAAACTCCCCCACTTAAAGAACACAACGTCCTCGTTGTGCCTCAAACTTGACCTCAACCAGGGCCAGAATCCTCCCCCGCTAGGTGTGTGACCCGAGTACTCCCGACCACAGGCTCACCACACGGTCGCAGGGTCGCTCTGATACCATTTGTAACAACCCGACCCACCACTATCGTAACACAAATCCAATAAGATGGGTGTGCACTTTTGGGCCCATTATTTGTCCTCACTTAAGCCCAAAAGCACAAGGCCTTGTTACTAAGTGGTGGGTGGAAGTTATTATAAACATATCACAAGCCTCACATTCTACCGATGTGGGACAACTTTTCTCTCATACTCTTGGGGTGTTACATTAGATTTTTGACGTATATTTTTATTTACAAAATTGAACGCCAATGTTTCAAGATAAATGTATAACAAATTTTTACATTAATTAAAATCTATAATACAAGACAATTACAACCTATAGTACAAGACAACTACATATTTTTTTAAAACAATTAATATTTTAAATTACGAGAATACATATATTTTTTGTTAGTTGCAAAAACAAATATATATATAAACAAAATAATTATCTTAAATTTGCACCATAACCTTTCCGACTCATTAACTTAAAATATACGCTATTTTATTCGAGTATATCTTTTAATACATCCCTAACTTATAAGTTTTTACCTTGCTTTTTTAAACTTTTATTTTACCTTGGTTCCGGGTCTTTTATATTTCTTCCCTCCTCAGATACACATGTGATGTTTTGCTTTATCTGCATTTACATACATTTCATGATACTTTAAAACTTATATAAAAAATATTTTGACCAAAAGTTAAAACATTAACCTGACAAAAACTTGACAAATGAATCAAACCATTATCACATGTAAATCATTTAAAGTATACCAAATAGAAAACATGAATTCGAATATATAACAAACGATTATAAAACCAACAACGTAACAAACTAAAATATATTTTGTTGCACACCAATCACCGTACTGTAACAACAACAACACTCAATAATAATTCTCAATATACTCACTATCATTAAATAATTAAATTAAACCGTATAATATAATCCACTACATAGAAAAATTCATGGACAATAGGTATTAAATAAATAGAGTGAATAGAAACTATTATAGGAATTTGTTTAGACATTACATAACCATAAATTCTCATATTTATTTTTAAATTTAATTTATTTTGTGATATTATTAAATTAGATAATTGATTGTGAAGAAACTCAAGAGGCGAATTAAATAGCAAAAAATGTTAATGAAACATTATGGATGTTAAGTAATATATATAAAGAGTTTTAATTAATTTATTAACATATTATATTACAAAAATTAATTAAATAGGAATTACTTTCTAGTTAATTTGATGGCCGGGTGTTAAGTATTATGAAAAGTTTTAAAAAATTTATTACCATGTTTAATTAAAAAAATGAATTAAATAGAGACAAATGTTAATAAAAATGTGGGTGTTAAAGAAATATGAAAAGTTTTAATTAATTATTAACATATATCTATATATCTATATATATATATATATATATATATATATATATATATATATATATATATATATATATATATATATATATATTAAATGGTTGAATTGTCTTTTTAATTATACATCAACTAAATGTTTCTAATCATCTAGCGTTGCCACGTGTCGCGATATTATGCTCAATCTAGCCTTTTTATATTATTATATAGATTTTGTGTTAGATCGTTATAAGGGTATTTCGGTTTTTGAAGACTCACATAATAGGTGATTATTGAGTATAAACCTTCTAAAACCATTGTAAGGACATTCATCCACCTTATGTAATCACCATGCATGCATAAGATCATATTAAGTTTTAAACCTAAACTTAAAGAAACATAACACACATTAGATATGAGTATAAAATCTGGAATTTCATTCCCAACAAGGACAAGTCAGGAACTTTTCCTTTCCACATCTCATATGAAGTCTTGTCTGCTACTTTAGTCGGACTTCGGTTAAGTATTAGAGCAGCTGATTGAAGAGCAAATCCCCATAATGAATCAGGCACAAATGTGTGACTCATCATGGATCGAACCATATCTAATAAAGTTGGATTTCTCCGTTCGGATACACCATTTAATTGTGGTGTTCCAGGTGGAGTCAACTGCGATACAATACCACAATCTTTCAGGTGTTGATCAAACTCAGTCGAAAGATAATCGCCACCACGATCAGATCGAAGTGCCTTTATCTTCCTATCCAATTGGTTCTCAACCTTATTTTGGAATTCCTTGAACTTGTCAAATGATTCACTTTTATGTTTCATTAAATAGACATACCCGTATCTACTTAAATCATCCGTAAAAGTGATGAAATATCTATAGCCGTCTCTTGCTGTGATTGTCATAGGACCACATACATCTGTATGTATGAGTCCTAGAAGATCACTAGCTCGCATTCCAATACCTTTAAAAGGAATACGAGTCATCTTTTCGACGAGACATGATTCACATGTACCAATTGATTCGTAATGAAATGGTGGTATTGACCTATTCTTAATGAGTTTCTCTACGCGTTTTTCATTGATGTGTCCCATTCGACAATGCCATAGATACGTTTGTTCTTTATCACCTGTTTTAGCCCTTTTATTATTCACATGATAAACCTTGGTGGTTTGGTCTTAAACATATATTCCATTTACGGAAACAACTTTTCCATAAATCATATCGTTTAATGAAAAAGTACAACAATTGTGCTTAATATTAAAACAAAAACCTTCTAAATCCAAAACAGAAATAGAAATAATGTTTTTCGACAAACTTGGAACAAAATAACAATTATTTAAAAATAACTCGAAACCACTAGGTAGTTGGAGTACATAAGTTCCTAAGGAGACAGCTGCAACCTTTGCTCCATTTCCAACACGAAGGTCAACGTCCTCTTTTTCAAGTTTGCGGACGTCCCTTAAACCCTGCAAGTGATTACACAAGTGAGAACCACAACCAGTATCAAATACCCATGTTGCTGAACTTGCATGGTTTATTTCAATCATATGAATAAATGACGGTATACATATGGCTGTCACTCGTCCAGCCTTGATATCCTCGAGGTACTTAGGGCAGTTCCTTTTCCAATGCCCAGACTCGTGGCAATGGTGGCACTCTCCTTCTTTCCCTTTGATCTTAGTTTTGGCCTATGAGTTACTGGTCTCATCAGGTCCACTCTTGGGCTTCGGCTGCTTTGTTTTGAACTGAGGTTTCTTAACATTTAAGGGAGCCTTTGTCTTTCCCTTTCCCTTCCAATTAGCTTGTATGACAAGGACGTCCTTCTTAGCACTCCCACTCAAATTGAGATCCTTCTCAGCTTGCACGAGCTGAGAGTGGAGTTCATGAAGACTTTTCTTCATGTCATTCATGTTATAATTCACCCTAAATTGGGTGAACCCATTATGAAGAGAGTGTAAGATTCGGTCTACAATGATTGACTCCTCAATCTTGCAACCGAGAGACTCCAGAACTTCCACATTCTCAATCATCTTGAGGATGTGTGGGCTAACAGCTTGGCCCTTGGACAGTTTAGCTTCGAAGAAGCGGACTGCTGCGTCATATCTCATGATTCTCGGAGCTTGCGAGAATTCATTGGTAATGGTGGTGAAAATCTTATTCGCACCTTGTGAAATGAAGCGGCGCTGCAAATTGCTTTCCATTGCATAAATAAGTACATTCTTAATCCCACCAGCTTCACGAACGAACCCATCATATGCAGTTCGTTGGGCTTCAATCCTTGTAGTTGGTTCAGCCGGTACTGGCTCAACCAAATACTTTAATTTACCGTCAGCAATGGCAGCATTCCGTAATGCTGCCTCCCAATCGGTAAAGTTACTCCCATCATTCTTAAGGCGGGAGTTCTGATTGTAGGAGACGTGGTCCATAAAAGAGCGTAACCACGACTCCCTGGTGAGGGTGGCGCTAGGGCCCGGAGTTGCATTTGGATCAGTCATTTTAAAGGCAGATATTAAATGATCTACAAATGAGAAAATAAATAAACATGAGAAATCAATGAATATAAAATATATTTAAACAAAGATATACAACATAATATAATCGATCTCACTCAAAGAATTATATAATGTATCCCAAGACCCAAATCCCGATTTGGTGAGTTAACCCTTTAACTGGTTCTACATTAGAACTCTTAGTCGACAAATTTCTTAAATTTATCTATTAGTCCACAATGATTTCAATAGCTTGATTGAATCATTGTGTTGAGTTCAACTAGGTCACAACACACTATTTACCCGAGGTAGAAGGGGTCCATATGGAGATAACAACAGGTCCTATATGCCCACCGACGAACAAGGGATTCATAGTTGTTTGATCTAGAAAGGCTAAAGTCTTAGTTTTATAAAGAGTGAGATTCCATCACTATTTTAAACTCATTTAAGTGAACTATTTGATATGAGTAGGAATGAATGATGGCAAAAAAAACATTATATGCCAAAATGTAAAATAATCTACATGAGTCATTTTACATGCATATAGGTGGTTTGGTTTAGGCGGAACATAATGATATGCAACATTCAAACAATAAAGATAACAACGTAAAACATTAAAATCCTAGTGTGGCTTATTATCCTATGAAAAACAGTAAATACAACTTGGAATCCAATCACATAGACCCTAGAAGCTTCATGGATCACCGTTCTTCATCTCGAGATGTAAACTGGAAATAGAGACCCGGATGCATCAAAATCCTCTTCTTCTTTTTCTTCTTTGTTCTAAGCTATTACAATGTAAATCCTATTTACATTTAATCTAAAAAAAAGAAAAATAAAAATACAAAGCGGAGATGCGAGATCTCATAAATTACATCACTTGATTACTTTCCACCATTACCGAAAAGTAACCAAAAACTAAAGTCACACTAGATTACATGATTATACTTGATAACAATTGTAAAAATAAATTCAACCTTCATTGAAAAACAATATCATTAACAATATAATAAAACATTCATAATGCAATATTACCCAAACCACCATTAATTTTAAAATTACATGTCACATATGTAAACCATAATCCAAATAAATTCCAAAAAATTTTAGAATCTAGTAAGTATCATCAATTAGATATAATAAACCTTTTAAAAATAAATAAATGATTAAGTAACCGAAAAATTATCAAATAATTTTCGTTTATTCTCTTTCTTTTCCACGGCAATCACACGGTTATACCCCTTTTTTCTTCGAAAAAACTTGTTACAATTACAAAACATCTTTTATAATTTAGTTAATATGAATATTATCTCATAATATAAATAAAAACGAAAACAAATAAAATAACCCTAAAATCCAATTTTACGGTTTTTTAATACCCTTTTTTTTGTTATCTTTATAAATTTGTTCTAATTATAAATCTTTATTTATAATTTAGTTAATATAAATTATCATATAATATTAATAATAACAAAAGCAACAAATCACAAAATTGAGGGTAAGGCCGAAAAAAAACTTACGGTCCAATATTACACGTTTTTTTTTTTTTTTTTTGTTAAAAGAAATTACTCATATTATCAAATAATATCATGTAAATTGACATATTCATAAGATATTATACTATTTCCTTAAATGGTATAATCAAGGTAGAAATAGATTTTGGAAACTTTACTAATTCGTGAACTTTCTTAAAATCACTCATAGTATCACAAAAATCATCTCATAATTTTGTGTTATAGTTCTAATCATATTAGGTTTTAAAAATTTCCAAATATTGTCATCAAGATTAGTTTTTAATTCATGTGAACAATATTCATTCATCTTAACAATTTAAAACAAATTAATCTAATTCTAACAATATCTTGATTGAACTTTTAATAATCATTGATCTATATCATTGTTATGAGCATCATCATATGATAATTATTTTAACACTTAAAATAACAAAATAAAAAAAAAACGAAACCAAAAAAAGCGTGAACCAGCCGTGACATCACGAAAAAAAATTCTGACCGAAAAAAAACTTTTCTTTTTTTTATATATTTTTTTTTAAACTATGAAAAATATGTGTGTCGTGGGATTTTAATTCTCAATTAATTATCAAAACGATTTGGAACAATGGCTCTGATACCACTTGTACGAAATAATTTCTTAAATTACTCATAAAAGTATTAACTTAATTAATACTGCCAAGGATTATATCAAAAACGAATTGATATTAAAACAATAGAACTGAAATAATAGGACAAGGATCATAGATATAACCTTTGGTCCTATATGAGATCGGCCTAAGAACAACCTAGTATAAACCCAAACTTCAAGGTAGAAGTTCTCCTTAGATTGCACCCAAGACGACTGAGAAAGATTCCCTCAAAGTTCCTCCTAAATTACTATTAATTATTTTAGAGGATTTGTTTTGGGATTAAGATGATAAACTAATCAAGGAGAATAAGAGAGGAAAAACGTTTTTTTTTTTTTGTGTCTCAACCTCACGGCCGAAACCCTCTATATATAGGGTTTTGGTTTGTGTTGTGATTGTACTTCAATTAGGAAACCTCATTATAATATAATATTTTGAGTCAGTTTCCTTATTCCGAACTTCCTTAAAATATCATATATATATTTTAATACTTTTCGGTGTACAAATTTAATTCCCGGAGAATATTAATTAATTATCTTATAATTAATTAATCCCAATTATATTATTCTATCATATATTAAAATATAATTAATAAATATAACTTTTATATATATTTATTAGAATTAACATTTAATACATTTCTCACTACTACATTTTGATTCTATAGCAACACTCCACTATTGTTGCATAATGTCATATAAGTGTTGCTATAGAGTTTATGCAACACTTAATGAAGTGCTGTATAAAGTCTCGTTGCATTAGCTCATTGCAACACTTTATGCAACACTTTTTGAACTATTGCAACACTTTTATAAAGTGTTACATATGTTACCTTTATGCAACACTTTTTTCAAAAGCAAAGGCAACATTTTTATTTTCTAATGCAACACTTCGTGTGAAAAATTAGCAACACTTTTCGTACACAAATGCAATACTCTTTATATTAAAAAGCAACACTTATATCGAACAAATGCGACATTTTTATTTTGAGAACGTAACACTAGTTACGTCCAAAAACAACACTTAGTTGATGTATAATTAAAAAGACTAAAACTAAAACTCAACATTAAAGAGCTTCAATCCAAAGTTATAGCTAATGAAGCTATAACTTCAGAATTGCGAAAGGCTAATGAGCTTCTAAAGTCCAAATCTACAACAGTTGTTGAAGATGAGACTCATCTAGAAGAAGTTGAAATCCTCGAAAAGATAATAATATATGAAGACTTTTATTTTGTTCTATTTTAAACATTTGGTACATTTTTTGTACATAAACATTCGCGACGTTCTATTTTTAATCCTTTTGGAAATGTAATTGACATTCATTTTTGAGATTGAATAATTCTATTGTAATTTTTGAATGATATGCAATAATACACGACTATTAAGAATTGCAATTCTCTATTGTGTTTGGATGAACTAGTGTTGCGTTTGCTTAGTATAAGTGTTGTTTTTTGACGTAACTAGTGTTACGTTCTCAAAATAAAAATGTCGCATTTGTTCGATATAAGTGTTGCTTTTTAATATAAAGAGTATTGCATTTGTGTACGAAAAGTGTTGCTAATTTTTCACACGAAGTGTTGCAATAGTTCAAAAAGTGTTGCATAAAGTGTTGCAATGAGCTAATGCAACGAGACTTTATACAGCACTTCATTAAGTGTTGCATAAACTCTATAGCAACACTTATATGACATTATGCAACAATAGTGGAGTGTTGCTATAGAATCAAAATGTAGTAGTGTATCTCCTAGTTATTATTTAATCATATTAAATGTTTATCATCTACTTAACTACATTTAGCTAAGTTTAGCATTTATGTAATTATATCAATATATAATCACATTTCTCATTACTATCCTATAGGTGTGATCTTTAGGGATCAGCTGATTATCGACATCATATGACAGTAACGTCAAACTTCTAGTGAGCCAATCGTTACCGATAAACGTTAATCAACTGATTAATATACTAAGTATCCCTGCGTGATCCTGTAAAAGATTTACACTACTACAAAAAAGGCCTAAGACATCAATTATAAGACACCTGTTTTTTTTCTAATAGATTTCTTAACGTAAGACCCCAGTGATTTAATATAACAAGTTTGCAATGTTTAAATAAGAAACTCGTCCTTGAGAATCCGGTTTCCTATATTTTAATTTTCAATTTATTTAATAACTAAGAAACCTGTCCTCCAAAATCCGGTTTCCTATAAATTAATGTTCAATTTATTTAATAACTAAGAAACCTGTCCTCCAGAATCCGGTTTCCTATATATTAATTTTCAATTTATTTAATAACTAAGAAACCTGTCCTCCAGAATACGGTTTCCTATATATTAATTTACAATTTATTTAATAACTAATAATAATAAATTAATCTTAAATAATATATTGTTTAATTAATTCTACTAGATTCATCGAGTAATACATGCATAACTCTATCTCTTAACTTACTATAATCCACCGCCTAACACATTCTTTAAATAATAATTTTCAATATCTACTTAAATATATCAAAGACACCGGGTGTAAATGAGAGTGGTGTCACAGACAGGGGCGAACCCACCTTAGAGCAAGGGGTAGCAGCCGCTACCCCAAACTTAAAAAAAAATTGGTTTAAAAGATGGTTTTTTGCGACCCCAAATATTGATAAATAGTAGATAATTAAATGTTATCCCAATAAATCTACAGTAAATATCTAGTGGCTCAATGGTACAACCATTAAATATCCTCCTTGTGGTCGTGAGTTCGAATCCCATTGCATGTATTGTTTTTTTTCTTAAAAAATGAAACATGCCAAAGACACCGGGTGTATATGAGAGTGGTGTCATAGATATATGCCAAAGACACCGGACATAATTGATAACAGGTATAAGTCAAAGACACCAGTTATTAATAAAAACAAGTCTCTTTAATTGTTAGCTAAGATATCAGTTCCTCCAACAGGTTTCTTAACCAAAGACACCTATGACCTAGACACCTGTAATAAACAGGTGTCTAAAGCCTTTTTCAACAGGTTTCTTTGGCCTTTTTGTAGTAGTGTAAATCTTTTATTGGTCCACTACATCAAGGGATGTGATTGGGAATGTTGGAAGATCATCCAAACCGGACCTAAAAAAATATTGGTCGCCGCCGCCAATGGAACGACCTACGAAAAAATGGAAAGTGACTATGTGGAAGCCGACTACAAGATAGCCGAGAAAAATTCAAAGGTTGTGAGTCTCTTACAAAACGGTATGATAAATTCAGAATTTGACCGATTTTCATCTTGTAATTCCGCTAAGGAAATATGGGACGGTCTTGAACTTGCCTACGAAGGAACATCCGTAGTCAAGAAACATCGTATAGACTTGCTCATTCAAAGATATGAACTTTTCACTATGGAAAAGAATGAATCTATTGATAGCATGTCTGCACGATTTTCTTGCATTATTAATGAACTATGGAACCTTTGTAGGAAGATCGACTCTGAAGATATCATTCGAAAGATTCTCAGAAGTCTCACTAAGAAGTGGCAACCTAAAGTCACGGCCATTGAGGAAGCACGTGATTTATCACAAATGACTTACCAAGAACTCCTAGGATCTCTAATGGCTCATGAGATCATGTTAAACAAAGATGATGATGACGGTCTTAAAGGAAAAGGTGTCGCACTTCAAGCCTCCACAAGCGAGGAATGCGAACAAGACCAGAAGATGAAACGGTTCTATTCGCAAGACGATTCAAGAAAGCGGTTTTTAAAGGAAGATATAAAAACCCTAATAACAAAACAGTTGACAAAAAGAAAACTGACTCTAAACAAACATTCTTTAAAAGAGGATGTTTCAAGTGCGGTCAACAAGATCACATAATCAAGGATTGTCCAAGTTGGGACAAAATCAAGGATAAATCCAAAAGGAAAAAGACTAAAACTGAATTCAAAAAGGTGATGCTTGCTTCATGTTGGGGAGAATTAGACTCTGAAGATGACGAGGACTCAGAAGAGGATGAGGTCGCAAATCTATGCTTAAGCAATGTCAGTCTGGATCTAATCACCAACGACCATGATGAAGACGACGCATCACAAATGGGTCTCCTTGGAGAATCCGACTTTGATGATGAAGACCAAGAGGTAAACATTTTAATACTTAAGAGTCAAGTCAAAAATCTGCCTAAGGCTATGTTAATTAAATACTTTAAAAAACCCTAGACCAATGCCATGAATAAAGTCTTGAGATAGATGAGTTGAAAGAACAAATACTTGATATTGCCGAGGAAAATCAACTTCTTAAAGCCAAAGCCAAGAAACTGAAATCCAAAATCAACATTGAAACCAATGTTAAATTGGAAACAGTGAAGCCTGAGAAAACGGTTCTTGAGTGCAAAGTTATAACTAATAAAGCTATAACCTCAAAACTAAAACTCAACATTAAAGATCTTCAATCCAAAGTTATAGCTAATGAAGCTATAACTTCAGAATTGCGAAAGGCTAATGAGCTTCTAAAGTCCAAATCTACAACAGTTGTTGAAGATGAGACTCATCTAGAAGAAGTTGAAATCCTCGAAAAGATAATCATGGATCTAGAATTCAACTTATCTAACATCAAGAAGGAACATGTTAATATTGTCTCTAACTTTAACAAAGACATTCAAAAACTAAGAGAATCTAGCAACATTGACCACAGCACCTGTAAAAATGAAATAGATTCTCTAAAATAGCTCCTTCTTCATGCACGGAAAGTTCACGACAAATGGGAAGGAATTACTAACGTACTAAACTTCTTGACTGAACAATCCAAAAACAACATGAAGATGGAACTAGGACACGAATGTTATGGTAGAAGGGATAACTCAAAGTGTAAACAAAGTCCCACAGACCGAGACTTTAAGAGAATAAAATATGTCGACCTATCTGAGTATTTGATATGTACTTACTGTGGTCATACTGGACAACTTCGGGAAAACTGTGTAAAACATGCACAAGACTTTAAAACTGGAGTTAAATTCGTCAAATCCTTAGGTATACTGTTTAGCCCAAAAACCCGTTACCATACTATTGGGCCCAGAAGCACGCCAAGAAGCAGCAGCCCATCAAGGGGATAACACATATCAAAAAAGAAACGTTGGAAGGAGAAGAAGAGGTCAAAACCCTATAGGAATATTCCCCTACACTCTCTCCTATATTCCTGGAGCTGACCAGGACCAGGACCAGCTGACCAGGAGTCCAAGGCCTATAAAAAGAAGAATTAGGGCATTCGTTATTCATTCACTTCTCACGTTGTAATTTTTACTTTCGCACGCCTACACTTGTACTTAGCTCAAAACAGCGATCATCCTCGAAAATAGTGAAAACTTGGTGGGATTCCGTTCCCTCCGCGGTTGTTTCCCTCATTGGGTTTTTCCGCGTCACCAAAACCTCACGTGTTATTCTTTGTCTTTTTTGTCCTTCGCATTTATTTTTCTACGTACATTCTCATATTGGTTGACACTTTGACCCATATCACAATCAATTGACCCGGTAAAAACTTTACCAAAACAATTTGGCGCCCACCGTGGGGCATAGTGCGCATTCCAATATTTGAAATCATCATCTCGTCACAAAAATATGTCTGGGACTAAAGCTAATCCCTCCAGTTCCCAGCATGCCAGCCCAGTCCAGCGGGACCAACCCTGCCGTGTCCATTGGTCTCGCAGGATCACCCCCCCTCCACCGTTGGTCAGATCATAGCCTCAAAGGCTGCTGCCCCGTCCAGCAAACCTCCTCAGATCCCCAGATCAGCTCATGTGCCTACTCCATCAAGGCAGAGCAGAGAAGGCAGTCCCAGCAGAAGTGGAGAAGCCCAGATACTTGGAGCAGGCTCGCTGCCAAGAATACCCAGTCCAGATCCTATGCAGATGGTGGTCCAGGGGATGAGCGCTCTGCAGGAAACCATAGAAGGCCTGAAGAAGGATAATCTGGACCTGAGGGAGCAGATCGCCGCAGTCGCCCATCCGACTCAGACGCCCAGAGTACTGCAGCCAGGACCAGGACAGACCTTCAATCCCTTCGAGAGAGGAGGGCTGAACCGGTCGATTCCCCAGGAAGTCGTCACCAGGCTGGATCTAGGTGTCGTCACCCCAAGCAGTGGCCCAGAGATACTGGATCTGGATTCGTCTGTGTTCAGAGCACCGCAACCCAGTCCAGTACAGCCTGTAGGTAATCCTACACCTTGTTTTCCCCCTGGGACTGATCCTTTGACTTTCGCAGGTGAACTTCCCCAACCTTCAGTTGGATGGACGCCAGAGACCCCAGTAAGGTCAGCACCCGTGAGCCAGTTCAGCCTCGGAGGATGGACGGGAGGAGCCCTAGCGCAGTCAGCAGTTGGTTGGCACCCAGGGCTAGGTTTCAATCCATCCGTAGTAACCGACCCGCCTGCCAGCCACCCGTCCTCAGGCCCTTGGGGAGGAGCCCCTCCTGGCTTCTTCCCTCCGCATGTCAACCCGTCCTCAGGTCCTTGGGGAGGAGCCCCTCCTGGCTTCCTCCTTCCGCCAACCAATCCGTTCTCAGGAGAAGGCAGCCTATCAGACCAGCGTTACCAAGAGCTGAAGGACCTGATCAACAAAATACCCGGCATGCCAAGGCCCATGGAGAAAGCTTCCCAAGACAGCTATGCATATTCACCCTTCATTGACAACATTTCTCTAATCAATGTGCCCAAGGGGTTTGTGCCACCCACCATGACACTATACGATGGTACGGCCGACCCCCTGGACCAGATCAATTAGTACAAGCAGAAAATGATGGTGGTGACCGCAACCGGAGCACTCAAAGAAGCCTGCATGTGCAAGGGATTTGGATCAACCCTGTCTGGAGCAGCTCTGCACTGGTTCGCAGGACTGCCCAACCGCAGCATATCTTCCTTCGCGGATCTGGTCAATGCCTTTAATCAGCAGTTCGCCAGCAGCATGAAGCCAGAGAAGCAGACCAGTGATCTTTACAGGATTGTTCAAGGATTCGAGGAAACAACTCGAGATTACCTCACCAGATTCAACAAGGAGAAGGTCGCCATTCCGAATTGTGATGTACCCACCGCCATTGAAGCCTTCCGCAGAGGGTTACATCACGATTCAGACTTGTACAAGCAGTTGACAATGCACCCATGCACTGCCTTTGCTGATGTACAGGCCCAGGCAGTTGCAACAATGAGGCTGGAAGAGGATGCTGCCTCCAGAAGAAGTACCTACGACACAGAACATGTATCCAGGAAAGCGCCAGTGGAAAAGAGGGGTGAAAGATCAAAGCCCTATAACAAACCAATGAGTAAAGTGTCAGAGAGCACCGGTGGTAAAAGCGATGCAGATACACCTCCGAAGGTCAGCGAGTATGGCTTTACCACCGGGATGGCTGGCCTGTTAAAAGCTTTGAAAGAACTTAAGGGAGTCAGATGGCCAAAAAAGAAAGAGGAACGACCCAACGACCGCCGTGATGCCAACAAAATATGTGAATTTCATGATGACATAGGCCATACCACGGACGAATGCTATACTGTAATACTCCGTATTTTTATTTCGTTTTATTTAGTTATCTTAATTTTATTGGATGTCGATGTCGATGGGATATAATAAAAGCGATATTATATTGTTGAACGAGGTGCTTTATGGGTTGTGTTTTCGGGTCGTAAGTGTGAGTGTTTAACAAAACCGAGTCCTAGCTACATTATTTGGATATTGGGGTGCGTGAGATGCTGACCCATACACGGAAAATCATGCGTATAGGCCTAGGTTTGCGTGCATAAACACAACCCACACACAATATTATCAGCTCTGAAATTAGAATTTCAGAAACACCTGACTGCCGCCCTATATAAACACCCAAACTAAACCCTATTCTGACCTAAACGACTCTCACTCACTCACACACATCAACAGCCGCCACATCTGAGTTTTCAAAAGAAGGTTCGACACGGTGGTCATGGGGTCCTAGGGGTGGTCGTTGGCAAGGGCAAGAAGGTATGCTCACAATGTTTTCTCGTTTTTTTCCTGTTTGCAGTCATTTTCAATTGAATTGTTCATCATGTATATGTGTTTGTAGTTTATGTTTTTCGCATGCTTTTTAATCTTGGATGTATAATAGTTGTTTTTGGATCCCAAAGAGGCCGTCGTTGACCGTTATTGACCGTCGGAGGTGGTGGTATAGTCGTGGTGTCAGAATGCGTTTTTAACAAATTTGCAGAGTGTTGTTCTATGTACGTATGTTCTAATTAAATTCGAGTCTTTATGTGTATGTGTCTGTCATGGGTGTTTGGGGTATTTGAATTAGTACAGTCAGGGGGAACTTAGGGTGGTTATAGTGGTGGCTCGTGGTGGTTGGTAACATTTCTACGTTAGGTTTCGTTTGGCGTAGTAAGAACGTGAAAACAGAGCAGGCTGTGGACTGTCGGGTTTCGTGTGGTAATTTAGCGTAGCGGTTGGTGTTCGACGACCACTGGTTCCTCCACAGGGACCACCGCGTCTCAGAGGCGAGCCCAGTGGTGCCACTGGTGTGATCAGAGGTGGAACCTGGTGCGTGGGTGCGGTTGTTCACTACAACAAACACTGTTCAAATGTGACGCTTTTTAAAGCGTTTTGTGACGCTTTAAAATGTCACATTTACTTTTATCGACGCTTTGGAAAAGCGTCAATTTATTGGACGTCGTTATTTATTGACGCTTTTTTATGTCAACATATGTGACGCTTAAAAGTGTCTTTAATGACTATTGACAGTTTTGTTCGTCAACAAATGTGACGTTTTAAAGCGTCTTTAGTAACCAGTGACGCTTTTATGTGTCAGCAAATGTGACGCTTTTATGTGTCTAAAGTGCGTATTGACGCTCTTATTTGTCAACAAAGGTGACGCTTAAAAGTGTCTTAATTGTATATTGACGTTCTTATTTGTCAACATAGGTGACGGTTTGAATCGTCTTTAGAAGTTATTGATGTTTTGAATCATCTTTAGCAGCTATTAATTTCCAAATAAACTCATACAGATTAAATAAACCTATTTCTAGTAGTACTCAATTAAATCATGAATAAAATAACAAAGTACCCACGTACTTTTATAAATAATCGTCGTATGTCTGAAATACATCGTCTTCATCACAATTACTAGCATTAACGATACAACTATTGTAAACTAGTACTCTACGGTACGACAAAATCAAAATATCAATAAGGATCCGAATGATAGTAAAATCCAAACATAATGTTGTATTAAAAAATCGTAAATAGCTATTCTTGAAAAAATTCGTAAATAACTGGAGACCGGGACACTTAGTGGCTAGGTAGTACTTTGAACGTTGTGGAGCTTCAATAATATGTAGTTGGCGCAATGTCAAATGGGCTTCAATCAACATATCAAGGTGCATCGTCATCATCATCTGACAAATCTGAAACCTATACATAGTACAAAATATAATACAAATTAATTTTGATTTCATCAGAAGAGCACATCTTATACGAGTTATTAAAACCATGAGATGAAGGCAATCTAACAAATGCGAAAAAGATAGCAAAAGTAAACTATACATTATCAATTGTTTATTAAAACAAATAGTTTACTATGACTGCAGGATTAATGAAGTTATCAACAATAGTGAATAAAAGTGATCTCTATTCCCCCTGATCTGTAAATAAAAGTTCAAATGAAAAACCTGGTGAAAAACCTATCCGTGTTCATTACACTTTCGAACAAGCAACTGCACAGTCAAGAGCAAGCAAAACCTCACAAATAGTCAATGGGTATAAACCACACAGTTAAAAGCAACTACGCCAACCTAAGACTATTAACAGTAGTGACGAGAATGTTGTAAGGGTGAACAAACGACATCAGTAGAAGACCCACATAACACAATTCATGATGCCTGCAATAATTGGGTGGTACTTGAGTTCTTCCACTAATTTTTTCTTCCATGTCCTCCATATTATTGGACTGTTACGTTTACATTCCAGCTCATATTATATTTGCAACGTCTAAAACCGACCACCACGTAATTCTATATCGCAATTTAGATCAGAATGCGAGTAAGTCACGTTCCGTTATTCACTAGACAATTGAATTGACGATGATTCGAAAGTGTGACATACGCTGGGGAGAGAAACAACAGGAAGGAGGTGAGACTGCCTGCAAAATAACAACTCAAAATAAAAAAAATGATTAGCAGAAAACATGAAAATGTGAAAAGCATGAAGCAGCCAAGAATCGTTCTCATTAGTACTTGTAACTAAAACAATGATAGATATTATGATAAGCTTGTAAGCCACTGAGCATCTTCCCTTGACTGCTTCATCACCAATAAGTCTGCAAAGATGCTAACATCTGCTTGTCTGAACGCATATCATATTCTAACTTGCCCCATTACAAACTGCAGCTCTCAAACCAGAAAAGAATGTTCCTGCCTGAATTTGTAAAGGTAAGCTCTCAAAGTGATTATCATTTCAGCATACATCAGCTTATCTGCACTCAAACCATACAACTAACAACATTAGGACAGCCTAAAAACAGTTATCCCATCCAACAGATGACTAGCATATCATCAACGATTATTCTCCTAAAACCAATATTCCGTTCCATCAGCATCATTCAGACGATCAGAGGGTGATGATTACCAAGAAACAGTCTGACCCATTGAGCTCCCTTCAGATCCGCCTTCTTAATACACGAGGTAAGTTTGTAAAGAATGCCCTCTATGATTTGATTAGTTATTTTGTTTGGACAATCAATTACCATATCAAAATAATATCTATTTGTCTGTTTCCATATCTGATAAATGAAAGTGTTAATTGCAGCATTTTCGAACCGAGTGGCCTGACCTCCATGCTTGTCCCTCCAATTGCTTATGTCAGATAACGGGATAGCC
Organism: Silene conica; assembly: GCA_029255685.2. NCBI lineage: Eukaryota > Viridiplantae > Streptophyta > Magnoliopsida > Caryophyllales > Caryophyllaceae > Silene > Silene conica. The sequence continues at coordinate 23,704,132 of CM055313.2, read as the reverse complement.
AGACCAAATCACTTACTAGTTTGGTAGATGATTTTCTTTCTATACTCGCAGTCGAAAAGAACGAAAAGATTTCTACGGATTAAGATAGGTCGAGGCTTCCTACAAAATTCTATTTACTCTACCCCGATGCACATTTTGTAAGACAGTAAGAAAAGCATACCACGCATCTGCAATTGAGTCACATACAACAGAAGAGAAGCGTAATATCTTACCCATGGTACGGATTGCATTCACGAATCAAGTCTCAAATTTAGACTACCAGGATACTGTAAGCTCGCTTCACTGACTGTAATGTCGTTTTTGGGGCAAGTTGTTCACTCATGAACATGTATAGTTGTAGGACCACGATGCAACAATAAACAGCAAGCAGGCATGAGGTGCACTAAACTGAGAATAATTCCTTGCAAATACTATAGATTAAAGGGGTGATTCCTTACTTTAAGGAGGCATGAGGTGCACTAAGGCGTTCATCACGCGCAAAGCAAAGGTTTGCGCCTTATGAACATGGCAGATGTCAATAACATTTGATGAACATGTACTGATGTACACATCAAAGTCTATTCATATACAGAAGCCCTTTCTCTATCATATAATAGGTTATCCAATCAGAAAAAACAAAAGGTATAGGCTGAAAGGACTTAACCATTTTAATGTATTTCAATTGCTTCAAAACCTTTTCAGTTTGAAGTTCCTAGAACAAACAAGAAGCTACAAAGTTATAATTCAACAACAAACAAATTTAGGCAAATGTAGATATATTAGGATCGTATGTCACTGCTCAATCTCAGATTAGACAAACATATAATCCAAATAGACAACTTCTATAAGACTAACCTAGCCATGTACATAAGTATCAACACTCACGGATATAGGAGCAAAGAGGGATGTTTAAAGTATTAACAACTCAAACACTGCACCAAGAGGGCCAAGTGATAATTTCTGTACTGGCATCAAAATAAACTTAAAATTATAGGAGAAGCTAGTCCCCTCCTGGTCATATAATACACTGCCATAGTATCAATAATGCGACATAGTTCTCACCTGAGGCATAACACAATCAGCATACGTTGGATCCCAAAGGACTGAGCGAAAGCAATCTCACTAATAAGTTTGAACCTCAAAACGAGGAGCTCTGCAATGTAAGAATTTTTTCAATAGTTATATAGTTATAGTAATAATCCAGCCATTTTTTAACATCGAAACAGTGTGTAACGGTTTCCAAATACAATAACACCAAAGGGATAACAACAAAGGGATATTGAAAAGGGGGGTTTCAAGAGCGGATTTGTCGTCACGCCATGGTTTCTTGAGAAATTCAACATCAGATTCCGCCATTAGTAGCGTCGGTGGGGATGTGTATTGGAGAAGATGAAAGGAATAGAGATCGGTGGGGATGTGCGTTGGAGAAGATAAAAAAATTAGGGTTGAGTAAGAGGGAAATGAAAGAAGTATGGAGCGGTTGTTTTTAATCAATTGACTAATAAAGTTTGGAGCGGTTTGATACAGTACACAAGATAGAATATGGGCTAAAAGGAGGCTGACGCTCTATAAAAGCGTCGACCCAAAAGTGTCAACAATGCAAGGGATTTGTTGTAGTGGTTGTGAAGGCGGTCAGTTCTGTTTTGCGAAGTTCGGGGGTTGTCATTGCTGGGTTGTGACTGCGTGTGTTTCCTTTCTTGTTTATCACGTTTGGTTTGTTGGTAGGGTAATTAAGAGGGTATATTTTCTTACCTATTTTAGCACTAATTTTATTAATTAGTATATTTGAGGCATGATTTGGTTATTACTCAATTTAATTATGATTAGTATACAAATATCTTTATTTGACATGATAACTATATTTAGATTATTTTGGTTGGTTAAGGCTAATATCCATTTTAATGTTGGTGTGGTATACTATAAAGTTAATAATTTTGATGAGACAATTTTGTATGCTATTTTAATAAGGTAACATTGTTATGATAATTTTATAATTTATAAATATAATGGGTTCATAATTAATGTGTGGTTATGAGCATGCTTAAGGATATGTATATAGTACGTTATGAGTGATCGGTTAAGGGGACATGATCAATTAATCGAGTAATATTGTCTAGTTGCCTGGATAGTATTTAATATTAAGTAATATTTATAGGAACGGAATTCGAAGTGGAATATTTCTAGACGGTGATTTCTATTTGAAGACTGCTATATTCAGGTAAGTTACACTGGTATTTTACTCTGTATTCAGTTACGTGTGGATGTGTATTGCCTGTTGAATGCAAGTATGAATTCTGAGCATGATAGTTTAGGGCTATTTATTGTGTGTTGCATTCATAATCATGGCATATGCATTGGATACTGAGAAAGATTGGATCAGATATTGTTCTGATGTAAAGCCCAGGGTGGTTCTGCAGACCAGGCCTGGTGTCTTATTAGCTTTTGAGCTGGTGTTCGGCGACGGCTGATTATAGTCTGCCGGGAGGTTCGGTATGGCTGGGAGTTACGGGTTTGAGAATGAGAATGAGATTGAGCTCGAGCATGACATAATCATTTGCATATTACTGTTTGTTTGCATTACTTATTATTGTGTTATCCTACTCAACCGCGAAGTTGATAGTGTATTCGTGTTCACCTACAATGATCCGGAATGGGGAGTAGATCTTTCAGGTCAGAGACAGGTGGACTAGGACTGGGCATGGAAGAGGGACATGAACTAGACCTACCTAGCTACTAGATCACTTAGTTTTGTTTTTCATAGTTGAACATTTAACTATTTCAGTTGTTTTGGAAGTCCTTTGGACTATATCTTGTAATAGTTTCAGTTTAACCATTTATACTTAAAGTACTGTGTTTTTTTCATTATGTATATCTACTACCCTGGTTTATCCAGGATGGTAACGGTCCTATTTACTCTGGAAGTCCTAGTTCAGGCCCCTAGGTAAATGGGGGTGTTACAAAGTGGTATCAGAGAGAACGATCCTCAGGCCTAAACTAAAATGAAAATAATGAACATAGGAGTGTCTAAATAAAATGAACCCCAGACTAGTAACTGTTAGGAGCCCTAGGAGTTGGGATGAGTTAGGGGCCCCCTCAAACCAAACCACCGGCCCTTTCAGTCTAACCTGGTTATCTTGAGAGTTGAAGAGTGTGGGTAGTATGGAAAGACACAAGGCAGATATATAATATATGTATGTTGTACTAACATTTCAGCGCCAATGGAATGAGGTAAGTTATGATGTGAAAGATGGATGAGTATATATATGTATATTGTGAAGCATGAAAGTGATGTTACATGATGAGTGACACGTATATGTTGTTATTTCCAAGCATTGAGAACATGAGTTTATATCTTAGTTTTGAATATGAGTGTGATTTGTATGAATATATGCATGCGGTTATGTGATCCCTAAGCCTTTAGGTAGACTTCTAATGCGATGTTAAATAGGGCTTAACCATATGAAAGAAGTTACATGCTAGGTTATGTATGTTAGCAAGACCAAATCAGAGTATGAGTTGACCTAGGATGCTCATAAATTTTGTCACTTGTGTAGCAAAATGCCTCCCAGGAGAGAACCCAACGCTGCTAACGTATCACAGGAGGAATTCGATCGCCTACTAGCTATGAACGCCGCTCTCTTAGCTAGGATAGGGGCAAATACTCAATCGGATGCAATCAAAATGAGCAATAATATTTCTAGGCATAACCCCACCAAGTTCGATGGGGAAGGAGCACCAAGTTTGCTAGCGGAATGGATGAGGGTGGTCCAAGCTGTATTCTATCTTAAGGGTACAACTAGGTTATGGTGGAATCATAATAAAGAAGAGATCAAGGCAGCTGTAGAAGAGACTGGGTCAGAATATGTACGCTGGGAAGGGTTCAAGGGGATTTTATCCTCTAAGTTCGTGCCGGAGCATGTGAAAGGGAAGCTGAGAGCTGAGTTCGATTCATTCAAGATGGCCGAAGGGATGACTGTGGAGGCATATCACAGTAAGTTTTTGCAGCTGGCAGAGAATGTAGCTGACTTGGGCTACACATCGGAGATGTTAGCAGCTAGGTTTGAGAAGGGGCTGACCCTTGATATCAAGAGAAGTATGCTGGCAACTAAGCCCACGACTGTGGAAGATATATATGAGAGGGTTGGCCAGGCAGAAAGACTCGCTGACATGATTAAGGAAGAGGAGAAGACCAAGGGTGACAAGAGGAAAGCAGAATCTAGGGCCGAAAGTGTTGGGGCTGGTGTCCTTGACAATTAAGTACAATGACTTATTAAATCTTTTTAAGGATCACAAGGGCATACTTCTGTATTATTACCAGTTGATCCACGTTTATCAATAACGGTTGGCTTGCTAGATAAGTTTGACGTTATTGTCATACGGATGGCGGTGGTCAACTGGTCCCTATACGTCACACCTATAGGACACGTTTGAGAGATGTGAAGGTATGAAAATACAGTCACATTTTGCCGGATATGACTAAACGGTTAGTCAGAGGTATTGACTATTAAATTAGTCAATAAGATGTTGAGATTATTATTTAATACGGATTAAATAATTTTAGCTAATACAGATTACATGATTAATTCGTAAATTAAATATAAACGGTTATATTTAATTAAATATTGTATTCGCGTATTAATATAAACAGTTATATTAATTTGGGTAATTATACAATATTCTATTTTGCCAGACCATTATTAATACATCGACTGTATTAATATCTGATAACATGTTACGATTTATAAATAAAACCCGCGAACAACTTAAAGCTAAATGGGTCGAATCACGCATTGGAATAAGGTAAGAGTGGAAAGCCCACTCCTACCCGACATCTATTTCGGCCGGCCTCATGTAGTATATAAGGAGAGTCCTTCTCCTTATATCAACTACTCTTGTTGCACTGTAACATAATTCTCAAGTAAAATTAGGGTTTGAGAGCATTCTTCTCCCAAAACCTCAGATCTCACATCTAAAACCTCAAGGGCTCTCCCTATATTGCAAGGCAATTGGAGAGGATTTCTAGCACACGCGGCCACGTCTCAAACTAAGTCTTGGGTGCAAGTTATAGGAGGGAATTTGCATTAATTCCTGTTCTTAGGCCTTTTGCGCGAGGACTAAAGGTTGTACTTCTTTTCTCATGTTTTTAATCTTATGACGATATTCACAATTGCATATTTCATTATAATCCTGCAAATTTAGGGTGAATACGCGTTTTATTCCCCACAAGTGGTATCAGAGCCTTAGGCCATGAAAATTTTACAATTGTGTCTTTCATAAGAATTAAATTTTTGAAAACCGTACATTCTGTCGCAGGCACTCGATCGAGTCCCTGTTGCACTCGATCGAGTGCCCTCGTACCAGGCCCGTGCGTGTGATTTTTGTGAGAAATCGATCTTGTTATTCGATTTTTATTTGCATATTGTTAATTAATCGATATTTTTAGCAATATGTGAATCTTTTGTTGTTGTTTATATATGATTTACACGTTTTAAATCCAAGTTATAAACTCGTTTGAGATTTAAAAGTGCAGCGATTGCGTTTTAAAGAGTCACTCGATCGAGCCCCTGCTGCACTCGATCGAGTGACACTGGCACTCGATTGAGTGCCTCTGCTGCTCGGTCGAGTGCTCCTGTTTCGGGCTCCCTTTTTCGAAAATAACTCGTTTTCTTATTTTCACATGGCTTAAAATAATATACTGTATACGGAAATAGTATATTATTTAGTGAAACGGTTCACCCTCGTTTGATACATATTGTTTTAAAACAGTTTAAAATAATGGATTATATGTTTATTAAAATTGGTGATTAAAGCGGTATAATCACATAATTTTAATCTTAAAAGGTGGTTTGGTATAAATTTATTAATCATAATAACGGTATTATGTCATGTAAAAATTGTTTTTAGTTGATGCATTTTATTTATCGTCTTGTGAATGCCATGAATGCTTTCAATAACGTATTTAATTTTTGCAAACGGTTGTAACTTAGTGTGGCTTTAGAAGATTGTGTCACCGTAATGATGGGACACGATCTTGCTTGTAATTTTGAGATCTTGAATCTCCGTTTTGGGTTTTTGCCATGTAATTACTTTTGTATTTAAATTAGAATGTATCTAGGACTACTTTTGTAATTTAAATTAGTAATTTTGTGAAGACCAAAGACAAGACGGAGGCCGGATGCTCACTCCCGCTGCAAGGACCAAGATGGAACATCAAGACAAGCTTCTAGGGTCCAACAGTGGATTCCAAGTTGTTTTATGTTTATTTTGGTAGGATAGGCCACACTAGGACTTTTATTTACGTTTATTGCATTTATCTTTATGCTTTCATCGATAATAGCTTGCATCATATTCCGCCTAAAAACCAAACCACCTATATCATGCCTGAAAACTGACTCATGTAGAGGTCACGCGTTAGTTTTCTGTGACAATACAGATGTCACATGTCATTATAAAGCCATCACTTTATTTAATTCATTCACGAATATGCTAGTTTTAGTTCACTTAAATATGGATAAATAAAAGTTCATGGGGTCTTCCTCGTATAACCAAAAATTGAGATTAGTCTTTATAAATCAGCCTCCCATGAATCCCTTCTTCGTCGGTAGGCATAATATGACCCCTTCTACGTCGGGTAAGTGGGAACAGATGATTTATTTTATCTCAACATCATGGTCACTCGATAATATTCCAGTGACTGAGATGGACTAATAGATAGGATTTACGGAAATCTATCGACCAAGAGTTCCAACGATTGGAATTATCCAAACTGTGGGCTTATCAATATACGGAAATTGAGTCTTGGGATCGTTTATATAATTCTTGAGGGAGATCAATTATATAAATGCATGAGTCTACGAGTTTAAATTCAATTTAATATAGACTTAAATCACAACAATAAGTTGCTTATATGGTTTTGTTTTATCTTCTTTTCAGTGTAGAACACGTTCATTAAAACTGCTGTAAAACTAAAATGGCTGGTGAAGACCCAATGCCAAGTGCCAAGCTAGCACGTGAATCCTGGCTAAAAGCCTTCATGGACTCCATGAATCAGTCAACTAGACTGAGGAATGATGGGTCAAACTTCTCTGACTGGGAGGCAGCACTACGGAATGCTGCCATTGCTGACGGAAAGCTCAAGTTCTTAACTGAGCCCATTCCGCCACACCCAGGAACTGGAGCTAGAGCCAACGAAATTCGCGCTCATAGCGATTTCGTTATGGAAGCGGGTGCGATAAAGAACGTACTCATCTATGCAATGGAATCCAATTTGCAAAGACGCTTCATAACCCATGGTGCAAACAAGATTTTCACCACGCTTACTAACGAATTCTCCAAGGCTCCGAGAATCGTTTCTTATGAGCATACCTGTCGCTTCTTTGAGGCGAAACTCCAGAAGGGCCAAGCTGTTAGCCCACATATTCTCAACATGATTGAGAATATCGAGAAACTGGAGTCCCTAAACTGCAAGATCAGTGAGAACATCATCGTTGATCGCATGCTTCATTCGCTTCATGATGGGTTCGCCCTCTTTAGGGCCAACTACTACATGAACGACATGAAGAAGACTCCCCATGAGCTCCACTCCCTTCTCGTACAGACTGAGAAGGATCTAAATTTGAGTGGGAGTCTAAAGCAGGATGTTCTCATGATCTCAAGTAAGGGAAAAGGTAAAGGGAAGGCTAAAGCTCAGGGCGACCTAGCGGTAGGTAAGCCCAGGTTCAAGAAACCAGGATTTGCTAAGAGTGGGCCTGGTGAGTCGAGTAATTCACAAGGCAAGACAAAGAGCAAAGATACAAGCATGGAATGTCACCATTGCCACAAGACTGGGCATTGGAGGCGCTCATGCCCCGTGTATCGCGAGGACATTAAAGCAGGCCGTGTTACTCCTGTTGGTATGTCTTCTTCTTCTTTTATTCACATGATTGAGATTAAACATGCAAGTTGCGGAACTTGGGTACTTGATACTGGTTGTGGTTCTCATCTATGTAATCATGTGCAGGGCCTCCGAAACCAAGAACCCCTAATCAAGGGTGAGGTGGACCTGCGTGTCGGGAATGGAGCACGTGTGGCTGCAGTCTCGAAGGGAACATACGTAATCCAGCTTCCAAGTGGATTCGAGTTATTTTTATATAACTGTTATTATGTTCCTAGTTTATCCAAAAACATTATTTCAGTTTCTGCACTTGACAAACTTGGTTTTTCATTTGTAATAGAGAATAATAGCTGTATTTTCTCCTTACACAATATGATTTATGGCAAGGCAGTTTCCATGAATGGAATTTATGTTTTAGATCAAACTACCGAGATATTACATGTGAATAATAAAAGAATAAAGGTAGGTGACAAAGATCAAACTTACCTATGGCATTGTCGAATGGGACACATAAATGAGAAACGCGTTAAACAGCTCATACAGAATGGAGCTATTTCGGCCTTTGATTTCGAATCATATGGCACGTGTGAATCATGTCTCATCGGCAAAATGACTCGTATTTCCTTCAAAGGTGTTGGAATGCGCGCTGCCGACCTATTAGGACTCATACATACGGACGTATGTGGCCCTATGTCGATCAACGCACGAGATGGCTATAGGTATTTCATCACTTTCACGGATGATTTGAGTAGATATGGCTATGTCTACTTGATGAAACATAAAAGTGAATCCTTTGACAAGTTCAAAGAATACCAGAATCGGGTACAGAACCAGCTGGGTAGAAAGATTAAAGCACTACGCTCGGATCGTGGTGGTGAGTATCTTTCACGCGAGTTTGATCAACACCTAAAAGACTGTGGGATCGTGCTACAGTTGACTCCACCTGGAACACCACAATTAAATGGTGTGTCCGAACGGAGAAATCGAACTTTACTCGATATGGTTCGATCCATGATGAGTCACACCGTTGTGCCTGATTCATTGTGGGGCTATGCTCTTTTGTCGGCCGCTCTAATACTTAACCGAAGTCCGTCTAAAGCTGTTGACAAGACTCCATTCGAGTTATGGAAGGGAACGGTCCCTAACTTGTCCTTTATTTCGGGTTTGGGGCTGCGAGGCTTATGTCAAGTGGAGACACGAGGATAAGCTCGGCCCGCGATCGGTCAAGACATACTTTATAGGCTATCCAAAGGGAACGTTTGGTCATTACTTCTACTTGCCTACCGAACAACGTGTTTTTGTTGCGGCTAGTGCGACGTTCTTAGAGAAAGAATTTCTCGAGAACAAGTCGAGTAATAGAACCTTCGAGTTATCGGAGGTTCAAGAACCAACTACCGAGCAACCATTGGAGGAAACAGTACCTTCAACCGAGGCTGCGGTAGATATCCCTGAGGAACCTAGGAGGTCAGGAAGAGTCTCTATTCCTCCGGACAGATACATTGGTATGGTCGAGGAACACGATACAGATGACGTCTTACTCCTAGAGGGTAATGAACCCACAACCTATAAAGGTGCCATGACCAGTTCTGACTCAAAGCTATGGCTAGAAGCCATGAAATCCGAGATGGACTCCATGTATGAGAACAACGTGTGGGATCTTGTGGACCTACCTACAAAGGTACGTCCCCTTCAATGCAAATGGCTTTACAAGATAAAGCATGCCGTGGAAGGACAACAAGATATCCATAAGGCTAGACTAGTTGCTAAAGGTTTCACCCAAGTGCCAGGCTTGCACTACGATGAGATTTTTGCACCCGTAGTCATGCTACGTTCCATTCGGATTATCTTAGCGATCGCCGCATTTCATGACTATGAAATATGGCAAATGGACGTTAAAACCGCCTTCTTAAACGGTTATTTGGAGGAAGAGTTGTACATGGTACAACCCGAGGGTTTTATCGATCCAGCACATCCTAAGAAAGTTTGCAAGCTTAAGCGTTCCATCTATGGACTTAAGCAAGCATCGCGGAGTTGGAATCATCGCTTCGACCAAGTGATAAAAGAGAATGGGTTCATTCGATCAGTCGAGGAACCATGTCTCTATATCAAGTCGAGTGGGAGCAAGATTCTATTCCTAGTACTGTATGTCGATGACATACTCTTGATTGGGAATGACATACCTCTCTTATCTTCGGTTAAAGCATGGTTGAAAAACCATTTCCAGATGAAAGATCTGGGAGAGGCACAAAGAATTTTGGGCATCCGTATCTACAGGGATAGATCACGACGGATGTTGTCTCTCAGTCAGGAATCTTATATAGAGAAGATTCTGGAGAGATTCAGCATGACGAACTCCAAGAAGGGGTTCCTTCCTATGACTCCTGGGCTTCACTTGAGCAAAACTCAAGAAGCTAAGTCAGTGGAAGAGAAAGAGCGCATGAGTCGGATTCCTTATGCCTCGGCAATAGGATCGATCATGTATGCCATGATATGCACACGTCCAGACGTTGCATATGCATTGAGTATGACCAGTCGATTCCAAGCTCATCCAGGTGAACCACACTGGATGGCCGTGAAAAACATTCTTAAGTACCTACGGAGGACTAAAGATTGGGGATTGACTTTTGGAGGCGACTCGACGCTCTGCGCCACGGGTTACGCAGATGCTAGCTTCCAAACAGATCGAGATGACTCGAAATCTCAGTCTGGATTTGTCTTTACTCTTAATGGCGCTGCTGTCAGCTGGAAAAGTTCTAAACAGAGTGTTACAACAGATTCTACGACTGAGTTCGAGTACTATGCCGCCTCGGAAGCAGCTAAGGAAGCAATATGGATTCGTCAATTCTTACAAGGACTATCAGTAGTGCCTAGTTCGAATGACCCAATCACCGTTTATTGTGACAATAGCGGTGCCATCTTCCAAGCTAAGGAGCATAAGTCTAGCAGCAAGGCTAGGCATGTACAACGGAAAGCTCATCTAATCAGAGATTACGTGGAGCAAAAGGAGATTCTTATTGAAAAGATCGCTACGGATGACAACATAGCTGATCCTCTCACAAAAGCATTACCACGTGATAAGCATGAAGGGCACATTCATTCCATGGGAATTGGATGTGTTCCTAAGTTGTAGTACTCTTTTATGAATTCATGTAATAATTCATTTTCTCGTGTACTCTATTCAACCTTATTGTTATGATATAAAATGTTTTGTTTCTCATGTGGAATTGTACGCCAATTTTGAACACCACAAAGTGAACTGATTAACATTACATCGTTTTGGTCCTTGATTACCCACTTGAGCTGATAACTCAGGTAATCATTTTGTGACGTTGGTTGATGGTGGGTTCAACGAGCCATAAGTCACGCGGCTGACTGACCAATCACAAAGGCGAGTTATACGGATATCTCGTAGGACACCCTGTGACATCGTTATGGAGTCCTAAATGTTTTATAACATTGGGTGCCAGGTCGTGGATAGGACCTCCATAGTGTTCCTTAGAGTCGAGTCTTTTGACTTTCAACTGTGTCTTGAGATTAAGACAGATTTTGGGTAACTTTGGTTTCTTTCCCACGGTCACCGTAACAGGGGCCAAGAGGATTTTTTCTGGGTTATTTCATGCTGGGCGATATCGGCAGGATTCGAGTTGAGGGAAATATCCAAACCCTTATCAGGATTTTATCATTTCTCAGGGCCACTCGAGGAGTAGTAACTGAAATGCATGGCCATGCTCGAATACAGATTCGTTTTATCAGTTAAGTTACACTCTAGTCGGGGAAACCACTCTTGATACAGATCGCTTGTGAGATACGACCTTTGCGAATGCGGATTTGCAAATTGTCTTACATTGAGTGGGAGAAATTTTAAAAGGATATGAGATTCGGTTATCGCACCTACACTTGTACGGACAAGTGGGAGTTTGTTGGAGATTGTGTCCTCCACATGTAGTGTGATAACGTCATTGAACATACCCTTGTACGGACAAGTGGGAGATTGTTGGGGCTGGTGTCCTTGACAATTAAGTACAATGACTTATTAGATCTTTTTAAGGATCACAAGGGCATACTTCTGTATTATTACCAGTTGATCCACGTTTATCAATAACGGTTGGCTTGCTAGATAAGTTTGACGTTATTGTCATACGGATGGCGGTGGTCAACTGGTCCCTATACGTCACACCTATAGGACACGTTTGAGAGATGTGAAGGTATGAAAATACAGTCACATTTTGCCGGATATGACTAAACGGTTAGTCAGAGGTATTGACTATTAAATTAGTCAATAAGATGTTGAGATTATTATTTAATACGGATTAAATAATTTTAGCTAATACGGATTACATGATTAATTCGTAAATTAAATATAAACGGTTATATTTAATTAAATATTGTATTCGCGTATTAATATAAACAGTTATATTAATTTGGGTAATTATACAATATCGTATTTTGTCAGACCATTATTAATACATCGACTGTATTAATATCTGATAACATGTTACGATTTATAAATAAAACCCGCGAACAACTTAAAGCTAAATGGGTCGAATCACGCATTGGAATAAGGTAAGAGTGGAAAGCCCACTCCTACCCGACATCTATTTCGGCCGGCCTCATGTAGTATATAAGGAGAGTCCTTCTCCTTATATCAACTACTCTTGTTGCACTGTAACATAATTCTCAAGTAAAATTAGGGTTTGAGAGCATTCTTCTCCCAAAACCTCAGATCTCACATCTAAAACCTCAAGGGCTCTCCCTATATTGCAAGGCAATTGGAGAGGATTTCTAGCACACGCGGCCACGTCTCAAACTAAGTCTTGGGTGCAAGTTATAGGAGGGAATTTGCATTAATTCCTGTTCTTAGGCCTTTTGCGCGAGGACTAAAGGTTGTACTTCTTTTCTCATGTTTTTAATCTTATGACGATATTCACAATTGCATATTTCATTATAATCCTGCAAATTTAGGGTGAATACGCGTTTTATTCCCCACAAGTGGTATCAGAGCCTTAGGCCATGAAAATTTTACAATTGTGTCTTTCATAAGAATTAAATTTTTGAAAACCGTACATTCTGTCGCAGGCACTCGATCGAGTCCCTGTTGCACTCGATCGAGTGCCCTCGTACCAGGCCCGTGCGTGTGATTTTTGTGAGAAATCGATCTTGTTATTCGATTTTTATTTGCATATTGTTAATTAATCGATATTTTTAGCAATATGTGAATCTTTTGTTGTTGTTTATATATGATTTACACGTTTTAAATCCAAGTTATAAACTCGTTTGAGATTTAAAAGTGCAGCGATTGCGTTTTAAAGAGTCACTCGATCGAGCCCCTGCTGCACTCGATCGAGTGACACTGGCACTCGATCGAGTGCCTCTGCTGCTCGGTCGAGTGCTCCTGTTTCGGGCTCCCTTTTTCGAAAATAACTCGTTTTCTTATTTTCACATGGCTTAAAATAATATACTGTATACGGAAATAGTATATTATTTAGTGAAACGGTTCACCCTCGTTTGATACATATTGTTTTAAAACAGTTTAAAATAATGGATTATATGTTTATTAAAATTGGTGATTAAAGCGGTATAATCACATAATTTTAATCTTAAAAGGTGGTTTGGTATAAATTTATTAATCATAATAACGGTATTATGTCATGTATAAATTGTTTTTAGTTGATGCATTTTATTTATCGTCTTGTGAATGCCATGAATGCTTTCAATAACGTATTTAATTTTTGCAAATGGTTGTAACTTAGTGTGGCTTTAGAAGATTGTGTCACCGTAATGATGGGACACGATCTTGCTTGTAATTTTGAGATCTTGAATCTCCGTTTTGGGTTTTTGCCATGTAATTACTTTTGTATTTAAATTAGAATGTATCTAGGACTACTTTTGTAATTTAAATTAGTAATTTTGTGAAGACCAAAGACAAGACGGAGGCCGGATGCTCACTCCCGCTGCAAGGACCAAGATGGAACATCAAGACAAGCTTCTAGGGTCCAACAGTGGATTCCAAGTTGTTTTATGTTTATTTTGGTAGGATAGGCCACACTAGGACTTTTATTTACGTTTATTGCATTTATCTTTATGCTTTCATCGATAATAGCTTGCATCATATTCCGCCTAAAAACCAAACCACCAATATCATGCCTGAAAACTGACTCATGTAGAGGTCACGCGTTAGTTTTCTGTGACAATACAGATGTCACATGTCATTATAAAGCCATCACTTTATTTAATTCATTCACGAATATGCTAGTTTTAGTTCACTTAAATATGGATAAATAAAAGTTGATGGGGTCTTCCTCGTATAACCAAAAATTGAGATTAGTCTTTATAAATCAGCCTCCCATGAATCCCTTCTTCGTCGGTAGGCATAATATGACCCCTTCTACGTCGGGTAAGTGGGAACAGATGATTTATTTTATCTCAACATCATGGTCACTCGATAATATTCCAGTGACTGAGATGGACTAATAGATAGGATTTACGGAAATCTATCGACCAAGAGTTCCAACGATTGGAATTAGCCAAACTGTGGGCTTATCAATATACGGAAATTGAGTCTTGGGATCGTTTATATAATTCTTGAGGGAGATCAATTATATAAATGCATGAGTCTACGAGTTTAAATTCAATTTAATATAGACTTAAATCACAACAATAAGTTGCTTATATGGTTTTGTTTTATCTTCTTTTCAGTGTAGAACACGTTCATTAAAACTGCTGTAAAACTAAAATGGCTGGTGAAGACCCAATGCCAAGTGCCAAGCCAGCACGTGAATCCTGGCTAAAAGCCTTCATGGACTCCATGAATCAGTCAACTAGACTGAGGAATGATGGGTCAAACTTCTCTGACTGGGAGGCAGCACTACGGAATGCTGCCATTGCTGACGGAAAGCTCAAGTTCTTAACTGAGCCCATTCCGCCACACCCAGGAACTGGAGCTAGAGCCAACGAAATTCGCGCTCATAGCGATTTCGTTATGGAAGCGGGTGCGATAAAGAACGTACTCATCTATGCAATGGAATCCAATTTGCAAAGACGCTTCATAACCCATGGTGCAAACAAGATTTTCACCACGCTCACTAACGAATTCTCCAAGGCTCCGAGAATCGTTTCTTATGAGCATACCTGTCGCTTCTTTGAGGCGAAACTCCAGAAGGGCCAAGCTGTTAGCCCACATATTCTCAACATGATTGAGAATATCGAGAAACTGGAGTCCCTAAACTGCAAGATCAGTGAGAACATCGTCGTTGATCGCATGCTTCATTCGCTTCATGATGGGTTCGCCCTCTTTAGGGCCAACTACTACATGAGAAACGACCCGTGAGCCAGTTCAGCCTCGGAGGATGGACGGGAGGAGCCCTAGCGCAGTCAGCAGTTGGTTGGCATCCAGGGCTAGGTTTCAATCCATCCGTAGTAACCGACCCGCCTGCCAACCACCCGTCCTCAGACCCTTGGGGAGGAGCCCCTCCTGGCTTCTTCCCTCCGCATGTCAACCCGTCCTCAGGTCCTTGGGGAGGAGCCCCTCCTGGCTTCCTCCTTCCGCCAACCAATCCGTTCTCAGGAGAAGGCAGCCTATCAGACCAGCGTTACCAAGAGCTGAAGGACCTGATCAACAAAATACCCGGCATGCCAAGGCCCATGGAGAAAGCTTCCCAAGACAGCTATGCATATTCACCCTTCATTGACAACATTTCTCTAATCAATGTGCCCAAGGGGTTTTTGCCACCCACCATGACACTATACGATGGTACGGCCGACCCCCTGGACCAGATCAATTAGTACAAGCAGAAAATGATGGTGGTGACCGCAACCGGAGCACTCAAAGAAGCCTGCATGTGCAAGGGATTTGGATCAACCCTGTCTGGAGCAGCTCTGCACTGGTTCGCAGGACTGCCCAACCGCAGCATATCTTCCTTCGCGGATCTGGTCAATGCCTTTAATCAGCAGTTCGCCAGCAGCATGAAGCCAGAGAAGCAGACCAGTGATCTTTACAGGATTGTTCAAGGATTCGAGGAAACAACTCGAGATTACCTCACCAGATTCAACAAGGAGAAGGTCGCCATTCCGAATTGTGATGTACCCACCGCCATTGAAGCCTTCCGCAGAGGGTTACATCACAATTCAGACTTGTACAAGCAGTTGACAATGCACCCATGCACTGCCTTTGCTGATGTACAGGCCCAGGCAGTTGCAACAATGAGGCTGGAAGAGGATGCTGCCTCCAGAAGAAGTACCTACGACACAGAACATGTATCCAGGAAAGCGCCAGTGGAAAAGAGGGGTGAAAGATCAAAGCCCTATAACAAACCAATGAGTAAAGTGTCAGAGAGCACCGGTGGTAAAAGCGATGCAGATACACCTCCGAAGGTCAGCGAGTATGGCTTTACCACCGGGATGGCTGGCCTGTTAAAAGCTTTGAAAGAACTTAAGGGAGTCAGATGGCCAAAAAAGAAAGAGGAACGACCCAACGACCGCCGTGATGCCAACAAAATATGTGAATTTTATGATGACATAGGCCATACCACGGACGAATGCTATACTGTAATACTCCGTATTTTTATTTCGTTTTATTTAGTTATCTTAATTTTATTGGATGTCGATGTCGATGGGATATAATAAAAGCGATATTATATTGTTGAACGAGGTGCTTTATGGGTTGTGTTTTCGGGTCGTAAGTGTGAGTGTTTAACAAAACCGAGTCCTAGCTACATTATTTGGATATTGGGGTGCGTGAGATGCTGACCCATACACGGAAAATCATGCGTATGGACCTAGGTTTGCGTGCATAAACACAACCCACACACAATATTATCAGCTCTGAAATTAGAATTTCAAAAACACCTGACTGCCGCCCTATATAAACACCCAAACTAAACCCTATTCTGACCTAAACGACTCTCACTCACTCACACACATCAACAGCCGCCACATCTGAGTTTTCAAAAGAAGGTTCGACACGGTGGTCATGGGGTCCTAGGGGTGGTCGTTGGCAAGGGCAAGAAGGTATGCTCACAATGTTTTCTCGTTTTTTTCCTGTTTGCAGTCATTTTCAATTGAATTGTTCATCATGTATATGTGTTTGTAGTTTATGTTTTTCGCATGCTTTTTAATCTTGGATGTATAATAGTTGTTTTTGGATCCCAAAGAGGCCGTCGTTGACCGTTATTGACCGTCGGAGGTGGTGGTATAGTCGTGGTGTCAGAATGCGTTTTTAACAAATTTGCAGAGTGTTGTTCTATGTACGTATGTTCTAATTGAATTCGAGTCTTTATGTGTATGTGTCTGTCATGGGTGTTTGGGGTATTTGAATTAGTACAGTCAGGGGGAACTTAGGGTGGTTATAATGGTGGCTCGTGGTGGTTGGTAACATTTCTACGTTAGGTTTCGTTTGGCGCAGTAAGAACGTGAAAACAGAGCAGGTTGTGGACTGTCGGGTTTCGTGTGGTAATTTAGCGTGGCGGTTGGTGTTCGACGACCACTGGTTCCTCCACAGGGACCACCGCGTCTCAGAGGCGAGCCCAGTGGTGCCACTGGTGTGATCAGAGGTGGAACCTGGTGCGTGGGTGCGGTTGTTGTGAAGGCGGTCAGTTCTGTTTTGCGAAGTTCGGGGGTTGTCATTGCTGGGTTGTGACTGCGTGTGTTTCCTTTCTTGTTTATCACGTTTGGTTTGTTGGTAGGGTAATTAAGAGGGTATATTTTCTTACCTATTTTAGCACTAATTTTATTAATTAGTATATTTGAGGCATGATTTGGTTATTACTCAATTTAATTATGATTAGTATACAAATATCTTTATTTGACATGATAACTATATTTAGATTATTTTGGTTGGTTAAGGCTAATATCCATTTTAATGTTGGTGTGGTATACTATAAAGTTAGTAATTTTGATGAGACAATTTTGTATGCTATTTTAATAAGGTAACATTGTTATGATAATTTTATAATTTATAAATATAATGGGTTCATAATTAATGTGTGGTTATGAGCATGCTTAAGGATATGTATATAGTACGTTATGAGTGATCGGTTAAGGGGACATGATCAATTAATCGAGTAATATTGTCTAGTTGCCTGGATAGTATTTAATATTAAGTAATATTTATAGGAACGGAATTCGAAGTGGAATATTTCTAGACGGTGATTTCTATTTGAAGACTGCTATATTCAGGTAAGTTACACTGGTATTTTACTCTGTATTCAGTTACGTGTGGATGTGTATTGCCTGTTGAATGCAAGTATGAATTCTGAGCATGATAGTTTAGGGCTATTTATTGTGTGTTGCATTCATAATCATGGCATATGCATTGGATACTGAGAAAGATTGGATCAGATATTGTTCTGATGTAAAGCCCAGGGTGGTTCTGCAGACCAGGCCTGGTGTCTTATTAGCTTTTGAGCTGGTGTTCGGCGACGGCTGATTATAGTCTGCCGGGAGGTTCGGTATGGCTGGGAGTTACGGGTTTGAGAATGAGAATGAGATTGAGCTCGAGCATGACATAATCATTTGCATATTACTGTTTGTTTGCATTACTTATTATTGTGTTATCCTACTCAACCGCGAAGTTGATAGTGTATTCGTGTTCACCTACAATGATCCGGAATGGGGAGTAGATCTTTCAGGTCAGAGACAGGTGGACTAGGACTGGGCATGGAAGAGGGACATGAACTAGACCTACCTAGCTACTAGATCACTTAGTTTTGTTTTTCATAGTTGAACATTTAACTATTTCAGTTGTTTTGGAAGTCCTTTGGACTATATCTTGTAATAGTTTCAGTTTAACCATTTATACTTAAAGTACTGTGTTTCTTTCATTATGTATATCTACTACCCTGGTTTATCCAGGATGGTAACGGTCCTATTTACTCTGGAAGTCCTAGTTCAGGCCCCTAGGTAAATGGGGGTGTTACAAAGTGGTATCAGAGAGAACGATCCTCAGGCCTAAACTAAAATGAAAATAATGAACATAGGAGTGTCTAAATAAAATGAACCCCAGACTAGTAACTGTTAGGAGCCCTAGGAGTTGGGATGAGTTAGGGCCCCCCTCAAACCAAACCACCGGCCCTTTCAGTCTAACCTGGTTATCTTGAGAGTTGAAGAGTGTGGGTAGTATGGAAAGACACAAGGCAGATATATAATATATGTATGTTGTACTAACATTTCAGTGCCAAGGGAATGAGGTAAGTTATGATGTGAAAGATGGATGAGTATATATATGTATATTGTGAAGCATGAAAGTGATGTTACATGATGAGTGACACGTATATGTTGTTATTTCCAAGCATTGAGAACATGAGTTTATATCTTAGTTTTGAATATGAGTGTGATTTGTATGAATATATGCATGCGGTTATGTGATCCCTAAGCCTTTAGGTAGACTTCTAATGCGATGTTAAATAGGGCTTAACCATATGAAAGAAGTTACATGCTAGGTTATGTATGTTAGCAAGACCAAATCAGAGTATGAGTTGACCTAGGATGCTCATAAATTTTGTCACTTGTGTAGCAAAATGCCTCCCAGGAGAGAACCCAACGCTGCTAACGTATCACAGGAGGAATTCGATCGCCTACTAGCTATGAACGCCGCTCTCTTAGCTAGGATTGGGGCAAATACTCAATCGGATGCAATCAAAATGAGCAATAATATTTCTAGGCATAACCCCACCAAGTTCGATGGGGAAGGAGCACCAAGTTTGCTAGCGGAATGGATGAGGGTGGACCAAGCTGTATTCTATCTGAAGGGTACAACTAGGTTATGGTGGAATCATAATAAAGAAGAGATCAAGGCAGCTGTAGAAGAGACTGGGTCAGAATATGTACGCTGGGAAGGGTTCAAGGGGATTTTATCCTCTAAGTTCGTGCCGGAGCATGTGAAAGGGAAGCTGAGAGCTGAGTTCGATTCATTCAAGATGGCCGAAGGGATGACTGTGGAGGCATATCACAGTAAGTTTTTGCAGCTGGCAGAGAATGTAGCTGACTTGGGCTACACATCGGAGATGTTAGCAGCTAGGTTTGAGAAGGGGCTGACCCTTGATATCAAGAGAAGTATGCTGGCAACTAAGCCCACGACTGTGGAAGATATATATGAGAGGGTTGGCCAGGCAGAAAGACTCGCTGACATGATTAAAGAAGAGGAGAAGACCAAGGGTGATAAGAGGAAAGCAGAATCTAGGGCCGAAAGCTCAGGGAATAAGAAGCCAAATAACCAGTATCGGTCATTTTTCTCCAACAGTGCACCTGGAGAAAATGGCAATCGAGGCGGAAACCGATCGACATTTGGGGCAAGTAGTGTGGCCCTTACATGCTTCAAGTGTGGAAAGGCTGGACATAAACAAATCAATTGATGGTCGGGTACTCAGAGTGCTGGAAACAATTATAATAAGGGCAATCAGAGTGGAGGCTTTAGGACTCCGAATGCGAGCTACTCAGGCAACAACAGATCCGGAGGTAACAACTACCAGCGGAATTTCAGCAACTTCAATAATCAGAACCGCTACCAAGGAAATCAGAGTGGTGGTAGTGGTAATTTCCAAAAGACCTTGGCAGAGGCTAGCACTCAGGGTGGTGCAGGATCCGTGAACCAGAGTGGGGCTAAGAAAAGTGGGGCTTTGTTCATGATGGGCAAGGAGGCTGCAGAGGAGGATGCCCATGTTGTTACTGGTACATTTCTAGTATATTCCTTTCCTACTTTCGTTTTATTTGATTCTGGTGCATCGCATTCCTTCATATCTGTGGAGCATGCTAGGGCTATAGGACTCGATGTATATAGTAGTAAAACTGATTCTGTAACCATACCATCTGGGGAGTCCATAGCTTGTAATAGAGTTTACACCAATGTAATGATCCAAGTAGGAGATGTAAGTTTTGAGTCGAACTTGATAGAGTTTCCTTTGGGTGGCTTTGAGGTGATACTGGGTATGGATTGGCTGAAAAAGTATAAGGCCTACATTGATTGCTACCAAGGGAAGATCACCTTGAGGGGACCCAAGGGAGTGAGGGTATCCTACAAAGGATATTCTGTGAAGCCTAAACTGAAGCTGATATCTATCAATGCGCTGAAGACCTGCCTAAAGAGGGGTGATGAGATGTTGTTGTGCCATGTGAGAGATCTGACTGCAGAAAAACCCCAAGCCAGTGAGATCGATGTTGTAAGAGATTTTGAAGACGTATTTCCTGAAGAGATTCATGGGTTACCACCAAAGAGGGACTTGGACTTTGGCATTGACCTGAAACCTGGGGCTGAGCCAATTTCTAAAGCACCTTATCGCATGGGACCTAAGGAATTGGAAGAACTGGGGAAGCAATTGGATGAGCTAGCCAGCAAGGGGTATGTGAGACCGAGTGTGTCACCTTGGGGAGCACCAGTATTGTTTGTAAAGAAGAAGGACGGAACCATGAGGCTGTGTGTGGATTATAGGGAGCTTAACAATGCGACAATCAAGAATCAATATCCTTTACCTCGCATCGATGACCTTTTTGATCAATTGAGCGGGGCTGGTGTGTTTTCCAAGATCGATTGAGGTCAGAGTATCATCAGCTGAGAATCAAAGATGCAGATATTCACAAGACTGCGTTCAGATCGAGGTATGGGCATTATGAATTCGTAGTGATGCCATTTGGTTTGACTAATGCACCTGCTTTTTTCATGGATTTGATGAACAGAGTGTTTAGTCCCTATCTGGACCAGTTTGTGGTGGTATTTATCGATGACATCTTGGTGTATTCGAAGAATAGAGAAGAGCATGCTAAACATTTGAGCTTGGTGTTACAGACCTTGAGAGATCATCAATTGTATGCCAAGTTGAGTAAGTGCGAATTCTGGCTCGAGAAAGTGGCTTTTCTAGGCCATGTGGTGTCTAAGGAGGGTGTGTCTGTCGACCCTAGCAACGAGGAATGTGGCCGACATTCGTAATTTCTTGGGACTGGCTGGTTATTACAGGAGATTCGTGAAAGATTTTTCAAAGATAGCCAAACCGATGACTTCGTTGATGCGGAAAGAGAACAGGTTCGTCTGGGATGAGAGCTGTGAGAAGGCATTTCTAGACCTGACGGAGCGTCTCACCACAACTCTTATCCTTGTTTGGCCAGAGGGAAGTGAGAATTTTGAAGTGTATACTGATGCTTCTAAGAAGGGACTGGGATGTGTGCTGATGCAGAACGGGAGAGTAATCGCTTATGCCTCTAGGTAGGGCTGAGCAAAACCGGTATACCGCACCAGTTTTACAATCCGGAGCGGTACTCGATTTTTAAAAAATTGGATTTCAAAGAACCGATACCGAACCAGTTTAAACCGGTATACCGGTTTTTTCAAAAATTGGAAACCGGATCCGTAAATCTGGATTACCGCACCGGTTTTGAAACCGGTCTCACTAAATTTTCCTCTTTAGATGTTTAGAGTTTAGTTATTAGTTAGGCTTTTTTTTTTGTTTTCTTTTCAAAAAAATTATAAACCGGTTTGAAATCCGGGTCCCGTTTTCAATTATTCAAAACCATATCCGCTCCGGTTTAGCATAATATAATCCGGTTCGGATACCGCATCCGGTAAAAAACCGAATTTTCGGTTTTCATTTTACGGTTTTCGGTTCGGTTTCGGTTTTATAAATCGGATCCGATTCTTTTGCTCAGCCCTACCTCTAGGCAGCTGAAGCCTTATGAGGAGAATTATCCGACGCATGATCTGGAGCTGGGAGCGGTAGTTTTTGCACTTAAGTTGTGGCGACATTATCTTTATGGAGCTACATTCAAAGTGTATTCTGATCATAAGAGCCTGAAGTACATCTATACTCAGAGGGAACTAAACATGCGCCAGAGGATATGGATCAAGCTTATAGGAGATTATGACATGGAGATTCTGTACAAGGAAGGGAAGGCTAATGTTGTGGCTGATGCATTGAGTAGAAAGTCTGTTCACGCTCTATGCACAGCTATGTCCAGACTGAGTATGTATCGTGAGTTGGGACAGATGGGAATCGCGGTGATAAGGAAGGGTGAGACCATGGGGGATTTGACGATCGAGCCTGAGTTATATTCCGAGATTCGGGAAAGACAGAAGAGTGATCCTAGAATTCAGAAGTGGCGTGAGGCAGTGAGCAAAGCTAGTGAAGCAGAGCCATATTCTAATTTTGAGGTTCATAAGGATGATAGTTTGAGGTTCGATGGGAGATGGTGTGTACCTGAAGATGAGGAGCTAAAGAGAAAGATTATGATGGAAGCTCATGCTACACCTTATTCCGTCCACCCTGGAGGGGATAAGTTGTACAAGGATCTGAAGAAAGCTTTTTAGTGGCCAAGGATGAAGCAAGATGTAATACCTCGCATTTTGGTTTCTTTTATTTAGATCGTTCGCTTAATAAGCTTGTTGGTACTCGTTTTATACTAGGTGTTTTGGACTTAGGTGGGACTCGAAATGGGAACTTGGCCACCTTAGGGTAATTATAGTAGTGTGTTGTTGTTGGGGTTCGAACCTAGGACCTATGACAGCACGGCCGTGGGCCTCGATATGCGTGTAAAGTTCAGCCCACGAACAGGAACTGGGTAAACTCAGTTACACAGAGTTCCTGCCGCCTTATTTAGGCCTTAGTTTACCCTAACCCTACACACACAATCCCTGATCTCAAAACACGAAAACCTAGCCGTCACGTCAGGGAAGAAGAGGGAGTCTCTCACGATGGTCATACACTAGTGCACGGTGGTTCGTTTTGGCCAAGAAAACCGGTATGCCACACTCGGTGCTGATCTCAGTGTTATTTTATAGTTTTCGTCACCTAAGTAATCGTTGTTAAGTCTCTAATCCTTACTCGTTTTGTATGATTTTAATAGTATGTCATGTAATGTTTATATATATCTTAGTCGGTGGTGGTCGTTGGTGGTAAAGGCGGTGGCAAGGGTGGTTGTTTACGAGTATGTGCAAGTTTTCTAGGTTCGTTCTCCTCTGTTGTCGCGTCTGGGTAAGTTTGGTGTTTGTGTCGAGTCTGGGTTCGTACCTAATTGGTACCGGTCATGGGTCAGGGAGTCGGATAGGAGTCCAGGGTTTGTCTTGGTGGTAGGCACGGTGGTTTCAGACGACAGGGGAGGTGTCGATAGAGGGATTCGAGTCCTCTGTTCAGTGTTGGGTTTATTGTTGGCGTGTATCAGGGTGGTCTGGGGGTGGTACCACCGTTGACTCGGGGGAGGTCGACACGGTGGTACCACCGTGGCTAGGTGTCTGGTGTCCGGGGAGCGTGTAGGAGACAGTCGTGGGGGGTGGTTTGGTCTGGTGGTCTGTCGTCAGAGTTGTAAATGGAGGATTGTCGGGTGGTGGAGTGAGGTTTCAGGCGAGTTATGGTGATGGTTCACCTCGCCGGTGGCCGGCGACCTGGTTGCCAGTGGTCGCCGGAGTTGCTGGTGGTACTGGGTACGCGGGTCAGTAATGGTTGGTGGTTGTGGTAGGGTAACGGCGGTGTTAGGAGGTAGGTTTGGTGTTGAGTCGGGCTGGTTTTGTTGTGGGCTGTTTCGTGTTCGTTTATTGCTTAGTAATATTACTTATTAATATTACTTCTTAATACTACTTATTATTATTATTATTATTATTATTAAGATTATAATTGCTATTGTTATAATTTTAGTAGTATTATTATTATGACTACTATTTTAATTTTAGCCGTCTTTCGTTATTTCAAATTATTCGTTATCGTGTAATTGAAGCTTGTGAGTCGGAAATCAATGAGTTAAGGAAAGTTTATATTTAAGGAAACTTTCCATTTATAATGGGTTTCTATTTTCGGAAACTTTCCATTTATGGAAGGTTTCTATTTGTAGTAAGTATAGGAGGTTATGGGGTTCGGGAAGGTATTAATTCATTATATATACGTGTTTAGGTAGCGAGTTTCGTGTGGAACACTTCTAACGAGCTTGGACGTATCTACACTTCCTGCCATTTCAGGTAGGGGAATACTATGTACATGTGATGTGTAATCTGTTTATTGGTTGATATTAACCATGTTCATCTATATTGTTATATGATTGGTATATTGTGATATATAATTCTGTGATACGATATGGTGCGAAGATAAAGGGTCTGTGTTGGTGCGGAGATAAAGGGTATGTGATTGGTGCGGAGATAAAGGGTCTTGTGATTGGTGCGGAGATAAAGGGTTTGTGATTGGTGTGGAGTGGAGAAGTTCGACTTTCTATTTATAGTAATGTGGTTTGTTTACAGTTTTTCTCTACTCAACCTTGTGGTTGACCCTGTGTATTCGTGATCACCTGTGATGAACCAACTATTGGGGACTAGATTGACAGGTGTTGAGACTTATGGGAGCTAGGGTAAGAGAGAAGCATGGATCCGAACCTGCCTAGGGTCTAGATCACATAATAGTTGTTTACGAGTTGTACCTTTATTTTATCAAGACAGCTTTATAATTCTGTTGTACAAACTTGTTCTTTTAGATAACTTATCAATTTAAAGTACTGTCTATCTTCCTTTGTATCTACTGCCTCGGGAAACCGAGATGGTAACATCCTTATTTATCTAGGGAGTCCTAGTACAGGCCCTTAAATAAATGGGGGTGTTACAAAGTGGTATCAGAGCGAACGATCCTCAGGCCTAACCTAATGAAACCAATGAATGTAGGAGAGTCTAAAGAAAATGAACCCCGAGATAGGAGTTTTAGGAGCACGCTAAAGGAAAAGTATGAGTCTGGGGCCCCCTCACACCGAACCATAGGCCCTCTCAGTTTTACCCGGGAACCCAGAGTGCATATACGAGAGAAAAGGGTAGAATAGGAGGTGGTGGAAGTGATAGCATACTGTGATAAGTATGTCATGAGAACTCTTAGTATATGTGACTGTTTAAAAATAAGCCGGGAGGGGCATGTGCATGAAAGAATTTTAGTTGTTTGAATAAGGAGGTGCATAATATTATGAATATCTGAAGTGATTTGAAGCATGTCAGTAATTCTTCTTTCATCATGTCTAGTGATATGCGGTTATGTGATCCCTGAACCATGTATAGAAGAGAACTACTCTATATGATAAGTGTTTATAGACTTTATTGTTTAGGGGTTTTAGCCCTAACCCAAATGGGTGCCCACGTGCGTCGGGACTCATTTCTTTTCTTGTGTTATAGTATGCCTCCGCGAAGAGATAATGCCGTTAACATCACGCAAGAAGAGTTGGACCGTTTGATAGCTGAAAATGAGGCCCTAAAGGCCAAACGTAAGGACTCCGCGAAAATGAGCACAATCATCGCGAGGCATCACCCTACCCAATTCACTGGGGAGGGGGAACCTCATCTGCTGGGAGCTTAGTGCCGGGAATTCAGTAACCTATTCGAGTTGGTGGACTGCCCTGAAGAATTGAGGGTTGACCAAGCAGCCCAGTATCTGAGGGGTATGGCTGGAGACTGGTGGACCGGAAACAAAGGAGAGATCCGAGAGGCAGCTCGAGAGGATGGGACAGAGTTTGTTACTTGGATCGCATTCAAGAAGATCTTGTAAGAGGTGTTTCTACCAGAATTCTAGAAAAGCAAGCTAAGGGAGGAGTTTGATACATTCAGGATGTCGGAGGACATGACAGTAGAGGCTTACTACTGGAAATTTATCCAGTTGGTGAGCTATGTGGGAGACATGGGGTTTGACGATGCCATACTGGCAATGAAATTTGAGAGAGGATTATCAATCGCCGTGAAAAAGAGACTGATTGCAGCTCCGCCCACCACAGTCCGTGACATCTACCTAAGGGCTGGGGCGGCGGAGAGGCTTTCAGAGATGATCAAGGAGGACAAGAAGTCCAAGTCTGAAAAGAGGAAGGCTGAATCAGTAACTGAGGGTTCAGGATCGAAAAAGCAAAGCTCTAACAAGTTCAATGGGTACTTCGGGAGTAGTGCCTCTGGTGGTGGGAGAAACCAGAGTGGGGGCAACTTCAGGAGTGGAGGTTCTGGTAGTGGTTCGGTGGGAATGGTCTGTTTCGGCTGCGGAAAGATTGGGCACAAGCAGGCAGTATGTCGCTCTTCTGGAGGGAATCAGTCCGGGGGTTATCGCACGCCTACATCCAGATATCAGGGATCCCGCACTCAGTCCTATGGTAGCAGCAGCTATCGCACACCCACGGCAAACTATGGTGGGGGTGCGAAGTCTGGAGGGAGCAGCAATTTCCAGAGGAACTTCAACAATTATCAGAATCGCTCGCACCAGAACCAAAGCTATGGGAATGGAGGTAACCAGAAGACAGGAGCATAGGGGAACCAGCAGGCTGAGACATCTAGTGCCAGTCAGAGTGGGGTCAAGTCCAGTGGTAAGCTCTTTGCCATGGGAAAGCAGGCAGCTCAGGAGGATGCGCATGTGGTAACCGGTACTTTTGTTGTGAACTCTAAACCTACTTTCGTACTTTTTGATTCCGGTGCCACCCATTCGTTTGTGTCTAGAGATCATGTTAAGGCTTTGGGACTTGAGAGATTCGACTGGGTCGCGGATTCAGTGACCATACCTTCGGGCGAGTAGATAGTTTGTAATAGAGTATACGGTAGTGTACCCATCAAAATCGGGGAAGCAAATTTCTTTGGTGACCTCATAGAATTTCCTTTGGGGGATTTTGAAGTGATCTTAGGGATGGACTGGCTGGGGAAGTATAGGGCTTTTATCGACTGTCATCAAAAGAAGATTTCCTTGAAGGGACCTAAAGGAGTGAGGGTTTCTTACAAGGGATACCGAGTCAAGCCAAAAATCAAATTCATATCCGTCAATACTCTCAAGTCTAGTTTGCGAAAAGGAGAGAGCCTAATCTTGTGCCAAATGTGGGATTGTGAGGCTGAGACCCCCAAGACTAGTGAGATACCTGTGGTGCGGGAGTTTGAGGGAGTTTTCCGTGACGACGTTCCAGGGTTACCGCCAAGGAGGGAAGTGGAATTTTCCATTGACCTAAAACCAGGGGCGGGACTAATATCTAAATCACCGTACCGTATGGGACCGAAAGAAATGGAGGAGTTGAAGAAGCAATTGGATGAACTAGCTGAGAAAGGGTTCATCCGACCCAGTGTGTCGCCCTGGGGAGCACCTGTTCTATTTGTGAAGAAGAAGGATGGGAGTTTGAGACTTTGTGTTGACTACCGAGAGTTGAACAATGTGACCATCAAGAACCGTTATCCGTTGCCGAGAATTGACGACTTGTTCGACCAGTTAAGTGGAGCTGGGGTTTTCTCCAAGATTGATTTGAGATCCGGGTATCATCAGTTGAGGATAAAAGATGAAGATATTCCAAAGACCGCTTTCCGAACGAGGTATGGCCACTATGAATTCGTGGTTATGCCATTTGGATTGACTAATTCTCCAGCCGTGTTCATGGACTTGATGAATCGAGTCTTCAGTCCATATCTGGACAAGTTCGTGGTGGTGTTCATAGATGATATCCTGGTATATTCCAAGAATGCAGAGGAGCACGAGGATCATTTGAGGAAAGTACTTCAGACCTTGGAGGAGCATAAGCTCAATGCTAAGTTGAGCAAGTGTGAGTTTTGGATGGAGAAAGTCGCATTTCTGGGGCATGTAATTTCAAAAGAGGGGGTAGCTGTTGACCCTAGTAAGATCGAGGCAGTGACTAAGTGGCAGAGTCCTAAGAATGTGAGTGAGATTCGAAGCTTCCTAGGATTGGCTGGATACTACCGGAGATTTGTCAAAGATTTTTTCAAAGATAGCAAAGCCGTTGACGTCGTTAATGAGGAAAGAGAACCGTTTCGTCTGGAATGAGAGTTGTGAGAAGGCATTCCTAACCCTTAAGGAACGCCTGACAACAGCTCCTATTCTTGCTTTGCCAGTTAGGAGTGATAACTTCGAAGTTTATACTGACGCTTCGAAGCATGGGTTGGGCTGTGTGCTAATGCAGAATGGGAGGGTGATAGCGTATGCTTCTCGCCAGTTGAAGACCTACGAAGAAAATTATCCGACCCATGATTTGGAATTGGGCGCAGTTGTGTTTGCACTTAAATTGTGGCGCCATTACCTTTATGGAGCCACTTTTAAAGTGTTTTCTGATCATAAGAGCCTGAAGTATATCTACACCCAGAAAGAGTTGAACATGAGGCAGAGGAGGTGGATAGAGTTAATCGGAGACTATGATATGTAGATTGTTTACCACGAGGGTAAGGCGAATGTGGTAGCTGATGCTCTAAGCAGGAAGTCAGTACATGCTTTGAGTTGTGCCAGATCGAGAGTGATTGCATAGTGAATTGAGGGAGATGGGAATTTTCATGATCCGGAAAGGGGATGCTCTTGGTGATTTGACAGTAGAGCCTGAGTTGTATGGGGAGATTCGGGAGTTACAAAAGAACGATGCAAGAATCCAGAAATGGCGCCAGATGGTGGAGAGTGAGGGTGGAGAGTCGACGACCAAGTTCAGTATTCATGCCGACGGAAGTTTGAGGTTCAGTGGGCGATGGTGCGTTCCGGATGTAGAGGAGCTCAAGAAGAAGATCCTGACTGAAGCTCATGCTACTCTGTATTCCGTTCACCCAGGGGGTGATAAATTGTATAAAGATCTTAAGAAGACATTCTGGTGGCCTAGCATGAAGAAGGAAGTCGCTGAGTTTGTCTCCAGGTGCTTGACATGTCAGCGAGTGAAAGGGAGCATAAGAGACCTCAAGAGAAAGTTCAACCTTTGGATGTGCCAGAGTGGAAGTGGGAGAACATTTCAATGGATTTTATCGTGGGGTTGCCTCGGACACAGAGGGGCAACAACATGATTTGGGTGATTGTGGATCGTTTGACTAAGTCTGCTCACTTTATTCCGATGAAAGATACCTGGAGTAAAGCTGAGTTGGCTAAGTCATATGTGCAGAATGTGGTCAAATTGCATGGTGTACCCAAGGACATTGTTTCCGATCGAGACTCGAGGTTCATTTCTAGATTCTGGCAGGAGTTACAGGCAGCTTTTGGTACCCAATTGAAGATGAGTACTGCTTTTCATCCAGCTACTGATGGTCAGACTGAGAGAACAATTCAGACCTTTGAGGATATGTTGAGGGCATGCGTACTTGAGTTTGGTGGATCTTGGGAGGATCGACTGGGGTTGATCGAGTTTTCTTATAACAACAGCTCCCATTCCAGTATATGGATGGCCCCTTTCGAGGCTCTATACGGAAGGAAGTGTCGGAGCCCTATGTGTTGGGATGATCGAGCCGATGTTGTGACTTTAGGGCCAGATATGATCCAGGAGATGGTGGAGCAGGTTCAGATTATTCGACAGAGGATGAGGGCCGCTCAGGATAGGCAAAAGAGCTATGCCGATCTGAAGAGGAGCGATATTTCATTCGAGGCCGGAGAGAAAGTACTACTGAAAGTCTCTCCAATGAAGGGTGTGATGAGGTTCGGCAAGCGTGGCAAACTGAGTCAGAAATTTATTGGACCATTTGAGATCTTGGACAGAGTTGGAGAGGTGGCATGTCGCTTAGCTTTACCTCCAACCCTATCCAAGGTCCATAATGTGTTCCATGTGTCCCAGTTGAGGAAATATGTGAGTGATCCATCACATGTGCTTCAGCACGAGGTGATTGAGGTAGATGAGCAGTTGGCATACATTGAGACTCCGAAAGAGATTCTGGACAGGAAAGTACGAAAGACTCGCAATGGGGAGACGTCCTTGGTGAAAGTCCTGTGGACCAATCATAATCAAGAGGAGGCTACGTGGGAGCCTGAGGCATCCATGAGAGAGCGTTATCCACATTTGTTCGACTGAGGTAAGTTACGCGGACGTAACTTTTCTTTAAGGGGGGTGGAATGTAACATTCTGTGATTTAAGTAAGTTTTATGCAGGCTGTATTTGTGATATTTGTGTTCCAAGTTCGTTTGAGTTGATTGTTTTGTCACCTAAGAATGGTAGAACTTCGGGACGAAGTTCTTTTTAAGGGGGGAAGACTGTAATACCTCGCATTTTGGTTTCTTTTATTTAGATCGTTCGTTTAATAAGCTTGTTGGTACTCGTTTTATACTAGGTGTTTTGGACTTAGGTGGGACTCGAAATGGGAACTTGGCCACCTTAGGGTAATTATAGTAGTGTGTTGTTGTTGGGGTTTGAACCTAGGACCTATGACAGCACGGCCGTGGACCTCGATATGCGTGTAAAGTTCAGCCCACGAACAGGAACTGGCTAAACTCAGTTACACAGAGTTCCTGCCGCCTTATTTAGGCCTTAGTTTACCCTAACCCTACACACACAATCCCTTATCTCAAAACACGAAAACCTTGCTGTCACGTCAGGGAAGAAGAGGGAGTCTCTCACGGTGGTCATACACTAGTGCACGGTGGTTCGTTTTGGCCAAGAAAACCGGTATGCCACACTCGGTGCTGATCTCAGTGTTATTTTATAGTTTTCGTCACCTAAGTAATCGTTGTTAAGTCTCTAATCCTTACTCGTTGTGTATGATTTTAATAGTATGTCATGTAATGTTTATATATATCTTACTCGGTGGTGGTCGTTGGTGGTAAAGGCGGTGGCAAGGGTGGTTGTTTACGAGTCTGTGCAAGTTTTCTAGGTTCGTTCTCCTCTGTTGTCGCGTCTGGGTAAGTTTGGTGTTTGTGTCGAGTCTGGGTTCGTACCTAATTGGTACCGGTCATGGGTCAGGGAGTCGGATAGGAGTCCAGGGTTTGTCTTGGTGGTAGGCACGGTGGTTTCAGACGACAGGGGAGGTGTCGACAGAGGGATTCGAGTCCTCTGTTCAGTGTTGGGTTTATTGTTGGCGTGTATCAGGGTGGTCTGGGGGTGGTACCACCGTTGACTCGGGGGAGGTCGACACGGTGGTACCACCGTGGCTAGGTGTCTGGTGTCCGGGGAGCGTGTAGGAGACAGTCGTGGGGGGTGGTTTGGTCTGGTGGTCTGTCGTCAGAGTTGTAAATGGAGGATTGTCGGGTGGTGGAGTGAGGTTTCAGGCGAGTTATGGTGATGGTTCACCTCGCCGGTGGCCGGCGACCTGGTTGCCAGTGGTCGCCGGAGTTGCTGGTGGTACTGGGTACGCGGGTCAGTAATGGTTGGTGGTTGTGGTAGGGTAACGGCGGTGTTAGGAGGTAGGTTTGGTGTTGAGTCGGGCTGGTTTTGTTGTGGGCTGTTTCGTGTTCGTTTATTGCTTAGTAATATTACTTATTAATATTACTTCTTAATACTACTTATTATTATTATTATTCTTATTATTAAGATTATAATTGCTATTGTTATAATTTTAGTAGTATTATTATTATGACTACTATTTTAATTTTAGCCGTCTTTCGTTATTTCAAATTATTCGTTATCGTGTAATTGAAGCTTGTGAGTCGGAAATCAATGAGTTAAGGAAAGTTTATATTTAAGGAAACTTTCCATTTATAATGGGTTTCTATTTTCGGAAACTTTCCATTTATGGAAGGTTTCTATTTGTAGTAAGTATAGGAGGTTATGGGGTTCGGGAAGGTATTAATTCATTATATATACGTGTTTAGGTAGCGAGTTTCGTGTGGAACACTTCTAACGAGCTTGGACGTATCTACACTTCCTGCCATTTCAGGTAGGGGAATACTATGTACATGTGATGTGTAATCTGTTTATTGGTTGATATTAACCATGTTCATCTATATTGTTATATGATTGGTATATTGTGATATATAATTATGTGATACGATATGGTGCGAAGATAAAGGGTCTGTGTTGGTGCGGAGGTAAAGGGTATGTGATTGGTGCGGAGATAAAGCACTAGTACAAAAAGTGCTATTGACATCGCCACTATAACATCGGTTTTACTAAAACTGATGTAATTGATCTAAATTTTGTTATTTACATCGCTTCGAAATCATAACCGATGTTAATTATATAATCTTACATCGCTTCGAAATCATAACCGATGTTAATTATATGATTTTACATCGGTTTATTATAAAACCGAAGTTAATGATAATTAATTGCATCGGTTTAAGTAAACCGATGTTTAGCAATTAAGATAATTTTTTTATTTACATCGCTTCTAAATCAAAACCGATGTTAATTCACTAGTAGATTGACATCGCCTTGTTAACATCACTTTTTAGTAAAAACGATGTAATTAATAATAATAGAGTTATTAACATCGCTTTTTCAAATAAAAATATATTACTTATTTTATTTTATTATTTACATCCGTTATTTGCATCGATTATCTAAAAAAACGATGTTAATATATTTACATTGCATCGTTTTTAATGAAACCGATGTCAATTTATTGAGATGATATTTACATTGCAACGTTTTACAAAGGATGTCTATTGTTACAAACAATCAACTACGAGTAATACCTAAACTGACCCTTAATTACCTCATTCACACAATTTTCAGTGAAACCCTAAATTTTCTAAAGAAGCAATTTGTTTCCCACAATCCCTTAGCTTACTACTTCATCGTCGTCCTCCTCTTCACACCGGGCCGTTCACCACACCTTTATCGCCAACTTCTCCTCTATGATGCTATCATGCTCGCTATCCTTCATCGGCCGATCGATTGATCTTCTCCTTCGACGCAGCGTTGTATGAATTGATTAAGGTATTATCAGAATTTTTCTTATTGTTTCTCCATTATATTTAGTGTTATTGTTTGAATGGCAGAGCAATAATTGAAGTATGGTCTTATTGTTTCTCCATTATATTTGTTTTGTTCAGTTTTATAATTGTTTGGATAACGAAAATCAGCTGCAATCAACAATTCTTTGGTCATGCTTCGTCTGTGACTCCTGATTCGTGAATAGAGACATTGTACAATGTTAGAATTGGTTCGGTTTTATATAAGTTCTTTGGATGTTGTGAATCCCATAGTGTTGTTGTTCCTTGCTTTTTAGGTCTTACTGGGCACTCCATTATATTTATTTACCGCTCACTGACAATAAAAAAACAATTATTGGTATTATCACATTGTTTTTTCTCTTGTGTGCAATTGTCGATTGAGTAAGTCTTCTGTTAAACCGTCTCGATCATTTAATGCGGAAAATTGAAAAAAAAAGTGTGAAAATGCGCCATTATATGCATATATTCAAGGCATGTACTGCTTGTTGCTAGTTATACTGTTTAGTAGTCTTTCCGTCTCAGTTATTTGTTTACCTTTTGGCATTTTAATCGAAGGTAAACAAATGGTGGGAATGGAAAGTCTGCTATAAAGGTGAAATGTATGTCATCTAATGAGGTTGTTGGAGGACACTACAGTACTGAAGTCTGTGGTTCGAAATCATTTCGCCAGTCTTGTTCTGTATGGTTCTTTATGAATGTTAATTATACTCTGATGAAAATGCAGACATATAAGCCTCATCACTGAGCTATGAAGTGTTGCATCTTTTTTTGTTGAACAATAGGGAACTGTTAGTGCTGTTCCATTATGATAATTCATGTTTGCCGACTTCAAATCATTTTGGGATCAATGTTCTTTTGTTGTTATTGGTGGTATTAGCAACATGTGTTTTATTTATAAGTAGTAAGTCTGGACATAAATTGGGGCATCATATAAAGGAGCAGCAAATGTTTTAGGAAAAAGCGAGAAATATCCAATGCATGTGAAGTAGACTAATATTTAGTTGCCACCATAATTTTGCAGCATCAAGTTTCGAGTAAAGCATTGAAGTATTGAACGCATAGAACCAAACAACTTCAGGTGACATTGCTTATTCAAAAATGGCGGCTCCCTTGGCTATTTCTTCCATACCCTCTTCTTTCCTACATATGGTTAGGGTGTTTCATCTTACCTCTAATGAAATTTCAATGGGTTATGTTATTTGCATTTATTAACATTTTTTTTGCGCATTAAGGATGCCAGTCTCTCTGCTTTTCCTTCATCTTGCTCCACTCACTCTCAATTTTCATCCTCAAAATGGGAGAGAACTAGGTAAAAAAATATAGTTTCGGGCGTGAGTCCACAACAGACAGCAAAAGTCTTCAACAACAGGCTTAGTACAATTGTGTTCGGAAATTTGATTTCATATTTTTCTTAATGTTTTGAGTATTTTTCTAGTTTTGAGTTTATTGATTGTGAAATTTGTGTTGAACTGGTGATGATAGTTGGTGGAGAATTTATCTGATGCAATTAAGAATGGAACTCGAGATCAGAATAATGAAGATGCTCTGGTATATTTCATTGTGTTTTCTGTTTGTTTAAGTCTTCAAAGATCCTGATGTTCAGACTGCCCAAGTGTCCGAGTCAGTATTTGTCAACTCAGGAGAGAATCCATTTGAGAAACATAAGTTGTAAATAAAACATTTCGATGACTTTAGCAGTTAATCTAGACAACGTTCAAGGAATCAGCACTTTAAAGGAACCTTAATTTAAGCAGTAGTTGTAAAGTTGTATGATATGTTAAGCTTAGCTAACTGTATGAATTCGCACACAAAGGCGCTTAAAAATTGTGAATCTCTTTCAAAGTATTTTGTTTCTTCCATGTAACCTAGTGCCTCAAATGCTCTCAGGTATGGAAAAGTAAGGGTGGCTAGTGTACACGACATTTCCGTGTTGAAAACTTAAGAGCTATCAACATCGATTCTTTTTCATGAACCAAAGCTGAGAGCTTCAAAATTGATGGACTGATGCTCATGCCTAGCTAACTCAATGAAACTTTGTTTTGGTCCCCTATTGTGTAGGTCTGTCGTAAATTCTCAATATTCAAGTTTCAAGATTTCTTGTGGTTATAACAACTCCTATTATGTGTTTCGCACTTGTGCCTATGTTTGAGGTGTCCCACAATGAAAGATAGGAGTCGGTCTCGTAATAAACCAATGAGTTACTCAACCGTTTGCCAAATGATTTTTGAGTGAAACTTCTTTTCACCTTACGAAACAGACTTTTTCTCCTGTTTATGTGTGTACCAAATCCGTTTTGCACGTAATTCCACGCACCTCTGTCAAATAGTATACGTTTTGGCTATCAAGTCTTGTAGCTTAGCTTGGAATAAACTAGCTATCGAAAACTTATAGGTCTGGTTACTTTGCTCATACTGAGTGAAGTTACAATGAATAAGTTAGCTTTCGGACATGAGAAAGCTGCAGCTGCTATACAGGGGAGATGAAGTTATGATAAAAGAAGTGCAAGCTCAGGATCTGTTTCTTGCTGAAGCTATAGAAAGAAAAGATACCAACTGGTATACTTCAGGTTATTTTTGCATTCTTTTTTCTTAATGCTTTGACAATATGCTAGTTCTCAGGTGTTTCGTACAGGTTTGTTAGAACAAAAGTTCCAAATGATCTAATCATACACATTGGGAACAAGAGCAGCTTTCACCTACACATGGTATGTACTTTCACTTGGTTGTTAGCTGGATTTCCTCCTCTTTTAAAGACTTCAATAACAAAATTATCCACAATATGAAATCTGATATGGTGCACAGTCCGTGCGGTGACATTGCACTGCTCTTTTGTCTTGACGGTAATGTTAGTTGACCCTAAATCGTTCTCAAACCAAGTTTATTGTCATGGTTGATGTAAGATCATAAAATTAAGGAATGGTATTATTAATGGATTTGCGTATTTTTACGTTGGTTACCATTAAAGGTTGTCATTTTTTTTTTGAGAAACATAAGTTGGTCGTTTACTCGACTGTCTTGACTCTGTACTTTCCATTTACTTATTGTTGTGTTTGAATATGTTCATTAGTTTATGTTTCCTGATGTAAACTTGGCTGGGATGGTGCGAGTATATGTAATTACGATTCCCTAGTTATCTTTTATTTCAGGTTTTGGCTGATTGAGTCATATTCTAGTTAGCATGCGATATATCGTTGATATGGGGAAACTTATGGCAAGGGTCGGGAAACGAAAATCGTTCCACACTTCCACTAGAAAAGTATTGGGATATTATTAATTTTCATCAACAACTCGAGAGGTACGCAAATTTCTTTGTGATTCCGTAGTTAATTGGTTGTATGCTTCACATTTCAAACTGGACCGCCTGCCATCTTTTGTCATCAAGAGCATCCACTTTGAAATTTGCTTCGTTCCTTTGTACTTTATAGGTAATGGTTGTCTACTTTATGAAGGATAAATTCTTCTTTTCACAGAACACAAATTCTCATTTGTGACAGACGTGTATCCGTCGCAAGATATTAGCAGTACTCCACATCAGAGGACGACATAAAAAAGGTATATTATAGATCTATTGTCTTGAACTGTTTGAATTTTTATGTATAGATATTGTTCGTAATTTTTAGGTGCTTAAGTTACCTCTTCCTAATATTTCGTGTTCTTTTACGTTGTGTATTTCAGGTTCGCAAATGGCAATTGCACAAATGAATGAGGTTTTAGAGCTTTGGTCGTTTTGTTGTGGAAAGAACGTTTGGTTTATGTATGACTTAGATTTCTAGAAATTATTATATGCAGTATTTTAGACTACTTTTATGCATGGATGACTAATAAAAGCCTGTAGTGTACGTTTTTAACTACTTTGAATGGACGAAATTGTAATACGTTATGATATTTTTTTGGGTATAATAAATAGTTGGGTTTGAATTGTTGAAAGGCATGAGATGTAGGGTTATTATTTGTATATTGATTCAGGTTGCAGGTCGCCTACTAGTGTAAAAATGTAAACATCACAAACAGGTGCGGATAAATTATATAATTTGAGTTGCTAGAATGATTATAAACCGATGTTATTGTCATATTCATTACTTCAGTTTGAATATAAACCGATATTGTAAAAAATAAAGATAATATTTACATCGATTTTAGACCAAAAATGATGTAATTGAGACATTTTTAACATCGGTTTTTAACCAAAAACGATGTAATTGAAACTCTATTAGCATCGATTTCACTTGTAACGGATGTTAATGGTATGCTACTTGCATCGATTTCAGACCAAAAACGATGTATTTGAGACACTATTAACATCGGTTTCACTTATAACCGATGTTAATGGAATACTATTAACATCGCTTTTCACTTATAACCGATATCAATGGTATACTATTAACATCGCTTTTCACTTATAACCGATGTTAATGGTATACTATTAACATCGCTTTTCACTTATAACCGATATCAATGGTATACTATTAACATCGCTTTTCACTTATAACCGATGTTAATGGTATACTATTTATATCGTTTTTACAAATGATGTAAAGGAAAAAATACTCTAAATGTCGCCCCCAGATACATCGCCAAAAAGCGATGTAAATTGGGCAAAATAAGCGATGTCAATGAGACTTTTTCTACTAGTGAAGGGTCTTGTGATTGGTGCGGAGATAAAGGGTTTGTGATTGGTGTGGAGTGGAGAAGTTCGACTTTCTATTTATAGTAATGTGGTTTGTTTACAGTTTTTCTCTACTCAACCTTGTGGTTGACCCTGTGTATTCGTGATCACCTGTGATGAACCAACTATTGGGGACTAGATTGACAGGTGTTGAGACTTATGGGAGCTAGGGAAAGAGAGAAGCATGGATCCGGACCTGCCTAGGGTCTAGATCACATAATAGTTGTTTACGAGTTGTACCTTTATTTTATCAAGACAGCTTTATAATTCTGTTGTACAAACTTGTTCTTTGAGATAACTTATCAATTTAAATTACTGTCTATCTTCCTTTGTATCTACTGCCTCGGGAAACCGAGATGGTAACATCCTTATTTATCTAGGGAGTCCTAGTACAGGCCCTTAAATAAATGGGGGTGTTACACAAGAGGTACCATTCATTGTGCGCTTACCGAGGACTTCTAAGGGAAATGACATGATTTGGGTGATTGTAGATAGGTTGACTAAGTCAGCCCATTTCATACCGATGAAGGAGACTTGGAGTAAAGTTGAATTGGCCAAGGCTTGCATTAGGCACGTGGTGAAACTTCATGGTGTCCCTAAGGACATTGTGTCAGATCGTGATTCGAGATTCATCTCTAAATTCTGGCAAGAGTTACAAACATTGATGGGAACTACTTTGAAGATGAGTACCGCATTTCATCCAGTGACAGATGGTCAGACTGAGAGGACTATCCAGACACTGGAGGATATGCTGAGGGCTTGTGTGCTAGAATTCGGGGGATCTTGGGAGGATAGACTTGACTTGATAGAGTTTTAATATAACAACAGCTATCATGCTAGCATTGGGATGGCTCCTTTTGAGGCATTGTATGGGAGGAAATGTAGGAGTCCAGTTTGCTGGGATAATCGAGCTGATACGGTGACTTTGGGACCTGAGATGATTCATGAGATGATAGCACAAGTCCAGGGGATCCGTCAGAAGATGAGAGCTGCCCAAGATAGACAGAAGAGTTACGCGGATTTAAAGAGGAATGACATCACTTTTGAGGCAGGAGAAAAGGTGTTGCTAAAGGTATCCCTAATGCGAGGAGTGATGAGTTTTGGCAAGAGGGGCAAGTTGAGCCAAAAGTTCATTGGGCCATTTGAGATCTTGGAGAGAGTTGGTGAGGTAGTTTATCGAATAGCTCTACCTCCAACGTTATCCAGAGTGCATAATGTGTTTCATGTATCACAGCTGAGGAGATATATCAGTGACCCATAGCATGTCCTTGACCATGAGGTCATCGAGGTCGATGAGCAGTTGACCTACGAGGAGAGACCCAAGGAAATACTTGACAGGAAGGTGCGGAAAACCAGGAATGGGGAGACCGTGCTTGTCAAAGTATTATGGACAAATCATAATGTCGAGGAAGCCACTTGGGAGACTGAAGTTTCGATGAGGGAAAAGTATCCTGAGCTGTTTACTTGAGGTATGTTACGAGGACGTAACCTTCTCTTTAGGAGGGTAGAATGTGACAATTCATGTTTTAAAGTACTTTTATTAGCTTCTAATGTTATATGGTGTCACTTTCTGTGTTCGCTACATACTTTATCGATCATATGTGTTGACCTTGGGATGGTGAACTTCGGGACGAAGTTTATTTAAGGGGGGAAGACTGTAATACTCCGTATTTTTATTTCGTTTTATTTAGTTATCTTAATTTTATTGGATGTCGATGTCGATGGGATATAATAAAAGCGATATTATATTGTTGAACGAGGTGCTTTATGGGTTGTGTTTTCGGGTCGTAAGTGTGAGTGTTTAACAAAACCGAGTCCTAGCTACATTATTTGGATATTGGGGTGCGTGAGATAGTGACCCATACACGGAAAATCATGCGTATGGGCCTAGGTTTGCGTGCATAAACACATCCCACACACAATATTATCAGCTCTGAAATTAGAATTTCAGAAACACCTGACTTCCGCCCTATATAAACACCCAAACTAAACCCTATTCTGACCTAAACGACTCTCACTCACTCACACACATCAACAGCCGCCACATCTGATTTTTCAAACGAAGGGTCGACACGGTGGTCATAGGGTCCTAGGGGTGGTCGTTGGCAAGGGCAAGGAGGTATGCTCACAATGTTTTCTCGTTTTTTACCTGTTTGCAGTCATTTTCAATTGAATTGTTCATCATGTATATGTGTTTATAATTTCTGTTTTTCGCATGTTTTTTAATCTTGGATGTATAATAGTTGTTTTTGGATCCCAAAGAGGTCGTCGTTGACCGTTATTGACCGTCGGAGGTGGTGGTATAGTCGTGGTGTCAGAATGCGTTTTTAACAAATTTGCAGAGTGTTGTTCTATGTACGTATGTTCTAATTGAATTCGAGTCCTTATGTGTATGTGTCTGTCATGGGTGTTTGGGGTATTTGAATTAGTACAGTCAGGGGGAATGTAGGGTGGTTATAGTGGTGGCTCGTGGTGGTTGGTAACGTTTCTACGCTAGGTTTCGTTTGGGGCAGTAAGAACGTGAAAACAGAGCAGGCTGTGGACTGTCGGGTTTCGTGTGGTAATTTAGCGTGGCGGTTGGTGTTCGACGACCACTGGTTCCTCCACAGGGACCACCGCGGCTCAGAGGCGAGCCCGGTGGTGCCACTGGTGTGATCAGGGGTGGAACCTGGTGCGTGGTTGCGGTTGTTGTGAAGGCGGTCAGTTCTGTTTTGCGAAGTTCGGGGGTTGTCGTTGCTGGGTTGTGACTGCGTGTGTTTCCTTTCTTGTTTATCACGTTTGGTTTGTTGGTAGGGTAATTAAGTGGGTATATTTTCTTACATATTTTAGCACTAATTTTATTAATTAGTATATTGGAGGCATGATTTTGTTATTACTCAATTTAATTATGATTACTATACAAATATCTTTATTTGACATGATAACTATATTTAGATTATTTTGGTTGGTTAAGGCTAATATCCATTTTAATGTTGGTGTGGTATACCATAAAGTTAGTAATTTTGATGAGACAATTTTGTATGCTATTTTAATAAGGTAGCATTGTTATGATAATTTTATAATTTATAAATATAATGGGTTCATAATTAATGTGTGGTTATGAGCATGCTTAAGGATATGTATATAGTACGTTATGAGTGATCGGTTAAGGGGACATGATCAATTAATCGAGTAATAATGTCTAGTTGTCTGGATAGTATTTAATATTAAGTAATATTTATAGGAACGGAATTCGAAGTGGAATATTTCTAGACGGTGATTTCTATTTGCAGACTGCTATATTCAGGTAGGTTACACTGGTGCTTTACTCTGTATTCAGTTACGTGTGGATGTGTATTGCCTGTTGAATGCAAGTATGAATTCTGAGCATGATAGTTTAGGGCTATTTATTGTGTGTTGCATTCATAATCATGGCATATGCATTGGATACTGAGAAAGATTGGATCAGATATTGTTCTGATGTAAAGCCCAGGGTGGTTCTGCAGACCAGGCCTGGTGTCTTATCAGCTTTTGAGCTGGTGATCGGCGACGGCCGATTATAGTGTGCCGGGAGGTTCGGTATGGCTGGGAGTTACGGGTTTGAGAATGAGAATGAGATTAAGCTCGAGCATGACATAATCATTTGCATATTACTGTTTGTTTGCATTACTTATTATTGTGTTATCCTACTCAACCGCGAGATTGACAGTGTATTCATGTTCACCTACAATTATCCGGAATGGGGAGTAGATCTTTCAGGTCAGAGACAGGTGGACTAGGACTGGGCATGGAAGAGAGACATGGACTAGACCTACCTAGCTACTAGATCACTTAGTTTTGTTTTTCATAGTTGAACATTTAACTATTTCAGTTGTTTTGGAAGTCCTTTGGACTATATCTTGTAATAGTTTCGGTTTAACCATTTATACTTAAAGTACTGTGTTTCTTTCACTGTGTATATCTACTACCCTGGTTTATCCAGGATGGTAACGGTCCTATTTACTCTGGAAGTCCTAGTTCAGGCTCCTAGGTAAATGGGGGTGTTACATATACCCTCAGGAAGGAGGTCCGATTCCAGTATGACCGAGATAACTTGGATAATCTGCTCCTAGAGAAGTCCACCAGAGTCAATGCAGCCAGCCAGGTGCAGCCTTCACCAGCTCCTCCCTGCAACAGAATTGTCAACGTCATCACCGGAGGATCAGAGCTGTGTGGGCTCACCTATTCAGCAGCCAAAAGACGCGTGACAGCAGCTAAGGAAGACTAGCCAAAATCATCATGCATAATAGCACGGTAGGACCTCCCAGTAGTGACCTTTGACGAAACGGATGCACAGGCCGTACTAGAACAGCACCATGATGCCCTGATCATCACATTGAACATTGGCAATTGTGAGGTCAGGAAGGTCATGGTAGATACAGGAAGTTCCGTCAACCTGCTGATGCTAGATTCCCTGAAGAGCATGGGATTTGACGAGAAAGACCTTACAAAGAAAGATATTCCCCTGGTTGGATTCAGCGGAGAAATAGCGCATACCCTAGGGGAAATCACCATCCCAACCTACGCCGGAGGGCTGAACAAACAGGTAAGATACTTAGTTATTGATGGTCCATCTACTTACAATGTTATTCTTGGCAGGCCCTGGATCCACGAAATGCGAGCAATCCCGTCAACGTATCACCAGTGCCTGAAATTCCCTACACCGTGGGGAGTCTAGGAGATACGAGGAGATCAGGAGGAGGCCAAGTATTGCTACAAAGTAGCTCTCAAAAGGACCACCAGGCCACCAGCCGCCAGAGCATAGCAATCACAGCAGCTGCACATCCAGGAGGAATACATCGAGCCCCAGCAGGCAGAAATCGATGAAGTCCGCCTGGATGAGCATTACCCAGAGAGGACCGTGTTCGTAGGCTCAGAGTGCTCTGGAGGTCTGCGCCAGCAGCTCCTTCAGCTGCTCAGGAGGAATGTGGACAACTTTGCTTGGTCCCATAAAGATGGCTAAACTTGTCGCGAGTCTCCAAATTCACAATTTATAATCCACTACAAACTCTAACAATAGCAAGGGTAAGTAGGGGTCGATCCCACGAGGAAGGTCTATGTTTAATGTGTGTTTGTGTAAATAATTCTAATGTAACCAATTGGGGGTGTTTGCGGTTTTAAATCTAATTCTAACAAAGAAAAATAATAAAATATTAGAGTGAATGAAATTATAAGAAAGGTCTTGGGTCTTACAATTTCCACAAATGATATAGGTTTGATCATTGACACTTTTAGACTCCATTTACTCTTGAATACTTTGTTGTGAAAAAATGATTTTCTACTTCTCCTTATTTTTAGTTGTTCA
This sequence comes from Silene conica, assembly GCA_029255685.2. Classification (NCBI taxonomy): domain Eukaryota; kingdom Viridiplantae; phylum Streptophyta; class Magnoliopsida; order Caryophyllales; family Caryophyllaceae; genus Silene; species Silene conica. Next base: position 23,660,766 of record CM055313.2, on the reverse strand, counting down.
CTGCGAAAAGCGCACATAAACAACCCTTATGGTGATGACAATCTAGTCCAAGCGTATCTAAATTCAATCATGCCATAGATTATAACTAGAGAAGCCAACAAAGAAGAACAAATGCATACACAAGCGGTTCTACACTTTAATTCTTATGATTATTATTCTCCTACGATTCAACAATGATGAAAAGCATACAATTGATGAACAATAGTTGCTACTAATGTCTAGGTAATTGAACAAAAGATTCAAATTCCTAAACTAGCAATAGATTATAGATAATATAAACTAGGTGATCAAACTAGTAAAAACTATCGATAATCGTAATAATGAGTTGAGAATAAAAATCAATATTCAAGCGATAAAAATATAGAGTAAAGAGTCTTACAAAACACTAATTCATTTGCTTCAATTGCTTGATCCAAGACGAATAACTTACTCTTCCATACAAATGAAACTAACTAAAATAAACTATAGAAATTGTATTCTAATGATTAAAAGGTATAGAAAGTAAGTATATGAGAAGTGTGTAGAAGAAGTGTCCACAACATTTTCTTATATAGATCTTCAAAGGACAACTCCTTAATGTCTCTTAAATTACAGGTATTATTACCAAAATAAATGAGAATTAAGGAGTTGTTGAAATTCATTAAGTCTCATGTTGTGTCATAAAATAGTATTGGAATCCAATGTTATGTCATAAAATATGATTTGAATGCATGAAATCCATGGAACCCAATGTTCATTTGATGTGCACTTGCTTTGGCCTTCATTACTGGGCTTCACTTGCTTTAAGAACCATATTTCACGACATATTCGGCCCGCTACCAACCTATAAAGAATCATCTTCATTACTAACCATAAATCAATCCATTTATCCCATGAAAATACACAAATCCATCCAAAAACCAACACCAAAGACATGTGCACTAAAATCAAACAAAATGTTTCTCAACCCACCAATTAATCATCAAAATAACCTTTATTAACATGTACTAAACTAGACTAATCAAAACACATGATTGGCATAGACCCAGAGATTATAACGCACAAGCTCATCATAGATCCTGGATTCAGACCAGTGCAGCAGAGACGCAGGAAATTTGCTGCAGAAAGAAACCAGGTCATAAACCAGGAGGTGGATAACCTTCTGGAGGCAGGAAAGATTAGGGAAGTCAAGTACCCGGAGTGGTTGTCCAATGTAGTGGTGGTACCAAAAAAGAATGGCAAGTGGAGGGTCTGCGTGGATTTCACAGACCTGAACAAGGCTTGCCCCAAAGACCCATTCCCCTTGCCACACATAGATGCTATGGTGGACGCCACTGCAGGCCATGAAATATTGACTTTCCTAGATGCCTGGAGCGGGTACAACCAGATCAAGATGGACCCGGCAAACCAGGAGAAGACAACATTCAGGTCCGAAAGAGGCATTTACTGCTACAACGTGATGCCCTTCGGCCTTAAGAATGTTGGCTCTACATATCAGCGGCTCGTAAATATGATGTTCAAAGACCAGATAGGACGAAATATGGAAGTATACATAGACAATATGGTGGTCAAATCCAAGCAATCGGTGGACCACACCCAGCACCTGGAGGAAACATTCAACACCATCCGGAAGTACAAAATGAAGCTGAATCCAGCTAAGTGTACCTTTGGAGTTTCCAGTGGGAAATTCCTGGGGTATATGGCAACGCAGAGGGGGATAGAAGCCAGCACAGAGCAGATCAAAGCAGTTCTGCAGCTGGAATTACCCCAGAAGCCTAAAGATGTGCAGCGTCTGACAGGAAGAGTAGCAGCCCTGAGCAGGTTTAGTTCCAGATCCTCAGACCGATGCAGATTATTCTATGATATTCTAAGGAAAAGCCAGAAGTTTGATTGGACACCAGAGCACGAGAAGGCATTCCAAGAACTAAAACAGTACCTGAGCAGCCCACCTCTGCTATCCAAACCAGAGCAGGGGGAAGTGTTGCTCCTATACCTCTCCGTAACCAAAGCAGCAGTAAGCGCAGTTCTAGTCCGACAGCACGAGAGAACTCAGCATCCGGTGTACTACGTCAGCAAGTCACTGCTACCAGCAGAAACAATGTATACCTCACTTGAGAAACTAGTATTGGCATTGGTCACGGCATCCTATAAGCTGCGCCCGTACTTTGAGTCTCATACCATCTCGGTGGTTACTAACCACCCCCTCAAGACGGTCATGAGAAAGCCAGAGCTCTCAGGACGAATGGCTAAGTGGTCTGTGCACCTCAGTGGATATGATCTCCAGTTTGAACCACGCACAACCATAAAGTCACAAGCCCTTGCAGACTTCGTCTCCGACTTTAGCCCAGCACTCCAGACCAAAGCAGAACAGGAAATACTTCACCTACACCAGGGTGCCAAGCCAGGCACCTGGCCGAGTAGAGGGGGCATCAAACGGTAGAGGGTCAGGAGTTGGGTTGATCCTTAGATCACCAGAGGGTGACTTGATCACCTAAGCAATCCGATGTGAGTTCAAAACCACAAACAACGTAGCTGAGTATGAAGCCCTGGTCTTGGGGCTGCAATTGGCCCTGGACATAGGGGTCAGCTGCATCAGTGTGTACAGTGATTCGCAATTAATTGTGAATCACGTCAATGGAGCATACGAGGCAAAGGACCCCACAATGGCGGCCTACTTGTGTGCAGCAAAAGAATTAATCAGCAGATTCGTAGAATTCTCCATCCAGCAGGTACCCAGAGAGCAGAATGCAAAGGCAGATGCACTGGCAACCCTGGGATCAACCTTCAAACCAGCCGACGTAGCCAGCATTCCGATCACCCATGTTCTCAGACCAGCCATTCCTGGACCAGATTCGGACCAGGAGGAACTACCTATCTGCAACAGCAACCCAAACCAGGGATCAGAGCAGGATTGGCGAAAGCCGTACCTGGACTGGTTGAAGCATGATATCCAACCCAGCAGTAAAAAAGAGGCACGCAGTTTCAGGATGAAGGCTTCCAGGTTCCTGCTAATTGCTGGCATCCTGTTCCGGAAATCATTAGCAGAACCATATCTGCGGTGCTTAGACCAGACTGACGCCCAGACTGTCTTACATGACCTCCACAGCGGAGACTGTGAAAATCATGCAGGGGGTAACACCCCCATTTATTTAAGGGCCTGAACTAGGACTCCTCAGATAAATAAAGGTGTTACCATCTCGGTTTCCCGAGGCAGTAGATACAAAGGAAGATAAACAGTACTTTATATTCAATTTAAACTCAAAACATGTTCTGACAAAACCAAATAGAAAACTGTTCTGATAAAAGTGAAAGTACAACTCATAGACTACTATCACGTGGTCTAAACTCTAAACAGGTCCTGATCCATGCATCTCCCTTCCCAGATGCTCCCATAGACTTTATACCTGTCAGTCTGCTCCCCAATAATTGGTTCATCACAGGTGATCACGAATACACAGGGTCAACCACGAGGTTGAGCAGAGTAAAACTGTAAACAAAACATATTACTAAAAATGGAAAGTCGATCATCTCCACTCCAAATCACAAGACCCAATATCTCCGCACCAATCACAAGACCCATTATCTCCACACCAATCACAAGACCCATTATCTCCACACCAATCACAAGACCCATTATCTCCGCACCAATCACAAGACCCATCATCTCATCGCCTCATCGTTATCACAGTATAATATAAGTGCACAATATAAAGATCACATGATAATATATAACAACATGTTTGATATCAATTATGAACGGTTTACACATCATCAAACATTAGTAGTTTCCCCTACCTCAAAGCTGTAGAAGAAGGACAATTGCGCGACTGCTTCTAAAAATGCTCCACACGAAAACTTCCACCTAAATACGTATTACTTTAATTAATACCTTCCTAATTCTCGTAGTATATGTACCCCTTCTATTTATAGACACTTCCTATATTTAGAAAGTTTCCCAACAACCGAGTTACCCAAAATAGTAACTTTCTAAATATAGTAGCTTCTAAAAATAGTAACTTCTAAAAAAAAAGAATAAACACTTGGGTTTGAAATTCAAATCTAAATCTTACCATAAATAAAATCCTACACCATAATTACTAATTAAATATGCCATAAATAATATATAACATCATAACAACAAATATTCTAAACCCAAAAATAGAACTAATAAAAATAATAGTAATGTTAATAATAATAATAAGAATAATAATAATAATAATAATAATAATAGAACAATAAACAACAAAACAACACCAACTATCCCCGACACAACACAACCCGACAACCCGCCACTAACAGCCCTGAAACCACCGAGACACGCCCCTACACCCTCCGACAACCACCACTACGTGTACCCAGCACCTCCATTTACCCCCACGGCCACCGTCAGCCCTTCGACTCCCTCCGCCGTGGTGAATCAGTGCCTTCTTCAGGCCTGGTTCCCACGTTGATTCCCTGACCAGACCCAAACACCAATCCCTCAAAGCACACACAACCACCACGACAACCTGCTTCCACCACCATAACCCCCTGAGACACCAGACCCACACGACACAGTGGTAACACCGTGTCGACCTCCCCCGAGTCAACGGTGTTACCACTCCCAAGGTTACCCCCACGTACTGACTTACGAAAATAAAAACAACATAACAGCAGCCCCCTTGACAACACCCCTATCGACCACCCATAAACCACCATAGACAGACACCACGGACCACCGCAAACACCTCTAATCGACACCCCCATACACCCCTTGCCTTCTCACCACAAGACCCATAAAGTATAAACTAAAACACGACTCCATACATACACTAATCAGACACCCAGGAAACATGCGATAAAGAAAACAATAACAGTATTCATAAACTCATCCCTGTAACGAGTAAAGACACCCTTCACGACACCTCTTAACAGACAACGACCACCAACCCATGATCTTTATGCGTTCATTACATGCTCTATCATCAAATTATATAAAAACATCAGGAATTCATCACAATATACCTGACTGATTACCGTAAGCAAACAAGCAGACTGACAAGAGTATGACAACGTGCGTGTGACTCACAGGTTTAAGACCCAAATCGAACCACCGTAGATCCACCTACTGCCACCGTGTGAAGTCTCCTTCTCCTCTCTACTATGACGGCTAAGGTTTTGAGTAAGGGTTTTTGTGTTTTAGTTAGGTTTAGGGTATGAAACCCTTGGCTAAATAAGGCGGCAGAGAGTAGGGTGTTGGCTGTTTCAGAAATCACGCATGGGCTCTCCTATTGACACACATATCGAGGCCCATGTAAGGCACTCTAGCAGCCCCAAGTTCGAACCCCCTGATCAGCACACTACAAAACTCTAATTTGATACCATAGATCCCCAAATCGAAACCCACCAAGGTCTAACAACGCTTATAAACATACTAGGTTCACGAGCTTATTAACGAAGAAAAATCACTTCGCATATTACTATTATTATGTACGAGTTCACACAAATACGGGTTATTACAGAAGAAGCCTGTCCAATAGAGCCCTCAGAATGGGATACTTCTGGCTTACAATGCGCAAGGATGCAAAGGAGTATGCAAGAAAGTGTGAGTCCTGTTAAAGGTACGCATCTGTCAATCACCAACCTGCAAAACCCCTGCATCCGGTCGTATCCCCGTGGCCTTTTATGAAGTGGGGGATGGACATTGTGGGACCCCTCCCCAGAGCACCAGGAAACAAGTTGTACATGCTGGCCATGACAGACTACTTTTCTAAGTAGATCGAAACAGAATCATTCACCCAGACCACCGAAGCGCAGGTCATCTCTTTTATTAAACGTAACATATTCACCATATTTGGTATACCTTCGGAGATAATATGTGATAATGGTTCCCAATTCATTGGGGAAAAAACTGAGGCTTTCTGTGCTGGGTGAAACGTATCACTCCAGAAATCTACCCCCAGAAACCCCCAATCCAACGGACAAGCTGAGTCCAGTAATAAAATCATCATTGAAAATATGAAAAAGAAACTACAAGAAATGGGAGGGAAATGGGCAGAGGAGCTCCCTCTAGTCCTGTGGGCTGACAGGACTACTCCAAAAGTAGCAACAGGTCAGACCCCCTTCAGCCTTGTCTTCGGAGCAGAAGCGGTAACTCCTTCTAAAGTCAAAGTCCCAACCCACAGATACAGGTGTATAACTGAGGACCAGAACCAAGTAGAAATGACAAGTAGCCTGGACACTATTGATGAACTCAGGACCAGCGCCTACTTCATAATGACCTCATATAAGCAAATGGTAGCTCGGAGCTACAACAAAAATTCAGGATCAGAACCTTGCAAGTAGGAGATCTGGTCCTGAGAAAGGTGTTCTAGAACACCAAAAACCGACAAGCTCGAAAGTTCGCCTACAACTGGGAGGGCCCATACCAAGTTGAGAGCATAGTTGGTAATGGGGCCTACAGACTAATGACAATGGAAGGGGAAATGATACCCAGATCATGGAATATACTTCACTTAAAAGATTATATCATCTAGAGATGCCTCCACCAGACCAGAGCAGTTCCGTTAGACCTCAGGTTCTACTCTGTATAAAGTATATTCTGGTTCAACTTAAAATTTTGTCTTGCTTTTATATTTTTTATAACCTAAGTTTGATAATCTAAGTCCTATAATTTAAAGCCTTGGTATATTTAAAGTCAATTATAGAGTCTTTTCGAAATAAAGGAAAAATTTTATCACTTATTTTCTAGACCAGAAAATGCCTATCTTAGTAGACTGACCTAAAGAGGAAATCTGCACTGATCGCAGGAGAACCTAAGTCAAGCCTGGCACCCTAGTATAGCGACGGGTATCTAAAACACCAGGCGAGCACACCAAAGCAGCGATGGCCAAAACACAATGAGACATGCATGTACAAAGAGAACGCCAGAAAACGGCATAAAACCAACGATAAACAAAGCCCCATACAACGGGGAACATACGATTTAAAAAAGAACTGCCCAAGGCAGCCCAGTAACAGAATTGTCTTTGCTGGTCCACCCGGACCAGCAGCAAAATTAAATCAGATTCAAGCCCACGCAGGGGCACCAAAAAGTTTCAAGACAAAAACATTTTACGCCCATATCAGGGCCCAGCAACGCAAATTTAAAAAAGAACCTACTCATCAGGAGTAGGTTCAGCAGCAGCAGCATCAACGCAGGTGGGGCCAGAGGTCACCTCCTCCCCGGCATTTTGGGACCCCACCACGTCTTCTTCCTCATCATCATCTGAAATCAGGTCCATATTCAGACCCTCGGGGAAATCTGCAGCAAAGGCTCCCTCCAAAGCAGCTAAGTCCCAGGTAATATGTCTACCCTCCTGAAACTCCTTAACGCATTTAATCCGGGTTTCAGCAGCAGTATAAGCAACAGCCTCGATCAAAGCTCCCTGTAGGCCGGCCTTCTTCTGCTCTAGAGCCTCCACCTTCAGCACCAGGTCAGTCTCTGAGGCTAAGGCCCGCTCCAGCTTGGACTGAGCCGTGGTCAACTAGTTCTAGAAGGCCTCCTCTTGTTCCTTGAGCATCTCATGGCCCAAAGCCACGTCCCGACGAGAGCGCTCAACAGCCGGCCGCAGATTCTCCCTCGAGGCTTCCTCCAAGCTCAGCTTCGTCGTTATCTCCTGCTCCTTCTTCGCCAGAGCTGCCTGCATCCTTTCCACCTCATGCATCCTCCCCAGAGCCTCTGCATGAGCTGTCTTTATACGATCAAGTTCTACCAGCAGAGCCTCGCTCTGCTGGTTAGCACACAATGACAGCTCCAAAGCCTGAAGATACAGACCAAATAAGATTCAGGAAAAAAAAAAGAGCTACCTCAAAGGTAACCTCTGCGGCATGCCTAGCCAGGTCCTTGAAAGGACGCGTCTTCAGAACAGAAGTAGAAGCAGGGAACAGCAGAGAGTTCAAGGCAGGCCAGAGATCGGTCATGGATCCACCAAAACCCGTTGGAAACTCTAGGTGCAGAGCAGCGGAGGAGGACCCCCCAGAAGATGTCCGAGGCAGAGGCTCGGGTAAAATTTTAAAACCAGGGGTAGGAATATCAGCAGGGATTTCAAGGGGAGACGGGTCAACAAAGCTAGAAGTCACAGGAACATATTCCTGGACTGGATCAGCAGCATCTACTTCAATAGGGGCAGCCTTGGACCCAGCTCCAACAAGGTTCCCCTCAACAGCATCAACTTTCTTCTTCTTTGAAAACCCCGCGTCCCCAGGAGTGAACCTCTTCCTCCTCAGTTGCATCATCCTGTCCACATTGACCCTGGGCTTGCCTGAAAACAACATAAAAAGTTAAAATCACCAGACCAACATGGAGTACACCCAGAAAATAACCAGACAAGTAGCATCACACCCTCCTTCTTCACCGCCAGAATAGCAGAGTCCCGGACCAGCTTGGAGAATGTCCTCTCCTCAGCAGGGAGGTCAACGAGCTTGGCCTTGGAAGTAGGAGGATCCTCAGATTCAGGAAGCTTAGCCAAGCTAGACCCTGAAGAAAACGACATCAAACGATAAGCAAAAGACAACGACGGAAAAAATCCAGAGCAGAAAAATAAAACCAGGGCAAAGTATGTACCTTCCACAGGCTGCCACTCAGAAAAAATATAATCAGGCGAGTAAGGCAAGGTGTCAATCTTGACAAAGATAAAGCGAGTGAACCACTTGCTATCGTCCGGGGTGGTAGAGAAAACGATGGCGGAAGGCATGCAGTCATGACCACGAATGGTGCACTGAAAATGGCCCAAAGAACGGGGGTTGAACCATTGCCCCAAGTCTGCCAACCCTATATTCAGCCCTCGTTCACGGTTCAGACCACATATGCTGAGTAGGATCCGCCATGCATGCGGAGCCACCTGGCAAACAGCCAGTTTGGTTAATTTCAAAAAATCAACGATTAAATCAGGAAAGGGGAATCTCAGACCCAGGCGGAAGGGGTACTCATAAAAGCAAGTCCGCCCATCCCTCTTAAAGTCATCTTTCTCGCCGGCGAGGGGGAAGTGGAAGACAACCCCTTCCGGGAAGCCAAACCTCATCCTTATGAGAGTAGCGTGGGACTCGTTGAAGGCGGAGTCATAAAGATGCCTGGATGGAAGAAGCTTCTGCGAGGGGAAGGGACCAGAGTAGTCCCCCGACGCAGAAGAGGACCCAGAAGAGCCAGCAGCAAGAGTAGCAGAAGGGGTAGCAGCGGAAGAGCTGGGAGCAGACATATTGAACTTGGAAAACGGTAATAAATTTTTATCGTTAGGGAAAAGAAACAAAAAAGCAAGAAGGCAATGAAAGAGTAAAATAAATTGGAAGGAAAGGAAGGTAAAAAGTGAAAGAAAGGACGGTTAAGGAGTATTTATAGAAGAAATGGGCGGTTAAAATTTGAAAGGTGAATTCAAATTTGAAAGTGAAAGTTGAAAGGTTGAAGTAAATGATGGTAAATGGTGAGGGGACAAGTAATTAATGGGAAGGTGGGGCAAGTGGGACAGTCACGTCAGAAACAGTTACATGAATCCCCAACTACCCACGAAAATTCCAGCCCAGTTGAAAGCCAAGCCAGACTGAAATTTGGGGGAAATTGTTTAGCCTAAAAACCTATTACCATACTATTGGGCCCAGAAACACGCCTAGAAGCAGCAGCCCATCAAGGGGATAACACATATCAAAAAAGACACGTTGGAAGGAGAAGAAGAGGTCAAAACCCTAGAGGAATATTCCCATATACTCTCTCCTATATTCCTGGAGCTGACCAGGACCAGCACCAGGACCAGCTGACCAGGAGTCCAAGGCCTATAAAAAGAAGAATTAGGGCATTCGTTATTCATTCACTTCTCACGTTGTAATTTTTACTTTCGCACGCCTACACTTGTACTTAGCTCAAAACAGCGATCATCCTCGAAAATAGTGAAAACTTGGCGGGATTCCGTTCCCCCCGCGGTTGTTTCCCTCATTGGGTTTTTCCGCGTCACCAAAACCTCACGTGTTATTCTTTATCTTTTTTGTCCTTCGCATTTATTTTTCTACGTACATTCTCATATTGGTTGACACTTTGACCCATATCACAATCAATTGACTCGGTAAAAACTTTACCAAAACATATACCAAACGGCACTATTTCTATCACTGATAGTGATGAAGATAACATCGAGGAAACAAACATTGACCACAGATGGTTCTATAACGTGACCTTTGACTACGAGGAAAAGAAAAATAGAACCAAACAAACTCCTCAAACCTCAACACACAAAAAATGGACACCAAAAGTACAACCTAAGACTTACACAAAAACATCAAAACCTAACCACTACAAACACAAAAGATCTTACATTAGACAAGTTTGGGTTAAAAAGGAAGATGTATTTATGATTACTAACTACAAAGGTCTCAAGTATGCTTGGGTACCTAATCTTGTCTTTCAATTTGTGTGTGCAGTTCGTCGCTAAGCAGAATAATTTGTGGTATCTCGATAGTGGATGCTCAAGACATATGACAGGCGACGTAAACCTATTCCTATCTCTAAAACCCTTTGACGGAGGAAAAGTTACCTTCAGAGACAATAAAAAGGGAAAGATCATAGGAATCGGTAAGATAGGTATTTCATCATCTCATGCTATAAGTGATGTATACTTGTAAGTGGTCTCAAACATAATTTAATAAGTATATCTCAACTATGCGATAAAGGAAACAAAGTTGTTTTTTATGCAGATATATGTCGTATAATTATGGAAGGTACAAGCAAAGTAATCCTTGAAGGTCATAGAAAGAAAAACGTTTACATGATTGATTTAAATGTCGTACCTACTAACTCTCTCTCTCTTGCATGAAAGTTACGTTATATGATCCATGCTTATGGCATAAGAGATTTGGTCATATTAGTTCTCCTATTCTTAACAAACTGAAGAGATGGGATTTGGTTGAAGGTCTTCCAAAGATCAAGTTTGACCAAGACAAGATGTGTGATACATGTGCACGATGCAAACACGTCAGATCATCCTTCAAACCGAAAAGAATAGTAAGTACTAACCAAGCTCTGGAACTAGTTCACATGGATCTATGTGGCCCTATGAAGGTAATAAGCAGAGGTGGTTCCAGGTACGTTTTCGTTCTAGTTGATGATTACTCTAGATTTATTTGGCCAATCTTTCTTCATTCTAAAGACGAAACATTTGATGAATTTGTTAGTCTCATGAAACTTGTCCAAAACAAATTGAAATCTAACCTAGTAACAATTCGTACTGACCATGGAACTGAGTTTGATAATCATGCTTTTATTGAGTTCTACAAAACCAACGGTGTTGGACATAACTTCTCGAAACCCAGAACCCAACAACAGAATAGACTCGTAGAACGTATGAACAGAACCCTAGAAGACATGGCCAGAACAATGCTTCTTTGTAGTGGTCTACCTAGAAACTTTTGGGCTGAGGATATCAATAAAGCTTGCTATATTCATAATCGTGCTATGATTAGACCTATCCTTAAAAAGACTCTATATGGACTTTTACGAGGTCGTAAACCTAATATATCTCATCTAATATGTTTTGGGAGTAAATGTTTTGTTCATAACAATGGTAAAAACAGATTAAGCAAATTTGACCATAGAATTGATGAAGCAATTTTTATAAGATATTCTGATCATAGTAAAGCCTACAAAGTTTTTAACAAACGTACCTTATGCATAGAAGAGAGTATTCATGTTATCTTTGATGAAAATAATGTCTTTGATAAGCCTTTACAGGATAAAGAGGAAAACCCAGACGAACCGGATTTTTGGTTGTCAAGGGAAGATATTCCTGAGTTAGAAAATGAAGAAGGCGAGATTCAAGGAACTCATGATGAACTTAACTTGGGAGAAAACGGTACGAGAACTTAATCTACAGTTGATGATAGTGTAAATCATTCTCAAACCATTGACTTAGAACCCAGAGTTATAGCAAATGAAGCTATAACTTTGAATCAAAACCAAAGAGAAGAGGTCAGAGTTATACCTGACCCTACTATAACCCCTGGTTTGGATTCAGGGGGAACAAGCCAAAATCCCGAGTCAAGTGGAGGTAACGCAAATAATCAATCAAGGAACTAGAGATATAAGGATTCTCATCCTTTGGATAATGTTATAGGAAGCTTGACAGATGGAGTTCAAACCCGAAGGAGTTTAAACAACTTTTGCTTATTCTACTCCTTCCTCTCCACAATTGAACCTTCAAATATAAAGGAAGCACTCGCAGAACCAGACTGGATAGTTGTTATGCAAGAAGAACTCCAGCAATTTGAAAGAAACAAAGTTTGGCATTTTGTTCCTCGACCTAAGGACAGATCTGTCATCGGAACCAGATGGGTATTCAAAAACAAACTAGATGACACTGGAGTCATTGTGCGAAACAAGGCCAGATTAGTAGTTCAAGGATACAACCAATAACAAGAAGTGATCGATTATGACGAAACCTTCGCTCCAGTTGCTCGTCTTGAGGCAATAAGGCTACTCATTGCTTTTGCCGCACATAAGGGAATGAAGTTATTTCAGATGGACGTTAAGACTGCTTTTCTTAATGGCTATCTCCAAGAGGAAGTATTTGTTGAACAACCTCCTGGATTTCCTAACAGCAAACTAAAGGACCATGTATTCAAATTGGACAAAGCTCTTTATGGCCTAAAACAAGCACCTAGAGCATGGTACGACATACTATCAAAGTTTCTATTGGAGAGTGATTCAAAAGAAGATCTGTGGACAAAACCTTATTTCTTAAGAGCGAGAACTGAGATCTACTAGTCGTTCAGATCTATGTTAACGATATTATTTTTGGCTCAACAAACAAAAAGTTGTGCAAATACTTCTCTAAGTTGATGAATTCTGAATTCGAGATGAGTATGATGGGAGAACTGAAGTTATTCCTTGGCCTTCAAATTCAACAAACTGAAGAAGGAATCAAAGTTCATCAACAAAAATACGTCAAAGAATTACTTAAGAAATTCGGTAATGGAAACCTCTCATCCAATGTCTACTCCAATGGTCACAGATAAGAAGCTGACCAAAGACGAAGATGGTAAGTCTGTAGATGAAACAACTTACCGAGGTATGATTGGCTCACTTCTTTATCTTACTGCAAGTCATCCAGATATAATGTTTAGTGTCTGCGTCTGCGCGAGATTTCACTCTGCACCAAAAGAATCACATATGACTGCGGTTAAGAGAATACTAAGATACCTAATCGGAACATCAAAGTTATATCTATGGTATCCTATGGACTATAACTTTAACCTAGTAGGATATTCAGATGTGAATTATGCAGGATGTTCATTAGACAGAAAAAGTACTTCGGGGCTTGCTACTTTTGTAAGCCCATGTATAATATCTTGGGGCTCAAAGAAACAAAATATTGTCGCTCTTTCAACTGCCGAAGCAGAATATATTGTAGCCGCACTGGTACGTTCTCAACTCTTATGGTTAAAACAACAATTACTTGATTATGGCGTTGATGTAGGATGTGTACCTATTTTATGTGATAATACGAGTGCTATAAATATATCTAAAAACCCAGCCCAGCACTCGAGAACTAAACATATTGAAATTAGACATCACTTTCTACGAGACCATGTTGAAAAGAAAAACATAAAATTGGAATTTTGTAGTACGGAAAAATAATGGGCAGATATCTTTACTAAATCATTGGCTAGAGAACATTTTGAGACTTTGCGATTGGAAATTGGTTTAATCGGTGGCACCTAATCAATCTTAAAAGCTGAAATAACCCAATGATTGACTACGGTTAAGACAAAATTGTATGACTGTGTCCGTATATTCCGCTGCATGTTTATTTATGTACTCGTTGATTAAATACGTAAACTCGACCATATTATGCATGTCTTGTACGATTGTGCTCAACCAAGTTTTACAAAAACTAATATATCACATATTACCAATTCATATTATACATTTTTAACATTTTTACTACCAAAAATAAATAAAAACAAAAATTAAAACAACCTTACCTTCTTACACTCCTAAACCGTGTCCATAAGCTACCCCACACCTCTCTGCCACGTGTCACCTCACCATCACTCTCATTGACTTTTACCACCTTCACAATTACTACCCCTAACTCCCTCACACACTCCACTTACCTCCATCATCCTCATTCTTACCGTCCCCAACAAAACCCAAATCCCTAAATTATTACCTCACCCCCATTAAACCTCCATTACCAAAACCAAAAACCTCCAAAAATCCGATCATGCCTCCGGCAAAAACAACACGTTCAACCCTTAAGAAATCAAAGCCACCATCTCAACCTTCCACCACACCGTCACCTCCATCATCCCCAACACCCGTTTCTATGTCAATTCCGACGACCGACACTGACAAACGTCGCAAGCTAAACAAAGACTCACCTCTCGTCAATGAGCACTCGCCGGAGTTCGTCTCAACCGGAAAAAGGATCTCGTCCTCTGTTTCGAGAATGCTCCTTGGAAGCTACAAAAGAATGACTCGACCGTGTCCGCATGACCAAAACCGAAGGTATGTACATTGACCGTGTCTTACCATATTCCATTCATGCGGGTCGGTATTATCCCACGTCTTGGGTAGACGGGCTGAAATCCCTAGCTTTATTTAAGAGTTTCTTGGAATTTCAAGGATGGGAATATATTAGTAACTTTTCGGGATTAATTTTTCCCATTGAGATGATCCAATTCTTTGCCTCTGTTAAGCTTAGTGAAAATGGGTTAAGTGCGGTGGTGAACGGTCGAGATGTGACCGTTTCTTTGTCGGAAATTTGTGATATTTTTCATCTTAATCAAGAGGGTCTTGACCTTGATCCTCGAAAGGAATGGGGTATTGTGACCCAAGAACAAAAGATGGTTATTAAGACCTATTTTGATGACAATGCAACCGAAACTAGCCCTCTATTAACCGGTTCCTTCTCACCCAAGTTGAAATTATTTGCTAATTTCTTGTGGAACACAATCTTGCCTCGTCAGGGTGGTCGGGATAAACTTTCTTGTTGTGAGGCCGTGGTGTTGTATAATTGGTTGGAAGAGACGAAAGTAAATCTAGCTTCGTTGATGTGCTTCAAAATTTGTCATGTTTTGAATGTCGTGGTTAAAGAAAAGATGTGCTCGACAATCGACATACCCTACGGTATGTGGGTGTCAGAGCTATTGTTCAAGAAAGGAGTCGTTGATGATTTGAGTTACGGAGTCATTCCACGAGATCGTATGTGTGACAAGCTCCTTAAACTAATGGGTATTTGTTTTGATGGTGTTGATCTTACCTTTGGCAAAAGTGTAGGTGGTGAACAAAAACTGAGGGCTTCTCCATCGTTTGAGGGGTTGGATGCTAAGGTGGATAAGATTCTTGGTTTGTGTGAAATAAAGAAGGAAAAGGAAAGCGTGGGTGGTAGTGGTGGTAGTGGAAATCCGAGCCTTGAAGCCGAATTAAGGGCATGGATGGAAAAGATTGATAAGAGGATTGAGAAGGTTGGTGTTAGTGTTCAAGTTCTCTGTGATGAACTTTTCACCATAAGGGATAATATTCGATACTTAACCATTCAAGGAGGAGGGTTGGTCAGGGATCACGGGTTGCTTCGGGCAGATGCGAGCATGGCTCTCGAAGCAGTCAAGGCCTTGTCTTTGAAGGTGCTTAACTTTGAAGTGGCTCTGGATGCGCAAGGGAGGAACGTGAATAGTTGTTTAGACCGCCTCTCCACACTCGAGTTTCGTACCCGACCCGATTATGTAAACCCGTACGCGAAGAAGCAATGATCCTCGTCTGCGTCGGTGATAATCGTGTCTTGTTTCAAACTTGTGTTGTTTTCGGTTGTTTTGGTTAAGTCCGGGATGGACTTATTAAACTCTTGTTCTTATCATGGCCCAACTAACAAACTATCTTTTGCCTTAGTGAATCCGAGGCCCACTTGAACTTTCTTTTGATAAATCCTCGGCCCATTTAAACAATAGCCTTTGCTGGCCCAATTTTCTACACTTGTATTATAATTTGGACCATTGACTTAGTATTTTCGGCTTGGCTGTGCATATTTCTAACAATCGTACTTGTTTGTGTATGATATTGTTTATGTTTTTGTATTACGTCTTTGATGCATGCTTATACATGTTCGTAGTATATTATTCTAGTCGTTATATGTCCTTGTTCTTGTCTTTTCGATGATGTCAAGAGGGGAAAAGATGCGACTTAGATTAGAATTTGCCTAAGCTTGCTCCTTGTCGTAATCATTGTCTCTTAGGGTTCTTAAAGAATATCGATTAGATAGAAGATAGAAACCCTAAGTTGATCTATGCTATAATTGACCCTTATTATGTTGAGGGGGAACCAACACTTAGACACGATTCTAAGAAAGACTTGCCATCATCAAAGAGGGGAAATTTGTTGAACCATATATTAAAATGTATATATTAAGTATATATGTTTATGTTTTGATAATGACAAGTCTAGTTAAATATATTATATACTCGTGCGTATAATCGTGTGCTAAGTGTACAGTATATAAGATTGGAGGATCTATTCAATCAATACAAAAGATTCAAAATTATTAGTCAAAGAGTCGACTAATCGAGGATTGAAAGAAGATCACAAGTATATAGTAACGAGAGATAATTAAAGTTATACTTGTCAACTATAACTTTAGTATAACATTGCTTTAAGTTATAGCTCATAGCTATAACTCTATAAGAAGAAATGATCGAAATAATAGTGGTGGTTGAAACGATTTTGGATTCCAAAGTCAACGTGAATATTAATGTTTAATTAGTATTCTGTTTTAAATATTGAGTTATTAATCTTAAATTGGTTTATTTAAAATGTCCATTAGTTATAAAAGGAATAAATAATTTTCTTATGAGTTAATTATTTATTTCTAATAAACTAAGGATTTTTATTTAACCATAATTGTCAAATAAAATAATCTAGGGAATCGTGTACAATGGTTTTTGGAAATCGTGTCCTAGTCACACGTTTCATATTTGTAAAGGGTTGAGTTAAATAAATATAATGTATTTATTTAATATCCTAAACAAAACTAGATTATGTTATGTAAATATAATTTATTATATTTTGACAAGATTTAGGAAATTGAGTTTAAATAGGATATTATTTGGTTTATGATAAAATCTTTCCTAAACATGATTTAGGAAATTGAGTTTATCTTAAATACCTAAATATCTTATTATAATATTTCCTAAATATATTAAGATTAGATTTAAGGATATATTACTAAAAGACTAGAAGTCTTGATATAGTAATACTCCTAAGTCATCTAGGGTTTGAATACCTGGGGATCTAATTCTCTATAAATAGAATACTCATAACACATTGATAGATACGAAAACATACTTGCACGCAAATCGAGAAAAACCGTCGTTGTTTATTTCATTCAAGATTCGAGCTTTAATTGTCATATTGCGTTACAAGACTCAAGGGCTCAAAAATCGTTGTTATTCGCTCAAGACTGTGAACACGAAGATCTCATTGAAGGCTTATCTTATTTACGTAAGATAGTTTGAGTGTTTTGAGGTACTCGTCGTAATCAAGTATTTCACGGTACTTGACGTAGCTAGGTATTTTACGGTATCTAGATTGAGTTACAACTAATATCAAAGTTGTACGAGTGGGTTGATAAAATTGTAATCCGGAGAGAGGTACTAATTTTATTAATCGAGAATAGTGGACGTAGGTTTCGATTTGTGAAACCGAACCACTTTAAAAATATCGTGTCTCTTTTATTTATTGTTTTACTCGTTATTCAACACATCAACATACACATCGAAGAAGAATTCAAGAAGAAGGCAGACTCAATTCAACCCCCCTTCTTGAGTATATTCGTATCAATAGACTCTTCCGAGGCCTTTTCTAGGGGCCTTGGCATGCTGGGTATCTTGGTGATCATGTCCTTCAGCTCCTGGTAGCGATGATCCGAGAGACTTCCTGCTCTTGAGAACAGGTTAACAGGAGGAGGGAAGAAGCCAAAATGGGCTTCCATCAAGGGTCCTGAGGACGACTGGCTGGCAGGTGGGTTGGTAACTGTGGGTGGATTAAAACCTGACCCCGGCTGCCAGCCGACCGAGGACTGCGCCGGCGCTCCTCCTGCCCATCCTCCAGCGCTGGAGTCGCTCACGGGTGCAGGACCTACAGAGGTCTCTGGCGTCCATCCCACGGAAGAATGGGGTGGTATACCTGCAAAAGTCAAAGGATTAGTCCCGGGAGGAAAACAAGGTGCGAGATGACCTGCAGGTTGCGCTGGATTGGGCTTCGGTGGTTTTAACACGGACGCATCCAAGTCCAGTATCTCTGGGCCACTGCTTGGGGCCGCGACTCCTAGATCCAGTATGGCGACAATCTCCTGGGGAATCGGTCGGGCCAGACCTCTACCCCGGAGGGGTTGAGGGTCTATCCAGGACCAGGCTGGAACACGCGGGATATCGATGCAGGACGTGAGTCTGCGACGATCTCCTCTCTCAGGTCCAGGTTGTCTTTCTTCAGGCCTTCGATGGCTTCTACAAGGCACTCATTCCCCGGACCACCATCTGCATCGGATCTGGACTGGAAACTTTCGGCGGCTGGCTCACTCCGGGCATCAGGGGTTCATAACCTCTGCTGGGACTGCTTTCCCTACTCTACTTTGCGGGAGCAGAAACGGGGGCTGGTCTGGGGATTTGAGCGGATTTGTTGGACGAGGCAGCAACCTTTGAGGCTGCGGCCTGGCTCACGGTGGAGGGTGGTCCTGCGAGGCCAACTGACACAGTTGGATTGGTCCCGTTGGACAGGGTTGGCATGCTGTGGAAACTGGATGGATTCGCCTTGATCCCAGACATGGTTTTGTGACGAGGTGATGATATTAAATATTGGAATGCTCACTATGCCCCACGATGGGCGCCAAATAGTTTTGGTAAATTCTACCGGTTCGTATTATTGTAATGTGGGTTAAAGTGACAACCAATAATTTAAAGCATATGAAAAACAAAAGATAAAGGAAATTGACACGATGAATTTTGGTGACGCGGAAAAACCCTAATGAGGGGAACAACCGCGGGGGGAACGGAATCCCACCAAGTTTTCACTAATTTCGAGATAATCACTGTTGTGTGTGTGGGGAATTTCCGTATATTCACCCTTAAAATTACATGATTATAACGAAATATATACATGTGAATATCGTCATAAGATGAAAAACAAGAAATCGTAAAGTTAAGATGCACAACCTTAGGTCCTTGCGCAAACGGCCTAAGAACAGGAATTAAGAGAAACTCCCTCCTATAACTTGCACCCAAGATCCGTCTGAGATGATGCCGCGTGTGCTAGAAATACTCTCCAATTGCCTTGCAATATAGGGAGAGCTTTTTGCGAGTTTTAGATGTGAGATCTAGGTTTTGGGAGAAAGCTGCTCTCAAAATCCTAGTTATAAGAATAATGAATTCAGTCGTGTTACAAAAGGAGAATTCTTCTCCTTTTGTAACCCTACTCAGCCGAAACTCCTCATAGGGTGAGAGTGGGCTTTCCACTCTCACCTTATTCTAATGCGTGATTCGACCCTAATTGCTAAAATATAATCCGCGGGTTTTTATTATAAATCGTATACATATTATCAGATATTAATGCAGTCGATACATTAATAATTGTCTGATAAGAAAATTACGATATTGTATAATTAGCTCAATTAATATAACTGCTTATATTAATACACGAATTCAATATTTAATTAAATATAACCGTTTATATTTAATTTAAGAATTAATCATGTAATTCGTATTAGCTAAAATTATTTAATTCGTATAAATAATTATCTCAACATCTCATTGACTAATTTTATAGTCAATACCTCTGACTAACTGTTTAGTCGTATTCGACATAAATGTGACTGTATTTTCATACCTTCACATCTCTCAAACGTATCCTATAGGTGTGACTTATAGGGACCCGTTGATCACCGCCATCCGTATGACAATAACGTCAAACTTATCTAGCAAGCCAACCGTTATTGATAAACGTGGATCAACTGATAATAATACTGAAGTATGCCCTTGTGATCTTTTAAGATATTTAATAAGTCATTGTACTAACTGTCAAGGACACCAGCCCCAACAGTGTGTAGTACAAATGATAATATGCGTAGGTTATGAATAATAAAAATCGAGTGATCCTCTTGAACTGTCTAGGCTTTACTTATATAACTGCAGAGTCCTGGTCAACTGCTCTCCTGGTCCTGCTCTGGGAATATAGGAGTTCGGTTGAGGTGATGCTCTAGGGTTGGACTGTGCTTTCTTTAACAGACCCAATAGGACTTTTATGGGTTGCATCTCTTGTTGGGCTGTGCTTTCTTTAACAGACCCAATAGCTTGGATAGGTATTTTTGGGCTAAACAATGTTCTAGTGGTCCGACTAGCCCAGCCCAGTCAGCACTAACTTTTTAAAAAATACATAATCCCAGTTCAACCCGGTCATGACCCGTTGGCCGCTACTAACTGGATTGGGTTAGTGTTGCGCCAACCAAATTGAATACTGGCCCAACGTAGTCCGATTTAAATTTAGTGTCGCGTCTAGACTCCACTAGGAATCATGTTTGGTTAAAGTCTTGTGATGACATAAACTTTGACTAACCAGAACTCCCGAATACAAATTCCGAAAATGATGATTGTTTTTCAATTACGTTACTTTTTACGAGATTTAAAAAGAAAATCCAATAATATAGCTTATTGTGAGACAAAATTACCCGTCTTTAAATTAAGAGTTTTTTGTCAGATAACACCTAACATTTACACTGTCTGTAGAAATAGTACCTAAAGTTATTTTTTTTGCCCAACAACCCCTAACATTTTCTATTTTTTGTCTAATAACACCAAAATCAGTTTTCCGTCAAAAAAAGTCAAGATTCCGACTTGACTAACGGTAAATTTGATTTGACGCTTCTTTATTTTCCCTTGATGCATTTCATTACTCTCTTCATCATCCTTTTCTAAACCCAATTTTCCCTTTTGTTAATTTCCCTTCAATTAAACTTAGTTTTCCTCCAATTAAATACTTATGTAACCTCCCCTTAGTTATTTTATTCCTCAATTTTCAAATTAAAACCCCAAATTGGGCTTACTTTGTCCGGTTTTCTCTTTTTCCCTCACCATCCTTTCAACCCAATGTCTTATTCAAGCTCATCCAGAGACGGGTTTGCGTCGGTGTTGTTTTTTCAAGTGGATTGATGAAGACATGAGTTATTGGCAAAAAAAATGTTATAAATGGTTTGTTGAATGAAAATAAGCCACTTAAAACTAAGATTCATTGTCAATTACTTTTACAATGCACCAGTAAGTGGAAAAGAAAGAATGAAGAAATAAGGTCAAATCAATTTCACCGTTAGTCAAGACGGAATCTCGACTTTTTTTGACGGAAAACTGATTTTGGTGTTATTTGACAAAATACAGAAAATGTTAGGTGTGGTTGGGCAAAAAAAATAACCTTAGGTACTATTTCTACAGACAGTGTAAGTATTAGGCGTTATCTGACAAAAAGCTCTTAAATTAATGTCGTCACTTCCGTTATCCATCACAAACAAAACGCTTCAAAACCTTTTCACCCAAGAGCCAAGACCCAACTTTCCTCGTAAAAGTTCAATAGAAATACTCAAATCAGCTAGTAGTAGAACTAGTGTAAGCTAGCACAGAAAGAGCAAAACAATTGAGGTGAGGAGGTTACAGCTTCGATTTGTGACCGTTACAGCTGAAGAATCAGTGAGCAACAAACAACAATGGAGAGCAGTGAAGAAGAAGATGATTTCTCATACCATGAAGGAATCATTCCTCAATCTAAGATCAACTCTCTCTATCAATCTCATACTGAAAAGGTCTGCTACTTTTTTTTCTCTTTTTTGAACGATTCAAGTTTCAATTTTGTTCCTTTTTACAATTAAAGTTTCTCAAGGGTAAGGCTACGTACACTCGAGTTCCGACCCGACTTTACCTGGTAATTTGTGGGAGTCATTGAGGCATTGGGTTTAGCTGATACAGCTGAATTATGTCTGCATTTTTCTGGGTTTTGAGTTTTGTAGTGGTTAAACAATAAAAGCTTCCGTTTTTACTTGTTTGATTGATTAAGGTTTCAATTTTTGTTCCCTTTTACAATTAAAGCTTCACAAGGTGACAAGGGTAAGGCTACGTACATCCGAGTTCCGACCTGACTTTACCTCGTAATTTGTTGGAAGCCTTGAGGCATTGGTTTTAGCTGATACAGCTGAATTATGTTTGCATTTTTCTAGGTTTTGAGTTTTGTAGTGGTTAAACAATTAAAGCTTCTGTTTTTACTTGTTTGAATGATTAAAGTTTCAATTTTTAGTACTGTATAGGCTATCATGTTGTTTTAAGCTGATACAGCTGAATTGTGTCTGCATTTTTCTCGGTTTTGTGATTGGTTTCTTACTTTGTTGATTTCATAGTGATTAATGTTCCTTCTTTTTCCTTTTTAATTGAAAAATCAAAGCTTCAATTTTTCCTTTGATTGGACAATTAAAGTTTCGATTTTTACTAGTTTACCATCTTGCTTTTAGCTGATACAGCTGAGTAACTGAGTTATGTCTGCACTTTCTGGGTTCAAGTTTGATTTCATGTCGAGTTCGATTTAATCTGTTTAGCTCGATATTTTTGCTGGTTTGTACGAACGCCCTTTCGCGAGTAATACCCAATTGGCCGGGTTTTCATATAATGCTTCCTGACTTCCCAAAATTTTATGATATTGAGCAGTGGCCCATCCAGGATTTGTAGTTAGGGGTGAAATATTATCGAAAAAAGTAAACTCCAAAAAAGATCATTATAACTGTAATCTAAGATCTTATTATTCAGAGGCGATCGCCTACTAGTTCCCCCATCGATATGACCTAGGATGCACTTGCGGTTACTGCAACGGCCAAGTATATCTGACGACGGCAGTGGGACGTGGGAACCATTCTCTGAAATTTTTGATGATGGAAATACTGAAAAAGTTTCTTCTTTTTAAAGGAAATGGCTGACAGAAACAAGCACGCCGTTTATTCTCTGTCTTTCGACACTCCTCTAGAGAAATGCCTCAAATATAATACTGTTTGTTATTATCATGCCCCGTCTATTTATTTTCTTTCTGTAGTGTTGTTGTCCTTTTTAACGGTGCATTATTCTTACACTTGATGCTCATTAATTGTTGAAGGGGATCAGAAAACTGTGTTGTGAGTTGTTGGATCTGAAAGATTCTGTGGAAAATTTATGCGGGAATACAAGAGCAAAATATTTGGCTTTTCTGAGGTAACGTACCAATCCCTTGTCTTCTATCCATGCATAGTTAGATGGCTGATGGTATATAGCTGCAATATTCTTAGACTATTTTGTTTGTCGTTCTAAATTAAGAAATTTTCATGTTATACTTCGTTGGGTACTTGGCTAGACATAAATCACCTACCTGCTTCAGATACTTGGTCCCGTAGAATAGCAGGAAACCTTGTCTCATATCACGTATGATGGTTAAGATTTTGTTGTGGCCAAATCTGTAATATAGTGTTATTGCATTATGATTCTATTGCCGTTTTGCTAAGATGAGTTCGTGATGGGAGACACTGGAAGCATTAGACAATATTGGACTATTCTTTTGTCATACCTTCTCGGGTTCGGATTTGGATGGAGGGGATTCTAGCTGATAGCTTGTCAGTGTGGCATACTGACTCTTTCCATGTAAGATAATTGATAAACTATATAGCTTAAGCAATATTTAACGAGTAGATGGCTCAATCAGAGGCAAGAACTCTTCACATCAGTTACACCATGGAAGATTTCTACGAAGAACCACCTATAGTAAAGACGTAAAGTTGTCAAGGATTTCTGACACCCTTATATGATTGATTTAGGCCATATCTTTTTCTGTAAACACAGACATTTTAATGGTTTTTCTGATTCTTATAGTACTGTGAAGCATGATTGTCATGCTATTTTATTTGAACAGTCTACATTTTTTGACACATTTGTGTTTTTATCTTATCCTCTTTAAATAAGTTCTGACAAAAACTTATTTAATTATGAATAATCTCATTATTTGCAAGATTTTTCATTGTATAAACGTGACACAAACAGTTCTAGATCTTTTCTGGTTCTTTGAACACTGATATGAGACGGTAAACTTATCTCTCTTTACATCCTGGGAATGAATTGCCCCCTTCTTATACATAACATTTCAAACATGTGACGGTGATAATTTCGGTACCATCAGTCGAGTCTTCAGTCTCCTAGACTCCTAGCCTAAAATTGACTTTGATTATTTTCGTCTGAAGCTAAATTTCATGATTCTTCATTTCATTCATTGTCCAAAGGTTATATTTATACCGTTTATTTTGTGTCAGACTCTCGGAAGAAGTTGTTGAAATGGACCATGAACTAGTCGAATTAAGAAAGCGCATATCCGCCCAAGGAATTCTGATACAAGATCTCGCAAATGGTGTATTTCATGAATTAGAGGAGTGGATCAAAGCTGATGATCATGAAGATCAATCTGATTCTCAACTTTGTGATCTTGAAGACCTCTCTTTTAAAGGCACGGATGCAAAGAGGATATTTTTGGAAAATATTGATATCCTCTTGGCTGAATGTAAGCTGCAGGAAGCAATGGAAGCTATGGATATCGTGGAAAGAAGCGCAGCTGAGCTGAGAAGTAATGAAGCTTCCTCTTATAAATCTGCTTTCTTAAAAAGGAAGGGCAATTTAGAGAATCAGCTAGTCAAAATTGCTGAGCAACCTTCACTTGGTGGTGCCGAGTTTAAGCAGGCGTTATACGCATTGTTAAAACTCGGGAAAGGTCCTTTAGGCCATCATATACTACTTAAGAGATATGCGTCTCGCCTCCGAAAGAGAATTGACGCTTTTATTCCATTATGTTCTGATTTTCCTCGTACATACCCAGTGACTCTATCCAAAATTGTGTTTTCTTTTATCTCATTGGCGGCAAAAGAATCTCATTCTATTTTTGGTGACGATCCTATATATAGAAACAAAGTGGTTCAGTTGGCAGAGGAGGAAATTGAATCTTTTGTACGAGTGGTGAAGGAAAATGGCCAGTCTTCTGACATGGTATCTGCTTTGCACGCTGCTAGCGTTTGTGTTCAGGCTAGCCTCAGCAACTGTGTAATTCTAGAAGAACAGGGCCTCAAACTGTCTAAATTGCTGATGATACTCTTGCGGCCTTACATGGAAGAAGTTCTAGAGATGAACTTCAGACGATGTAGGCGAGTACTTTCTGACATGGCAGATATTGATGATATTCCCATGTTGTCTCCTCGGTTTCTTTCTCCATTGTCAGTTTTTGCCCCGTCATCTGAAAGTTCTCTCATTAGTACAGGAGTGAAATTCATCTTCCTTGTGAACGTAAGTTCCTTTGTTAACTGCACCTTATTGTGTAAATAACTATTCATAAAGTTTGACTTGGAAGCTCTTGATGATCGTGATCACCTGTCCTGAGTGCTCGCTAAGTTGCTCTAGAAAAAAATAGTACCCGTATTTACGTTAAGTTCTCTTAATGAACGGAAATAATAATTAAGAAGTTAGTGTGAACTTAGTAGCTAGTTTATTACTCGTATTCATGCTAATCTCTTCACTAACAATCTTTTTCCGGTTATGAAATATGGATTCCGAAATGTGGGAAGGAAATTATTATTATTTCTTCTCGCCTTTGACTTTGCTGGAGAAACAGAACAGCCTTGTTTTTGGGTTGTATTTTGGTAATCAGAGCGTCGTGCATGTACAAATAGTACAGCGTAGAAAAGTGTTAAAGCTGTGGTAAGATTTTGTTCGAATGAGAATTTTGACTTTCCACTAATGTGACAAAAGGAATCGTCTTCTGTCAGTTGTGCGCCCCCACGCACGTCTTCAAGTTGGAAGGTGTGAATATATTTTTGTGATTTGTCTCGTTCGCTTATTCTTTCTGTATCTTGTTGGAAATTACAGGATATAACTGAGCAGCTAACGCAGATGGCTATTATTCACTTTGGAGGAAATGTACTGAATAGAATAGTTCAGCTATTCGATATTCATGTCGACCTTCTAATAAAAGCTTTACCAAGCCCATCAGAAGACGATGGCATGACAGAGCTAAAAGAGGTTCTTCCTTTCAAAGCTGAGACCGATTCACAACAGCTTGCACTTTTGGGAGTCGCTTATACCATTGTGGATGAGCTACTGCCAATGTCGGTATCAAAAATATGGAAAATCCATATGGGAAATAACGATGAAGGGGCTGAATTGCCTGAAAGCATCATGCCAGTTGGAGGTAATGCTGTCGAGTTCAAGGACTGGAGACGCCAGCTTCAACATTCCTTGGATAAGCTGAGAGATTATTTCTGCAGGCAATACGTTTTAAACTTTATATATTCTAGAGAAGGCAAAGCACGTCTTGATGCCAGAATTTATGTTGATGGAGAAGGGGAAGACATACATTGGTACTCCGATCCACTTCCATCGCTTCCGTTCCAGGTATTTTTAAAGATTTTTTTTGGGTCGTAGAAGGGCTAATCAGTTTCATATCCAATCCAATGTAGTCAAAATATTTACTTTCCGTTCCATTGGTGAATCGATTAATCCTCTTTGTGGGATGATATTGTATCGTGTCTTTCTCATGAGGCTTGTTAAATTGTAAATCCCTTAATTAAGGTTTACATTTTGTTTTGGCGTATAACGCTGAATACACGGATAGCCAAAGTGAATTGTCGATGTAACATAGGTCTATTTAGCTGCAGAGAGCTATATTTAGTTTTGAGGGCTCAAGTTATTTTCCGGGTTTCTGATTTTTCCAGCCAAACTGAGAACTAATTTGAGACGGACCCTTCTTTTTTGTGGTGATGGCAGGCTTTGTTTGCAAGGCTTCAGCAATTAGCAGCTGTTGCCGGAGACGTGTTATTGGGAAAAGACAAAGTTCAAAAAGTTCTACTTGCAAGGTTGACTGAAACAGTAGTCATGTGGCTGGCTGATGAACAAGACTTTTGGTGCGTGTTTGAGGATGAGACGGTGCCATTAAAGCCTTTTGGTTTGCAACAGGTTCTTCAACTCCTCTGATCTTAACTTTTCTTTTTGTATGAGAGACGAAAGTAAGTGAAATTTGGATTTGGATTTGTATTTTCCTTTGTTATTATCCGTCACAAGCAAGACTCTTTGTTTTCTTACTAGAAAACTTTCCGTACTTGGGTGGCCAGTTCTACTCGATAAGAATGGATAGTCGTTTCTTTGCTTTAACATGCATATCTTTCCTGTCGTTTAAAAATAATTAGGCTTTCGTTTCTCTCTGAAATGGAAACGATAATACCTCCTTTTACTTGGATAGCCGTTTCTTTGCTTTAACATGCAACTCCTTCCTGTCATTTGAAAACAATTAGGCTTTCGTTTATCTCTAAAATGGAAACGATATTAGCTCCTTTCTATTGGATTCAATTCAATTTATTTCATTTTTGTTTTTCACTGTCGATATTTTACTTACCCTCTGCATCCCCTTGGCATAAATTCCATTCTCTTACTCGTGCCATATGTAGATGTAGGAAACCCAAACGAATGAAGGAATCATGTTTTTCATTTGGTAGCATCGTTATGATCAAAGCGTCCCAAGCTGAAGACGGATACGTCTCTCACAACAAAGCAAGTGGGAAGATAAGTGGGAGGAAATGAAGCATTCCATGGTAGTGTCACTTGCATATTGTGAGAGAGCCACTGTCGTTCTTCGGCTTGTGACGGATAATGTCCGTCTTCAATGAAAATTTGTGCGTTATGATATGGTGTCATAAAAAAGCTATCTATTTTTGATCCACTTCTAAAAATTGACCATCCTTGTTTGAACAGATTAATGACATATTTACTCTCGATCACTGCAGTTGATTCTTGATATGCATTTTACCGTCGAAATTGCACGTTTTGCTGGCTACCCATCAAGACAAGTCCTGCAGCTTGCATCTGGGATTATTGCTCGTGCTGTCAAAACTTTTTCAGCAAGAGGGATTGATCCTCAAAGGTATTCTTTTTATTTGCGTGATTGCGTCTGATTACTCTCACTAGACCTGTTCTCATTTGTACCATTGTGGGGTTTTGTAGCACACTTCCCGAGGATGAGTGGTTTTCTGAGACTGCCCGGACATCTATAAATAAACTACTGCTGGGAGTTTCTGGGTCAGAAGTATCGGAAGCAGAAGAAGAACACGCCTTTCTACATGATGAACATATAGTCTCAGATTCTGATGACTCGATTTCAAGCTGTTCATCGGTTGATTCCTTCCATTCTTTTGTCTCAGCGGAAATGGGAGATGCAGAAAGCCCCACGAATTTCACTGATCCTGATGCCTAAAGACCCTCACGAAAACCTTATACCAGTCCTTTTCTTGTTAGACCCAAGTGTAGCCCGAAAAACATAGAATTAACTTTGTATTCCAGTATTCAACCTCAAGAATTTCAATGTTATTAGTTTTCCTAGATATTTTGTGCCTCAGTATTCAGTATCATAGACGAAGAACACCGATCTGGAGTACAGGATGTTTCTGGATACTATACATTTGGGTTACTGATATGTTTCGAGTTTGTTAATATTGGGTCCTTCGAGAGTAAGAGTTGAGCTTGACACTAGCAGAATTTGGGTCAGATTGAATCGGTTTGAGCTTTAAATTATACTAGTCTTATGCCCGGGCTTGCACTTTAAAATATTATAAATAAAAATATCGTCAATATAAGTCGTTCTTTTAAATAAGGTCAATGGCCAGATAGAGTTGACCGTGTGTAAACAACTTAGGAACATATTAAGAAAATTCAAATGGAAGACACTATTCTATGTGAATTTTAAAAAAAAAAGCTAACATAAGACAATATGAACCCGTGTAATTGTTTAGCGCTCGTGTATTAATAGTGTCCAATAAATTGCACATGATTGTTTTCAAATGTTGATTGTTAATTATGATCTATGTATTAAACTTATTGCGTAAAACGCGTGATTGATCAAGAAAATTTGTAATCTGAACCCGTTTGTGACATTTGAAATATGGAATTTACACATACTATACGTGTATGAGTGAATTTGAAATACGGGCCCGTGTATTAGAACTATAATACGTAAGCATGTGTAAAACAAAACCTTGCAAATTGCACCAAAATGCTTAAATTACCGCGTGTGGTTTTTTCGGTTGTTTCAATGGAAGACAATCTCGTGCAATTTTTTTTTATGATTTTTCCAATTTACACAGACCCGCAAATTTGAAAGAACGTATTAATAAATATAGACGTATTTGTCGTATATCTTTAAATTTTTTTCTTAACATATTTAATTGAAGTAAATAAATGAATGAGATAATAAAATATATAAAATCATAACCCATAAAACCATTTGAAATTATGGTAATTTTTGTGAAACAAAGGGTCGAAACTTAAACTTACTTTGAGCGAGTTTACACAAAACAGACCAAGTCCAAAGACATGCTATTAACGCCCATGTACCAACCCACCATAGCCACCCATACAACTTTGTGCTCTCTCATCTCTCACCGTAAATCTAACTACCTTTTCATAACATACTACTCCGTATTTTGCACCTTCCATTTTGCCGCCTTCTCATTTGATTTCCGTTTCACCTAATCTGTTACACTCGCCATTTCAAGATCATTTGAACTCACAATGTCTCAATTCCTCTATCTCGTTGCAATCTTTCATACGGAGTAATTTTTTTGCCGTATTTTTAGATTTCAATAAAAAAAAAGTGTGTATATAAATATTTTTTAATTTCCGGCTTTCAATATTATTATGTTTTTTACTTTTTATCAAAGTATTTTTGATTTTTTTTCGATTTATCCATCGATCTTGGTTATTTACATATTTCATACGAAGTTCATCTTATGTGAATAATTTATGCGAATCATATCCATGAACAATTGAACAACATAGATATAATGACTTATTTAATTTTAATGTCATATGTGCATATTTTTCATGTTAATGCTCACCCTATCTAACTTTTTTTATAACAATTTCTGTTTTCTCTTTATTTAACTTATTTTTCTGTATTTTTTTCCTATAATAATAGGTGTTTTAAAAAAATTGTCGAATAATTTTCCTATTTATACCATAATTAATTTAACTATAAAAGTTACTAATAATTTTTTAATCTAGTTATTTAATATGCAATCCACATATATGAGTAATTTGTCACTTGTAGATGAAAATAGAAGTGTTCGCATAGGGAATAAAAGAGAGTCGAGAACATGGTGGGTCACCTTTAAAAAATAGAATAAAAAATAAACTTTCAACCACAGTGCAACACCTAAGCACTGTGGTTGTTGCTTTTATATATAAGATTCATAGATGTCTCCGGGCAAGTCGGTTTTGCCGTCCTGTTAGGAATGATCTAAACCATACCATGTGCTTGTTTCACTTTTTACAATTTTGATACCCGTACGGCCGTACCTCAAAGGGGAGGAGGGTATGAGATTGATACCCAAATATATACAATATTATTAAAAGGGTAACTTAAAATGTCACGTAGACAATGTTAGCTAGAATTAACAAAAAACCACGTCACTTATTGCACATCACATGAAGTCACGTCATTATTTTTTATTTAAAAAGAAAAAGAAAAAAATTCTAAAACATTAAATGTAAATAACATAGCAATTAACAAACACTAACCTTTGGCTTTTTTAATTTCTAAATAAATTAAATAACAAATCAAAATCAAAATTTCTAATAAATTTAAAATATCGATATTTATTGTTAAATATTTTAACCAACGAATAAATACCCTATAATTCTAATTTATACGTCGTTTATAAAAAGTAAAAATTTGTAAATTTTAAGGGCAAATAATAACATAGTTAACATTAAATATTAACTTTTTTTTAAAACTATAATGTGTTAAACTTCAAATAAAAATATACAGTCTCTAATTTTATAATTTGCTAAAAATGCAAAAAATGCTCATAAGTAATAAAACTATACTATATATCTATAAAATCTTATTAAAAGGGTAAACTAAAATATCAAATTAATGTGAAAAGTGACAAAATTTAGTTAGGACATGACAAAACTTTATTGTGACATGGCAAAAATTAGTGTGACATGACACTAATCTATTTATTGAAAATTTATTGAATTAACCTTTCATATAGATTTAGGATCGAGTGAGAATGATCACTCAGTGAGAACGGTGAGAACGAAGTAGATACATTGAAATATATATTAGATACACCTTTTTTTATTTCTTTACCAAATCTTATATACACTTTAACTTATTGTACACACACTTTTTAGATAAAACCAAAATACATTTTTTGACGAATTAGATATATTATTTTTTACTTTTTTACATAAACCTAGTTACATTTCTTGACGGAGTAGATACATTTTTTCACTTAAACCTAAATCATTTTTTGACGGAGTAGATACATTTTTTTTTACTTTTTTACATAAACCTAGATATATTTTTTGACGGGGTAGATACATTTTTTTTACTTAAACCTAGATATATTCTTTTACGGAGTAGATACTTTTTTTTATTTTTTTAGATAAACCTAGATAAATTTTTTGACGGAGTAGATACATTTTTTTTTACTTAAACCTAGATACATTTTTTAACGGAGATACATTTTTTTTTACTTTTTTACATAAACTTAGTTACATTTTTTGACATGGTAGATACATTTCTCTACTTAAACCTAGATACATTTTTTGACGGAATAGATATATTTTTTTTTACTTTTTTACATAAACCTAAATACATCTTTTTACGGAGTAGATATATTTTTTGACGGGGTAAATACATTTTTTTTTACTTTTTTTACATAAACCTAATTACATTTTTTGACGAATTAGATACATTTTTAATATAGTTGGCAATTCTTCACTTGTTATGTACGCTTGTCCCGTTCACGATTAATATGTCTAATAATATAATTAGGGTGATGCTCATTCATGGACAAATTTTACTCTTTTATGGACAAAAATGACCATTTTACCCCTTTATTTCATCTCCTCAATTTTCATTTGTCTCTCTATATTCAATTCTCTATATTTCTTTCTCTCTATATTCAATCAAGCAACGCACCTTACTACAGAAATATGAAATCAAGACGACAAAAACGATTTGTTGTTGTAGTCTCTGACATGTTCAGTGCATTCAACATTAACATTAGTATGAACTCATTATAAAGAACATACCATCCGTTGCTATGATGCAATATGGTCAAGGAAAACAAGCAATCCAAAATTCAAGGAGAAACATTCAATCTTCTTCAATTACAAATAATTGAAGCCTTTTGTCTCAGACAATAATTGAAAAAAGAAGAATTAGGAAGAAAAAGAACAAAACAAAAGAGGTAAACAAACCCTAATTTAGAATAGGGAAGAAAAAGAGCAAAACAAAAGAGGTAGACAAACCCTAATTTAATTAGTCTTACTCAATTAGGGTTTGTTTAGCTAATCAATTAGGGGAGAATTAGTATGTAATTTTGACAGATTTGATAAATTCGATTAATTAGGGGGGGGGGGGGGGGGGGTGGTGGGATTAGGGAGGGTTTTTTTTTTCTGTTTGTAAGTGGAGGGTATAAAATGAAAAAATAATGAAAAAGAATCCATGAAAGAGCAAAAATCGTACATAAATGAGCAATTACGTATAATTAATGTATCTAAAATGAAATATATTATTATGAATAAATTAGTGTTGATATAAATACTTTTGCCGATCAACGAACTGATACAACATAGACCACTCAGGCACTCAGCTATAAAGAATTTCAAATAATTAATCGTTCAGTGGGAGAAAAAAATCTGTTTGAGGCAAGCAATAGAATTACACGCAATGGTGCTGAAATTTCTTAGTCAAAATAATTAAATGCTATTGTATACACTAATTAAAATGTATACATTGAAAATGATTAATGCATCAGAGTGTTGGTAATTGATTATAGGGTTATTTAATGACAATACTCCAATTTAATAGGCTTTTTCTTAAAATACTACAGACGTAATTTTAATTACCAATATACCCAACTTTCATATATATTCTCTCGTACTAAAATAAGTGGAAGGGCTACCTGCAGAACAAGTTTCTCCATATTTTATCACTTCTCTCTCTTTGCCTATTTTAATTACTTTATGAAAAACACTACAATTAAACCGAAATACCGAAACTTAACAGAAAACAACAATTTTTTTTATTGTCTTATTAAACAGTAAACTGTTGTATAATTAAACATAAACAATAAATGAACTTATTGGATATACTCATACAAATATTTTTTTGATAAACTTTTGTAGTGTTGTTTTTATATTTTTTCAATAATCTACCGGCTGAATTAACATGGAGAAAGAACATACACAACAGGAATCACGATACAAACAACCACGAAAATGGAGTGCCCATTTGTTAGAGGGGAGGAAAATACTTCATTGCAATTACGTGTTACTTCATTGCTTATTCAAATTCAATGTTTCATTTTCCTACTCTATGAATTTAAGTGTGATATTGTATATATTCATGTCCAATACCAAAATTTCATTACTTTTTTTACTTCTCCAGAACACAAAAACTACCAAATTAAACTTACACACTCAAAAGCTCCACAAATTATCAAAATAACCATCTCATAAGCATCTAAATTAACAATATCAAGCAGGAGCATCAATTTAACGAGTCTGTCTGCAATAGAGCTCCGTATATATCACACGGTTTCGGTGTCGGTTTTGGAGTTGATTTGAGGTGCTGAAGTCCGGCTCTATTTTGGTTGGCTTTAGAGGTTTTTAGGTCTGAATTTGCAGTAGTTATTGCTTTAAATTTGATGATTGTGAATTTTGAGAAGCTGGGTTCGTAATGAAGTGGGATTTAGAAGTGCTAACACTCATGCCTTGAATCGCCTTGCTTGTAGAACCTTGAATCTTGATCTGCGTTGGACCACCATTTCAATTTCAATTTTAAAACCCTAGATCCCCATTTTAATTTGGGGTAAAGTTTAATTGATAGAACTAACACTAAATCTGCAAAAAGGTTGGGAGAAATCTTAATTCATATGACCATGGTAATTTCAATCTGGAATCGTACTCTCATATATTCCTTTAATCTCAATCTCATCCAAGGGATAAGAGTTGTTCTCACCGTTCTCATGTAACACCCCCATTTATTTAAGAGCCTTTAGCAAGACATTTTCAAATAAATAAGACTGTTACCATCTCGGAATATCCGAGGTAGTAAATAACAAAGTAAAACAAACCAAAGTACTTTATATAAAACTGGTTAAATTTGAAAGTAGGTCAAAGTAGGGATGTCAATGGGGCGGGGCGGGTGCGGAGGGGGGTCAACCGCGCCCGCCCCGCGAACTTTTAATGTGCACCCGCACCTGCCCCGCGACCGCGGCGGGTTGAATCTTTCAAAACCGTCCCCGCCCCGCGGGGACCCGTTGACCCGCCTAACACCTCAAGAAATGTAAATCGTGAATCTAAAATATACTAATTGTATTACTTATACAAATAAGTTTTCGCAAAATGCCTTAACATTCAATTAACAAGAGTCCGTTGAGCCATGACACGGTTTTACATACAAATATACCACGAAACACATGGACAAACAATAGCCCAAATACAGAATACTGAGTAGTGAACTAGTGATTATTGTCTTATTGGACTACTGGGCAGAAGTTACTTATTTGGGCCTGATTGGACTACTGGGTAAGAGTTACTTATTTATTAAAAGTTTTTTTAATCTTTTAAGTTATATTTTTTCATCTATATATATTACTATTAGATATTATTATTTATTAGGTGGGTATAAGCGGGCGGGGACATACGGGGCGGGGCAGGGCGGGGTGGGTATGGGGCGGGTCTCATGTGATACCCGCACCCGCCCCGCGACCCGCGACAAATGATGCGTTTGAAAACCATCCCCGCCCCACGACCCACCAAATCATTACCCATACCCGCCCCACGTGGGGCGGGTGCGGGGCGAGACCCGCCAAGACCCGCCCCATTGATATCCCTACGTCCAAGCCATATCTCTCTCCATGTCCAAGCTCCTAATCCATCTGTCTCTGACCTGTCGAATCTACTCCCCATTCCGGATCATCGTAGGTGTCACACGAATACACTGTCAACCTCGCGGTCGAGTAGGATAACACAAAAATCATAATGCAACAATTATGATATGCAAATGCAATGATATGCTCGAGCTCAATCTCAATCACAATCACAATCTCAAACCCGTAACACCAAGCCATACCGAACCTCCCGGCAGACTATAATCGGTCGTCACCGAACACCAGCTCAATAGCTGATAAGACACCAGGCCTGGTCTGCAGAACCACCCTGGACTTTATATCAGAACAACATCTGATTCACATCTTTCTCAGTAACCAATGCATATGCCATGCTCATGAATGCATCAATACTCTTAATCAATCATACTATTAAATAATGCAATGTTCATGCCACTAATAATAATCAACACTCTTTCCAACCAATATCATTATCATATCAATCATGCTCAGCATCCATAACACACAATTTAACACTCATTTATAACACATCATAGAGTATAGTGCCAATGTATCCTACCTGGATAGCAATATAATCCAATAGCAAGCCAGCAAATAAAATTATGCCACTTCAAAACCGTCACCTAACAAATATAATATACGTAATCACTAACTAATACAATTGCGCAAATTAATACAATATATCGATTATTTAAATTAACTATTTAAATAATATATTACGCATAACGAGACCGTATTAAATATGACTACTTCAATTAACTTGACCAACCCGTCCTTATTACTTTTATAACTAGCTTCGATTAAACAAACGAACATAGGAAATATAATATATAATCAAACTATTGATAACCGCCGCATATGAAAATTCACTTGACAATTTTTAATACTTAACAACATAAACAATATTTACTAATAATACTAATACTAACAATACTAGCAATAACAATAATAACAATGCTAATAACAACTAATAACAATATTAGCAATAATAATAATATGTAATAATAATAATAATAGCATGATAATAATAATAATAATAATAATAATACCTTACAATCATAATAATCATTATAATAAAACAAACAACAATAACAATAGTAGTATAGTAATAGTATAATAATGATATTATTAATCATACTATACCACGCAGCAACACGTAACACCTCAACAGCCCAAAACGCAAAAACACGGTCTCTGTCCGCAGACTTTCCCGACGCTACCACCACCAGCCTAGCCCCTCACAACCGTCACCACTGGCCCCAACCTAAACTATGTACTACCCACTACAACTTCCACTCTTGGGCCACCATGAGAAGCCACTACAACCACCACCATAACCCCTCTAAACAGCCTGCCCAGACACGCGACACTTTGTTTTTCCAGCACGAGACCGTACACCCCTCCTTCTCTTGCTGACTTCTCTCACCACCGTGCCCCACACCACCCACAGCCACCACCGTTGACACCACTGACTCACGGTGGTTCCATTGGTGGTGCCACCTTCCTCTCATCTCACCTCCAACCATCGCAACAACCGCCACAAAACCCTCATGTTCAGCACGTTTTATATACTGTTCTGCTTCTGCCAACACTATTACACCTGCGTGACACCCTCTGTAAACCCCCTTCTGGCGGCTATCACTAGTAACCTAACCACCACGTGACACCACCCTAGACACTACTCAACACCTATGACTCCCTGGTGGAAAACACCAGGCTTCGACACCCCTATAACCACCTGAAACAACTCTCCTAAAAGCTTCCTCACGCCCATGTTTGCCTTTGTTTCTGCCGCCTTAAAATCTTTAATTTATGGTGGTGGTCCGGCCACCACGCACCACCCCACAGCACCTTAGATAATCTATAGACACCCTACTTCGATTACCCCAACTACTAGTACCAAAACGAACCCATTACAACAACTCAAATTGCAATTAAAAAGAACAACGTGAAAGGTAAACATACTATGGTCGACAAAACGAACTTACTACGATGGTCACGGTGGTTGACAAAGACGGCTGGTGGGTTGTGTTCCTCTACCTCTCGTGCTTCCTCTATCCCATGGTGGCAGCTAGGTGCATTAGGGTTTTCGAATTGTAACATGTATGGGAGGCTGATGTCGATGGTTTAGAAGGGTAGGGCTAGGGCTGAGTTATATTTGGATATGTCGATATATGGGCAAGGGTTAGGGTGAACGTGTATAGTCGGGTTTAGGAAAAAAAAAACGAAATAAGTTATATGTAGTTTAATATTAGTATTACTAATTATATTAATTACAAATTATAAAATTATTAGTACAGTAGTACTCCGGTCCATATAATATGAATTATAGAAATATTAAAATACTAACAATTACATAAGAATATATAAAAATATAGGATTTAAATACCATTACGACTTAAATAAAAATAGAAGTTAAGTATGAATAATAAATAAATATAAATTAGAAAATATATTTAGTTATAAATATATTATTAAATTTAAATAAATACGAATGAAATGTCATTTTATGAAATAATCAACAAATATAAAATGATTATGATATACAAAATAATCGTAGAAATACGATTTATAAAATAATAATAGTTTACGTAAAATACTTAATAGACATCCCGTTTGAAATCCGTGTATAAAACATGGTTTGACCGATGTTGACCGAGGCTTAAATACGGGGTATTACATCTCACCGAGTGTTCGTTCTCACCGAGTGTTTTAGGCGTGTAACTCTATTGTTTTAGGCGTGTAACTCTATTGTTTTAGGCGTGTAACTCCATTGTTTTAGGCGAGTAACTCCATTGTTTTAGGCGTGTAACTCCATTGTTCTATTGTTGAAAGTCCATTGTTCTATTGGTGTAACTCTATTGTTCTATTGGTGTAACTCTATTGTTCTATTAGTGTAACTCCATGGTTCTTTTAGTGGTTTTTTATAGTGTAACTCCATTGGTCTTTTGATGTAACTCCATGATTCTTTTGGTGTAACTTCATGTTTTATTAGTGAAACTCTATGGTACTAACTATTAGTGGAACTCTATGGTACTATTAATGGAAAAAATCAAAACCACCATGTAATACCCCGTATGTTAGCCACGGTCAAACCATGTTTTATACGCGTGTTTCAAAAATAATGGCTATAAAATATTTTACATAAACGATTATTATTTTATAAATCGTATTTCTATGATTATTTCGTATTTCATAATCATTTTTATATTTGACGATTATTTCATAAAATGGCATTTCATTCGTATTTCTTTAATTTTGATAATATAATTATAATTAAATATATTTATTATTTTATATTTATTTCTCATCTATATTTTTTTTATTATTTAAGTCGTAATTATTTTAAATATTTTTTTTATATTCTTATGTAAGTGTTAATACTTTAATACTTTAATATTCTTTTATTCTTGTAATTAATTTAATTAGTATAATTTATTATACGTACTGGTTAATTTTAAATTACGAGTCGAGAACGGTAAATAGAGGTCAATTATCTCGAGATGCGTGATGGGTTGTGGACTCGGGTTGAGGTTGGGAGCAAACAAAACCCTACCTCATACATTTGTTTTTATCGACAAACACAAACCCTACCCTATACTAATTTCACTGACATCAACCCCTACAATCTCATCCATCGACAAACCAACTAAAACCCTATTTCACCTTATCAGCCACCGTGAGATTTAGGAAGAACAAGAGGACTGCATCACCACCATCATCATCACCATAATCGTCAACCACCGTGACCAGTAAGCAATCGTTTTGTCAAAAATCCGTTTTATTTTATGTTATTTTATTTCGTGTTTTGAACTATTTATTCGAACTTCTTTCTGTCTGAGTTTGATACGAGTCTATGGGGGTGGTAGTGAGATGTTTATAGTGTAGTATGGTGGTGGTGGATTGGTGAGTGGTGGCCGGAAAAGGTGGGTTTGGCATCACTTTCAGGAGCGGTAAAAACAGAGTGAAACAGAGGCGTGTGTGAGGGTCTATGTTTACGATTGTTGCAGGTGTTATAGGGGTGTCGAGGCCTAGTGGTTACCACCGTTAGGGTTGTGGGAGGTGGTAGACTTAGAGGTGGTTACATGGGTGGTTAGGGTAACGGCGTTGGTGGCTAGAGGCGGGTTTGCAATGGGAGTCAGTGGCGTCAAAACAGAGAGCAAGAAGGTCTGTTCGTGTTTTTACAGTGTTTGTCGAGGCGGCTACAAAGGGAAAGACGAGTCGTAAGGAGCTCCTATGGGAGCACCGTGGGTCAGTGGTGACCACGGTGGTGGCCAGTGGAGTTGTCGGGGTCGGTGAGAGAGAGAGAGGAGCGTGGGAGTAGAGGGTGTTGGAGATGGTTGCTGAAAGTAGAGAGAGCTTGTGAGTGTGCAGGTTGTTTTGGGGCGGTCGTGGTGGTTGCTGTGGTGGTCTTTGTTGGTGACCTATGGGTGGAAGTTGTAGTGGGTAGTACAAAGTTTAGGTTGGGGCCAGTGGTGATGGTTGTGAGGGGCCAGGCTGGTGGTGGTAGCGTCGGGAAAGTCTGCGGACAGAGACCGCGATATTGCGGTTTTGGGTTGTTGAGGTGTTGCGTGTTGCGCTGTGGTATAGTATGATTAGTAATATTATTATTATTATTATATTATTATTATTATTATTATCATTCTACTGCTATTGTTATTGTTGTTTTATTATTATTATTATTATTATTATTATTATTATTATTGTTATTATTAATATTAGTAATATGTCTATTATTTTTAATAATGTTGTTCATACTTTTAGTTACTAAAGTTGTTAAGTAATTTTTTATATAGAAATGTGACGGTTATCAATAGTTTGATTATATATTTTCTATGTTCGTTTATTTAATTAAAGTAGTCATATTTGATACGGTCTCTATGTGTAATGAATTATTTAAATCATTAATTTGAATAATTGATGTTATATTAATTTGCGTAATTCTATTAGTTAGTGATTAGGTATATTATATTGTTAGGTGACAGTTTTAAAGTGACATAATTATGTTTACATGTTGGCTTACGATTGGACTATATTGTTATCCAGGTAGGATACACTGACCTTGTACTCTATGATGTGTTATGAATGGATGTGGCATTGTGTGTTATGGATGCTGAGTATGATTGATATGAGAATGATATTGGTTGGATTGATTGTGGATTATTGGTAATCGCATGAGCATTTCATTATTTGATAGCGTGATTGAATAATTATATCGTTGCATTCATGAGCATGTCATATGCATTGGATACGGATTCGAGATGATGATATATTATTGGGCCCAGGCTAGTTCTGCAGGACTAGACCTGGTGACCTCAGTTGTTATGCTGGTGTTCGGCGACGACCAATTATAGTCTGCCGGGAGGTTCGATATGGCTGGGTGTTACGGGTTTGAGATTGAGATTGAGTTTGAGAATGAGATTGAGAATGAGCTTGAGCATATCATGACATTTGCATATCATCATTGTTGCATTATTTATTATTGTGGTATCCTACTCAACCGCGAGGTTGACAGTGTATTCGTGTACACCTACGATGATCCGGAATGAGGAGTAGATTCTACAGGTCAGAGACAGATGGATTAGGAGCTTGAGCATGGAGAGAGACATGACTTGGACCTACTTAGAATTAGATCACATACTTAGATGTTATCAATTGTATTTTTAATTCTTTGCGTAGTAGTTGTAATATCAAAAGTTTAAATTTAATCAGTTTTCTATAAAGTACTTGGGTTTGTTTTACTTTGTTATTCACTACCTCAGACATTCCGAGATGGTATAGTAATAGCTCTATTTATTTGAGAATGTCTTGCTAAAGGCTCTTAAATAAATTGGGGTGTTACAAAGTGGTATCAGAGCGAACGATCCTCAGGCCTAAACCAAATGAATAATAATGAACGTAGGAAGAGTCTAATAAAATGAACCCCAGGTTAGTAACTGTTAGGAGCCCCAGGATTGGAATGAGTTAGGGGTCCCTCAAACCAAGCCACTGGCCCTTTCAGTCTAACCTGGTAACCCGTGAGTGATGCAGAGAG
This sequence comes from Silene conica, assembly GCA_029255685.2. NCBI lineage: Eukaryota > Viridiplantae > Streptophyta > Magnoliopsida > Caryophyllales > Caryophyllaceae > Silene > Silene conica. Next base: position 23,619,762 of record CM055313.2, on the reverse strand, counting down.
TGGGTAGTAGCAAAATAAAAGATCAGACCTTGCCTATATCGTACTACCAGTTTTGCAGGAGCAGAATGAGGTAAGTAATGATGTGAGTTATGGTTAATGTGTGTATTGGAAGAATGTGATTGATACTGAAATGCTGATTGATCTGAATGATTGAATGTGGAATTTTCAGAGAATGGATGTATATTTATTGGATAATAATTTGGGTGATAAGATCATATGATTTTGGTGTTTCGAAATGTCCATATGATATCTGGTTATTAAATGACTATCGTAACTATATAATATATTGGTTGATATTTGGATATGAATGATCAGATTTATAAGTTATACTAATGCATGTCTAGTGATATCCGAAATGTGTTACCCCAAGCCATGAATGCTATATATTTATATGTTGCATAGGTCGTACTTAAAGTTTACATGACAATTTCTATTTACACACAATTAGTTTAGTTATAGAGTTAGTATTCAATAAGTGGCACCTTGGTGATTTCTGGTATATAGAATTTACGTACTATTATATTGTGATTGTTACGATGGTAGGAACCAATTTTGCTAGGGAAATATGGGATGGTCTTGAACTTGCCTACGAAGGAACATCCGTAGTCAAGAAACATCGTATAGATTTGCTTATTCAAAGATATGGACTTTTCACTATGGAAAAGAATGAATCTATTGATAGCATGTCTGCACGATTTTCTTGTATTATTAATGAACTACGGAACCTTGGTAGGAAGATCGATTCTGAAGATATCATTCGAAAGATTCTCAGAAGTCTTACTAAAAAATGGCAAACCAAAGTCACGACCATTGAAGAAGCGCGTGACCTTCACAAATGACTTACCAAGAACTCATAGGATCTCTGATGGCTCATGAGATCATGCTAAACAAAGATGATGATGACCCTAAAGGAAAGGGCGTCGCACTACAAGCCTCTACAAGCGAGGAATCCGAACAAGAACTTGAGGACGAAACAGTTCTATTCGCAAGACGATTCAAGAAAGCGGTTTTTAAAGGAAGATACAAAAATCTTAATAACAAAACAGTTGACAAAAGGAAAACTGACTCTAAACAAACATTCTTCAAAAGAGGATGTTTCAAGTGCGGTCAACAAGATCATATGATCAAGGATTGTCCAAGTTGGGACAATATCAAAGACAAATCCGAAAGGGAAACGACCAAAACAGAATTCAAAAAGGTGATGCTTGCGTCATGTTGGGGAGAATTAGAATCTGAAGATGACGAGGACTCGCAAGAAGATGAGGTAGCAAACCTATGCTTAAGCAACGTCAGTCTAGATCTAATCAACAACGACCATGATGAAGACGACGCATATCAAATGTGTCTCCTTGGAGAATCCGACTAAGATGACGATGACCAAGAGTTCGTCGCTAAGGAAAATAACTTATGGTATCTCGACAGTGGATGCTCAAGACATATGACAGGCGACGTAAACCTATTCCTATCCCTAAAGCCCTTTGACGGAGGAAAAGTTACCTTCGGTGATAATAAGAAGGGAAAGATTATAGGGATTGGTAAGATTGGTATTTCATCATCTCATGCTATAAATGATGTATATCTGGTAAGTGGTCAAACATAACCTAATAAGTATATCTCAATTATGCGACAAAGGAAACAAAGTTGTTTTTCATGCAGATATATGTCGTATAATTATGGAAGGTACAAGTAAAGTAATCCTTGAAGGTCATAGAAGAAAAAACGTTTACATGATTGATTTAAATGTCGTACCTACTAACTCTCTCTCTTTTATGAAAGTTACGTTAGATGATCCATGTTTATGGCATAAGAGGTTTGGACATATTAGCTCTCCTACTCTTAGCAAATTGAAGAGATGTGATTTGGTTGAAGGTCTTCCAAAGATCAAGTTTGACCAAGACAAGATGTGTGATACATGTTCACGATGTAAACACGTCAGATCATCCTTCAAACCAAAAAGAGTGGTAAGTACAGAACAAGCTCTTGAACTAGTACACATGGATCTATGTGGCCCTATGAAGGTAAGAAGCAGAGGTGGTTCCAGGTATGTTTTCGTTCTAGTTGATGATTATTCTAGATTTGTTTGGCCAATCTTTCTTCACTCTAAAGACGAAACATTCGATGAATTTGTTAGTCTCATGAAACTTGTCCAAAACAAATTAAAATCTAACCTAGTAACAATTCGTACTGACCATGGAACTGAGTTCGACAATCATGCTTTTATTGATTTCTGTAAAACCAATGGTGTTGGACATAACTTTTCGGCACCTAGAACCCCACAACAAAATGGAGTCGTAGAACGTATGAACAAAACCCAAGAAGACATGGCTAGAACAATGCTTCTTTGTAGTGGTCTACCTAGAAACTTTTGGGCTGAGGCTATCAGTACAGCTTGCTATATCCATAACCGAGCTATGATTAGACCTATCCTTAAAAAGACACCTTATGAACTTCTTCGTGGTCGTAAACCTAATATATCTCATCTAAGATGTTTTGGGATTAAATGCTTTGTTCATAACAATGGTAAATATAGATTAAGCAAGTTCGACCCTAGAAGTAATGAAGCAATTTTTATAGGATATTCTGATCATAGTAAAGCCAACAAAGTTTTTAACAAACTTACCTTATGCATAGAAGAGAGTATTCATGTTATCTTTTATGAAAATAATGCCTTTGATAAGCCTTTACATGACGAAGACGAAAACCTAGACGAACCGGATTTTCGGTTGTCAAAAGAAGATCCTCATGAGTTAGAAAATGAACAAAGTGAGATTCAAGGAACTCATGATGAACTTAACTTGGGAGATAATGGTACGAGAACTGAAACTACAGTTGACGATACTGTGGATCAGTCTCAAACAAATGACTTGGAACCCAGAGTTATAGCTAATGAAGCTATAACTTTGAATCAAAACCAAAGGGAAGAGGTCAGAGTTATACCTGACCCTACTATAAACCCAGGTTCGAATTCAATGGGAACAAGTCAAAATCCCGAGTCAAGTAGTGGCAACAATCAATCAAGGAACTGGAGATATAAGGGCTCTCACCCTTTGGACAATTTCATAGGAAGTCTAACAGATGGAGTTCAAACTCGAAGGAGCTTAAACAACTTTTGCTCATTCTAGTCCTTTCTCTTCACCATTGAACCTTCAAATATAAAGGAAGCACTTGCAGAACTAGACTGGATAGTTGCCATGCAAGAAGAACTCCAGCAATTTGAAAGAATCAAAGTTTGGCATCTTGTTCCTCGACCTAAGGACAGATCTGTCATTGGAATTAGATGGGTATTCAGAAACAAACTGGATGACACTGGAGTCATTGTGCGAAATAAGGCCAGATTAGTAGTTCAAGGATACAACCAACAAGAAGGGATCGACTATGACGAAACCTTTGCTCCTGTTGCTCGTCTTGAGGCAATAAGGCTACTCATCGCTTTTGCCGCACATAAGGGAATGAAGTTATTTCAGATGGATGTTAAGACTGCCTTTCTTAATGGCTATCTCCAAGAGGAAGTATTTGTTGAACAACCTCCTGGATTTCCTGACAGCAAATTAAAGGATCATGTATTCAAATTAGACAAAGCTCTTTATGGCCTAAAACAAGCATCAAGAGCATGGTACGACAGATTATCAAAGTTCCTATTGGAGAGTGGATTCAAGAGAAGATCTGTGGACAAAACCTTATTTCTTAAAAGTGAGAAATCAGATCTACTAGTCGTTCAGATCTATGTTGACGATATTATTTTTGGCTCAACAAACAAAAAATTGTGCAAATACTTCTCTGAGTTAATGACTTCTGAATTCGAGATGAGTATGATGAGAGAACTAAAGTTCTTCTTTGGACTTCAAATTCAACAAACTGAAAAAGGAATCAAAGTTCATCAACAAAAATATGTCAAAGAATTGCTAAAGAAATTTGGTATGGAAACCTCTCATCCAATGCCTACTCCAATGGTCACAGATAAAAAGCTAACCAAAGACGAAGATGGTAAGTCTGTAGACAAAACAACTTATCGAGGTATGATTGACTCACTTCTTTATCTTACTGCAAGTCATCCAGATATAATGTTCAGTGTCTGCGTCTGTGCAAGATTTCAATCTGCACCCAAAGAATCGCATATGACTGCGGTTAAAATAATACTAAGATACCTTATCGGAACATCAAAGTTATACCTATGGTATCCTATGGACTGTAACTTTAACCTAGTAGGATATTCAGATGCGGATTATGCAGGATGTTTATTAGACAGAAAGAGTACTTCCGGACTTGCTACCTTTGTCGGCCCTTGTATAATATCTTGGGGATCCAAGAAACAAAATTCTGTCGCTCTTTCAACCGCCGAAACAGAATATATTGCAGCCGCACTGGTATGCTCTCAACTCTTATGGTTAAAGCAACAATAACATGATTATGCTGTCGATGTAGGATGTGTGCCTATTTTATGTGATAATACGAGTGCTATAATTATATCTAAAAACCCAGCCCAGCACTCGAGAACTAAACATATTGAAATTAGACATCACTTCTTACGAGACCATGTTGAAAAGAAAAACATAAAATTGGAATTTTGTAGTACGGAAAAACAATGGGCATATATCTTTACTAAACAATTAGCTAGAGAACGCTTTGAGACTTTGCGATTGGAAATTGGTTTAATCGGTGACACCTAATCAATCTTGAAAGCAAAAATAACCCAATGATTGACTACGGTTAAGACGAGATTATATGGCTGTGTCCGTATACTCCGCTGCATGTTTATGTTTGTATTCAATGATTAATTATGTGAACTCGACTATGTTATGCAATTCTCGTACATGTGTGCACAATCGAATCTCACAAAAATAATAATACACATATTACAAATTACCCTACAATACATGTTAATACTAATACTAGTAAATTTTTTTTTTTTTTAAAAAAAGGAAAAAGCCCAAACTTACCTCACACTCAAACCGTGTGAAAAACCTTGAGCCCCACCACTCTCTCACCTGCCACGTGTCCCTACCCCCACATTATTACCCAACTAACTCTTTTACCATTACCACACCCCATACTTACTTCCCTCCTTCATCATTATTACCGTCCCACCATCAAAATCCTCAAAACCTCCAAATTCAATATAACTCTCAAACCCACACAAACTCCGACCAAAACAGCCCACCACAACCACCATGCCGCCATCTCGAGCAACCCGTTCACACCTAAAAAAACAGACCCCACCATCTCCACCTTCCCAAACTCCGTCACCACCACCATCCCCCACACCCATCGCCGTCTCCATTCCGACAACCGACAATGGCAAACGCCGGAAGCTGAACCGGGAGTCTCCATCCGTTCCTGACGACATGTCGGAGTTCGGTTCCGGGAAGAGTTCTCGCCCTCTGTTTCGCGATTACTCTGTAGAAGCTACCAGAGAAGGGTTAGAGCGGGTTCGAATGACCAAGACCGAAGGTATGTACATTGACCGAGTGTTACCCTATTCAATTCATGCGGGTCGATATTATCCTTCGTCATGGGTCGACGGGTCCAAGTCCTTGGTTTTCTTTAAAGAGTTCTTAAAATATCAAGGGTGGGAATACATTAGTAATTTTACGGGTTTGGTTTTCCCCATTGAGGTTATTCAATTTTTCGCCTCTGTAAAAGCGTGTGAGGATGGGTTGAGTGCGGTCGTAAATGGTAGAGATGTGACGATCTCTATATTAGAAATTTGTGAAATCTTTAAACTTGATCAAGAAGGCCTTGATCTTGGTCCGAAAAAGGAATGGGGAGTCGTGACCCGAGAACAAAAGATGGTCATCAAGACCTATTTCGACGAGCATGCTACTGAAAACACCCCTCTCCTAACCGGGTCCTTTTCCCCAAAATACAAGTTGTTCATCAATTTCTTGTGGAACACAATTTTACCGCGACGGGGTGGTCGAGATAAATTGTCTAGTTGTGAGGCCGTGGTTGTTTATAATTGGTTGGAAGGGACGAAGGTCAATTTAGGTTCTCTTGTTTATTTCAAAATTTGTCATGTTTCGAGTATCTTGATCAAAGAAAAGACGTGCTCGACAATCGACATTCCCTACGGAATGTGGGTGTCGGAGCTATTATTCAAGAAAGGAGTCGTGGATAGTGCGAGTTATGGAGTTATTCCGTGTGACTGTATGTGTGACAAGCTTCTCAAGTTAATGGGTATTTGTTTTGATGGTGTCGGTTTGACGTTTGGTAAAAGTGTAGGTACGGAATCAAAACCGTGTCCATCACCCTTATTTGAAGGATTGGAAGCAAAGATGGATAAGATTCTTGGTGTTTGTGAGGTTAAGAAGGAAAAAGAAGAAGCGGGTAGTAGTGGTGGTGGTGAAAATCGAAGTTTCGAGGCTGAGATGCGGGCATGGATGGCCCAAGTGGATAAGCGTATTGAGAAGATGGGCTCGGGTGTTCAGATGCTTTGTGACGAATTCTTCGTCATCAGTGACCGCCTGTCGTTCTTGACCACTTAGGGAGGGGCTATGGTTCGTGACCATGGGCTGTTGAGGGCTGATGCCAGCCAAGCTCTCGAGGCTGTCAAGGCATTGTCGTTGAAGGTGCTCAATTTCAAAATCGCTTTGGATGCACAAGGACACAATGTGAGTAGTTGCCTGGACCGGTTGACCACCCTCGAGTTTCGCACTCGACCCGAGTATGTTAGCCCTTATGCTAAGAGACAGTGACCCGTATTTTCCTCCATGCTCAGAATCAAAGTGATAATACTCTGTTCTTGTTTTCGTTTCGTTTTCGGTTGTGTAGTAGTTGTTGTTTAAGTCCGGGATGGACTTATTAAACTCTTGCTCCTTTTATGGCCCAACCCAAACACTATCCTTGGTCCATTGTGAATCCGAGGCCCTTTAGACCTCCTTTTGCTTACCCCTCGGTTCACAACACTATCTTTTGCATATGTGGCCTAAACTTAAACCTTCTTATTGTTAGGTTTAACTAGTTGCTCATAACCTATGTATAGTCATACTAACATAAACCTTTAATTAACTTTTAATTAACATATTAATAAACTCGTTTATAAGATCTTATGCATGCTACAAAATGCGGAAAGAGGAGAAAATGAACCCTTACACACGGTCCAATAATATGCTAGGATGATCCTCCGAGTACCCAAATTAGAATACCTCCTCCGGATGCACCAAGACAAACCCTCAATAAACCGAACCCTAATGCGTGCTAGACTAGGAATCGGATTTTCCTTAAAGTAATTCTAATCACTCTTATTAGAATGTAATTTTGATACTACAAATAGTATAAGTTATTATCTTTATAATAAGTTTTGAGGTTGTAAAATTTCTCTCTTCTTGTGTGTGTATTTCGGCCAAAAGGAAGAAGAAAAGAAGTAGAATGAGTATGACATATATCTCATATATATATCAACCATGCTTTCAATAAGATAATCATATTTTCATAAGCATGCTTATGGGGGAGAGGGTAGCCGGCTTAGGGAGTCTCAATAGGAGACATCTTCTCTTCTCAAGGCATATAGGGTGGTTACTAGGTTAGTGTTCTCAAGACAACACATTAATCATAATGATTAAGGGTGTATTTAACAATTAAAACACCTCACACCCACCTTCACCATAACCGGCTACTAAGTCCATAAAATGGACTTATTTTTACAATTTTGTCAATTGTATAAATTGTATAAAATGTGACATCTATATGTCACATGGCAATACAATATAATTATTTTATCATAAAACAAACATATAAATATTTATCGTATAAATATTATAATCAAATAAATCCTATTTATTAATTGACAAGTAATTCAAAATTACAATTGTAAAATGATTATTTATAATTATCGTCAATACGATTTACAACCTTTGTAATAATTATAACCCAATTCATTCTAATTACGATATTATAAAATATCGTTTTAATGTTTAATAATTGACACATTTCAATTTTAAACATAAATCTTACATTAAGATTTAACCTCTAATTTCTCGATACACGAGTTTAAGGAATATGATCAAATCGTATCAATATACATTTGATCACTTTATCAATTAAGGGAATTGTCCTAAAGGTGTGACCTAAAGGGATCAACTGACCATCACCGTCATACGACAGTAATGTCAAACTCTAGCTAGCCAATCATTACCGATTAATGTTGGTCAGTTGACTAATAATTCGTATCATCCCTTGCGCATTCTCGTTATGAGATTTAATTACGTGATCGCACTATTGTTGAGGACACATTTCCCAACACTTATTTGATCCATCCGTGGCCCGTTTATGACATTATCCTAAGCCGACCCAATTTTCTAAACTTTTGTATTATTTTCGGCCCATTGGCTTAGTATATTCGGTTTGGTTGTGTATATTTCTCACACTCGTACTTGCTTTTGTATGATATTATGTATGTTTATATATTACGTCTTTGATGCATGCTTATTCGTGTTTCGTAGTATATTATTCTAGTCGTTTTATGTCTTTGTTCTTGTCTTTTCGATGATGTCAAGAGGGGGAAAGATGCGACTTAGATTAGAATTTGCCTAAGCTTGCTCCTTGTCGTATTTCATTGTCTCTTAGGGTTGTTAAAGATTTTGGATTAGTTAAAAGATAAAACCCTAAGTTGTTCTATGCTATGATTGACCCTTATTATGTTGAGGGGGAACTAACACTTAGACACGAATCTAAGAAAGACTTGCCATCATCAAAAAGAGGGAATTTGTTGAACCATATATTCAAATATATATGTATATATGTGTATGTTTTGATAATGACAAGTCTAGCTAAATATATTATATACTCGTGCGTATAATCATGTGTTAAGTGTACAATTTATAGAATGAGAAGATCTCGTCAATCAGTATAAAAGATTAAAGATAATTAGTCAAAGGTTTGACTAATCGTAGATTGATAAGAAGATCGATGTCAAGAAACAGAAGATAAGCTAAAGTTTTACTTTTCAACATTAACTTTAGTTTGCAATGATCTTAAGTTATAGCTCATAGCTATAACTTTATAAAGAAGAAATGATCGAAAATTTTGTGATGGTTGATACGATTTTGGTTTACAAAGTCGTCGTGAGCAATTAATGTTTAATTAGTATTCTATTTTTAGAATATGGAATTATTAATCTTAATGGGTTAATATAAAATATCTTATAGTAAAAAAGGAATAAATAATTTTCTTATGAATTAATTATTTATTTCCAATAAACTAAGGATTTTGATTTAACTTAAATTGTCAAGTAATATAATTCTTGAAATCGTGTAAAACGGTTTTTAGGAAATCGTGTATAATGACACGTTCCTTATTTGTGTTGGATTGATTAAATAAATATTATCTTTTTATCTAGACATCCTAAAACAAATCTAGATTATATTATGGTAATATAATTTATTATATTTTGACAAGGTTTAGGAAGTTGGCTTTAATAAGGTTGTTATTTATTTATTATATAAGATATTTCCTAAGTATGAATTAGGAAATTGATTCTATCTATAATACCTAGATATCTTATTAAATCTTTACTAAATAAATTAAGATTAGATTTATGGTAGTATTACCTAAAGACTAGAATTCCAGTTTAAGTAATATTCCTAAGTCATCTAGGGTTTGAAAACCTAGACATAATTTTATATAAATAGAATACTTTTGATACATTGAAGGACACGAAACCACACGCACGCAAATCAAGGAAGAGAGAGAAAAACCGCCGCCGTTATTTCGCTCGATATTTGTGCTTTAATTGTCAAATTCTGTTTCAAGATTCAAGTGCTCCAGCATTGATCTTATTCATTCACGATTGGGAACTAGAGGAACCTCTTTGAAGACTTATCTTATTAACATAAGATAGATTGAGTATTTTACAGTACTCGTTGTATTCAAGTATTTCACGGTACTTGAAGTAGCTAGGTATTAACGGTATCTAGATTGAGTTACAACTAACATCAAAGTTGTACGAGTAGGGTTGATAAAATTGTAATCCGGAGAAGGTACTAATTTTATTAATCGAGAATAGTGGACGTAGGTTTCGAATTGTGAAACTGAACCACTTCAAAAATATTGTGTCTCTCTTTATTTCTTGTTCTACTCAACATCCAACATACAAACGAACACATCGAAGAAGATTTGAAAAAGAAGGCATACTCAATTCAACCCCCCCTTCTTGAGTATATTCATATCAATAGACTCTGCAGCTTGTATCCGAGACAATTTTGTGGTTTTTGTATGTTTGTGGATTGTTTTGGTGCTCATGTTCAGATATGGACAAGCACAAAGTAAGAAAAAGGAATAAAAGGAATAAAACGAGCTTCACAATAGCGAAAGCCTCGATCGAGCTTTGTACTCTGCTCGATCGAGGGGATATCAGTGAAGAAATGGTCGATTGAGCTCATGAGTGTTCGATCGAGGAGAAGTCGGTCGAGGAGCCACCAGTGCTGAGAACCACTCGATTGAGTGGAACCCAGTACTCGATCGAGCAAAATTCTCCTAAGTGACTTACTCGATCGAGCAGTTTAGACTGCTCGATCGAGTGAAGTTCAGCCTATATAAAGGGAAGTCCTCGATGCTCACTTCATTTTACTCGATTTCAATGTTTCGAAACTCTTTTCCTTCGATTCCTCTTGTTTTCTTTGATTTCTTACAATCTAATCACTTAATCTCACTTACAATCAACTTGATTTCATTATTTGAGTGAAAGCCCCATCGATTTGAAGCTAAATTTCGAGTAATTCAAAATTTCCGAAACCTAGGGTTTGTTCGTTCGAATAATTTCGAATTTGGGTTGTTAGTTTGTGATATTTTGATTTAATCATCATTCTACTCATCAAGTAAGTCAATTTTATGTTCAAATTCAATTCCAATTCATGTTTTTTCCCTAAAAATCGAATTTAGGGTTCTGAAATTGGGTTTGCACGGTTTTTTTTTTTCGATTTTTGTATGAGCATGGTTTTGTTTAGGCTTGATTGTATATTTGCTATGCAGAAATGGACGGAAAATCCACCACCACAACAACCACCAGTAACACGACAGCAGCCGCGCGCGGTGGTTGGCCGTACCCCTTTTCATTGCTGCCGCGACAACCGCCACTGCTATGGTGGTTGTTGGTCCACAAGCCCCTGCTGTTGCACGCTCCACTCCGCCAGGCACTACAATATACTATCCCACAACCATCACGACAATGGCACCCGTAGCTTCTTCCTTAACTGATAAGGGGAATGAGAAAGTCCAAGTAATGAGCCAGAAGGGTCGGAAATCTATCATCGGCATGCCACCGCGCCGTGCACCTCTTCCATCAGCTACGCCTGCGATTCCCTCACTCAAGGAAATCCCTGAGGTAATTTTCGATTATGTCCATCAGAGAGATCAGATGGAAGCTTTAGTCGATAGTTACATTCGTTGTAGTAGGTTTTTGTTCTGTCATGATTTAGACCAACTAGGCTTGACTAGACCTTTAGCTGACCTTTTGACTGGGACGGGGATGGCTGGGTTAGCGGATATAGTTGAGTTGACCTACCAAGTTGACCTACCTTCCTCACCCAAATGAGCCCTGCATTCACTTTTAACTCAGAAATGAGTCGTATGCTTGGACCCTAGCTAGGTTTGGGCAGGTTTTGGGGATTGCTAGTGACAGATCTTTGAGACCCCCGAGGAACCTAGTTCCTCAGATGTAGGAGGCCCTTACACACATACCTTTCGCTAGCCGAAGGGTCACCCACGTTCACAGTCCTGTAGTTCGCATTTTCCTCCGCCTGCTAGAAGAGACCATTTTTGCACGACCTGAGCCCAACAACATCCGTAACACTGAGTTGGCCATCGTCGCGGGGTACCTCAACATTGATAGTGGTACCCCTTTTGTCCTTAACATAGCCTATCTCGTGGCTACACACCTTGGCGACATAGGTCGCAGAGTCACCGCCACTGTCGTAGGCGGCGGGCTCGTCACCAGGATTTACCGTTACATCTTTGACACTAGGCCTGTGGTGATCCCGTCTCCCGCTCCATGGTTCAGTTGACCTGGTTCGCCCATGCTGATCGCCGGACATGTCCTCATTGGCTACAACTAAGAGGAAAGAGGGTATACAACCTAATACATGTTCCTAAGGGGTAAGATATATACAAAACTATGAAAGAAGAACAAAATAAAACTAAAGATGGAAATAAGGAACAATGAATACATAACCTCCCAAACCAGCTCGAGGCATCACTCCGCAACCTCCTCCTCCGAGCTCTCCTCGTCGCCGCTGCCACTCTCATCACCGCTACCACTCTTCTCACTCCCACTTTCATCCTCATCACCTGAGCTCCCCTCTGCCTCAGCCTCGCCTCTGGCACTGGCACTCTGAGTGGCCTCCTCCGCACGTCGCTTTACCTCCCTCTATACCGGTGTCTCTACGGGCTCCTCAGGTGAGGGTTGTGGGTACCCGCCATCTGGGTATCGGTAGAATGAGGGGTGAGGGCCACTAGGAGGACGAAATGTACTAGTGCACATCCTCACGTCCTAGTCGGGAAAGCTGACCAAGGCTAGGTCTCTCTGAAGTACAGACTCGGCCCTGAGAAGCTCAAAAAGAAGAGGATCACGGTACCCTCGGTCTGCGACCGGTGGTACCTCAAAATCCGGAGGCAAAACAAAATGGGGAGGGAAACCTGGGGTGGATGAGGATGATGATGAAGGGGTGGTGAAAGGGGTAGGTGAAGGTGAAGGTGTCTGGGTGGTGGTGGTGTGTGTAGTGGCGTGAGAGGTGGTCGGCTGAGAAATGGTCGGCTGAGAGGATGGTGAGGAAGGTCGAGAACCGGAAGTGCCTCCAACCTCTCTCTCAGGTGAAGTACGCTTATGGTAGTGCTGGTCTAGGTCCCTCGACGGTGGTGAGAGGGATGAGTGCAGGTAAAGAGTTAGACGAGGGGACTACTTCGGGTTCCCCAGCAATCCTCCATGTATAGTTTGGTTTGGGGAGGAGTTTGCATCCTTTTGCGTATGCATTTCATCTTTCATCTTTCGCATGCATTCACGTTTCTTTTATGCATTTGCAGTTTTCTTTTTCATTTTTTTACAATTATTTTCAAAAATACAAAAAAATGCACGTTTATTTTTGCATATTGTCGAGTCGGAATGCAGTTTACAATGATGATATTGCCTTCTAGGATTTCTATGTTGATTGTTATTTGTAGTTTCTCACCATCATGTTGTAAATGACCATTTAGCATGTCCCGAATTCTGTTTTGAAAAATTTACTTGGACTTTCTGGACTTGACTTGACTTGTATTTGGCAAACTACTTATATATTCTGAGTTTTAGAGCCCGTAACTGGTGACATCATGCATGACCAGTTCATCTAGGATTGAGAATAGTACTCCCTTCGTATCATCGCATCTCACATGTATGACTTTTGATTGCTTTTTGCCTACACGCATGGTTTTGTGGTTGGTATCACATGTTAGGAGAATACTTGCATATCCCTTTTTCTCATTTTACCCCCACATTTAGCCAAAAACTGCTAGTTGACCCATAAACTACACCCAGATCTTAGCCTACCTCGCGCCGAGCTTGCTTAGTGTGGTTTTGTGGTACATTTTCATTGTTTCAGTTTTGGTTTGGATTTCACTTCGGAGTTGGTAATTTGAGTGTGTCGGAACTTGAATTCAGAGTTGGTAGTTGCCATGAACTTAGCGAAAAGAAAAAAAAAGAGAAAAAAAAGGAAATGAAAAAGAAAGAAAAATTTATGCCCGTGCTCATTTCACATCTTTAGGGAATTAGAAAAAGAAAAAAAGAAAAAAAAAGAATAAGCTAAGCATGTGTTTTTGACCGATTCAAGTTCCGTGGTTGTTTGAGTGATATGCCGAGCATGACATTGTTTAATAGTAATATAGATGGTTGTACTTTTGGTTGAGTCGTGGTAGCTAGCTCGAGCCGTTACCTCCTCTTATCCATATCGTTTTCTTTGCCTCATTTTACCCATTTCACCTCACCTAACCATTTGCAAGTATTCGGCATGTGATAGACTTTGACAGGTTGATATGCGTGTGTACGGTAATTAGAATCATTTGTCATACTAGTTGCATTGCATGATATATCGATCGCAGTTAGGAGAGTGTCTTCATTTGCTTATCCTTCTCTCTTGCACATATATGTTTACCCTATTGATTGAGAGAAGAATGACCCGGGAGAGTCCAAAGTACACAAGTCATTCAAGGTCAGTTGTCCAAGTTGTTTTTCATTACATGTATGAATTTGTTGCTTTTGGTTTAGAACTTCATGGTGGTTTAATTCTGCATTTACATGGTTAACAAAGTGATCTATAGTTGGTTCTGAGGCGATTCTATTCCATTAGGTAGTTAGTCAGTTGTTTTGATTCTTGTAGTTGCATTAGTTTGCTTGAGGACAAACAAAGGTTTGGTTTGGAGATATTTGATGCGTGCCTATTTTATACACTTTTTGGCATTATTTAGCACGTATTTCTATGCATTTTCACGCACTTTACGTGCCATTCTACCCCTTTTTCTGCTCTTGGTGTATCTCTTGTGGTTTTGCAGGAATTGTGCTAAAATTGCGGAAACCGAGCTTTTCTCGTCCAAAGTAGACCGCTTTTAGAAGATGGAACAAAGTCAAGGAGTCCCATAACCTCAGATGTGCAGTTTTGAGTTGATAAGAACGCTAACCGAGGTAAAAAAAAGGACATAAGCAAAAGAACCACAAAAGAAGCAACCTGGTCAGACAGGAGCTCGATCGAGCTCTGGCTTTTGCTCGATCGAGTGGATGCAGTAAGAGAAACACTCGATCGAGTGATATGTTACTCGATCGAGGAGTCTGGAGGAAGGACTATGGTCTCGAGGATTTTGAAGCTACTTGATCGAAGGGATGTTGTACCATAATTACTCGATCGAAGACTTTTTGAAGAATAGTCACTCGATCGAGTGATTATGTCACTCGATCGAGCAACTCACTTGCTACACCGGATTCAACATTTCGCATTTCTAGGTTTGAGGATTAAGCAGTTAACATAATCCCTATATAAGGATTAGGTTAACACTAATCACTCACTCACCTACTATCTATCATTTTCATTAGTCACTAATCCATCCTTTTCATACTTTTCATTTTAGCTTTACACATTTCAACAGTAGTGTTGTTATTTCAATCTTTTGGCTGGTTCATTCCGGATTCCGTT
Source organism: Silene conica (assembly GCA_029255685.2). NCBI lineage: Eukaryota > Viridiplantae > Streptophyta > Magnoliopsida > Caryophyllales > Caryophyllaceae > Silene > Silene conica. Next base: position 23,604,616 of record CM055313.2, on the reverse strand, counting down.
CATCATTTCCTACAAGTTATTGTAATCTTTTTACCTTTTCTCTTAATTTTATTATTATCATTTCTGTTCATCTTTTATGATTTTTAGTCAGTTTTCGTTAATTGCTATGTTGTATTTTATTGTTATCATCATTGTTTGTGTAGATCCCATAGCCATGCGTAGGTAATTTTCGTAATATGTTAGGATGAGGGAACTCGCGGTGTTAATGTCGTAGGAATCACATGTTAGTCGTCTTTGCGATGAAGTTCGTCTATAACCAATTTAATCAGAAAACTAGTCAAATGAGTGCACGCAGGAGACCGGTTTATTTAGTAAAACTGAACCTAGATCGAAAGATTGGTAAGGGTAGGCTTGCTTAGGATGATCGATATAACCTTCCTAGATCGAAAGATTGGTTGGGGAGTCTAGGGCGATTTGAGACCGAAAGGAGAGAATCACTACCCACTTTGTTAATAATTCGACTGACCTAGTTATCTCACGTGACAGATATTACCGCGACAACCCGATTCCTGACATATTCCCCTTTTATTGATTGAATTTATCATTGTTTTACTTTGTTTTATTATTATATCCGTCTGAATTTTAGTTTTTCAACATCAACAACAACCCCCCATTTGTGACCAATAAACTGACCTTTTCTTAAGACTCTGCCTCCCTGTGGATTCGACCCTACTTACGCTAGCCTCTAGTTAATAGACTTAGGTATTTATCTTTGACCGTGTATACGACGACCCGTGTCAAACGTCACCAACTTCCAAGGTAATTTTACCGTTCTTGACATCGATTACCGCACTCGCGGTGTGTAAAAATGGTCTTCCCAAAATAATTGGAACTTGGGTGTCTTCGGCCATGTCAAGAACAATAAAATCAACCGGAATGAAAAATTTACCAACCAGAATTGGAACATCCTCTAAAACTCCCAAGGGGTGTTTTATAGAACGATCCGCCATTTGTAAAGTAACACTCGTACATTTTAAGACTCCCATATTGAGCTTTTCACAGATATCATAAGGTATTACACTCACACTAGCACCTAAATCGCATAAAGCTTTATCAATTTGATAGGTGCCAATTGTGCATGGAATAGAAAAGCTACCCGAATCTTTTAACTTAGGAGGGGGCTTATTTTGCAAAAGAGCACTTACCGCGACGGTAAGAGCTAAAGTTTCAACTCCATCAAAAGTATTCTTCTTAGTTAAAAGATCTTTCATGAATTTAGATAAGAAGGTACTTGAGTGATGAATTCAACAAATGGAACAGTTACCTGGAGATTTTTCACGACTTCTATGAATTTGCTGTATTGAACTGTTGGAGTAGTGTCCTCCACAATAATGCTTCTACATAATAAATCTCGTACAAGGAATATGAGGGATTTATATTTTATATGTTTGTCAGCTGGTCAACGTTAATCGGTAATGATTGGCTGACTAGAGTTTGACATTACTGTCGTATGACGGCGGTGACCAGTTGATCCCTTTAGGTCACACCTATAGGATGATGCCCAAATGGAAAAATTAATTATTTGTATAAGATACAAGTTAATTAATTCCTTGTTTAGGTTGACTTTTATTAGTCAAGTGAATTTAATGTTTGATGAAGAGTAAAGTACTCAGGCCATAAGATTTTATTATTCGGTCATATGATAATTGAATAATAAATGTAATACGATATTTAGTAATTAATAGTTAATTTACTAAATATATACGTAGTTTGTATTATTTATGAGGTGGAGGTAATTAGCGAATTAATGTTACAAGAAGTTGTAAAATTAGCTAAACGGGTTTTATAAGATTCATTTTATGTTGAAAATGATAAAATGACACTTAAATGTTAAGTGTATTTTATTTACTACTTTGTATTATTTAAGTGTTAAATAATCAAATAAATATTTTTATTATATAAGATAATTAAATATTCGACTTATAAGCATTTGACGGACAAATGTTGAAAGACGAAATAAGACCCGGAATACCATATGTAAACCGAGAATATGGAGATAAGGTGACCATAATAGGTCTTTGTCTTCCACTCATGTTTATGAGTATTATAAACTCATTTGTTTACATTTGATGGCCTATAAATAGGCTACTATTCCACATATTCTTAGTGGAAAAATCTAGAGAATCAAAATCCTCTAAATACATACTTCTTGTTAAGCCATTTAAGAGGAAAAATAGAAGACTTAAGATCTTCATCTTCAACCTCTAAAATTGATCAAAATTTGATCAATCTTCATCAAAATAAATTCACAAAAATTAATATACTTCTTATATTATCAAAGTAATAATATTTATAGTATAAAAAAACAAGGTTTACACTAAACTATATCTAGTTAATATACTTAGTGTTTTTGGGCTAGTCTTGGGTGCAACCAAAGGAGGTCACCTATTTTGGTGACTTGGGTTATGGAGGATCATCCTACACTATTTTAGCTCAAGAACTACAAAGGTAGGAGACATTTGTAGTGCCAAAAATGCCATCTTACCAATGTAAGAAAATTTCTTCTTATTAATTTTTGCATGCATGTATTATTTAGACCACCTTATGAAATTAGCTTGTAATTTTAATATCATTAGAGAGTCTAATTAGGTCTAAATTCCTAACAAGTGGTATCAGAGCGTTGTTACATACATGCATGTTGTCTTAAGACGATTTTATGAGTTTATGAGATAAATTAGTAAAGTTGATATTTTTATGTTAAAATTAGTTTTATCAAAAAATATGGTCTTGCATGTATATAATTTGGTCATATAGTTATATGGGTCGAAAATTTAGTTTATGTAAAAATTTATGACTTATTTTTACTTAATATGGCATAAAATTGGAAGAACATGCATTAAAATTGATTAAGAGTTAATTTAATTAAGTTGCATGTTAATTTTATGTATGTTTATTTATAAATAACCACATGCATGTTATATTTGTGATAAATGGAATTTTTTAAGTGAATGTGATTAATTTAGACAGTTTATTGATTTTTATTCGATAAAAATTGGTAAATAATGGTTATTTTAAAATAAATAAATATTTTATTTCTGGGGCACGAAAATTTTGTTTTTTAAGCTCCTGCAAATATTATAAAATGTCCAAAATTTTTTTTTAAATTTATTTTAATTTTTATGATTTAATTTGGAATTAAATCGTAAAATTGCATTTTACCGACAAATATTGTGATATATGTTTGAATCAATTTCATAACCATTTTTTTATTTCCACATGCATGGCATATTGGTACAATACCATAATGTATAAAATTTTGAAATTTTATTTTCCATAATTTTTATTAATTTAATGGATTGTTTTCATAATAATCATGAATTATTATGTTATTTTTATCATAAAATGTATTTTAAACCCATATAATGTTAAATTAATTAGTGTGACTAATCATTTTGAGGTTGGACCAGATTATAATGAGAGATCCATCTTAAAATTGTTTTAAGAATTGATTAGGAATTTTTAATGGTTAAAAATCCCGCTTAACAAGCTCGCATGATCGTTGTTGGTAAGTTGGACGATTTGGCATGTCATATTTATTACAATGCATTTTATTATTCATATGGATGAATGTATTTAAATTAATGTAATTTTACCTTATATGGCCATAGGTAGAAATTGGTATTATCCGCAATGTATGGGAATACCGGTTTAATTTGTAATTTATTGCGATTTCGTATCGCTAATTTGTAATTAATTAATAGTTTTATTTTAGTTACAATTTGTATAATAGGATATTGCCATGTAATTTTATTTCTAGTAGTATTATTGATTTTGTAAAAGACGGAGTTTCCTAAAAGATGGCGTTATTTTCGGAAAGGAGTTCCGAAATCCAAAAGAAGGAGGCCATTTCATTGAAGACCCTAGGGACCAAGGAGTTGGTTTCCGAAGTAGAATAGTTAATTAGATTACCTAGGTGGTCATATAAGGATTTTATTTGTTGCTTATCTTCATGCCAAATTGTCATTACATGTTTTTTATTTATTTTTCCGTTGTTATCGATTCAATTGTCTACCATTCACCAATTTTGTTCACTTAAAAGTGATAGACAATTAAATTGATAAGATCTCTCACTTTTAAAATTGAGATAAAGCCTTACCAAATATTAGCACCTATGAATCCCTTCTTCATTAGAGGTAGGCTCGGCTCACCGGGGTACTCTCTTTTTACGTTGGGTAAGTAGGGTAATAAAAGCTATTACACGTGAAAATTGGTTGGACTCAACGGGATTAATGTGGGATGAATCGGCCTCACCGTGCCCATGATTAGTTCCGGGGCTAACAGATAGTTTTTTGAGAAAATCTGTCAACCAAGAGTTCTAATGGTAGAATCAGTCAAATTGTTGACTCACCAAATTTATATAAATAAGGGATGAATCGGCTCACCGTGCCCGTGTTCATATAAAGATGGGTCTTGGAATCGTTTATATAATTCAGTGGGAGATCATTATATAAATGGCTATTTATTAAAACTTGTTAAAGTTATTTTTCAAGTATTTATTTACAATGAATGTTAAATTTCCCACTTATTCCGTTTATTATTTTATATCGCGCAATGACTATATATTCAACTCGCTCCTCCATTTATAGAATCGATAATAATCCGTTATACATGAAAAATAGTTTTCTAAGAGTATACGGTAACTTGTTTAATCGATTATTCATCTTTTCTCCGATTTACCACCATAGCTAATTAGAAAAATGCATTTACATTTGATCCTCATATTGTCTGTTGTAAAGATCTCTTATGAAGAGGATAAACTGAATTTTGCTTAAATCAAAAGTGTTTCGATTTTACAATATCATTTTATTTACAACAATATTACTACAATCTTATTGCTCGTGAGATAAATGGTTATACATACTTAAATTGTTTAAGTACTTATTAAATTCGTTGGGAACTGATTCGTAATATGATTTGCAATCGAAATCATGATTAACCAATGACCACATTCACTTTATTAAGTTTCTTAGAAGTGAGTGGGAGCTCTAAGAGGGATGTATATATCTTAATAGTTAAGATTAGGACGAGGTTCAAAAGAGAATTTGGTTTAAGTATTTGGTTTAAGGCAAAGGTTAATAAGGATACGCTATTGTGACTAGCAACACCAAACCATAGTGCAAGGCCAACCCTAACCAAATTTGTTGATATTTTAATTGAAATATTACATTAATAGAAAAATACCCCTAATTTTTGAATAAGAAAGTTAGGTGTGTGACACCTAAAAGGTTCGTTCTTTTCTAGATATCTATATGATTGGCATTAGTTATACTTCTACCACTTGATCAATATTTGATATCGATAGTGGTTATAATAATTGTTATTGGTTCATGAGATGATAGTCGTGTGACGATTAGCTTTTAACTAATGTTAACTATCTCGTAGGAAATGGAACTAGAGTAGTTGTCATTCCATTATGAGGCTTATAAGTGTTATAAATATGTACTTAATCTAGTTTTTTTGGTTTAGAATTGTGCTTTAATAAAAGTTTTATGTAAGACACATAGGGTTTTACTTATATGATATAAACAAATGTTGTACCCAAATTTGCCATGATTTGATCTATGGCTATGCCAATCAAAATATTGGTTATTTTTCACCTAAATTAGATAAATTTATATATATCATATAGCATATAAAAGGTTCATAATTTTTTTTTTTTTTTGGTGACCCCGATCTAATCTTAGTTCTGAATTGAAATTGCATTCATGGACTAGTGTAAACTAAGTCTTCGTGAATCATTTGATTGTGAATCTCATGAGATCAAAGAGTTTTTATTGTAAATATGATTACCAGTAAGACTATAAGATCAAAGTTTCACGATCCGATCGTGGAAAGTATAACTAAGTGATGATTTTTGTTTGTTACCAAAAAATAATGTGATACAGTATCACAAGTTAAAATCTTTCCGTAATACACATTATTCGATAAGGTGTGGTTGGAAAGAGATAATATAGAACTTATACGATATGATTTTTTTTTGTCTTAGTCAAGTTTTATTGAGGCACTTGATTTTATAATTGGGGTCTTTCTATTTTGTGTACTAATTTTTTTTTTTTTTTTTTTTTTTTTTTTTTTTTTCCCACTAAGTCAAAGTACCTTTTTAAACAACCATATTCATTCCGTATTAGATATGGAAAGGTATAGTACCTAATTTGTAAGTTGTCCGAATAAAAACATGTGGTCAATTATCCTACAAGTTCATGAGAATAAAGTGTTTGTGGCTCATGATGCTGTCTTTATAGAAAAGAGGACTATTTCTAAATGACAGAGTGGGAGAAAATATTGAAGAGCCACAAATGACACAAGAAAATTGTTTTCTTATTGTCAAATAGAGTGTATATTTGTTCGGAATATACAAGGTCGGGATAAAATCCATCACTCTGATCTTTAGAGATGAGTATATAAGTGTTACCTTTTTGAAAGTGATGAGAGATGATAAATCGTTATTTAAAAAATTATGATACCTCTTACTTACAAAGAGGTTGTTTAAAAGGTTGTTTCTAGTTTCAACTCTATGCAATGGCTATAGAAGTCATCTTAATCCGAATTAGAATTCAAGTGTAATTATCTGGTAAATAACCTGGTATATTTACATGAAGAAGTTTGACCTCTTCAATGTAATTGACTTGAATAAAAAGATGTTTTCTAGGCTTACTTGGTAAAAAAAAGGTTTTGCACCAGTTTCAATGCTTCTATAAACTCGGATTATACTGGCAATTGTTGCATTTCATAATTGTCAATTTAATAGTAGGATATCAAAACCATCTTCCCGAATTTGATTCGTTCTAGAAGAAGAAGTGTGTTGGACACATTTAGAGGGTTTTTTGTAGATCCTTACAATCTTAAGATTGTAGCAAACTTTTGAATAAATCTTAAGAGAGCATCATGGAGTTGGAATGATTAATAGATCGTATTATAAAAAATTTCTCAAGATGTTGAGGAATTATGTTTACACATGAAGTTTAGTGGGAGTATGGTGGTCTTATGAGTCTTTATATAGTCTGTATATAAATCATTTGGAATGATGGAAGACTTAGGAGAATATTAATACATCTTAATATATCCAGATTTATTAGATAAATAAAGGAGGGATATATGCGCTTTATTAGGAGTCTTATGTAGGTGAGATTCTTGACAAGTTCAAACAAGTTGAACTCATTAGAATTGATTCTAATTGCTTCCGCTGTCAGATTAATTCTATACGCTATGATGTATTATTGTCTTAACAATTCATATACTTTGAGTATTTTGAGTTTTTATTAATCAAAGTTAAGTGAAGGTCATTTAATATCCAAATTAGTTATTATTTAGTACTTGAGAAGAACTAAGTAAATAAAACCAAGTGTTTTGATATTTATAATTCATGTAAGGAGTTAGATGAATGTTTGTTGTTGTTTATGTAAAAGATACATTAAACACCATCCTTTAAAACATATAGGGATTGTTTGAAATCCCATATTGGATATGAGGAGTTGATCTGCTGGAAGAGTTTCAGGCAGTCATACATTGCGGATTTTACAACGAAAATTAAGTACTTCATAACATTCGATGTTGCGATACGAAGTAGCTTGGATTTGACAATAATGCAAGGACTAGTAGTAGCTCATGCAGTCGCATATCTTATCATGATATACTGTGAAAACAGTGGGAGCTATCTTCGAGGTAAGGGTGTCATAGTCTAGAGTTAAGTCTAGACATGTACTTAATTAAGTTACATGTGATTTCAGTTATGTGAAACAATGGGAAATAGCAATTGTTGGTTTGATAAAATGAGGTGTCATTGATTTTAAACCAAGGTTTTGTTGAAGGCTAAACATGATAGTCATGTCGTTTCAATGTGATCGAAATAGGGCAATTGAATTGCTGCAGATTATATGATGTGTAATAATCTGATAGTGTATCAATTTTTTACATATATGATAATATCATTTATCGTTTGAGTTTTTCCAACTCTTATATATTCAGGGCTAACTGGATATTAGTTATACTTTGTTTTCATCCAAATAGGTTGTAGTGACAATGTCGAACCCTATTAAGTGAACTGGATTAACATTGTATAGTGTCCCTAGTTACTTAATGAGGTGACGTCTCGGAGTGACTAGATTGTAAGGCGATAGATGACGAGTTCGACTGTCATATTACCATAGAGATGGTTGGTCGATTACATAGGCAGAATGTAGAGACATTTTGTCGGACAGTGACCATTTATAGAGTTCTTTATGTTGCCTGGTCGTGGCGAGGATTTCAATTATTCCTTCGAGTCAATTCTTTAGACTTGCGACTATTTGTCTAAGTTGGTATGGTTTTCCGGTGGCTTTGGTTTTTGTCCAAGGTCGCGCCGTAAAAGGAGGCTGATGGACATTTACTGGGTCATTGTGATCTGTATCGAACGAAGAAAATAGGTCAATAGAATTGTCCATCCATGTCATTATATATATCTCAAGGCCACTCGAGGAGAGGTGACTGGAAATGCGTGGCCACGCTCGGATGTGATCTATAGTAGATTATCCGGTCAGACAGTCATTCTCCAGATCGAGGAAACCACTTTATGATATGATCACGTGCAAGAACGACCTGAAAGATCTCTTGCATTGAGTGGGAGATAATATTGGACAAGAGAATTGGTAGCGCACACTTGTGTCGGACAAGTGGGAGATTGTTGGAGTAGTGTCCTCCACAATAATGCTTCTACATAATAAATCTCGTACAAGGAATATGAGGGATTTATATTTTATATGTTTGTCAGCTGGTCAACGTTAATCGGTAATGATTGGCTGACTAGAGTTTGACATTACTGTCGTATGACGGCGGTGACCAGTTGATCCCTTTAGGTCACACCTATAGGATGATGCCCAAATGGAAAAATTAATTATTTGTATAAGATACAAGTTAATTAATTCCTTGTTTAGGTTGACTTTTATTAGTCAAGTGAATTTAATGTTTGATGAAGAGTAAAGTACTCAGGCCATAAGATTTTATTATTCGGTCATATGATAATTGAATAATAAATGTAATACGATATTTAGTAATTAATAGTTAATTTACTAAATATATACGTAGTTTGTATTATTTATGAGGTGGAGGTAATTAGCGAATTAATGTTACAAGAAGTTGTAAAATTAGCTAAACGGGTTTTATAAGATTCATTTTATGTTGAAAATGATAAAATGACACTTAAATGTTAAGTGTATTTTATTTACTACTTTGTATTATTTAAGTGTTAAATAATCAAATAAATATTTTTATTATATAAGATAATTAAATATTCGACTTATAAGCATTTGACGGACAAATGTTGAAAGACGAAATAAGACCCGGAATACCATATGTAAACCGAGAATATGGAGATAAGGTGACCATAATAGGTCTTTGTCTTCCACTCATGTTTATGAGTATTATAAACTCATTTGTTTACATTTGATGGCCTATAAATAGGCTACTATTCCACATATTCTTAGTGGAAAAATCTAGAGAATCAAAATCCTCTAAATACATACTTCTTGTTAAGCCATTTAAGAGGAAAAATAGAAGACTTAAGATCTTCATCTTCAACCTCTAAAATTGATCAAAATTTGATCAATCTTCATCAAAATAAATTCACAAAAATTAATATACTTCTTATATTATCAAAGTAATAATATTTATAGTATAAAAAAACAAGGTTTACACTAAACTATATCTAGTTAATATACTTAGTGTTTTTGGGCTAGTCTTGGGTGCAACCAAAGGAGGTCACCTATTTTGGTGACTTGGGTTATGGAGGATCATCCTACACTATTTTAGCTCAAGAACTACAAAGGTAGGAGACATTTGTAGTGCCAAAAATGCCATCTTACCAATGTAAGAAAATTTCTTCTTATTAATTTTTGCATGCATGTATTATTTAGACCACCTTATGAAATTAGCTTGTAATTTTAATATCATTAGAGAGTCTAATTAGGTCTAAATTCCTAACATGAACACCTTGGTTACTCCTTGTCAAAAAATGAGGGAAAGGTACTTTGACTTTTTCGGGCATATGGACTTCAACAACGTTTTTAGGAGGAGCATCCTCCTTTGCTTTGACAAATTCCAAGACAATTGGATCATTCACCTTCTTTGGGATTTCTTCACCTTTATCTTTAGGAGAGACCTCCTCTTCAATAAGTATTTCCTCAATGACTACTTCCAAGTTTTCCGTGGGCATGGATGGTGGAGCGTATTGGGTACCACTTCGTAAGGTTACGACATTAAGGGTGGCACGTGGTTGGGCATTTTGAAGTGTTGATTTAACTGCGGTGCTAGTAGCTTGGTCATTTTTTTTGTAATTGGGCTAACACTTCCGTTTAGTTACGTATCATTTGCATGATAAGGGCCTCAAAATTACTCCCTCCCTCTTGGTGATTTTGTGGTGGCGGTGGTGGCTTTTGGAATCCGGGTGGATGGCTATTTTGTGGTTGTGGGATAAAATTTCTTTGTGGTGGAGGTGATGGGTATAATACATTACCATTTGAAGACACATTAACAAAGTAATTGGGCTTGGGGTTATGATTATTGGAAAAATTACCTAAAGGAAAATTACTTTGTTTAAGTGATTGAAATGCGTGTTCCTCTTTAATGGTGGCTTGGCAATAATGAACAAAATGATCCATTACTCCACAATTGTCACAATTGTTGACTTGGCTAGAAGATGATAACGCATTGAGTTGATTTGAAGTATTGACATCCTTCTCCAATAATTGATGTTTGAGAATATCAATTTGAGCTAATAGAATGGAGTTAATGATGTTATCCTCCTTGACTTTGGGTTTGCTCCTAGAATTAACATATTGAGCATCGTGGATCGCCATGGACTCGATCGTGGCATGAGCATTTTCTGTATCGATTTGATCGAACCACCCATTGTTGGCGGAATCAAGGATTCTTCGGGACCCGGCACATTATCCATTGTAGAATGTTATGGCTGAAAACCAAGTATCTAACCCATGGTGTGGACATTGTCTTTGTAGCTCCTTGTAGCGGCTCACAAGCTTCGTGTAGACTTTCGAGAGACCCTTGACGGAAACTTGTAATTTGACTCCTTAAGGTTTGAGTTTTCTCGGTTGGAAAAAACTTTTGATAAAATACAAGAGCCAAGGTCTCCCAATTGGTGATCCCCATAGTAGTACGATCAAGGCTATTGATCTATAATTTCACCTTGTCCTTCAAAGAAAAGGGGAAAAGCATTTCCCTAATTTGCTCTTGAGTGACTCCGGTTTGGAGAACCAAGGAACAATAATCGCAAAAAGTTTGCACATGAAGGTTATGATCTTCCAATGGGCTACCTCCAAATTGTTTCCTCTCCACAAGGCTAATGAAAGCCGGCTTGATCTCGCAACTTGGTGCGGTGATTTAAGTGGTGATGATACTGGATGGAAGCATAGCCGCGGTGGGCTTAGAGTGATCGAAAAGTTTCACCATCTTTGAAAAATGGTGAGAATAGTGGAGATAAAATTCCCGAAATTAAGATAAAACTCCAAGAATAATCTAAGCGACGGTCTCTAAGAACGAGAGTTCTTCGAGACATGGAAAAATTAGATAGAAAATGATGAAATTAATCGTAATAAAAATCGTGTCCCCGTCAACAGCGCCAAAATTTGCTAGGTTCGGTCGTACACGTATACAAAAATACCCTAGGTACAACAAATAAATGTAATATAAAGGGGTCGAATCCACTAGGACAAGGGATATTACGAAAAAGGATGCTATGTAATAATTTCTAGCTTTGACGATTACGAGTTGAGTTAGTTTTTTGTTTGATTGAATAACAATATATATAAGGGATAATCTAGAGGTTTCGGGTTAACATGTTAATATGATAAAAGTGTAAATGACTAAAATTGAAATGCATAATATAGTTCAATTATTTAGGTATTTAAAGACACTAAAACTTACAATAGTAGTGCTAACCATAGGCCGAGGTCTAACCGTCTTACAACTTTGGTAGGTCGTCATATTATCTCATGTTTAGCCTAATTCTATTCTATGTTCTCCAACATGTAGAAATAATTTAACAATCTTAATATTTGTTTTTGGCCTTAAACTTGGATTAATATAATAAAACAACATGGATATAAATAATATGAACAATATTATGCCCAGGGGCGGCCCTGGGCAGGTGCGGGCTGAGCCCAGGAACCGGGCCTCCAAAAAAATGGGGCCTCAAAACGGAATGCTTTGGGCCAGTTAACAAAAACAAAAAAAAACAAAAAAAAAAAAGAGGAAACTTCTCAATTCCATTCTCTGCGTGTATTGGTATCAAAGTAGTAATTAAGAACAAATATTTTCTTTCCCAATTTTGCTTTAATTACACCATCAAATCATCAAATAGCAATTAATTATAAAGCATAAAATATTCCTTCCCAAGATTACAATAATTCATTTCTCATTTACTCCTATAATCCAACGTTATATTTTTTTATTAATGTTATCAAAGTATCTCTCAAATTCTCATTATCAATTATATTCTTTCAATTTGTCTCTTAGTCAGATTACCCATCTAACAAAATTTTAGCTATAATTTTATTAAACAAATCAATAGATATCATCAGTTTCTAGTCAAAAGTGTAACAGAAGAGAAATCTCAGGTAAAATTTTCAATTAATTTTATGAGTTTGACCAGGTTTATGAATTTTATGAGTGTCTGAATTTTAATCTAAATTACATGTTTTCTATTTTGTTCAGGAAATACTTGAATATGTATGAATTGATTGAATTCAATCAAAATCTCAAAGTAGTTATGGTTACGATCAAAGTTTTTTTAATAAATAGATAATGTTATAATTTTATTTCTATGCATTTGTTTTTTAGCACATAATAATAATACTATGTTTATTGATTATAAAATTTCAAATATATTGTATTTTTAAGGCCTCATTTTCTTGCAGGGCACCGGGCCACTATTATTGTTAAGACGCCCCTGATTATGCCATTAACTAATTAATCATTTTTACTAATGTTAATTCACATGTGTCCATTAGTCTCTAGATTTAGTAAGTTAACTACTCATAAAAAAATGTAAACTAAAGCAAAATGATAAATTAAACATAAAAAAATAAAGAGAAAAAAAATTATACCGAAATGAAGGACTTATAACTTGCAAGGAAGAATGGAATATAAAACCGAAAGATTATTTAAACTTATAAAAGTGTAATTTGATTACAACTAGAAATGTAAACTAATGATAAACTAATAAGTAAATGAGTAAGTTAAAAATAAATCCCTTTTAAAATAGGGTCTTTTAAAATTACTCCCTTATATAATTTTTTTCTAAAATTACTCCATTAAGATACACTTTTGTTAAAAATTGCTACAAAACTCCAATTTAGGTGACCTATTTTGTATGTTTTGAAACTTATCTCCATTGTTATACCTCTCAAAGTATAAATTGGTTATGTTACAAACGGAATCAATTCATAAACTTGTAGAATAATTCACTTCATTTAGAGTTTTGAAGCAATTATTGATAAAAATACATCTTAAGGGAGTAATTTTAGAAAAAAATTATATAAGGGAGTAATTTTAGACAACTGAATTTTAAAAGGGGGTTATTATTAATTACTCTAAGTAAATATATGAGAATTATATGAAACTATTTGTGAACTAATCTAAATTATGATGAGAGAAATGAAAAGTATATGGAAGAAATATGAAGGAAAGATGATCCCCTAAAGTCACAAGGCATGCCCCTTTTATAGTAAAATAAGGCAGAAACGAAAAGAGCTACAACACCCCAACCCCGATCGGGGACGCAATGATCCAGTTATTTCACTTCAGTTCCCTTATTTAATGCCTTATGGATCCAATTTTTGTCTTAATGCATTATAAAGCACCCGATTTTAAGACACTCTTAATCAACCCTAAAGCATCCAATTTTGAGATATTTTATGTTGAATTATGGACTTTGCATTTTGGGCTTGATTTTGTGATTTGTTTGCATTTCAACATTTCCGCTTTCTTCAGGCTTGGGCTCAAAGAATTTCCATCATCTTCTTACCTCAACTCTTTAGTCATTTGCAAATGTAGTACGAAAAATCCTTAAAAACTTAGATTCCTACAAAATAGAGAAATACTAGCAAAACCACTAAAAAGTAATATTAGCTCATAAAATCACCAATTAAAGTGTAAAATAAAATGTAAAATAAGCTAATATAGGGGTTAAAAGTATATAAAATATACACCTATCAAGTACCCTAAGGGCGAGTTTGTTGATTTCAACCAGCGCAACCGTTTTGTGACTTTAATTGGTCACACCTTAAGAGCTACCAGGTGTGTGAACCGCACCATGTTGGAAGAGTTAGAAATTGATGAGGACTTTCAGCACATGTTTGAGGTATTGGGACTCATGCATGGGACTTTTCCGTCTTCGTAAGAAGACTTATGTCTTCCTGACCTTGGAGTTTCTTAGCTCCTTTTTGTATGATGTGGCTGGAGGTGTAGTGAGCTTCGGGCTGTTAAACCAGTCCATCACCGTGACCCTAGACCAGTTTGCCGAACACATGGGCTTAGAGCAAGTTAAGGAGGAGTACTTGAGGGATGTAGTAGTGGGTACCGATTCAGAAGCACCTCGGGTTTTTCCTTTCTTTACAGGCTACGAGCGCCATAATGTGGGTACTATCCTGATTATTGATGTACAACATATCAACCTCCGTGTCTTCCTTAGGATCATGTCCTGCCTACTGTACCATAGAGATGATGTGAGTAAGTTAAACTCTCATGAAGTCATGTTGCTAGCATCGTACCTAAACCCCCGCAGGGAGCAGCATGTATACTATAGTGCTCCAGTGTGCCAGCCTAGAAGACATGGCGCATAACATGCATCGTCACATCGGCTGTGGTGCCATCGTAACTCGCCTAGCTCAGAGGGTAGTTGAATTCCAGCCTAAGGGTGACCTGCGAGCTCTTTAGGACATAGCGCCGACCATCGATGACGACTACCTGGTTAGAGTCAAATGGATTAGCAAATTGGCTGATGGAGGATGGGCCTTTATAGTGAGAGACGGTTTCTGGTGCCGAATCCCTAACCCTGAGTTTATGCCACCTCTTTCCCATGAAGATGATAATGCCGACACTCCGGGACCCGATCTACCACCCTGGTTCTACACTATCCCCAGAGAAGTCTGAATAGAGTTACCCGAGACTACCCGTGGGGGAGGAGTGACTCTTGTAGGTCGTCAGGGTAGGTCGGGATGTGCTGAGCGAGGAAGGGGCTACCAGAGAGTAGACCCACCCTTTGACCCTTACTTGTCTCAAACACCCTCCTACTGCCCCACTAACATTCTTACCCGACAGTGCAGGATCCGAGGATGCAGCCGCACAAGTTGGCAGACCGTCTTTTCGCCACCCTAATTCTTCGGGGTATTCTTGTTTATTTCGTTATGTTTTGAACTCTTGGGTTAGTAAACTATCTTTTACCGCATGAACGCGGGGACAAATGAACTGGTGGTAATTAACGCTGGCCTTAGGGCCGAGTAGGATTCTATGTTTATCATAATATAGTTATCTTAGTCCGCTCAAGAATTTTTAGATACTGTCAGGTGAACTCGGCCAAGTACCTCCAACTTGACCGAATCCAATTGAGTCAGCCGAGTAAAAGAACCTCGACTGAGTAGACACCACTCGATCGAGTAGCCCCTACTCGGTCGAGCAAGGCCCATTTCTTCCCATGAAATGCTTAATCATTGTATGACTGAATGCTGTAATCATTACGAGGGTACCTGAAGACGATTCTGGTTAGTTAACTTCGGGGACGAAGGTCCATTTTAGAAGGGTAGATAGAAAATTGATGCGTGCAGTTTTCGCAGTCAAAATTAAATTTATAAATCACTCACGCACTCTAACTAACTGGTAGTAGGGCAAGTAAGGGTCGAACCCACAGAGACTAATTTTACTATCTCAGATTATTATTTATATTAATTTATATATATCTAACGGTAAGTAAATAATGGGGGGTGTTTTAGGTGATTGTTTACTATACTAAACTAAGCTAAGAAGACAAGTAAAACAATATAAATTTAAGATGAGAAATTCTAATAACGAACAGATAGGAATATGTAATTTTCTATTGAAGTTGGGTCAATCATTGATTCGCTTAATTAGTTATCGGATAGACTGGTTAACTAGCTAATCCCTTGTAAGCAAGCAAATTATCAGTTTTATCTTTCTTACTTGTTAAACCCCGTTAACCCACGCAAGTTTAATCCTAACAAAATTATATCAACTTAACCATGTAAGCACGTACTAAATCGACGCATTTAGTCGCATTAAGATTACCAGTCAATTAAGCCTTACAGAACCAGTAAGCTGCAACTCCATAAGACGAAATTATTACACAAGATTCTAGTACTGAGATTAGACTAGTAAGCTGTAACCTAATCAAAACTAGTATCAATTTGACAAAGTATCCCTGAGAAAAACTTAGATGGCCAAACTAAATTGATACAGACGAATTAATAAGTCAAACTACGAACCTTGAATAAATACCCGAAAAGCTAATTAATCGTCCAAAACAGAAACAAAATCTCATAAACCCAATATCAAATAGTTGATTACATACTCCTATTGATAAATTATTCTAAACGAAACATAATAATAATAGAGATAAGATAAAGATTAAAGAAACTCATGAAATTCGGGTAGAAATTGGACTGAAGATTCTGGAACTACTCCGTCTCCTGCTCTGCGTCGGTCTTCTCTATATCCCTTTCTAAGAGTCACAATTGGGATTATATAGGGAGTACATAAACCCTAAGTATTTCTCCAATTTAATTACTCTTAAATTGGGATAATTAATACCGTCTTGAATCGCCTTCATGAATGTTGTTTAATGCGCAATGAACCTTCATCATTGTTGTTGCCGTTTATTTACCTTGTCACTTGATTTCTCTAGGTTGTTCTTTTCTAATCTTCTTTTCTTGCATTTCTAACTCTTTTGCATTTGATCTTTCGTTTTTGTGGGCTTGCTTAAAGAATTGTACAATAACTTAGAGAATATGGGCTGATGACTATAGAGAATATGGGCGGCTTAATTTAACGTAATTGTTAAATTAAGCCTACGTGCATGCTTATATATTTTCGTTATCCGCTTGAGTTTAAATACTTTCCGTCTTAGCTATTCCGTTTCAGGTCGCATAATATATTTGACTTCGATGGTCCTGCATAACATAAATATACGACTTGAGTGGATTTTAATCTCAAATAGAACGAATTATTATTAGTTAATCAAAATCCTTTTTAAAACCCCATTTTATTACAAAAATAGTATAAGACGGCTAAAATCTCAAAACTCGCAATAATATAATATTTAGCTTAAAAATACGAAAAACAACATTAAAAATATAATATTAAAGGGGTAAAAATACGCATAAATATGAGTTTATCAAATTCCCCCACACTTAGACTATTGTCGTCCTCGACAATGACAAACCATAAGCTAAAGATATCAGCTCAAAAAGATTAACCTCTTAAAGATATTAGACAAACCCGAGCAAGTTCAATCGACGACAAACTAAAACTTTTTTTAGAGATTATTTTTAAGTTAGATTCGAAAGCTATGTATACTAAGTTCTCCTCCATTCCAAACTATGCAACCGATGAATTAAATAACATAAGATGTTTTAAACCGCTTATAAATTTAAATCAAAAATAAACTTTTTATCCTTCACACTCGTTCTAGCTACCTTTGTGCTCGTGTGTATGTGTATTGACTCGTAGAGGTGAGTTTCGGCAATTTAAGGTCTTAGGGCACGTGATTTACTTTCTTTACTTTTAGTACGAGGATCGTTCTCCAGAGCATTCAAGTGTACCCGTCCCTCGATCGGCTTTCCACATCATCCACTTCATTTTTTTATTCTTTCCTCTTTTTTTTTTTTTTTTTTTTCATTCTGTTTTATTTCCTCTTTCTGTTTTTTTCTTTTTTTTTTCACCATCTCCAACTTCAATACCCGTCTATCCAGTGACCCTTGTAGCGAGCTTTCGATCAATGGATCCCGCCCATCCGGACAAGTCATTAGGCATTCTCCCAATTCATTGATTGGGTTCCCCTAAAGATCTAATTACTCGGGTACCGGATAGACGTGAGGTCAAGTAATCTCCCTGAAGCCCTGATTAGGAGTCACCTATGAAAGTAAATTGGATAATAAGACCGGCTTATGCCCCACACTCTAGAGTCAACGAAAAGTGTATTAAAGGTAGGCAAAATAAGTGTTGTTCTTTATAGTTTACTTATAATTTAAATTTAAAAGAGACTTAAAACACAAATGTTATGAAAAATTAATCAATCCAAGTTCAAAAGGGAGGAAAAATTCATGTATACACGACCTCAAATTAACTTTTTATTGCTGTGTTTTTTCATTTAGAACATTTAAAGTAGAGTTTATCGTCGATTTCCCTTATTCTAGTAAGTCCAATAAAAACATAGGTTATTATTTTTCAGCACTTAATTTCACAAAATTTCAGCAGCATCTCCCCTAAAAATAGACATATCCAAAATTTATACAACCTGTAAATCACATTAAAAACCACCAATGGTCACCCGCCAACTCCTCTTTCAGCCACAAAATACACAAATTTCAGCACAAATTTCAAATTGCCGCAGCTTTTACCTCTCCCCCACACTTAGATTCGACATCGATCGTCCTCGATGACGAGATATATATATATCAAAGAATGAACTGTAAAAGCTTATAAAATAAAGAAGAGGATAGAAGCACTTAGCGGATTCATAGCGGTAGCGGTTGTATCATCTGAATTCATCAATGGAACACTAAACAGCATCAACATCCAGCAACATTCAGCACATAAGCAGGAACAGGAACATCAGCATTCATCTCTGTACATCTGAACTGGCAGAACACTTCAAGGCTTCTAACGCACTGCAAAATAAGCATTCTAACCAAGACAAGTGAAATATGAAGGGAGCAAAACAGCCTGAAAAACAGTAGCAAAGACGAACATTTATTTATCTTCTACTCCTTTTTTTTTGCAACCGACACTATTAACATCTCCTTACAAAGGTTGCGAAACTCAGGGAGGCACTTAAGCCGACTAGACTATGCAACTAAGAAAGCATATAAAAGTAAACAAACCAGAAATAGATAAAACATAAGCTTGGATTGCCTCCCAAGAAGTGCCTTATTTCATGTCGTGGCTCGACATAATGTCATTACTCAAGTCTCATAAACGGGATCTTCCAAATCAATTATATCGATCCAATTAGCATCAAAACCTTCGTAATAAGGTTTAATTCTATGGCCATTAACTTTAAGCACATTGCCAAATTCACAATTTCTTATCTCAACAGCACCATATTCATATACTTTCAAAACCTCAAAAGGACCAATCCACCTTGATCGCAATTTACCAGGAAAAAGTCTTAGTCTAGAATTATATAACAACATTTTGTCACCAATGTTAAAACTCTTTCTAGACAACAACTTATCATGATACGCCTTCGTTTTCTCATTATAAATTCTAGAATTTTCATAAGCATCGTTCCTAATTTCTTCCAATTCCTGCATCTCCAATTTTCTGTTAGTAGCAGATTTTCATAATCAAGGTTGCACTTTTTGATAGCCCAAAAAGCTTTATGTTCTAATTCCACAGGGAGGTGACAAGCTTTTCCATACACAAAACGATAAGGAGACATTCCAATTGGAGTTTTATAAGCAGTCCTATAAGCCCACAATGCATCATCTAAACGGATACTCCAATCTTTTCTATTGGGGTTCACAACTTTCTCCAAGATAGATTTTATTTCTCTATTAGAAACCTCGACTTGACCATTAGTTTGAGGATGGTACGCAGTAGAAACCTTATGAGTGACATGGTACTTCTTAAATAAAGCCTCAAGAATACGGTTACAAAAGTGAGTCCCTCTATCACTGATTATAGCCTTAGGAACACCAAATCTATTAAAAATCTGATTTCTAACAAATTCAGCCAACACCTTAGAATCATTGGTCCGAGTCGCCTTAGCCTCTACCCATTTTGAGACATAATCAACAGCTAAAAGGATATAAGTATGTTGGGAAATGTGTCCTCAACAATAGTGCGATCACGTAATTAAATCTCATGACGAGAATGCGCAAGGGATGATTGACCAACATTAATCGGTAATGATTGGCTAGCTAGAGTTTGACATTATTGTCGTATGACGGTGGTGGTCAGTTGATCCCTTTAGGTCACACCTATAGGACAATTCCCTTAATTGATAAAGTGATCAAATGTATATTGATACGATTTGATCATATTCCTTAAACTCGTATACCGAGAAATCAGAGGTTAAATCTTATTGTAAGATTTATGTTTATAATTGAAACGTGTCAATTATTAAAGAATGAACGATATTTTATAATATCGTAATTAGAATGAATCGGGTTGTGTATTAATACAAAGGTTGTAAATCGTTTTGACGATTATCATTAATAACCATTTTATACTAGTAATTATGAATTACTTGTCAATTGATAAATATGATTTATTTAATTATATACAATATTTATACGATAAATATTTATATGTTTAATATTAAGATAATTGTATTTTATTACCTTGTGACATATAAGATGTCACATTATGAACAATTATACAATTGACAATTTTATAAAATGAAGACCATTTTAAGCTTAATTTGGGCGGCTAAGTGGAGGTGGTTGTAGGTGATTATTGTGTGTTAAACACACTTTAATCATTGTGTTTAAAGCATGCCTTGGAAACACTACCTAGGCCACCCTAAGATGCATGGGTAAGAGAAGTTGTCTCCCCTTGTTCTTCCCTATACCCGGCCACCCCACAATCCAAGCACCACTTCATATTTATGTGATAAGCTCACAACAAATTCATTCTAATGTTTTGCCAAAATTTTCTAAGGTGAGAAAAACAAACAAAATCCTCTAAAATTATTATTGTGAGAATAATAAGAATACTAATAATAATAAGTTATAATATTAGTATATTAATTCTAATTAAAGAGATTAGAATTGTTTTAAGGAAAACCGATTTTGGTACTAGCATAATCAAATTTTCGGTTGAGTTAAGGGGTGTCTTGGTGCATCACAAAGGAGGTGTTCTTGTTGAATACTTGGAGGCTCATCCTAGCATAAATATTTGGACCGTGTGTAAGGGTTCGAATTTCTCCTATTTTCGCATAAGTTTAAGCATGCATAAGATCTATAGTTTGTTAATTAAAATGTTAATTAAGTTTTTGTTTAGTATAACTAAAATAACAAGTTTATGAGATAACTAAACCTAACAAAGTATTGCCAAATGAAGTGGGAAAAGGTCCCATGAAGTCTATACCCCAAACATCAAACACATTATGCACAAAAATGGAATTAAGAGGCATTTGGTCTCGCTTAAAAATATTACCTGTACGCTGACATTTATCACATGATTTCACAAATAAACAAGCATCCTTATGCAAAGAAGGCCAAAAGAATCCAGATTCTAATACTTTATGAGCTGTCCTTTTACGACTGAAATGACCCCCACACTCAAATGAATGACAAAATTCGAGAATTGACTTAATTTCATGGTCAGACACACATCTTCTCATAATATTGTCAGAGCATATTTTAAACAGGTACGGATCATCCCAAACATAATGTCTTGAATCAGACCTAATTTTATCCTTCTGAGCCTTAGTCAAATATTTCGGAAAGTCCTTGAAAACTAAGAAGTTAACGATATCAGCATACCAAGGTAATGTATTATTCAATGCATACAATTGTTCATCAAGAAATAAGTCAAAAGATGGAACTATCACTTCTTTATCATGAACAATTCTACTGAGGTGATCAGCCACAAAGTTTTCAGCACCTTTCTTATCTTTAATTTCCAAATCAAACTCTTGTAACAATAAGATCCAACGTAGCAACCTAGGCTTAGACTCTTTCTTATTCAATATATACTTTAAGCCAGAATGTATGATCAGAATATACGACCACGTGAGTACGAAGCAAATAAGATCTGAATTTTTCAAGTGTGAAAATAATAGCATACATCTCCTTCTCAGTTACTGTATAGTTACATTGAGCAGGATCTAATGACTTTGAAGCATAATGAATTACATACGATTCTTTATCAGCTTTCTGACCAAGCACTGCACCTACAACTCTATTGCTAGCGTCACACATAATTTCAAAAGGTAGGTCCCAATTTGGTGGGCGCATAACAGGAGCAGAGGTCAGTTTGTCTTTAAGGGTGTCAAAGGCCTTTTACAAGCATCGTTAAACACAAAGTTAACATCTTTAGCAAGCAACGAGCATAACGGGGCTGGAATTTTTGAAAAATCTTTAATGAAACATCTACAAAACCCTGCATGTCCTAAGAAAGATCTAACCTCACGCACACAAGGCGGGTAAGGGAGAGAACTTATGACATCAATTTTTGCTTTGTTTACTTCCAAGCCTTTAGGACTCACAATATGACCCAAAACGACGCCTTGCTCGACCATGAAATGACACTTTTCAAAGTTTAAAACAAGGTTCGTTTCAATACACCTTTTCAACACAAGCGATAAATTGTGAAGACAAAAGTCAAACGAGTCACCAAAAACAGTAAAGTCATCCATAAATACTTCCAAGCAATTACCAATCAAGTCAGAAAAAATGCTCATCATGCACCTTTGGAAAGTTCCAGGTGCATTGCAAAGGCCAAAGGGCATTCTTCTAAAGGCGAAAGTGCCAAAGGGACCAGTGAAAGTGGTTTTCTCTTGGTCTTCGGGTGCTATGGGAACTTGGGTATAACCAGAATATCCATCTAGAAAACAGAAAAATGGCCTACCAGCAAGTTTTTCTAGCATTTGATCAATAAAAGGTAACGGAAAATGGTCTTTTCTAGTGGCCTTATTAAGTTTTGTATAGTCTATACAAACCCTCCACCCATTAGACACTCTTGTAGGTACGAGTTCACCCTTAGCATTTTCCACTACAGTGATACCTGACTTTTTCGGGACAACGTGAAGAGGACTAACCCACTCGGAATCTGAAATAGGATAAATGACTCCAGCATCTCTCCATTTTATCATCTCCATTTTAACAACTTCTAGCATTAAGGGATTTAATCTACGTTGTGACTCTCTAGAAGGCTTTGCGTCCTTTTCTAAAAATATTCTATGCATACAAAGGGTGGGACTGAGACCTTTTACGTCAGCTAAAGTCCATCCTATAGCTTCTTTATATTTTCTAAGGACCTCTAACAATTTCTCTTCCTGTTTATCCGAAAGTGAACTAGAAATAATCACAGG
Organism: Silene conica; assembly: GCA_029255685.2. Taxonomy (NCBI): domain Eukaryota; kingdom Viridiplantae; phylum Streptophyta; class Magnoliopsida; order Caryophyllales; family Caryophyllaceae; genus Silene; species Silene conica. Next base: position 23,581,353 of record CM055313.2, on the reverse strand, counting down.
TAAAGTCTCATGTTCACCCAAAAAAGCATATTTAAGATTATCCGGTAAGGGTTTTAGCTCCAAAACAGGGGCACATTGAATAGAAGGGATCAACTTAGAAGTGTCATTTGGTAATTCAAGGCTTAAAACTGTAACACCCCGATTTATGAAGGAGCCTTTAGCAAGACATCCTCAGTAAATAGGGCTGTTACCATCTCGGAAGGTCCGAGGTAGTGAATAACAAAGTAAATCAAACCAAAGTACTTTATATAAAACTGATTAAATTTAAACTTTAATGTTACAATTACTACACAGCGGAAAGTAAAATACAACTGATAACTTCTAAGAGTGTGATCTAGTTCTAAGTCGGTCCATCCAAGTACTCACGCCATCCCATGCTCCCACAGCGTCATCTTTCCTGTAGAATCTACTCCCCATTCCGTATCATCGTAGGTGTCACACGAATACACAGGGTCAACCATGAGGTTGAGTAGGTAAAACAGATAAAACATAAACACAATAGAACTACACATTCCTCCATCTCCATATCATTCAATCAACCACTTCACCTCCATCACACCACACCTCCCATGGCCATATCACAAGTCCCATATCACAAGACCCATATCACAAGACTCATTTCACAAGTCCCGATCTCCACAGTAATCAATAATAATAATAATACAATCCACAGTACCTTTATAAACAATTATATAAATCTTGCAATAAACAACACACACACTTCTGGTCATAACACAATCACAGATGTATATTTATATATCCCCTACCTCAAATTGCAGAAGGGCAAGGTCAACCGAATAGCTGCTAGAAGTAGGGATGTCAATGGGGCGGGGTGGGTGCGGAGAGGGGTCAACCCGCGCCCACCCCGCGAACTTTTAATGTACACCCGCACCCGCCCCGCGACCCGCGGCGGGTTGAATCTTTCAAAACCGTCCCCGCCCCGCGGGGACCCGTTGACCCGCCTAGCTCCTCAAGAAATGTAAATCGTGAATCTAAAATATACTAGTCGTACTACTTATACAAATAAGTTTTCGCAAAATGCCTTAACATTCAATTAACAAGAGTTCGTTAAGCCATGAAACGGTTTTATATACAAATATACCACGAAACACATGCACAAACAGCAGCCCAAATACGGAATACAAAGTAGTGAACTAGTGATTATTGCCTTATTGGACTACTGAGTAGATGTTACTTACTTGTTTGGGCCTGATTAGATTACTAGGTAGGGGTTACTTATTTATTAAAAGTTTTTTTAATCTTCTAAGTTATATTTTTTTTATCTATATATATATATATATATATATATATATATATATATATATATATTACTATTAGATATTACTTTATTTATTAGGTGGGTATAAGCGGGGCGGGGACATGTGGGGCGGGGCGAGCGGGGTGGGTGTGGGGTGGGGTGGGTATGGGGCGGGTCTCATGTGATACCCGCGCCCGCCCCGCGACCCGCGACGAATGATGCGTTTAAAAACCATCCTCGCCCCACGACCCATCAAATCATTACCCACACCCGCCCCACGTGGGGCGGGTGCGGGGCGAGACCCGCCAAGACCCGCCCCATTGAAATCCCTAGCTAGAAGTGTTCCAAGCAGAAACCGTCACCTAAACATATATTATGTAGCGAATTAATAATCTTCCTGAACCCCCACAACTCAAGTTACACCTACTATAAATAGCAACCTTCTAATAGTGGAAAGTTTCCCAAAATGGTAACTTTCCCAAAGTAGTAACTTTCTTAAAAGGGAAACTTTCCCGATTTGTAAAAACCTTCAATTGAACTACTTAATATACTATTACCACAAATGCAACAACAATAATATATATAAAAAATCTTCTAATAACAATAGTAATAACAATATAACATATATAGCATATGACTTTACACTTATATGCTCATAACCATAACACTAATAATTCAACTAATAATAATGATAATAATAGTGGTAATCAGGTAATATATTAAATCGTATAACCAAAATAAATAAAATACACAAAACAAACCAAATAAACGAAGTGAACAAGCGTCGGCCAAACGAACACAACAACCCCGAAACCGCGAGCATATTAGTAAAAATAATAATAAGACTAATAACAATGATAATCATAGAATTAATAATAATAATAATAATAATAATAAGTGTAATAATAATGCTAATCATGATGATCAAACAAGTAATTGAAAGAAAACAACAAGAAGTAAAACCGTGAAGACCACCCCCGTAGCAACCCCAAAACCGTGACCATCAGCCTTGACAAACCCCGCACCCAACACCAATCTTGGCCCCTGATCTCACCAGGGGCACCACCAGGCTCGCCCCTGAGCCGCGGTGGTTCTAGGGGTGAGGTCGGTGGCCGTCGACTACCACCACCACCGCTAACAGCCAATACAAAACCAGCACCCCCGAGTTATTCAGTTTTAAAACGCTGCAACCACCCAAAATGAGTCCCACCATTCCGACAACCTACACCACCCATAACCGCCGTGGTGACCACCGTCCAAACCCCCTGACTACCACCCATCTACTATCCGAGTACCCAGAACCAACCCTGCATAGCAAGTATATCAAATTCATACATAGATATCATACACCCAAGGCTCTGCTCTGAAATTATAAACCGAGATCTGGGCATGCGACTAAAACGACCTCCGACTGGTGGCCCTAGGTGGTCAATGGTTATATAACAATGGTCAAATCACAACTACTAACAACACAAATTAATCATGTGCAAAGAATAGAACCCATAGACCCACGCTCACGACGAACGACACGATATAAAACAAGGGAAAACAGAGGAAATATGCAAGCATTGTGAACGTACCCTTTCTCTGGCGTGTTCGAAGGGTCCTAGACCACCCTAAACCACCGTGTTAACCTCCCTCCTTAACCTCTGCTGTGGCGGCTGCAGTGTAGGTGTGATGGTCATGTGTCGATTAGGGCAAAACTAGGGTTAGGAGAGTGTTTTTATCTGGCTGCAGGAGGACGAGGTCCATGTTTTGTGTCAATGTGTGGTTTTGTTTTCGATTTTGGGCTGTTATAATTACACGCCATTCGAGGCCCAAAACACTTGCTTAAACGTGATCTAGTAACTAATACTCAAACCCGATATTACACTAATAACATATAAAACATAAGAAACAGGTATTATTATTATATTATCAAATATAAACGTTCAAGAAGCCACCAACACGTCAATATAACTAATAATTATTAAAATAAAATACGAGGTATTACAGTCTTCCCCCCTTAAAATGAACTTCGTCCTGAAGTTCAACCACACACACATATCATCGCGCTTACAACTCCAACATGTATCGGATGCTCATATTGACTCAAAACATAAACACCATAATAAGAAAATTAACATAAGTGAACTCATTATCACAAACTGTGAAGATACGAAATATTACAGAAACACATTCAAAATTTATAATTTCAGGATTTTCATAAAAAGACTCAAATTTTTCGGAGTAAGACAACATAGGACACAAATCTATATCATCATCAAACAGGTCACACTCATTTAAATTTTCAATTCTTTCATGTTCAATTGTTTCAATAATGTCAGCACTCTCTATCGAGTTTACATTCTCAATATCACTAGGATATCGCATGGCATCATATATATTCAGTTTAATCACCTCACCATCAAATTCAAACGAAAGAGTGCCCTCATATACGTCGATTTTAGTTTTAGCCGTTTTAAGAAAGGGTCTCCCTAATAACAGCGGCACGTCTTTAGAATCAAAAGAATTACCCATGTCAAGCACATAGAAATCGACAGGAAATACTAACTCGTCAACTTGAACTAAAACATCTTCTAAGATACCAACATGATAAGCATGTGACCTATCAGCTAACTGAATAACTATGTCGGTTTTAGAAAGGGGTCCCAAGTTCAGAGATTTATAGATAGACTTAGGCATTACGCTAATAGAAGCTCCTAAGTCAAGCATGCATTTTTCCAGTTTACGATTCCCTATTAGGCAAGGTATACTAAACATGCCTGGATCCTTGCACTTGGGAGGTATTTTCTTTTGAAGAATTGCATAAACATTTTCTCCAATCAACACTTTCTCACCATTTTTAATTTTTCTTTTGTTAGTGCATAACTCTTTTAAGAACTTGGCATACTTAGGCATCTGTTTGATAGCATCTAAGAGGGGAATATTAATCTCTACCTTCCTAAATGTCTCTAAAATTTCATTGTCAACATCTTGTTTCTTAGATTGAGAAAATCTGGAAGGAAACGGAACATTTAGAAAAGTCAAATCAGGAGTAGGCGTGTTACCAGATACTTTCTGTTTTTCTTTTTCTCTCATAACTTTATTTCCCACAATTTGCAAATCTAACTCTATATTATGAAAATTCATCGTGATCGTCATTAATTTTTTCTTGACTAACCTTTATTTCTTTTTCCGACTCGCCTTTACCGTCTAGATTTTTACCACTCCTCAATGTCATGGCCTTAGTTTCATCAATGATAAGAGGTTGCTTTTTCTCAAGAGCAGTAAGAGTAGTACACATTAACTTTATCTGATCATCTAGGTGATGGAGGTGAGTCTCTGTTTGATTTTGTCGAGTAAGATCTTGTGAGTGAACATGACCTATTTGAGTTACTAGCTGTTTTACCAAGTTTTCCAAAGACTAATGTTGGTTATTCATAATTTGATATTGGTCAGTCATAACCGCTTTCAATTCCTGTATTTGATCAGCTTGTTCCTTTAACTGTTTTTTTTATTTTCAACTCAGAGTCATTATTTATTCCGTATTGTAAAATATTTATTGCCATGTTAGAAATCAACTTTCTGGCCTCAATAGGAGTTTTGTCAACTAAAGAACCACCACTAGCAGTATCTATTAATCTCTTTTGAGCATCCAACAAGCCTTCATAAAAACATTCAATCAAGAGATTTTCACTAAGTTGGTGTTGGGGGCAAGATATACAAAGTCGGTTAAATCTATCCCAATAATCATTTAAAGACTCATTTTCAACTTGGTCAATGGTAGTAATTTGTCTTCTTATTACTCTAGCTATATTTGGAGGTTGATATTTTTCACGAAATAATTTTCGCAAACATTCCCAAGATGTAATGGAACCAGCAGGTAGATAACATAACCAATCCTTAGCTAATTCATGCAAAGTAAATGGGAATGCTCTAAATCTAACATTATCAACATCAATACCATCCAAATTTAAAGTGGAACAAGCAAGATAAAATTCATGTAAATGTCTTTCAGCTTCTTCATTAGAACGACCATAGAATTTAGGGAGGATTTAAATAAAACCTGAGCTCAGCTTATATGGTTTTTCCAAGGTTCGGAAGACAATACTGGTCGATGTCTCACCAGAAAATAAGTGTTCCCTCATGCTCTTTTGAGCAACTCCCGCCATTCCGAGGCCTTAAATACGGGTACCTGATCAAAAAAATAAACAAGTATGTAAAATAATAAAATAACTAAAATAAGTAAATATAATCTAAGATAAATAACAATCAGTCCCCGGCAACGGCGCCAAAGTTTGATGCGTGTCGCTTCCGCAGTCAAAATTAAATTTATAAATCACTCACGAACTCTAACTAACTGGTAGTAGGGCAAGTAAGGGTCAAACCCACAGGGACTAATTTTACTATCTCAGATTATTATTTATATTAATTTATATATATCTAACGGTAAGTAAATAATGCGGGGTGTTTTAGGTGATTGTTTACTATACTAAACTAAGCTAAGAAGACAAGTAAAACAATATAAATTTAAGATGAGAAATTCTAATAACGAACAGATAGGAATATGTAATTTTCTATTGAAGTTGGGTCAATCATTGATTCACTTAATTAGTTATCGGATAGACAGTTTAACTAGCTAATCCCTTGTAACAAGCAAATTATCAGTTTTATCTTTCTTACTTGTTAAACCCCGTTAACCCACGCAAGTTTAATCCTAACAAAATTATATCGACTTAACCATGTAAGCACGTATTAAATCGACGCATTTAGTCGCATTAAGATTACCAGTCAATTAAGCCTTACAGAACCAGTAAGCTGCAACTCCATAAGACGAAATTATTACACAAGATTCTAGTACTGAGATTAGACCTGTAAGCTGTAACCTAATCAAAAATAGTATCAATTTGACAATGAGAAAAACTTAGATGACCAAACTAAATTGATACAGACGGATTAATAAGTCAAACTACGAACCTTGAATAAATACCCGAAAAGCTAATTAATCGTCCAAAACAGAAACAAAATCTCATAAACCCAATATCAAAAAGTTGATTACATACTCCTATTGATAAATTATTCTAAACGAAACATAATAATAATAGAGATAAGATAAAGATTAAATAAACTCATGAAATTCGGGTAGAAATTGGACTGAAGATTCTGGAACTACTCCGTCTCCTGCTCTGCGTCGGTCTTCTCTATATCCCTTTCTAAGAGTCACAATTGGGATTATATAGGGAGTACATAAACCCTAAGTATTTCCCCAATTTAATTACTCTTAAATTGGGATAATTAATACCGTCTTGAATCGCCTTCATGAATGTTGTTTAATGCGCAATGAACCTTCATCATTGTTGTTGCCGTTTATTTTCCTTGTCACTTGATTTCTCTGGGTTGTTCTTTTCTAATATTCTTTTCTAGCATTTCTGTCTCTTTTGCATTTGATCTTTCGTTTTTGTGGGCTTGCTTAAAGAATTGTACAATAACTTAGAGAATATGGGCTGATGACTATAGAGAATATGGGCGGCTTAATTTAACGTAATTGTTAAATTAAGCCTACGTGCGTGCTTATATATTTTCGTTATCCGCTTGAGTTTAAATACTTTCCGTCTTAGCTATTCTGTTTCAGGTCGCATAATATATTTGACTTCGATGGTCCTGCATAACATAAATATACAACTTGAGAGGATTTTAATCTCAAATAGAACGGATTATTATTAATTAATCAAAATCCTTTTTAAAACCCCATTTTATTACAAAAATAGTATAAGACGGCTAAAATTTCAAAACTCGCAATAATATAATATTTAGCTTAAAAATACGAAAAACGACATTAAAAATATAATATTAAAGGGGTAAAAATACGTATAAATATGAGTTTATCAAATCGCGGATAAAGACTTATAAATGTGATACATACCCTATCAGAGGCTTTGTGTGTAGCAAGTGTTCTATGTTGTAGCATGAGTCCCCATGCGTTGTGGCATGCAGTTTTCATGTGTGTGGCACGTGATTCTTGTGTCGTGGCATGCATTTTTCATATATGTGGCACGTGATTCTTACGTCGTATAATGCGTGATCCTTTGGCTAGTTCATAGGGTCGAGTACGGTGAACCTAGTGTGTTAAGTACGATGAATGCATAGTAATCTATAGTGTTGTTGACTGTGTCGGAACGGCTAACGTGTCAATCCCTTGAATATGTGAGAGTGTGATAGTATATATACACCTTGAGCATGGGGGAAGATAAGAGGCGAGAGAGTTATACTCAAGTGGGAGTAGGTCTTTATGGGACCCTGAGGATGTTTATGTAAGAGAGTCAAGTAGTTAGACGACCGTAGTGTGATGACCTGGAGGCAAAACTTCAAGGATGAAATTTCTTTTAGGGGGCAGTAGATTGTAACACCCGGGTTTAGAGACCCAGTGCTAGACCTGAAACCATGGACCAACCGATAGAGAGATCAGAATTTAATAAAGACTAATCTGTTTTACCTTTCGTCATACTTTAAAACCCTAGACTGAAAAGAAAGAATTCTCCCATCTCTTCTCCCTCTCCCTTCAAACTCCCATAGATGTTGAGCGACCTTCACCTTCGAGAATGTCCGATTCCAGACCCAACTTCCGTCACTATGATGGGTATCGCGGTAAGTAGTTACCCCTTAGTCCGATCGACTTTCCCTTTATCTCTTATAAAGGTATTGATCAGTAGTAATTAGTGGATGTCGCCTAGAGCCGCCCGAGGGATTTATGGATGTTTATGACAGGTAGGTGATCCTACCCAGTCTAGTATTGTGTTGTATTGAATTGTACCTCTGTTATGATTGTACTATTGTATGACTTCTGTATATGGTTGGTATCGGCCGGCGTTGGTGTTGACATAGTGATGGTGTTGAGATGGAGGTTATGGAACATATGTGTGGGACCATTGCAGGAAATGGCTCTCACTCCTATGATCGCTTTTCGTGGGACCCGCCACAGAGAGGATGTGCACATTAATAATTTGGGTACCCCTTGCCACGAGCAAGTGAGGGGATGATGCGCTGAGATGATTCAGTGGTTTGCTTATGACTGTGTGACGGTACTGTTGTGGGTTACTGATAGGTGAGTTGTATGTGACAAGTTCGGTATTGGTTTAGTAGTATTGTGATTATCTTTTGTTGTCTTCGTATGGATTGTATTGTACTGGAACTGACGTATGTTTTGTGTGTGCGTCATGTCTGTCTCTGTGGTGATCCATTGTTGTATGTAAATGGTGAACAGTGCGATGTTTACAGGTTGAGATGTTGGTTGCAGCATTGCTGAGTGCTTATGTGCTATCTGGGGGCGAGTTATCAGAATGGTCAATCACACAGTCTTCAAGAGTATAGTGTCCCACCATTGTATCTTTCTTCCGTTATAGTACTGTATTCACTTGTAAAGAACTCTAAGACGTTCTTGGATGGTCTATTTGATATATACTCCTCGGGAAACCGAGATGGTAGCACCACTGTTGACTGAGAAAGGTCTAATCCAGGCTCCTTGGAATTCGGGGGTGTTACAAATACAATTATTGACGTGAGTATGAGTATTGCTAATTTTATTGCTCGGGAATCAGATGTCCTTTTGTTCTTTCTAGCTGCATCTTTTATAGGGGATGAGCCTTCAATTTTCGAACGTTAGAGGAGCCTCTGTCTTTAATAGGGGTCGTTACTCTTGTTTTTGAGATCTCCCTTGACCTAGGCTTCAATGTAGCAATTAAGTTTGGGCTTGATTCTAGCATCCTGACCCAACATTCCTAATTTCGCCATGTCGTTGATCCTCCTGTTCTGGCTTCCTCCAGTAAATTCTTAACACGTGTCTAGTAGAGAAGTAGGTAAGTAGGTGGAATTTTTACATAACACTGAGGGAAATTAACGGACGAAGTACACTTCCATGCAACTCTTTGTACAAACCATTTCACTAAAAAGAGCGAGGAAGGGTAGAGAACATGGCAAGGCTGAATTAATTATAGTTTGGATCCAAAAAGGTAGTTCAAATAGTTGAAAAGAAAGGTCTTTGAATTAATTATAAGGCATTTGGAAGTTTGTTTAATTATTAGTGTTGTGTTTACATGGCAAGGCTGTTTTTTTGTATGGGAAAAATGGTGAAGGGACTAGTACAAAAAGCCAAAATTGATGTTACATGCTAGTAATAGGCTAATAGCTACACACATGCTACATCATAGCAAATATGTGACATGCCATTTCCATTGAATTTTTATAATTGCAAACAGTGATAATAAGTCTTCCTTGCGACGGATATATCCATCGTAAGCTTGTAACGGGTCAAGTTTTCCCACCTGTATATATAAGAGAAAATATTGAAAATCTTAAATGTCTTATCTTTTTCAACCCAAGTGGGTAATATTTGACCCGTTGTAAATTTGCGACGAAAGAGATTTGTGCAAGAGCGGATGAGAAACTAGTAGTGTGCCCTATATAAAAGGTGATTACAAAGTCATTGAGAAATGTACGTTATTACCCGTTATTATGCTCAAGTTAGATGAATCAATTGATTACTACACTCAAATGAGTAACATAAGCATTTTAATTTTTGACGTTATATCATTTCCCAAAATAGATGGAGAGGCAATGTTTTTTTATAGAGTGCATGATCATTATTTTTTTTCATTTTAGCATAGAGTTAAATCTGAAATTATTTTACATGATTCAAGTATCATTTAGTTGGTTAGGGTAGCCAATTGAATGTAATTCTACATTCTACTGGAAGAACACCTTTTATACATAGGTATAATTATTTTAGACAGTTGTCATGTTTGGTAAATAATAGGTTGATATTGACAGAAACAGGAGATAAAAGATGATTTTGTATAACAAATTATATCAGCGTGTTTGACCAAAATATATAATTAACAGAATTTGTTATAGTGTTTGTTTGGTAATCAACATTTTCAGATAAGAAGATTGTTTTTTTTTTGTAGAATGACTAGTATGGACATGAGTTAATTATCGGTAGCTATCATAACATATTTTCTCAAAGATAAAAATGTCAATTTGAATAATATTCTCTAATCTACTAATTGAATATGCAGATAGGAACAACACATTGAAGAATACTAGATTGCACCCAGATCTATTTATTTCACTATGTTGTCTACCAAACACCTCAAACAATATATTGACTGATCAAACATACTAAAATGACTCAATATGCTAAAAATTTCTCAATCAAATGTTTATCAAACACCCTCAATGTGTATGGAAATTTTCAACCATAATTGGCTAGTTTAAGGGTAGGTTAGTAATTTAACATGTGTAGTTAACAACTAAATCTATATTATTATTATTACTATTGTTATAAAATAAGAAATAGAGGAAGTGTATAGAGAGAATTCAAAGAGAGGATTTAATTGTCTTGATTATATTTATCTCAATAGGAGCTATATATAATACATGTTATGAGGGAAAAACCTAATTATATAAGTATTGTAATGGGCCATAAAGCCCAATGGACATCCACATTAGACATTTCATAACACTCCCCATTGGATGTACAATACTGAAAAAACATGTCTCGTTAAAAACCTGCATAGAAAAACCCGATGGGAAAAACACTAGTGAAGGAAAAGAGTACAACAATCTTCAAATATGCATAATCAGCTGCTTCGTTAAACCCTTTCCATGGAAAACCCAGTGGGACAAAACCATAGGATAAGGAAAAAAAAGTACAACGTTTGCACACTCCCTCTGGTTGTTACATCACTTGAATTAATGTCGATGTAGCTCATGATGTAGCACAGTTTCTCAATCTTGGAAAAAAATTATATTCGTATTGGATCATCTTTATAGGTGCCTTCGATTTATAGGAGTCGTTGATTGCTTCAAATTTCATAATATGAAGATAGTAATTCACAACGATTTTCGGATTTTCACTACAAATAATCTTGTCACTTTTATATTACTGCCCATTTTGTTTGAATGGTCATAACATCAACAAATGTGCATTCATATGATATGTGACTAAGTTCTAAACTATATATGTAACACCCCAAGTTTGTGAAGCTGAGTTGTGAATCAACTCGGCCAAATAGGTGACGCTCGGCCGAATAGATCACACTCGGCCGAGTATGTGATACTCGGTCGAGCCATCCATGACAGTAATGTTAGTAACTGAGTTGCAAGTCAACTCGGCCGAGTAAGTTGTACTCGGCCGAGTATGTCACACTCGGTCGAGTGCTTCACACTCGGTCGAGTGCTTCATTTCCAGTTTCTTAAACCACAGTTATTATAAATTAAATCAGAGGTTAATAAAACATTTTAACCCTTATCATAAAGTTAAACAAACCCTAATTCTCTAACCTCAGTTCCCCATTTCCCTAATCTTTCAAGTTGTTTGCAAGTCTAGTTGCGCCGATCATCTACCTAGTTCGATTATCAACAAGTAAGTGTATATCTACCGTTTTTGCATCATAGTTACGATATCAGTATGTAATTAAGATTATGTAATCCCTAGGAAGAGGATTCGTAGAGGAGCGTTGGTAGGAAGCTGCGATTGTGTTGCTAACCGTTCTATTTGAGGTAGGGTTTTCCTTATTCAGTACTGTATCATTTTGTGGTGACGATACTGTATTGTGATTATATTACCATGTATATTTTTATTGTATATGATACCAATGGTAACGTGTGGGACCGTTGCGGGGAACGGATTTCACTCCTATGATCGCTTCCCGTGGGACCCGCCACGGGAAGGATGTGCACATATGGTCTTGGTACCCCTTGCTGCGGTAAGTGGGGGAATTGGTGTGGGACTAAAGGTCACCACGACAATGATTGATGATAGTAATAGTGTTGTGACTTATTTTGTGAATTGTGTCATGTGAGTATCCGTCTTATCGTATAGTGCTGACACTTGATATTGTTTACTATAATGATCCATGTAACGGAGAGCAGAGTCTCAAGTACACAAATGAGTTTGCTTGCTGGCTTGGGAGGAGGGGTCACCAGTGATAGTGTCTCATGTCTTAGCTTCCGCCTAAACTCTTATTTTTGTTGTAGTTTGGATAGACAGTTGTTACAGTTTTGGATAGACAGTTGTTGTCTTTGTATCACAGTATATTTATACTTTTAATAAAGTGTTAGCATTGTTTATCTCATACTGTACCTCAGGAAACTGAGATGGGTTTAACTTTGCGGACTAGGAGGCTGCATTACGGAATGCAGTTGTAGCTGATGGTAAGCTCAAGTATCTGACTGAGATGTTACCACCTAACCCAGGCCCCACTGCTAGACCTAACGTATCACAAGCTTATAGTGATTTCGTGATGGAAGCGGGTGCGATAAAGAACGTACTTATCTTTGCAATGGAATCCAATTTACAAAGACGCTTCATTTCCCATGGTGCAAATAACATTTTCACCACGCTCACAAACGAGTTCTCAAAAGCACCGAGAATCGTTTCATATGAGCACACCTGTCGCTTCTTCGATGCGAAACTCCAAAGGGGCCAACCAGTTAGCCCACACATTCTCAATATGATTGAGAATGTCGAGAAATTGGAGTCCCTAAACTGCAAGATCAGTGAGAACGTGATCATTGATCGGATGTTTCATTCACTTCACGATATGGTTTTTCCTTATTCAGGGCAAACTCTTACATTAATGACATGAGGAAAAGTCCTCATGAGCTACACTCCCTTCTCGTACAGACCGAGAAGGATCTTAAATTGAGTGGGAGCATGAAGCAAGATGTTCTCATGATTGCTAACAAGGGAAAGAGTAAGGGAAAAGCTCAAGAAGAGCTAATAGTAGCTAAGCCTCCTAAATTCAAAATGGCCAGATTTAAGAGTGGGCCTGGTGAGACAAGTAGCTCACAAGGCAAGACAAGTAGCTCACAAGGCAAGACAAAGAGCAAAGACGGTAACATTGAGTGTCACCATTGCCACAAAACTGAACATTGGAGGCGGAACTGTCCAGTGTACCGTGAGGACATAAAAGCAGGCCGCGTCGCTCCTGTTGGTATGTCATCTTATATTCACATGATTGAGATTAACCATGCAAGTTTCGGAACTTGGGTACTTGATACTAGTTGTGGTTCTCAGCTGTGTAATAATTTGCAGGGCCTAAAAAAACATCACACCTCTCCCAAAGGGTGATGTGGCCTACGAGTCGGGAATGGAGCAAAAGTTGCTGCTGCTTTATGTGAACATATGTGATCCAGCTACCGAGCGGATTCGAGTTATATCTTTATAAATGTTATTATGTACCCTGTTTATATAAGAACATTATTTCAGTTTCCGTACTCGATAAAGACAGATTTTCATTCTTAATGGATAATAGCTGTCTTTTCGCTTTAAATGGAATGGTTTATGGTAAAGCAGTTTCCATGAATGGTATATATGTCTTAGATCAATCGACTGAAATATTACACATGAATAATAATAAATTAAGGGTTGGTGACAAAGATCAAACATATCTATGACACTGTCGTATGGGACACATAAATGAGAAACGTGTAAAGCAGCTAATACAGAATGACGCTATATCTCCATTTGATTATGAATCATTTGTCACATGTGAATCATGCCTCATAGGCAAAATGTGTAATACCCCGTGTTTTATTATAACGTATTCTAATATTTAATTTTTATATGTGTTATTCGAACGTTGGTATTCGATAAATTAATGAGTGTTTTATAGTTTGTAAGTTTTAAGAGGTCGAGGTTACGAGTTAATAAGCTAAAATTAAGTTACGTGTTGACTTTGGACCTTGGAATGCGTGCAAACACCCAAGGCCCATACTCGACATTAGCTTACACTCAATACCACGCTCACCCTAACCTCTCATACCGTCATATATACATCCTCAAAAACCCTAACCCTAGCCTATCAACACACATAATCTCTCTGCCGCCACATCTGGGACTGCATAGGAGAACCTTACACGGTGGTCTAAGGGTGCTAGGGCCGTTCGAAACACCAAGGAAGTAGGTATGTTCACAACAGTCTTCGCCCTTTCCCATGTTTCCCTTTCGTTTGTATGCAATAATTCAAATCGTAAATCGTGCTGTAGTCTCTGATCTGTTATGAATAGTAATCTAGGATGTGTATTAGTCGTTTTTAGACCTTAGTTGTGTCGTTGTTAACTACCTAGGACCACCGTCGAAGGGCGTTTTACCACCATGTCAGAATCGTTGTTTTTTTTAAATTGTTTATTTCAGAACAGATTATGTAAACGCATAGGGTTGTTGATGAATTCGATGACATCCCTGCTCACGTCCGTTCTGTGTGTCAGGGGTGTTATATTGGTGGTAGCCATGGGGCTTGAATGGTGGTGTTCGTGGTGGTTTTGGGTTGTTGTGTCGGTTAGTAGAGTGGTGTTTGTTTGGGGTGGTTATAACGTGAAACAGAATCAGGGCGTGACACAGGGTATTGTGTCGGTTGCTGTGGGTTACTAATGCGGCGTCGACGACCACCATTGACCACCTTGGAACCACCACGTGTAATACCCCGCATTTTATCGGTAATTAATTTATATGGTTATTATGGTGTTGATAATATTTGAACGTTTATATTCGATAATTAGGTTATCGAATGCGTGTTTTAAATTTTATATAGTATTGGTGTAATACTTCACTATTATATTTATTATCTATTTTAATGTATTGATCGTATTTGAATATTAATGTTCAATAATTAATTTATCGAATATGTTAACTGTGATACCCCGAAGATTGAAAATATTTTTTATTACGATATTTACGTTTATAGTTTCCGTGTCGATAATATGTAAACGTATAAATATATTATCGAAGTATATTTTTTAATGTTGTTAGCGGTGTTTGATCTCGAGACCGTTGGCACAGCTTTGGGCCTCGTATAGTGTGCTTTTACAATCAACCCATACTCTCTACAAACCCGTATAACCTCGACTAAACCCTACCCACCAGGCTTCCTTTTGTCACCGTGGGTTTTAACCTAATTCGACTATTCTACACACAACCAACACTCAACCTTACAGCCGCCACATCAAAGACGAGGAAAGGAGTTGTTCACGGTGAGGCTAGGTGGTCTCGGGTGGTTCGTTTAGCCACGTTATAGGTATGTCATCGGGTTGTTTTTTTTATTATATATGTGTTGCGGTAATTGTTTTCGATAAGTAAATTATCGTCGTTATGTATGTGTTATAATATCAACGCTTTCCGGGGAGGAGTCAGGGTGGTTGGGTGGTGGTGTCACGGTGCGTTTTCCGATTAGTTGTCACGGATCTAGTTTGGTCGTGGTCAGGGGTGTTGGGGGTGGTACCACCGTTGACTCGGGGTAGGTCGACGCGGTGGTACCACTGTTAGCATACGGGTCTGGTGTCGAGGGTGGAGATGGCGGTGTTTTGGGGGGTGTCGGGTTAGTAGGAGTGTCGACAGGGAGAAGGGTAGTCGGGTTTACGGTGGTTGGGTGAGGCGTCCGGCCTGTTAGGGGCCTTGGTTCACCTCGCCGGTGGTTGTCGGAAGGGTGGCTAGTTGTCGGTAATAGCGAAGGTGTTACACGGTGGTTGTCGGGCCTGTTGTACGCGAATTGTCGAGTCGTGGGTTGCGTACTGAAACCCGACATGGTTCAACTCACCGACTGGTCGAGGGGTTGTTGGTGTGGTGGCTGACGGCGGGAGTGGAGGTGTAGCATGGTGTTTAGGGTGGAAATGAGTCGCAAGTGTGGTGTTCGTGGGGTTTGCGTTTTACGTGTATGGTAGTATACATGTTTATGTTGCGTTTTACGTGTATGGTAGTACTACAAATATGGTTATTATATTGATATTATTATTATATTACTAATAGTATATTATTATTATTATTATATTTATCATTATCATTCTTATTATTATTATTTTGTATTATGATGATTAGTATTATTATTGTTAATAATGCTTTATTATTATATGCTTAGTAAATTTTTAAAATAGTGAGCTATGTTAATAATGTTAATTGTATTAAAGGTGGTAATTAGTTGAAGTCTATGAGTCGGGAATTAATGTTTTAAGAAAGTTTCTACTTCGGGAAAGTTTCCATGTTTGGAAACATTCCACTTATAGAGGGTTACTATTTATAGTAAATGTAAGTTGACTTATGGGGGTTCGGGAAGATTATTAATTCGTTACATATACTTGTTAGGTAACGGTTTTCGCGTGGAACATTTCTAGCAAGCTTGTCATTGACTGTGCTTCCGCAATTTGAGGTAGGGGAATACCGTATGCCTGATGATGAGTTATTTGATTATTAATCGTTGTGAATAATGTTCATCTTATTATATTGAATGAATGATATATTGCTTTATTCGATTGAATAATTCTGTGACACGATACTATGTGACGAATAATGGGTCTTGTGATATGGAGCGGAGTATAAAGGGTCTGTGATTGGTGCGGAGATAAAGGGTCTGTGATTGGTGCGGAGATAAAGGGTCTTGTGATTGGTGCGGAGATAAAGGGTCTGTGATTGGTGCGGAGAATTATGAGTCTTGTGATTCGGAGTGGAGAAGTTCGACTTTCTATTTATAGTAATGTGGTTTGTTTACAGTTTTTCTCTACTCAACCTCGTGGTTGACCCTGTGTATTCGTGATCACCTGTGATGAACCAATTATTGGGGAGCAGATTGACAGGTGTTGAGACTGTGGGAGCTAGGGGAAGAGAGAAGCTTGGATCCGGACCTGCCTAGAGTCTAGATCACATGATAGTTGTTTACGAGTTGTACTTTTACTTTAGCAAGACAGTTTTATAATTCAGTTATGTAAAACCGTTTGAGTTAACTTTATCAATTTAAAGTACTGTTTATCTTCCTTTGTATCTACTGCCTCGGGAAACCGAGATGGTAACATCCTTATTTATCTAGGGAGTCCTAGTACAGGCCCTTAAATAAATGGGGGTGTTACACCACGGCTCAGAGGCGAGCCTGGTGGTGTCGTAGGCAAGGGTAGTGGTTGCTGTTGGTGTCGGGAGCGGTGGTTAAGGGGGTGGTTGGTCACGTTGCAAGCTGGAGTGTGAAGGGCTGTTTGTGCGTATTGTTGCGTGTGTTTGCTGCGTTGATCTATTTTTTTTGGTGTTTTTAGTGTAGTGGGTCATAGTTATTCTTATTACTATAATAATTATTATTATTAAGGTTAGTCAAATTATTATTAGTAATATGAATATTATTGTTTAGGTAAGTGAATAATAGTTAATATTCATATTCACTACTACAAATATAGGCTTAGGAGACGGGGATAATGGTGTTGGGAAATGTGTCCTCAACAATAGTGCGATCACGTAATTAAATCTCATAACAAGAATGCGTAAGGGATGATACGATTTATATTAGTCAACTGACCAACATTAATCGGTAATGATTGGCTAGCTAGAGTTTGACATTACTGTCGTATGACGGTGGTGGTCAGTTGATCCCTTTAGGTCACACCTTTAGGACAATTCCCTTAATTGATAAAATGATCAAATGTATATTGATACGATTTGATCATATTCCTTAAAAACGTATATCGAGAAATTAGAGGTTAAATCTTAATGTAAGATTTATGTTTAAAATTGAAACGTGTCAATTGTTAAACAATATACGGTATTTTATAATATCGTAATTAGAATGAATTGGGCTATAATTAATACAAAGGTTGTAGATCGTATTGACGATTAAATTGTCATTTTATATTTGTAATTTCGAATTACATGTCAATTAATAAATACGATTTATTTAAATATACAATATTTATATGATAAATATTTATATTATTATTGTATTATCTAGTGACATATAAGATGTCACATTTTGTACAAATTGAACAATTGACATATTGTAAAATGAAGTCCATTTTAAGTGTAAAATGGACGGCTAGTGGAGGTGGTTGTGTGCATGGTTAATGTGTTAAACACACCTTAATCATTATGTTTAAGGGTATATCTTGGAAACACAATCTAGGCCACCCTAAGTTGCATGGGTTAGAGAACTTGTCTCCCCTTTGTAGCTCCCCATACCCGGCCTCCCACTAACCTAAGCAACACCATTTAAAATGTTGTTGCATGCTCACAACTCATTACTAATGCTTGCATAATTTTCTAAGTGTAGAAAAATCAAATAAACTCTCTTCTTACCCTAGCCGAAAAATTCACTAAGTAAGAGAGATTTTACAACCTCTAATATATTATTATAAGATAATAAAATCATACTATTTTATAGTATTATAATAACATTCTAATTAGAGAGATTAGAGTTGTTTTAAGGAAATCCGGTTGTTGATCTAGCATACTCGAGATCGGATTATTGAGGGGTTGTCTTGGTGCATCCAAAGGAGGTATTCTAATTTGGGTACTTGGAGGATCATCCTTGCTAGCTTTGGACCGAGTGTAAGAGCACGATTTCTCCCTATTCCGCATATAAGCATGCATAAGATCACATATAATATGTTAATTAAAGAGTTAATTAAAAGATTGTATTAGTAAGACTAAAATTAGTTTATGAGCAACTAATTAAACCCAACAATTGGTATCAGAGCAATAGGTTGTTTGCATGCTTTCCGTTTACGTTTTTACGGAGTTATAGTGATAACAAAATAAAACTTGGATTTTCGTTTGATATATGATATGCACGAAATAATTTTAGCATGTTTACCTACTGTTTTCTAAAATGTTTTAGAATATTTGGAATATATTTTGCATGAATATTGACTTATGGTATATTAAATCTCGGATTTTATTGAGTTTTAATGGTTAAAATCGTTTATTTTGGGAAAAATAGCAAAAATCACCTTTTGGCCGAGATTTTTCAGTATGTTATCACATGTATTTTCTATAATATGAATATGAAGTTTCGTAATTTATGGACTTATAAAACGTTTGATATGAATTTTAAGTGTTAAAATGCAATAAGATGAATAAAAATGGGTTAAAATAGTTATATTATGAATTTGACTATAAAAATTTATGAGGATGTCACATGCAATATTTAAAAATTATGTTGAACTTTCCAGAAGTTTATCTCAAATATTGCAATATTATAGATTTTTAATGTAAAAATCGGGTAATTAGTGACATAATTTCGACTTTAATAGTTTAAGTTGGAATTTGGCCATAAAAATTTAACACGATGTCATATATATTATTTCCAGCATGTATAAAATTTTCGAGAATTGTATCTTATTTTATGCTTGAGAAATAATTTTAAAGGTTAAAATCATACGATATATGACGTAAATCGTTAAAATTTGCAATAGTTGTTAAAATGGCCGAAAAATTTAACCCATATTAGTCATATATGATATGTTCATCTTGAAAATATTCTTGGGAGCCAAAAGTTTCAGTTTTGTTTTAATTTTTAATTTGTTAAAAGTAGCATTTAAAATTAAAATAATAAGAGTCTTTAATTAAAGTTTCGGCTCTTGGGCAGTGTGTAATTTATTTCTCTGTCCATTTTGTGTTCTTGAAATGTTTTGGAAAGTGTAAAAATTTTATTAGTATTTTATTTGCATTTATGGAGTTAATTATTGAATTTTCCGACTTAAATTGCTCGTTTTACGTCTTATTTACGAAATAATGTTAAAACCGTATAAAATACTAATATTTTAACTTTCTGAAAATTTTAAGAACATTCTGGAATTTTCAAAATTTGAAATTTGAATTTTCGAAATTTTAATGACTCTTTTGGATTTTTATATTATTTTTCCCGTAAAACCGAGTAATACCGATCAATATTGAAATATATTAAGTTAAGTCATGTTCAAAGTTTGAGTAAGACTAAATTTTGAATCCTATGCGAGTTAGGATGATTAACTTAAGGATGAAAACCGTTTCATATAATGCATAGTGTTGTTAAACGTTAAAACACGCGATTCCATAAACCGAGGTTTTCGATAACTATTTAAATAAGTGTTTTAAATAGGACGATTTGGCTTAGGATTTGCATGATAATTCATATTTACATAAGCATTGCATATTATATTATGAATGTCATGATTTAATTTTACGTAATTTTGGGAATTATGTAATTTACTTAGTATGGCCTTAGTTTTAATCGGTTTTTCCCGTAATGTAAGGGGTTACCGATTCGGTTGTAATTTTGTGATCTCGTATCACCCAATTGTAATTTATTTCTATTTTATAATGTATAAAGTAGACTAGAAAAGTTGTAATATTTGTAAAATCCGGAGTTCCTTGAAGACGGTGCCATTCGGAAAGGAGTTCCGATCAAGACGGTGTTTACCTCGAAGTGCGTGCCGCGTGAAGTTCAAGGGACCAAAGGAGTTGGTTTCCGAATTTGTACTTTGTTATTTCCTTTCTAGGAAAGGCCATACTAGGGTTTATTTTTATGCTTTTAGTTGCTTTTATATGTTTGCATGCATAGCCAAATCGTCATACATCGTATAATGCATGTTTCGACCTAGTCGACCTAGTCTTTTATTTTATCGATAATTCACCGACTTAGTTCACTTAAACGGAGATAGATAATAAATTGACTAGATCTCTTACATATAAATATTGAGACTTAGCCTTACCAAAAAGTACGGACCCATGAATCCCTTCTTCACAAGAACGTAGGCTCGGCTACACCGGGGTACTAAATTTGTCACGTTGGGTAAGTGGGGTAATAAGATTACACCTTGAAATTTGGTTGATCTCAACGAAAGTATTCGTAACCGTAGTTGCAATAAGTTCGGGCTAAAGATAATTTTAAGAAAATTGTCGACCGAGAGTTCTAAGAGTAGAACCGATTAAAGGGTTAATCCACCAAATTATACCGATACGGGTTGAATCGGCTACACCGTGCCCGGATTGGTATGGGTTTGGGTCTCGGGATTGTTTGCTTAATTGGGTAAGAGATCATTAAGTAAATATACTTAACATGTTTAAGTTTCTTAAAATTCAAATTATGAATTTAAAATGATGTTGTTTATCCTTTTATTATTGTAGTTTAATTTTCAACAACATCAATGGCAACCAACGCTCCACCTCTCACTAACGTATCATGGCTTCGATCCTTTATGGATCGTTGCAAACTCGATAAGCATGGTTCAAACTTTAAGGATTGGGATGCGCAATTACTTTTGGCCGCTCAAGGTGACGATAAGAGTCGTTACCTATCCGAAGCCGCTTCGACCGCTCGTTCGTCGGTCCAAACTCGTGAGGCCTATGAAGCCTAGATGAAAGAGTCCTCTGCTCTTAAAAATGTGCTCATTTTCTCCATGGAGCCGGATCTCCAAAGGAGTATGATAAAGTTGACCACATCGTATGAAATATACACCAAGCTTGCGACCATGTTTTCGCAAACTCCAAGAGTGATTCAATATGAGGCGGCTTCCGCCTTCTTTGACATTACATTCAAGGAAGGGCAAAAGATAAGCCCTCATGTGCTCAAACTCGTTGAGCTCGCGGAGACTCTAAAAGCTCAAGACGTTGATGTTCCCGACTCTCTTATCATTGATCGAGTTCTTCACTCGCTCAATAAGGTTAAAGCGTATGCTCAATTCCGGGTGAATTTCAATATGCGAAACCAAGAGACCACGTTGGACGAGTTGCATAAGATGCTAGTCCAAGCCGAAAGGGACATGGGACTGTAAGGTTTAACTAGTTGCTCATAAACTAATTTAGTCATACTAACAAAACCCTTTAATTAACTTTTAATTAATTTATTTATAAACTCGTTTATAAGATCTTATGCATGCTATAAAATGCGGAAAGAGGAGAAAACCGTGTTCTTACACTCGGTCCAAGTATTGCAAGGATGATCCTCCGAGTACCCAATATAGAATACCTCCTCCGGATGCACCAAGACAAACCCTTAACCAACCGAACCCTTATTAGTGCTAGACAAGAATCGGTTTTCTTCCTTAATCACTCTAATCACTCTTATTAGAGTATTAATACAATACTACTACTAGTATGTTTATATTATCTTTATAATATGTATTTTTGAGGTTAAAATTTCTCTCTTCTTGTGAGTATATTTTCGGCCAAAGAGGGAGAGAAGAGAACTAGAATGAGTATGACATATATCTCATATATATATAATCTAAGCATGCTTCTTTAACTTAAGATAATCTAATTAACTTAAGCATGCTACATGGGGAAAGGGTTGCCGGTTTTGGGATGCCTCAAAGGGGAACACATTCACTTCTCAAGACACTAGGGAGGCATCTAGGTTAGTGTTCTCAAGGTGGTCTTTTAATGATTGTGTTTTATACATTAATAAACACAAAACATAACCTTCACTAACCTCACCAAAACCGGCTACCATAATCCATAAAATGGATTTTATTTTACAATTGTAAAATGTACAATTGTATAAAGTGTGACATCTCATATGTCATTAAGGTTTAAAATACTTTAGTACATATAAATATTTATCCCATAAATATTATACATAATTAAATAAATCACATTTATTCAATTAATATGTAATTCGAAATTACCATTGTAAAATAATATTTTATCGTCAATACGATTTACAACCTTTGTATTAATTTCTACCCAATTCATTCTAATTATGATATTTTAAAATATCGTTTAATGTTTAGCAATTGACACGTTTCAATTTTAAACATAAATCTTACGTTAAGATTTAACCTCTAATTTCTCGATATACGAGTTTAAGGAATATGATCAAATCGCATCAATATGCATTTGATCATTTTATCAATTAAGGGAATTGTCCTAAAGGTGTGACCTAAAGGGATCAACTGACCACCACCGTCATACGACAGTAATGTCAAACTCTAGCTAGCCAATCATTACCGATTAATGTTGGTCAGTTGACTAATAATTCGTATCATCCCTTGCGCATTCTTGTTATGAGATTTAATTACGTGATCGCACTATTGTTGAGGACACATTTCCCAACAATCTCCCACTTGTCCTCGACAAGTGTGCGTCACCAATTCTCTTGTCCTATTACAATCTCCCACTCAATGCAAGATGTCTCTCTCTGGTCGTTCTTGCATTTGATCATATCATGAATGGTTTCCTCGATCTGGAGAATAACTGTCTGACCGGAATTATCTACCATAGATACCTTCCGAGCGTGGCCACGCATTTCCAGTTAACTTCTCCTCGAGTGGCCCTGAGATTTGAACAACCCTGACAAGGGGTGGACAATTTCTATCGCACTACTTCCTTCAACCAGTCACAGTCAGTCACAACCCAAAACAATCCCATTTGACTCCAGTTACGAAAAGTCGTAGAGAATGGATCAAGGTTATGCCTAAACTGTACCATCTTGGGAGAGTAGTCTTTAGTCAAAGAATTGACTCACAAGAATACTATAGCAGCTCTCGCCACGACCCGGCTATAAAATTTCCAGAACTCTATAAGTGGTCACATTGCCCGACAGAGTGTCTCTTACAGTCTGCCTATGTGATCGACTAGTCATCACATATGACTCTATGGCACTTAAACTTGCCATCAATCGCCTCACACTCTAGTCGCTTTGAGACGTCACCTCATGTAAGCGGCTAGGGGTCATACTAAGTCAATCCAGTTCACTTATGGGGTTCAATATTGTCTCACACAACCCATTTGGATTCTGACAAAGTATCTTTTACTTTGAGTTATTAATAACTCAAATGATGTTGTCATGCAACAATAGTCAACACTATTACATTGCATTTTGATGCACAATCATCTGTTTGTATTAGTGTTTTGCGAATAACCTTTATTCATGCGAATAACGTTTATTCATGATAGCAAAACTTACAACTTTTGGTATCCTTCATTATCATATTATCCCGTATAATATGATTCTATTTGAGTACATTTCTAGAACTCTTTCTAGGTTTTGAGTTTCCTTTCCTGAGGAAAGCTCCCACTGTTATCTTATAACTTGTGACGTATCGATATACTGGAGAGATTAAAAATCTCTCTCTATAGTCACTTATGTACTGAAATTTATATTGCAGTTTATTAGTGATTTCATCACTCTTACAATTTTCAAACATCTTGGCTATTTTGATAATGGTTTCATTCATCGCTATGAATAATGTATCCAACCATTCTAACTACTAGTGGGCGACCTTTTATTATCCATATAATTAACCTTCCCATAAAGCTCCATCATCTTATGATATAAAGTATTTGATCATTTAGAATTTCTAACCTCTTATTCTTTACACATTAAAGAATCACCCATTCTCTCTAAATGGTAGGCTTAATTCTTTTTATGAAAATCGCTCCCACTAAAATCAATATCTCTCGATATCTTAAATGAACCTTTCATTTCTCGCATTGTTAAACTATTACTTGAATCATTATTACTATCACTATCCCTATAGTGATCTGTTTCCATTCAATCATTCATTACCCTCTTATCATGTCTTCGTTTCCTCGAGACGAAAATGACATGATAATTTCTTTATAACTACATAGGAACCGTTTTCCTACCGATGATTTCATACGGGGTTTCAAGTTTCCTCTCTATGAAACAATGAACACAAAGAACCTTTCTTCGAGTGTCCTCCCGTAGTTTCTTCAAATCACTTAGGGCTCTTTGTTTCCTCTCTATGAAACAATGAACACAAAGAACTTTTCTTCGAGTGTCCTCCCGTAGTTTCTTCAAATCACTTAGGATTCTTCTTAAGACTCCCAAGTAAGAATCTTTTCTAAGATCCTTCCTTTCTTTACATCATTGGTTTGTGAGCGAAATATTTTCTCCCACTCTATCCTTCTAGCAATAACCTTTACTTGTTTAAGGATAGTTATTTCGATCAACCAATGTATTTGAATGTTTGAAGTTTGATGGGTTTGATGAATACATTCTCATTTTCACTTAAAATGAAAATCTTATAATGAACTGATATAGTCTCATTTTGATTGAATCTATCTCATGGGGTGTAGTTCTCCGTTTTAATCAACTCTTTGATTATCTTATACTTGATCGTATCAATATTTATTGCGTGATTAAATCACTATCATTCATGTTTAAACAAGGCATGCAATTTATTTGAGAAATCAAAACATTGATTAAGAACAAAAGTAGTGACTCTGGTTGAAAACCAAGTCACTAATATCCAAAATTACAACCATTGTTTTAGGATTTTAATCCTTGTCTTACAAGAAAATTAAATTGTTCCATAAATAAATGCAAGATATGAAAGAAGACGATATGAAAAATAGAGCCTAGCTCTTCAAGTCTTCGATCAATTGGATGCTACCGGAGCCATCCAAGTAAGGAACCTCAAGCTTCCTTCTCCTTGCCCTTATCATTATTCGGGGGTGGCCCTTTAAAACAATTAAAAAGGGTAAATATCAACACATTTGTATCACTATTCATAAGTTGATAAACGACATGAATTATACGCGAGAATTATTACCTACGGCGGTTGCCTTCCCATTTTTATGATCGCTTAAGTACTTGGGGCAATTTCGCTTCCAATGACCAATTCTCGTGCAATAATGGCACTTGTCTTGCTCTTTTGAAGACGAGGTGGAAGCGCCTTTCGAAAAGGTCTTTTCTTTGGTCGCTTTGGGCTTGAACGTTTTCTTGCCCTTGCCTTTCGAGGCATTCCTCTTGAAGCTCGTTTTCCCTTTCTTTTTGATGTTTAAAACATCTTTGGTGGAACTTTCATGAAGTCCCATGTCCCTCTCGGCTTGGACTAGCATCTTATGCAACTCGTCTAACGAGGTCTCTTGGTTTCGCATATTGAAATTCACCCGGAATTGTGCATATGCCTTAACCTTATTGAGCGAGTGAAGAACTCGGTCAATGATAAGAGAGTCGGGAACATCAACATCTTGAGTTTTTAGAGTCTCCGCGAGCTCAACTAGTTTGAGCACATGAGGGCTTATCTTTTGCCCTTCCTTGAAAGTAATGTCAAAGAAGGCGGAAGCCGCCTCATATTGAATCACCCTTGGAGTTTGCGAAAACATGGTCGCAAGCTTGGTGTATATCTCATACGATGTGGTCAACTTGATCATACTCCTTTGGAGATCCGGCTCCATGGAGAAGATGAGCACATTTTTAAGAGCGGAGGACTCTTTCATGTAGGCTTCATAGGCCTCACGAGTTTGGACCGATGAACGAGCGGTCGGAGCGGGAGGAGCGGCTTCGGATAGGTAACGACTCTTATCGTCACCTTGAGCGGCCAAAAGCAATTGCGCATCCCAATCCTTAAAATTGGAACCATGCTTATCGAGTTTACAACGATCCATAAAGGATCGAAGCCATGATACGTTAGTGAGAGGTGGAGCGTTGGTTGCCATAGTCGATGTTGAAAATTAAACTACAATAATAAAAGGAAAAACAACATCATTTATAAATTCAGAATTTTAAACTAGAAACTTTAAGTTTTAGTTATATATATTTACTTAATGATCTCTTACCCAATTAAGTAAACAATTCCGAGACCTAAACCCATACCAATCCGGGCACGGTGTAGCCGATTCAACCCGTATCGGTATAATTTGGTGGATTAACTCTTTAATCGGTTCTACTCTTAGAACTCTCGGTCGACAATTTTCTTAAAATTATCTTTAGCCCGAACTTATTGCAACTACGGTTACGAATACTTTCGTTGAGATCAACCAAATTTCAAGGTGTAATCTTATTACCCCACTTACCCAACGTGACAATTTTAGTACCCCGGTGTAGCCGAGCCTACGTTCTTGTGAAGAAGGGATTCATGGGTCCGTACTTTTTGGTAAGGCTAAGTCTCAATGTTTATTTGTAAGAGATCTAGTCAAATTATTATCTATCTCTGTTTAAGTGAACTAAGTCGGTGAATTATCGATAAAATAAAAGACTAGGTCGACTAGGTCGAAACATGCATGATACGATGTATGACGATTTGGCTATGCATGCAAACATATAAAAAGCAAAAATAAAAGCATAAACAAACCCTAGTATGGCCTTTCCTAGGAAAGAAATAACAAAGTACAAATTCGGAAACCAACTCCTTTGGTCCCTTGAACTTCACGCGGCACGCACTTCGAGGTAAACACCGTCTTGATCGGAACTCCTTTCCGAATGGCACCGTCTTCAAGGAACTCCGGATTTTACAAATATTACAACTTTTCTAGTCTACTTTATACATTATAAAATAGAAATAAATTACAATTGGGTGATACGAGATCACAAAATTACAACCGAATCGGTAACCCCTTACATTACGGGAAATACCGATTTAAAACTAGGCCATACTAAGTAAATTACATAATTCCCAAAATTACGTAAAAATAAATCATGACATTCATAATATAAAATATGCAATGCTTATGTAAATATGAATTAACATGCAAATCCTAAGCCAAATCGTCCTATTTAAAACACTTATTTAAATAGTTATCGTAAACCTCGGTTTTTATGGAATTGCGTGTTTTAACGTTTAACAACACTATGCATTTAAATGAAACGGTTTTCATTCTTAAGTTAATCATCCCAACTCTTATAGGATTCAAAATTTAGTCTTACTCAAACTTTGAACATGAATTAACTTAATATATTTTAATATTGATCGGTATTACTCGGTTTTACGGGAAAAATAATATAAAATCCAAAAGAGACATTAAAATTTCGAAAATTCAAAATTCAAATTTTGAAAAATCCAGAATGTTCTTAAAATTTTCAGAAAGTTAAAATATTAGTATTTTACACGGTTTTATTATTATTTCGAAAATAACACGTAAAACGAGCAATTTAAGTCGGAAAATTCAATAATTAACTTCATAAATGCAAAATAAATACTAATAATATTTTTATACCTTCCAAAACATTTTAAGAACACAAGATGGACAGAAAATTAAATGGCACATTGCCCCATAGCCGAAATTTTAAAGCATGCCTCCTTTAATTAATTTTAAATGCTACTTTTAACAAAACAAAATTAAATAGAATCAAATCAAATCTGAAACTTTTGGCTCCCAAGAACATTTTCATGATGAACATATCACATATGACTAATATGGGTTACATTTTCGGCCATTTTAACAACATTTGCAAATTTTTAACGATTTACGTCATATATCGTACGATTTTAACATTTAAAATTATTTCTCAAGCATAAAATAAGATAAAATTCTCGAAAATTTTATACATGCTGGAAATAATATATATGACATCGTGTTAAATTTTTACGGTCAAATTCCAACTTAAACTATTAAAGTCGAAATAATGTCACTAATTACCCGATTTTTACATTAAAAATCTATAATATTGCAATATTTGAGATAAATTTCTGGAAAATTCAACATAAATTTTAAATATTGCATGTGACATCCTCATAAATTTTTATAGTCAAATTCATAATATAACTATTTTAACCCATTTTATTCATCTTATTGCATTTTAACCATTAAAATTCATATCATACGATTTAAAGGTCCATAATTTACGAAAATTCATATTCATATTATAGAAAATACATGTGATATCATACTGAAAAATCTCGGCCAGAAGCTTATTTTAACTATTTTTCCCAAAATTAATCATTTTTAACCATTAAAACGTATTAAAAACCGAAATTAAAATACCAATGATCAATATTTATGCAAAATATATTCCAAATCTTCTAAAATATTTTAGAATCAGTAGGTATTCATGCTTAAAATATTTCGTCCATATCTTATATCATACGAAAATTCAAGTTTTATTTTTGTTATCATAATAACTCCGTAAAAACGAAACGGAAAGCATGCAAACAACCATTTTGCTCTGATACCAATTGTAAGGTTTAACTAGTTGCTCATAAACTAATTTAGTCATACTAACAAAACCCTTTAATTAACTTTTAATTAATTTATTTATAAACTCGTTTATAAGATCTTATGCATGCTATAAAATGCGGAAAGAGGAGAAAACCGTGTTCTTACACTCGGTCCAAGTATTGCAAGGATGATCCTCCGAGTACCCAATATAGAATACCTCCTCCGGATGCACCAAGACAAACCCTTAACCAACCGAACCCTTATTAGTGCTAGACAAGAATCGGTTTTCTTCCTTAATCACTCTAATCACTCTTATTAGAGTATTAATACAATACTACTACTAGTATGTTTATATTATCTTTATAATATGTATTTTTGAGGTTAAAATTTCTCTCTTCTTGTGAGTATATTTTCGGCCAAAGAGGGAGAGAAGAGAACTAGAATGAGTATGACATATATCTCATATATATATAATCTAAGCATGCTTCTTTAACTTAAGATAATCTAATTAACTTAAGCATGCTACATGGGGAAGGGGTTGCCGGTTTTGGGATGCCTCAAAGGGGAACACATTCACTTCTCAAGACACTAGGGAGGCATCTAGGTTAGTGTTCTCAAGGTGGTCTTTTAATGATTGTGTTTTATACATTAATAAACACAAAACATAACCTTCACTAACCTCACCAAAACCGGCTACCATAATCCATAAAATGGATTTTATTTTACAATTGTAAAATGTACAATTGTATAAAGTGTGACATCTCATATGTCATTAAGGTTTAAAATACTTTAGTACATATAAATATTTATCCCATAAATATTATACATAATTAAATAAATCACATTTATTCAATTAATATGTAATTCGAAATTACCATTGTAAAATAATATTTTATCGTCAATACGATTTACAACCTTTGTATTAATTTCTACCCAATTCATTCTAATTATGATATTTTAAAATATCGTTTAATGTTTAGCAATTGACACGTTTCAATTTTAAACATAAATCTTACGTTAAGATTTAACCTCTAATTTCTCGATATACGAGTTTAAGGAATATGATCAAATCGCATCAATATGCATTTGATCATTTTATCAATTAAGGGAATTGTCCTAAAGGTGTGACCTAAAGGGATCAACTGACCACCACCGTCATACGACAGTAATGTCAAACTCTAGCTAGCCAATCATTACCGATTAATGTTGGTCAGTTGACTAATAATTCGTATCATCCCTTGCGCATTCTTGTTATGAGATTTAATTACGTGATCGCACTATTGTTGAGGACACATTTCCCAACAATCTCCCACTTGTCCTCGACAAGTGTGCGTCACCAATTCTCTTGTCCTATTACAATCTCCCACTCAATGCAAGATGTCTCTCTCTGGTCGTTCTTGCATTTGATCATATCATGAATGGTTTCCTCGATCTGGAGAATAACTGTCTGACCGGAATTATCTACCATAGATACCTTCCGAGCGTGGCCACGCATTTCCAGTTAACTTCTCCTCGAGTGGCCCTGAGATTTGAACAACCCTGACAAGGGGTGGACAATTTCTATCGCACTACTTCCTTCAACCAGTCACAGTCAGTCACAACCCAAAACAATCCCATTTGACTCCAGTTACGAAAAGTCGTAGAGAATGGATCAAGGTTATGCCTAAACTGTACCATCTTGGGAGAGTAGTCTTTAGTCAAAGAATTGACTCACAAGAATACTATAGCAGCTCTCGCCACGACCCGGCTATAAAATTTCCAGAACTCTATAAGTGGTCACATTGCCCGACAGAGTGTCTCTTACAGTCTGCCTATGTGATCGACTAGTCATCACATATGACTCTATGGCACTTAAACTTGCCATCAATCGCCTCACACTCTAGTCGCTTTGAGACGTCACCTCATGTAAGCGGCTAGGGGTCATACTAAGTCAATCCAGTTCACTTATGGGGTTCAATATTGTCTCACACAACCCATTTGGATTCTGACAAAGTATCTTTTACTTTGAGTTATTAATAACTCAAATGATGTTGTCATGCAACAATAGTCAACACTATTACATTGCATTTTGATGCACAATCATCTGTTTGTATTAGTGTTTTGCGAATAACCTTTATTCATGCGAATAACGTTTATTCATGATAGCAAAACTTACAACTTTTGGTATCCTTCATTATCATATTATCCCGTATAATATGATTCTATTTGAGTACATTTCTAGAACTCTTTCTAGGTTTTGAGTTTCCTTTCCTGAGGAAAGCTCCCACTGTTATCTTATAACTTGTGACGTATCGATATACTGGAGAGATTAAAAATCTCTCTCTATAGTCACTTATGTACTGAAATTTATATTGCAGTTTATTAGTGATTTCATCACTCTTACAATTTTCAAACATCTTGGCTATTTTGATAATGGTTTCATTCATCGCTATGAATAATGTATCCAACCATTCTAACTACTAGTGGGCGACCTTTTATTATCCATATAATTAACCTTCCCATAAAGCTCCATCATCTTATGATATAAAGTATTTGATCATTTAGAATTTCTAACCTCTTATTCTTTACACATTAAAGAATCACCCATTCTCTCTAAATGGTAGGCTTAATTCTTTTTATGAAAATCGCTCCCACTAAAATCAATATCTCTCGATATCTTAAATGAACCTTTCATTTCTCGCATTGTTAAACTATTACTTGAATCATTATTACTATCACTATCCCTATAGTGATCTGTTTCCATTCAATCATTCATTACCCTCTTATCATGTCTTCGTTTCCTCGAGACGAAAATGACATGATAATTTCTTTATAACTACATAGGAACCGTTTTCCTACCGATGATTTCATACGGGGTTTCAAGTTTCCTCTCTATGAAACAATGAACACAAAGAACCTTTCTTCGAGTGTCCTCCCGTAGTTTCTTCAAATCACTTAGGGCTCTTTGTTTCCTCTCTATGAAACAATGAACACAAAGAACTTTTCTTCGAGTGTCCTCCCGTAGTTTCTTCAAATCACTTAGGATTCTTCTTAAGACTCCCAAGTAAGAATCTTTTCTAAGATCCTTCCTTTCTTTACATCATTGGTTTGTGAGCGAAATATTTTCTCCCACTCTATCCTTCTAGCAATAACCTTTACTTGTTTAAGGATAGTTATTTCGATCAACCAATGTATTTGAATGTTTGAAGTTTGATGGGTTTGATGAATACATTCTCATTTTCACTTAAAATGAAAATCTTATAATGAACTGATATAGTCTCATTTTGATTGAATCTATCTCATGGGGTGTAGTTCTCCGTTTTAATCAACTCTTTGATTATCTTATACTTGATCGTATCAATATTTATTGCGTGATTAAATCACTATCATTCATGTTTAAACAAGGCATGCAATTTATTTGAGAAATCAAAACATTGATTAAGAACAAAAGTAGTGACTCTGGTTGAAAACCAAGTCACTAATATCCAAAATTACAACCATTGTTTTAGGATTTTAATCCTTGTCTTACAAGAAAATTAAATTGTTCCATAAATAAATGCAAGATATGAAAGAAGACGATATGAAAAATAGAGCCTAGCTCTTCAAGTCTTCGATCAATTGGATGCTACCGGAGCCATCCAAGTAAGGAACCTCAAGCCATGATACGTTAGTGAGAGGTGGAGCGTTGGTTGCCATAGTCGATGTTGAAAATTAAACTACAATAATAAAAGGAAAAACAACATCATTTATAAATTCAGAATTTTAAACTAGAAACTTTAAGTTTTAGTTATATATATTTACTTAATGATCTCTTACCCAATTAAGTAAACAATTCCGAGACCTAAACCCATACCAATCCGGGCACGGTGTAGCCGATTCAACCCGTATCGGTATAATTTGGTGGATTAACTCTTTAATCGGTTCTACTCTTAGAACTCTCGGTCGACAATTTTC
Organism: Silene conica; assembly: GCA_029255685.2. Classification (NCBI taxonomy): domain Eukaryota; kingdom Viridiplantae; phylum Streptophyta; class Magnoliopsida; order Caryophyllales; family Caryophyllaceae; genus Silene; species Silene conica. The sequence continues at coordinate 23,548,549 of CM055313.2, read as the reverse complement.
TTAAAATTATCTTTAGCCCGAACTTATTGCAACTACGGTTACGAATACTTTCGTTGAGATCAACCAAATTTCAAGGTGTAATCTTATTACCCCACTTACCCAACGTGACAATTTTAGTACCCCGGTGTAGCCGAGCCTACGTTCTTGTGAAGAAGGGATTCATGGGTCCGTACTTTTTGGTAAGGCTAAGTCTCAATGTTTATTTGTAAGAGATCTAGTCAAATTATTATCTATCTCTGTTTAAGTGAACTAAGTCGGTGAATTATCGATAAAATAAAAGACTAGGTCGACTAGGTCGAAACATGCATGATACGATGTATGACGATTTGGCTATGCATGCAAACATATAAAAAGCAAAAATAAAAGCATAAACAAACCCTAGTATGGCCTTTCCTAGGAAAGAAATAACAAAGTACAAATTCGGAAACCAACTCCTTTGGTCCCTTGAACTTCACGCGGCACGCACTTCGAGGTAAACACCGTCTTGATCGGAACTCCTTTCCGAATGGCACCGTCTTCAAGGAACTCCGGATTTTACAAATATTACAACTTTTCTAGTCTACTTTATACATTATAAAATAGAAATAAATTACAATTGGGTGATACGAGATCACAAAATTACAACCGAATCGGTAACCCCTTACATTACGGGAAATACCGATTTAAAACTAGGCCATACTAAGTAAATTACATAATTCCCAAAATTACGTAAAAATAAATCATGACATTCATAATATAAAATATGCAATGCTTATGTAAATATGAATTAACATGCAAATCCTAAGCCAAATCGTCCTATTTAAAACACTTATTTAAATAGTTATCGTAAACCTCGGTTTTTATGGAATTGCGTGTTTTAACGTTTAACAACACTATGCATTTAAATGAAACGGTTTTCATTCTTAAGTTAATCATCCCAACTCTTATAGGATTCAAAATTTAGTCTTACTCAAACTTTGAACATGAATTAACTTAATATATTTTAATATTGATCGGTATTACTCGGTTTTACGGGAAAAATAATATAAAATCCAAAAGAGACATTAAAATTTCGAAAATTCAAAATTCAAATTTTGAAAAATCCAGAATGTTCTTAAAATTTTCAGAAAGTTAAAATATTAGTATTTTACACGGTTTTATTATTATTTCGAAAATAACACGTAAAACGAGCAATTTAAGTCGGAAAATTCAATAATTAACTTCATAAATGCAAAATAAATACTAATAATATTTTTATACCTTCCAAAACATTTTAAGAACACAAGATGGACAGAAAATTAAATGGCACATTGCCCCATAGCCGAAATTTTAAAGCATGCCTCCTTTAATTAATTTTAAATGCTACTTTTAACAAAACAAAATTAAATAGAATCAAATCAAATCTGAAACTTTTGGCTCCCAAGAACATTTTCATGATGAACATATCACATATGACTAATATGGGTTACATTTTCGGCCATTTTAACAACATTTGCAAATTTTTAACGATTTACGTCATATATCGTACGATTTTAACATTTAAAATTATTTCTCAAGCATAAAATAAGATAAAATTCTCGAAAATTTTATACATGCTGGAAATAATATATATGACATCGTGTTAAATTTTTACGGTCAAATTCCAACTTAAACTATTAAAGTCGAAATAATGTCACTAATTACCCGATTTTTACATTAAAAATCTATAATATTGCAATATTTGAGATAAATTTCTGGAAAATTCAACATAAATTTTAAATATTGCATGTGACATCCTCATAAATTTTTATAGTCAAATTCATAATATAACTATTTTAACCCATTTTATTCATCTTATTGCATTTTAACCATTAAAATTCATATCATACGATTTAAAGGTCCATAATTTACGAAAATTCATATTCATATTATAGAAAATACATGTGATATCATACTGAAAAATCTCGGCCAGAAGCTTATTTTAACTATTTTTCCCAAAATTAATCATTTTTAACCATTAAAACGTATTAAAAACCGAAATTAAAATACCAATGATCAATATTTATGCAAAATATATTCCAAATCTTCTAAAATATTTTAGAATCAGTAGGTATTCATGCTTAAAATATTTCGTCCATATCTTATATCATACGAAAATTCAAGTTTTATTTTTGTTATCATAATAACTCCGTAAAAACGAAACGGAAAGCATGCAAACAACCATTTTGCTCTGATACCAATTGTAAGGTTTAACTAGTTGCTCATAAACTAATTTAGTCATACTAACAAAACCCTTTAATTAACTTTTAATTAATTTATTTATAAACTCGTTTATAAGATCTTATGCATGCTATAAAATGCGGAAAGAGGAGAAAACCGTGTTCTTACACTCGGTCCAAGTATTGCAAGGATGATCCTCCGAGTACCCAATATAGAATACCTCCTCCGGATGCACCAAGACAAACCCTTAACCAACCGAACCCTTATTAGTGCTAGACAAGAATCGGTTTTCTTCCTTAATCACTCTAATCACTCTTATTAGAGTATTAATACAATACTACTACTAGTATGTTTATATTATCTTTATAATATGTATTTTTGAGGTTAAAATTTCTCTCTTCTTGTGAGTATATTTTCGGCCAAAGAGGGAGAGAAGAGAACTAGAATGAGTATGACATATATCTCATATATATATAATCTAAGCATGCTTCTTTAACTTAAGATAATCTAATTAACTTAAGCATGCTACATGGGGAAGGGGTTGCCGGTTTTGGGATGCCTCAAAGGGGAACACATTCACTTCTCAAGACACTAGGGAGGCATCTAGGTTAGTGTTCTCAAGGTGGTCTTTTAATGATTGTGTTTTATACATTAATAAACACAAAACATAACCTTCACTAACCTCACCAAAACCGGCTACCATAATCCATAAAATGGATTTTATTTTACAATTGTAAAATGTACAATTGTATAAAGTGTGACATCTCATATGTCATTAAGGTTTAAAATACTTTAGTACATATAAATATTTATCCCATAAATATTATACATAATTAAATAAATCACATTTATTCAATTAATATGTAATTCGAAATTACCATTGTAAAATAATATTTTATCGTCAATACGATTTACAACCTTTGTATTAATTTCTACCCAATTCATTCTAATTATGATATTTTAAAATATCGTTTAATGTTTAGCAATTGACACGTTTCAATTTTAAACATAAATCTTACGTTAAGATTTAACCTCTAATTTCTCGATATACGAGTTTAAGGAATATGATCAAATCGCATCAATATGCATTTGATCATTTTATCAATTAAGGGAATTGTCCTAAAGGTGTGACCTAAAGGGATCAACTGACCACCACCGTCATACGACAGTAATGTCAAACTCTAGCTAGCCAATCATTACCGATTAATGTTGGTCAGTTGACTAATAATTCGTATCATCCCTTGCGCATTCTTGTTATGAGATTTAATTACGTGATCGCACTATTGTTGAGGACACATTTCCCAACAATCTCCCACTTGTCCTCGACAAGTGTGCGTCACCAATTCTCTTGTCCTATTACAATCTCCCACTCAATGCAAGATGTCTCTCTCTGGTCGTTCTTGCATTTGATCATATCATGAATGGTTTCCTCGATCTGGAGAATAACTGTCTGACCGGAATTATCTACCATAGATACCTTCCGAGCGTGGCCACGCATTTCCAGTTAACTTCTCCTCGAGTGGCCCTGAGATTTGAACAACCCTGACAAGGGGTGGACAATTTCTATCGCACTACTTCCTTCAACCAGTCACAGTCAGTCACAACCCAAAACAATCCCATTTGACTCCAGTTACGAAAAGTCGTAGAGAATGGATCAAGGTTATGCCTAAACTGTACCATCTTGGGAGAGTAGTCTTTAGTCAAAGAATTGACTCACAAGAATACTATAGCAGCTCTCGCCACGACCCGGCTATAAAATTTCCAGAACTCTATAAGTGGTCACATTGCCCGACAGAGTGTCTCTTACAGTCTGCCTATGTGATCGACTAGTCATCACATATGACTCTATGGCACTTAAACTTGCCATCAATCGCCTCACACTCTAGTCGCTTTGAGACGTCACCTCATGTAAGCGGCTAGGGGTCATACTAAGTCAATCCAGTTCACTTATGGGGTTCAATATTGTCTCACACAACCCATTTGGATTCTGACAAAGTATCTTTTACTTTGAGTTATTAATAACTCAAATGATGTTGTCATGCAACAATAGTCAACACTATTACATTGCATTTTGATGCACAATCATCTGTTTGTATTAGTGTTTTGCGAATAACCTTTATTCATGCGAATAACGTTTATTCATGATAGCAAAACTTACAACTTTTGGTATCCTTCATTATCATATTATCCCGTATAATATGATTCTATTTGAGTACATTTCTAGAACTCTTTCTAGGTTTTGAGTTTCCTTTCCTGAGGAAAGCTCCCACTGTTATCTTATAACTTGTGACGTATCGATATACTGGAGAGATTAAAAATCTCTCTCTATAGTCACTTATGTACTGAAATTTATATTGCAGTTTATTAGTGATTTCATCACTCTTACAATTTTCAAACATCTTGGCTATTTTGATAATGGTTTCATTCATCGCTATGAATAATGTATCCAACCATTCTAACTACTAGTGGGCGACCTTTTATTATCCATATAATTAACCTTCCCATAAAGCTCCATCATCTTATGATATAAAGTATTTGATCATTTAGAATTTCTAACCTCTTATTCTTTACACATTAAAGAATCACCCATTCTCTCTAAATGGTAGGCTTAATTCTTTTTATGAAAATCGCTCCCACTAAAATCAATATCTCTCGATATCTTAAATGAACCTTTCATTTCTCGCATTGTTAAACTATTACTTGAATCATTATTACTATCACTATCCCTATAGTGATCTGTTTCCATTCAATCATTCATTACCCTCTTATCATGTCTTCGTTTCCTCGAGACGAAAATGACATGATAATTTCTTTATAACTACATAGGAACCGTTTTCCTACCGATGATTTCATACGGGGTTTCAAGTTTCCTCTCTATGAAACAATGAACACAAAGAACCTTTCTTCGAGTGTCCTCCCGTAGTTTCTTCAAATCACTTAGGGCTCTTTGTTTCCTCTCTATGAAACAATGAACACAAAGAACTTTTCTTCGAGTGTCCTCCCGTAGTTTCTTCAAATCACTTAGGATTCTTCTTAAGACTCCCAAGTAAGAATCTTTTCTAAGATCCTTCCTTTCTTTACATCATTGGTTTGTGAGCGAAATATTTTCTCCCACTCTATCCTTCTAGCAATAACCTTTACTTGTTTAAGGATAGTTATTTCGATCAACCAATGTATTTGAATGTTTGAAGTTTGATGGGTTTGATGAATACATTCTCATTTTCACTTAAAATGAAAATCTTATAATGAACTGATATAGTCTCATTTTGATTGAATCTATCTCATGGGGTGTAGTTCTCCGTTTTAATCAACTCTTTGATTATCTTATACTTGATCGTATCAATATTTATTGCGTGATTAAATCACTATCATTCATGTTTAAACAAGGCATGCAATTTATTTGAGAAATCAAAACATTGATTAAGAACAAAAGTAGTGACTCTGGTTGAAAACCAAGTCACTAATATCCAAAATTACAACCATTGTTTTAGGATTTTAATCCTTGTCTTACAAGAAAATTAAATTGTTCCATAAATAAATGCAAGATATGAAAGAAGACGATATGAAAAATAGAGCCTAGCTCTTCAAGTCTTCGATCAATTGGATGCTACCGGAGCCATCCAAGTAAGGAACCTCAAGCCATGATACGTTAGTGAGAGGTGGAGCGTTGGTTGCCATAGTCGATGTTGAAAATTAAACTACAATAATAAAAGGAAAAACAACATCATTTATAAATTCAGAATTTTAAACTAGAAACTTTAAGTTTTAGTTATATATATTTACTTAATGATCTCTTACCCAATTAAGTAAACAATTCCGAGACCTAAACCCATACCAATCCGGGCACGGTGTAGCCGATTCAACCCGTATCGGTATAATTTGGTGGATTAACTCTTTAATCGGTTCTACTCTTAGAACTCTCGGTCGACAATTTTCTTAAAATTATCTTTAGCCCGAACTTATTGCAACTACGGTTACGAATACTTTCGTTGAGATCAACCAAATTTCAAGGTGTAATCTTATTACCCCACTTACCCAACGTGACAATTTTAGTACCCCGGTGTAGCCGAGCCTACGTTCTTGTGAAGAAGGGATTCATGGGTCCGTACTTTTTGGTAAGGCTAAGTCTCAATGTTTATTTGTAAGAGATCTAGTCAAATTATTATCTATCTCTGTTTAAGTGAACTAAGTCGGTGAATTATCGATAAAATAAAAGACTAGGTCGACTAGGTCGAAACATGCATGATACGATGTATGACGATTTGGCTATGCATGCAAACATATAAAAAGCAAAAATAAAAGCATAAACAAACCCTAGTATGGCCTTTCCTAGGAAAGAAATAACAAAGTACAAATTCGGAAACCAACTCCTTTGGTCCCTTGAACTTCACGCGGCACGCACTTCGAGGTAAACACCGTCTTGATCGGAACTCCTTTCCGAATGGCACCGTCTTCAAGGAACTCCGGATTTTACAAATATTACAACTTTTCTAGTCTACTTTATACATTATAAAATAGAAATAAATTACAATTGGGTGATACGAGATCACAAAATTACAACCGAATCGGTAACCCCTTACATTACGGGAAATACCGATTTAAAACTAGGCCATACTAAGTAAATTACATAATTCCCAAAATTACGTAAAAATAAATCATGACATTCATAATATAAAATATGCAATGCTTATGTAAATATGAATTAACATGCAAATCCTAAGCCAAATCGTCCTATTTAAAACACTTATTTAAATAGTTATCGTAAACCTCGGTTTTTATGGAATTGCGTGTTTTAACGTTTAACAACACTATGCATTTAAATGAAACGGTTTTCATTCTTAAGTTAATCATCCCAACTCTTATAGGATTCAAAATTTAGTCTTACTCAAACTTTGAACATGAATTAACTTAATATATTTTAATATTGATCGGTATTACTCGGTTTTACGGGAAAAATAATATAAAATCCAAAAGAGACATTAAAATTTCGAAAATTCAAAATTCAAATTTTGAAAAATCCAGAATGTTCTTAAAATTTTCAGAAAGTTAAAATATTAGTATTTTACACGGTTTTATTATTATTTCGAAAATAACACGTAAAACGAGCAATTTAAGTCGGAAAATTCAATAATTAACTTCATAAATGCAAAATAAATACTAATAATATTTTTATACCTTCCAAAACATTTTAAGAACACAAGATGGACAGAAAATTAAATGGCACATTGCCCCATAGCCGAAATTTTAAAGCATGCCTCCTTTAATTAATTTTAAATGCTACTTTTAACAAAACAAAATTAAATAGAATCAAATCAAATCTGAAACTTTTGGCTCCCAAGAACATTTTCATGATGAACATATCACATATGACTAATATGGGTTACATTTTCGGCCATTTTAACAACATTTGCAAATTTTTAACGATTTACGTCATATATCGTACGATTTTAACATTTAAAATTATTTCTCAAGCATAAAATAAGATAAAATTCTCGAAAATTTTATACATGCTGGAAATAATATATATGACATCGTGTTAAATTTTTACGGCCAAATTCCAACTTAAACTATTAAAGTCGAAATAATGTCACTAATTACCCGATTTTTACATTAAAAATCTATAATATTGCAATATTTGAGATAAATTTCTGGAAAATTCAACATAAATTTTAAATATTGCATGTGACATCCTCATAAATTTTTATAGTCAAATTCATAATATAACTATTTTAACCCATTTTATTCATCTTATTGCATTTTAACCATTAAAATTCATATCATACGATTTAAAGGTCCATAATTTACGAAAATTCATATTCATATTATAGAAAATACATGTGATATCATACTGAAAAATCTCGGCCAGAAGCTTATTTTAACTATTTTTCCCAAAATTAATCATTTTTAACCATTAAAACGTATTAAAAACCGAAATTAAAATACCAATGATCAATATTTATGCAAAATATATTCCAAATCTTCTAAAATATTTTAGAATCAGTAGGTATTCATGCTTAAAATATTTCGTCCATATCTTATATCATACGAAAATTCAAGTTTTATTTTTGTTATCATAATAACTCCGTAAAAACGAAACGGAAAGCATGCAAACAACCATTTTGCTCTGATACCAATTGTAAGGTTTAACTAGTTGCTCATAAACTAATTTAGTCATACTAACAAAACCCTTTAATTAACTTTTAATTAATTTATTTATAAACTCGTTTATAAGATCTTATGCATGCTATAAAATGCGGAAAGAGGAGAAAACCGTGTTCTTACACTCGGTCCAAGTATTGCAAGGATGATCCTCCGAGTACCCAATATAGAATACCTCCTCCGGATGCACCAAGACAAACCCTTAACCAACCGAACCCTTATTAGTGCTAGACAAGAATCGGTTTTCTTCCTTAATCACTCTAATCACTCTTATTAGAGTATTAATACAATACTACTACTAGTATGTTTATATTATCTTTATAATATGTATTTTTGAGGTTAAAATTTCTCTCTTCTTGTGAGTATATTTTCGGCCAAAGAGGGAGAGAAGAGAACTAGAATGAGTATGACATATATCTCATATATATATAATCTAAGCATGCTTCTTTAACTTAAGATAATCTAATTAACTTAAGCATGCTACATGGGGAAGGGGTTGCCGGTTTTGGGATGCCTCAAAGGGGAACACATTCACTTCTCAAGACACTAGGGAGGCATCTAGGTTAGTGTTCTCAAGGTGGTCTTTTAATGATTGTGTTTTATACATTAATAAACACAAAACATAACCTTCACTAACCTCACCAAAACCGGCTACCATAATCCATAAAATGGATTTTATTTTACAATTGTAAAATGTACAATTGTATAAAGTGTGACATCTCATATGTCATTAAGGTTTAAAATACTTTAGTACATATAAATATTTATCCCATAAATATTATACATAATTAAATAAATCACATTTATTCAATTAATATGTAATTCGAAATTACCATTGTAAAATAATATTTTATCGTCAATACGATTTACAACCTTTGTATTAATTTCTACCCAATTCATTCTAATTATGATATTTTAAAATATCGTTTAATGTTTAGCAATTGACACGTTTCAATTTTAAACATAAATCTTACGTTAAGATTTAACCTCTAATTTCTCGATATACGAGTTTAAGGAATATGATCAAATCGCATCAATATGCATTTGATCATTTTATCAATTAAGGGAATTGTCCTAAAGGTGTGACCTAAAGGGATCAACTGACCACCACCGTCATACGACAGTAATGTCAAACTCTAGCTAGCCAATCATTACCGATTAATGTTGGTCAGTTGACTAATAATTCGTATCATCCCTTGCGCATTCTTGTTATGAGATTTAATTACGTGATCGCACTATTGTTGAGGACACATTTCCCAACAGGGACTTCATGAAAGTTCCACCAAGGATGTTTTGAACATCGAAAAGAAAGGGAAAACGAGCTTCAAGAGGAATGCCTCTAAAGGCAAGGGCAAGAAAACGTTCAAGCCCAAGGCGACCAAAGAAAAGACCTTTTCGAAAGGCGCTTCCACCTCGTCTTCAAAAGAGCAAGACAAGTGCCATTATTGCACGGTCATTGGAAGCGAAATTGCCCCAAATACTTAAGTGATCTCAAAAATGGGAAGGCCACCGCCGTAGGTAATAATTCTCGTTTATGATTCATGTCATTTATCAACTTATGTATAGTGATACAAATGTGTTGATATTTACCCTTTTTAAATGTTTTAAAGGGGCACCGCCTAATAATGATAAGGGCAAGGAGAAGGAAGTTTGAAGTTCCTTACTTGGATGGCTATGGTAGCATCCAAATTGATCGAAGACTTGAAGAGCTAGCCTCTAATTTTCATATCGTCTTCTTTCATATTTTGCATTTTATTTTTGGAACAATTTATTTTCTTGTAAGACAAGGATTAAAATCTTAAAACAATGGTTGTATTTTTGGATATTGGTGACTTGGTTTTCAACCCGAGTCACTACTTTTGTTCTTAATCAATGTCTTGATTTCTCAAATAAATTGCATACCTTGTTTAAAACATGAATAATGGTGATTTTATCACGCAATAAATATTGATACGATCAAATCAAAGTGTTGATTAAAACGGAGAACTACACCCCAAGAGATACTTTCAATCAAAATGAGACTATATCAGTTCATTATAAGATTTTCATTTTAAGTGAAAATGAGAATGTGTTCATCATACCATAAACTTATATACATTGGTACGATCGAAATAAGCTATCCTTGTACAAATAAGGGTTATTTTAAAGGATAGAGTGGGAGAAAATATTCGACCTACAAACCAATGATATAACTATAGGATCTTAGTGAAGATTCCTGAAAGGGTTCTTAAGAAGAAACCTAAATAAGATAACAAAGACTACGAGAGGACACTCGAAGGAAGGTACACTGAAGAAACTACGGGAGAACACTCGAAGAAAGGTTCTTTGTGTTCATTGTTTCAGTGGAAAACCCCGTATGAATTCGGAAGGAAGATCGGCTCCATGAGATAGTGATTTTTTCAAAGATTATAAGATAATAGAGGAGAAATCATCTATCTATTCGGAGGCAAGACCGATTCCTTGAAATAATGATTTTTCTATGATTATAAGATAATAGAGGAGAAATCATCTCAGTCCACTCGACAGTAGTTTATGTTGTGTCAGAAGGTATGATCCGAAAAGATGGATCACTATAGAGATAGTGATAATAATTCGAGTAATAGTTTAAAATGCGAGAAATGAAAGGTTCATTTAAGATATCGAGAGATATTGTTTTCAGTGGGAGCGATATTCATTAAAGAATTGAAACCTACCATTTAGAGAGAATGGGTGATTCTTTAAAGTGTAAAGAATAAGAGGTTTTCAATTCTAGATGATCAAATACCTTAAAGCATAAGATGATGGAGTTTTAAAGGGAAGGTTTATTATATGGATAATAAAAGGTCGCCCACTAGAAGTTAGAATGGTTGAATACATTATTCATAACGATGAATGAAACCATTATCAAATTGCCAAGATGAGTGAAAATTATTAGCATGATGATATCATAAATAGACTACAATATAGTTTTAAGTACATAAGTGACTGTAGAGAGTGGTTTTTAATTCCTCCAGTATATCGATACGTCACAAGTTATAAGATAACAGTGGGAGCTTTCCTCCGGAAAGGAAACTCAAAATCTAGAAAGAATTCTAGATATGTACTCAAATAGAATCATATTATACGGGATAATATAAGAATCAAGGAGACCAAAATTTGTAAGTTTTGCAATCACGAATAAAGGTTATTCACAAAACACTAATACAAATAGATGATTGTGCATCAAGTGCAATGTAATAGTATTGACTATTGTTGCATGACAACATCATTTGAGTTATGATTAACTCAAAGAGAAAGATACTTTGTCAGAATCCAAAGGGTTGTAAGAGACAATATTGAACCCCATAAGTGAACTGGATTGACTTAGTATGGTCCCTAGCCGCTTACATGAGGTGACGTCTCAAAGCGACTAGAGTGTGAGGCGATTGATGGCAAGTTCAAGTGCCATAGAGTCATATGTGATGACTAATCGATCACATAGGCAGACTGTAAGAGACACTCTGTCGGGCAATGTGACCGCTTATAGAGTTCTGGAAATTTTATAGCCGGGTCGTGGCGAGAGCTGCTATAGTATTCTTGTGAGTCAATTCTTAGACTAAAGACTACTCTCCCAAGATGGTACAGTTTAGGCATAACCTTGATCCATTCTCTACGACTCTTCGTAACAGGAGTCAAATGGGATTGTTTTGGGTTGTGACTGACTGTGACTAGTTGAAGGAAGTAGTGCGATAGAAATTGTCCACCCCTTGTCAGGGTTGTTCAAATCTCAGGGCCACTCGAGGAGAAGTTAACTGGAAATGCGTGGCCACGCTCGGAAGGTATCTATGGTAGATAATTCCGGTCAAACAATTATTCTCCAGATCGAGGAAACCACTCATGATATGATCGAATGCAAGTACGACCTTAGAGAGACATCTTGCATTGAGTGGGAGATTGTAATAGGACAAGAGAATTGGTGACGCACACTTGTCGAGGACAAGTGGGAGATTGTTGGGAAATGTGTCCTCAACAATAGTGCGATCACGTAATTAAATCTCATAACAAGAATGCGCAAGGGATGATACGATTTATATTAGTCAACTGACCAACATTAATTGGTAATGATTGGCTAGCTAGAGTTTGACATTACTGTCGTATGACGTTGGTGGTCAGTTGATCCCTTTAGGTCACACCTTTAGGACAATTCCCTTAATTGATAAAATGATCAAATGTATATTGATACGATTTGATCATATTCCTTAAAAACGTATATCGAGAAATTAGAGGTTAAATCTTAATGTAAGATTTATGTTTAAAATTGAAACGTGTCAATTGTTAAACAATATACGGTATTTTATAATATCGTAATTAGAATGAATTGGGCTATAATTAATACAAAGGTTGTAAATCGTATTGACGATTAAATTGTCATTTTATATTTGTAATTTCGAATTACATGTCAATTAATAAATACGATTTATTTAAATATACAATATTTATATGATAAATATTTATATTATTATTGTATTATCTAGTGACATATAAGATGTCACATTTTGTACAAATTGAACAATTGACATATTGTAAAATGAAGTCCATTTTAAGTGTAAAATGGACGGCTAGTGGAGGTGGTTGTGTGCATGGTTAATGTGTTAAACACACCTTAATCATTATGTTTAAGGGTATATCTTGGAAACACAATCTAGGCCACCCTAAGTTGCATGGGTTAGAGAACTTGTCTCCCCTTTGTAGCTCCCCATACCCGGCCTCCCACTAACCTAAGCAACACCATTTAAAATGTTGTTGCATGCTCACAACTCATTACTAATGCTTGCATAATTTTCTAAGTGTAGAAAAATCAAATAAACTCTCTTCTTACCCTAGCCGAAAAATTCACTAAGTAAGAGAGATTTTACAACCTCTAATATATTATTATAAGATAATAAAATCATACTATTTTATAGTATTATAATAACATCCTAATTAGAGAGATTAGAGTTGTTTTAAGGAAATCCGGTTGTTGATCTAGCATACTCGAGATCGGATTATTGAGGGGTTGTCTTGGTGCATCCAAAGGAGGTATTCTAATTTGGGTACTTGGAGGATCATCCTTGCTAGCTTTGGACCGAGTGTAAGAGCACGATTTCTCCCTATTCCGCATATATTAGCATGCATAAGATCACATATAATATGTTAATTAAAGAGTTAATTAAAATATTGTATTAGTAAGACTAAAATTAGTTTATGAGCAACTAATTAAACCCAACAAATGGAACGAAATTTTGCGGAACCGTCCTAATGTGTCACTAAAGATGCGCGGGATTTTTTAATTCAGAAATAGAAGACGGTTCCCATTATAACCCGTCTTTATTTGTTCAAAATAAACTAAAGAGAACGGTTAAAAATCTTACCCGTGCTCTTTTGTTATCAATTAGAAAGATAAGAAGACGGTTGCTTAGCGAACCGTTCTCTTTGCTTTTCATTATAACTAAAAGAAGACGGTTGCCTAGAAAACCGTTCTCTTTGCTTTTCATTATAACTAAAAGAAGACGGTTGCTTAGTGAACCGTTCTCTTTGCTTTTCATAAAAATTAAACAAACGTAACATACAGTACAACTGCAAAAGTCTGCAAAACCTTCGAAATTCTGAAGTCTGCGAAAGTCTGCAAAACGGTTGTCTTTCTCCTTCACTAAGCAACCGTCTTCTTTCAGACCTTGTTTGAATTACCAATCGTCCGCCATAGTTTCTGAAGTCTTGCTATCAATCGAAATTCTGAAGTCTTGCTATCAATCGTCCGTCATAGTTTCTTCTTCACCAAGCAACTGAACCATAATCGTACGCCCTCTTTCTCCTTTACTCTTGTTTGAATTACCAATTTTCTCGATTTTATTTGGGTTATTATGTTTTATGAATGTTTATGTGGTTTTGATGTTGAATATAGGATGTATAATTTGTGGTTTTTGTTTGTAACAAACACCAATTTTGATGTTGAATAAAAGAACGTACGTACGGTTGTTTTGATGTTGAATAAATTTATAGGCTTGACGAATTTGATTATTATTCCTTTATTGTGGAGGGAGGTAAGCGGTACATTTAAGCATTCAGTTCTGCTTAGAAATGGGGTAAGATGATGGTGTCTCGGTGAGAAACTGTAGAAGTGTTAGACATAGAAGCGTAAACTCCTTGTTTGTCTTAAAAATTTGGATATTCCCATGAAGTCGTCTGAGGAATTTGTTACTGTTTTTTATGTTTCTAGGTATTATGAGTCAGTCTGATAATCAAGGCGTAATTGGTTTACTTATTCACAATGCCGTGGAAAACTATTGATTTTGGATTTTGAACTTGGTGTATATAAGTTGCTGTTGAGGACTATTTTCAACTTAAGTCTGGTGTAGAAGCAGTTGCCTTTTTCATCGGTTTTTAAAATATGTTACTTTGACACTTATATTTGGCGTCATGTACTTGGATGATTAATGGGAAAAAAGGCGAAGTAGAAGCTTAGAGCTTGAATTAATCTTGCCGCTTTTCTCGGTCTTTTCCTGCCGCTGTTTCCTGCTGTTATTAATACGTGTTAATTATGTAGACGAATATGACTCGTACTTGGATGATTAATGGGATAAAAGGCGAAGTAGAATATGATGCCGGGTTAGCTGAATTTTATGAATTCGTAATAAAGAACGTGAAAGACAAATCTAGTATGGCGTGCCCTTGTGATATGTGCCGTAATATTAGGTATATGAGCTTTGGAGATTTAAGAATACATTTAAACAAGACAAATTTTAATCCAAAGTACACTTGTTGGATTTTCCATGGTGAATCAAAAAAATTAGATGGAATAGAAAAAAATGTAGATGTCCAATTTGGGGAGATTGAGAGAGAAACATGCTTGAGTGACGATGAAGAGCCCGATGAGTCTAATTCACTAGAAGATTCGGGTTGTAATATGAATACTGAGGCAGGAGATGGGTGTGACGATATGTCGGATAAATCATGGGGAGATATATTTGGAGATAATGAGCAAGAAGGTATTGTAGATGAAACTGATGAGGATCTTGATGAAAATGATTTGGAGGATACTAGTGTTGTATTGGAGAAATTGAAAGATTCTGAAATGCCTCTTTATAGTAGTTGTAAGCATACTAAATTGGCAGCTCTTGTTAAGTAATATAATTTGAAAGCAACAAATGGGTGGAGTGACAAGAGTTTCACAGACCTCCTGAAATTATTAAAGGACATGCTCCCCAAAAATAATGTACTTCCTGATCGTACATATGAGGCAAAGAAGATACTTAGGGGAATTGGTATGAAATATGAAAAAATCCACGCATGTCCCAATGATTGCATATTATATCGCAAAGGATATGCTAATCTCACTAGTTGTCCAGTGTGTAAGGAATGGCGATACAAAAAGAAGGAGGGGATCCCAGCTAAAGTTTTGTGGTACTTTTCAATAATTCCTAGGTTGATACGATTATTTGCGAATAAAGATGATGCCAAATTACTCACATGGCATAGTACATCAAAAGCAAAATGGGAAGTTGAGACACCCGGCCGATGGGAAAGACTGGAAGTTTATTGATGCAAAATATCCCGAGTTTGGCAAAGAACCCAGAAATCTCCGCCTTGCACTCTCCACTGATGGGATGAACCCCTTTGGAAATTTGAGTAGTCAACATAGTACTTGGCCGGTGTTTTTAGCTATTTACAATTTGCCTCCATATATTTGCATGAAACGAAAATATTTGATGTTGTCTCTATTGATTTCTGGTCCTAAAGAACCTGGTAATGATATAGATGTCTACTTAGAGCCTCTTCTTGACGATTTGAGATTATTGTGGGATGAAGGGATACGAGTGTTTGATGCCTACCAGAATAGTTATTTCAATTTGAAAGCAATGTTACTATGTACTATTTCTGACTTTCCTGCGTATGGTAATCTATCTGGACACACTGTGCACGGGAAAGAGGCTTGCCCCTTGTGTGGAGAAGATGTCGATTCTTGTTATTTGAAGTTTTCTCGTAAGCAAGCGTACTTGGGATACCGTAGGTTCTTGGACCTTGATCATTCATATCGTATGCTACAAAAACCATTTAATGGAAAACCTGAACATCGATCTCCTCCTAAGATATTAACCGGTCATGAAGTATATGAAAGAGTTAAAAAAATTGAGATAACTTATGGGAATAAGGGTTCTAAATTAACGTCTCGAGGATATAAGAAGATGTCTCCTCTTTTTGAAAAACTTCCATATTGGCGTGACCTTTCTATAAGATATTGCTTAGATGTTATGCATATTGAGAAAAATGTGTGTGGCAATATAATCAACACTCTTCTGAATGTTCCGAATAAGTCAAAAGACAACACATCAGCTAGTATGGACATGGTGGATATGAAAATCAGACCTGAGTTGGCACCAGAAAAGAAAGGAACACGATATTATTTGCCTCCGGCTGCTCATACACTTTCAAGAAAGGAGAAAACAGAGTTTTGTGAGTGCTTAAGTAGTGTTAAAGTGCCGGAGGGATATTCTTCCAATATTAGCAGCCTAGTATCAATGACAGATCGTAAGCTTGTTGGTTTAAAGTCTCATGATTGTCATACTTTGATGCAACAACTACTACCAGTGGCTATACGTCCGATTTTACCTAAAAAAGTTCGATTCGCCATAAGTAGCTTTTGCTTTTTCTTCAATGCCATATGCAATAAAGTGTTAGATCCCAAGGAGTTGGAGTCTTTGCAAAAACTAATTGTCACTTCTCTTTGTCAATTGGAAATGTACTTTCCTCCTTCATTTTTCACAATAATGGTGCATTTAACAGTACACTTGGTTAGAGAAATCAAATACCTTGGTCCAGTTTATCTAAGGTATCAATATCCTTTTGAGAGATTTATGAAAGTGTACAAGGATTATACATCTAATAGATATCGCCCTGAAGGGTCTATTGCTGAGCGTGCAATCACGGATGAAGCACTTTTTTATTGCTATGCAGACTTGTCAGATTCTGAGCTACCTGGGATTCCTAAGAATAGGCACAGTGAGTGGATGATGGGCAAAGGTCTTAGGGGTCATGTTCTTCTAGATATGGCAACTGAGAAATGGCATATAGCACATACATAAGTTCTTCATAACGAGGATGAGGTACAGCCGTACATTGAGGAACACAAGGCATTGTTGAAGGCGAAGCATCAAAATAAATCAGAGATGTGGATCGCAAGTGAGCACAATAAGACTTTTAGAGTTTGGTTCAAGGGTCGAGTTATAGAAGACTTGCAACAATATCCTGATTATATTTCTTCTAGATTATAGAGGCTTTGTTTTGGGCCTAAGACTTTTGCATCGTCTTATACTGGTTATGCCGTTAAT
Organism: Silene conica; assembly: GCA_029255685.2. Classification (NCBI taxonomy): domain Eukaryota; kingdom Viridiplantae; phylum Streptophyta; class Magnoliopsida; order Caryophyllales; family Caryophyllaceae; genus Silene; species Silene conica. The sequence continues at coordinate 23,530,889 of CM055313.2, read as the reverse complement.
GGATCCACCTTTTACACTCGTGGGCAAGATGACATGAGCATGATGCAAAATAGTGGTGTTAGTGTAGAGGCAGAAGGCATGCGTTTTGCTAGTTCGAAAGATAAGAAACCAGTTTTAAGTCAAATGCATTCTTATGGATTCATTGAAGAGATTTGGGAGTTAGATTAGACAGATTTTCTAATACCTATATTTGGATGCAAGTGGATTGAAACTAGTAGTGGAGTTCGCAAGGATGAGTTAGGATTCACCTTAGTAAATCTTAATAAATTTGGTCATAAGGAGGATCCTTTTCTTATAGGGACACAAGCGAAACAAGTATTTTATGTCACCGATCCATCGGATAAAAAATGGTCAGTTGTGCTATCTGTAAGAAGTAAGACCACAATGGATAGTTGCGATGACGATGTGGTATTTGAGGGCTTTGATCCTTGTGTACCACATTTAGATGATACGGATATATTCGAGCCTTCTAGTTTATATGTTCGTGATGACCACGACGAAGGGATATGGACCAATAACGAGTCTTCTTCTAAAAAACGCCCTCGCGGTTTTGATGCATGATTAGGTACGATTTATTATTATTATTATTATTATTATTATTATTATTATATTATTATTATTATTATTATTATTATTATTATTATTATTATTATTATTATTATTACTACTACTATAAAATGCTTTTCTTTTTTTTTACTATGGGCAGCAACGACCTGACTTCAGTCCAAGCAACGCTTCAGTCCCATTATAAAATGAAGATTGATGATCTGACCAAGATGTGCTCACAGAATCAAAAGCGAAATGCTGCACAGACTTCAGGCTAATATAGACTAATTTAGTTTTCCTGGTTGTTTATTTTTGCTTAGTGGCAGTATTAGACTCGATGTATGTACATCATCTGCTGAAATTCTTGTAATTGGCTCCATTATTGATGTTTTAATATAATTTCTCACATTTTACCGCTTTTTCATCAGAAGCATTCATCATCTACATTTCTTATATGCTTTCCTATCTTGCATGTTCCAGTGACTTGCTTTCCCTGTTGTGACTTGCTTACCCTGTTTATTTTGTTCAGTTGAACAATGGGCCCGCAAAAACGTAAAAGAAGTCGAAAGAACACCTCTATTGTGGACGCAAGCGGAAAGAAGGGGATATCTTCTCACAAAGGCCGAACTGTTTTAGATATGGCTGCAAGAGATATTAAACAGAAACAACCCATTGAACTTGAGTGGGACAAAAAAGATAAATTGTCGACAGGAAAATATGCATCTAAGTTTAGTTCATGGATAGGCGTGACTGTTCGGGAGAATGTTAGTCCCGCACTGGATAGTTGGGAGGATGTGGATCAACCGACGTTGAACCTTATGCTGAGTGAACTGATGGTATGTTATTTTAACCATGTTCTAAGTTTTGTTTGCTTCATGTTCTAAGTTTTTTTTGCTTCATGTTCTCCTGTCTTCTATTGGTGCTGTTCTGTTTAGTCTAGTATTATGTTGCTTGAGTTTCTTCTGTTGGTAAAATACTGGCTGGTCTGATCAACAACTAGTGACTCTTTTGGATTTAGCCCTAATTAAGGTGCTTGCCTGGCTTCTAATTTCTGTGTACTTGCACACTGAGTTTTACCATTCAAATGCACTGAAGTTTCCTGTTTTGCTGAGTTTTACCATTCTAATTTCTTTTTTGTTGTTTCTTGTAACTGTCTGGTTATGGATATAGTTCAGTGTAGCACACACCAATCAGTACCAATTCAAGTTTTGGTATCAGATGCTGTGTATGTTATATCAGGGATTTTATTTTGCTATCATTTGTGCCAATATATAAGACCCTCTGATGGTTACAACTTTATTTTGCTATCATTTGCGCCTTAACTAAGATTAGTGAAGCATCCTGCTCATCATATTTTTGCTATCATTTGCTATCATATTGGAGAATAAGCAAAACAGAACTGTTTTCATATTGGAACTAAAGTGTCTTAGATAGATAATTGAGAAGTTATTTTTACAGCTATTGACTACTTTGCAACAGTGTTTGGTGAATTTAGTATAAATGCTTAGTTGGGCGAGAGAGGAGTACAAAACAACACTAAACGATAATCTTATGAGTCATATGACCCTTATATTATAACACCAAACATATACTAAACAGACTGCTCCATTATATCTATGATCTCATTCATAATAAGCTCGATCAGGTCTGAGTACTTTGATGCTTGAATAAAGCACATAGTAAATTGTTTTATGTCTAATTGTGGCTGATCCTTTTTCTTATATTAGTTGTTTTGGCTTAATAGGTTACTTGGTCAGTGCCTTGATTGCTATTCGTGTTAGTCTTATTAGGTTGTTATTCGTGTTAGTCTTATTAGGTTGTTATTCGTGTTAGTCTTATTAGGTTGCTATTCGTGTTAGTCTACTGCTATACTAGGACTACCTACACGCTGCTACTCTTACACGCTACTGTCGCTGTAACTACTGTTTTTACTCTACTGCCATGGTGGTAAGATACTGACTAAGTTCCAAAGAAAAAGCGAGAAGTGGCCGACAACCTAGGTTTGGGTCATCACAAGTTTCCTTCTTTTTATATTGGGTCATCACAAGTTTCCTTCTTTTTATATTGGGTCTATAGTCTGGCAAGTTAGAACTAGAAATAGTGGTGAATGATGTTTCTGATTGACTTAATGCTGTGTTTGCTAACAAGGAAATGGAATTCAAATCCAGCTAAGTACAAAATAGCCTATATGAAATTACATCTATTACTATGTCATTCTAATTCTCTATGAACATCTTTATCTCCATTCTCCCTTGTCTCTCTTAGCTTTGCACTTGTTCAAACTTCAATGCTTGTTGCTTACTTCTTTCTTACACTCTCTCTGATGCTCATAGACATGGAATAGGCTCATCGAACTTCTTAGATGAATGGGAACTTCAATATATAGGTTGTTTTCTTTGTTCCGACATGAAGTAACTTTGCAATATACTCCGTATTTAATTATATATGAGAAAAGAATCGTTCATCTACGAGTTTCACGCCATTTTCAGGTCTGAATTCACATCTGTTTTGGGTCTGTTTGGGTCTGAGTTTCACGTCTGTTTTGGGTCTGTACTGGCCTGGTTTTTACGGGTCTGTTCAGGTCCGTTTCTGCGTCTGTTCCTGGTCTGTTTTCTGGTCATTTTTCACGTCCTTTTCAGGTCTGTCTCTGGTCGGTTCCTGCGTCTATTTCAGGTCTGATACGGGTCTGGTACAACGTCTGTTTTCTGGTCTATTTCGAGTCTGTTTTCAGGTCCGTTTTTGCTGACATCGGATTGACACTTACATGTCCTAGTAGACTTAGACCATGCTCATATATGAAGATTCTTGAATTTCTTCTACCACTAATGGTCTCCAATACAACCACGCCAAAACTGAAAACATCGGATTTGATAGAAAAGATCCCTTCATAGGCGTACTCTGGAGACATATACCCGCTGCATCATACACAATATTGCAGTATGAAAGTAAAGAAAACCTCAAACTAAGATAAAGAGGCTTAAGTTCAATAGGAAGAAGAGGTCGAAGTCTGAAATTTTGTGTTCAATACCCGCTGCATCATACACTTTTCGTGTTGGACTCTGTCTAAGGTTGTCTAAACTAATTAAAAGTTTGTTCATATTTCAGGGTGCTTTCCATGTCATTGAAGAGCGTCACGATTGGTGTCTCTAAAAGTTGGCTGAATTATGGAGAAAATGGAAATGCACTTTGGTTCGTGAGTGGATGTATGATGAGACGGGAGCTATCCAGAAGACACCACCACCCTTGTATAAGCAGATTACACAAGATGATTGGAACAAGTTTCTGGCATCTCACACTAGTGAAAAATTCAAGGTAATATTTCTATTTTTGTAGACACGCAAATTATTTCATGATAATATATATGTATATAGTATCTCGTACTATTTTCTTCTCTATATGATTTATGTTATTAGGCGATCAGTGATAAGAACAAGGAGAATGCCTCTAAAAAAAAGGGAAATACTTTGGCTCACGAGCAGGATATCGAGGGATTCAAGTTAAAGTCGTAAGTTCTATGTATTGGTTTCGTTTTTTAGCTAACTTCCAGGTCAAAAGTTGGCATGGATTTTCATAAACTCTCTTCTTTTTTGATAGAAAGAATATTTAGCTGCCAAGGGAAAACCAGTGGAAAAAGTTGATCGATATTTAACTTAGCTAAGGGCTCACAAGTCAGCGAAAAGGGACATGACTGATTATGATAAGGAAGTTGCTTTGAAAATTGTAAGTTGAACATTTTTGTAATTTAACTCGGTTTAATTCAGTTGTTTAATTTATAAGTGCTATTTATTCATTTTTTTTTGCTGCTAAAAACTTAACTAATATTGCTTATTTGCAGGAATCCCTTGAAAAGGATGTTGAGGCTGGTTTCTTTGTGCCCGAAGGACGGGAAGACATATTCGCTAAGGCGATAGGCAAGCCTGAGCATCCGGGCCGTGGGCGAGGAATTCCTAACGGTATTTGCATAACTGAGTATTTTGGGAAGGGACCAAAAAAACCGACAAGAGAAGAGTTGTACGAGAAGATCAATTGCATGCAACTCCAAATTGATGACTTGGAAAAGCTGAAATCAGAGATGATGCAGTTTTGGCTAACTGGTGAGAAGCCAAGTACTAAAGTATTAGACGATTTAATGAACGGAAGAGCATCTATGAGTACCGAGGGTTCTACAAATTCTGCATCACTACAAGTGAGTGAAGAGCCATGCCCATAGGAGACACCCCGAGAGGAGGATTAACAAACACCCAAGACTAATGTTCTGAAGATTCCTACCATATCACCACGGCATGTTGTAAAAGGTTTTCATTAAGAAGGATCTGTAAGCTTTGCATTTAAAACACTATTTAGTTCAAAGTCGATGAAAAAAGTTTTAAAACACTAATCTATCTATGCAGGGGTCTCACAGGCAATCACTCTCACTAAAAGGAGTGCAATCACTACAAGTGACTGAGGATCCACCCGTGACCAATGTTATGAAGATTCCTGGCCCAGTAACACAACAGGTATATATGTAAGCTTTTCATTAAAGACGCTACTTTATAGTAAATGAAAAAAGTTTGAAATTCTACTATAACTTAAATTTTCAGGCTTGGAAAGATTGTGTGCTATCACTGCCAAACAAATCATCGAAGATAGTGGCTTCAGGAATGGTATACCTATCAAGTAAGGACGAATTTGTTTCCATTCATGGCAGTGCCCTTCGTGATGGTTTTAGAAAAGTGTCAATCAAGGAAATCTATTCTGGGTCGGAAAATGTTGATTTACCATTGCCTGTTGGTGATATGATAACATTGACTCATGCTAAGGGTTCATTTATTCAGTGGCCGCAAAGTCATATACATAGTCCTGTTGATAAGGTAACTAAGATTTATTTCTAGCTAGTATAATGATATAAGATACACTGAGAGTTATACCATTTATCAACTTATTTATGCCAACATTTAGATAACCATGAAAAAGAATGATCAAGGAAAAAATAAAGCAGCAGCAAAGAAGTCCAAGCCTCAGAAGTGTTCGCCCTCGATTTCGCCATCTTTTTTCCTTGGAATTGAAGTTAGTCACAATTTTAAGCAAAAGCAGAGGACCATGGATTTGAAGTTATTAGAAACTGAGGCTCGGGTTTTAAAGGCATGTGGGACAATGATCAATGTTCCCATTGATGAACATGTGTTACACAATAAACAAATTTGCTACCTTAGTTATGAGGAGGTTGTTCATTTGTTAGATGAACAAATGATTGGTGCCTCTCACATTACACTCTTTATGAGGTTCGGTCTCTTTGTTTAAGCTGCCCCTTTGTAATCCCATTAGTATATATCTGATAGTATGCAAACTAGTACTAGATAGTTACTATGGATTCTTATTGTTGTAGGTATTTGAGTGATCTTGCCGATAATATGCAAATTACTAGTTACTATGGATTCTTGTGCCCAGAGATAATGTCCTCAGAATCCATTGCTCCGGATGAAAATTATCGATCCGATTATGTTGCTAGGGCAATGACATGTACCGATTGTGGAAAAGGTCGGAAACTTATATTTGCTCCATATGCCCAGGGGTACGTAATTATAAATTTCTTTTCATAGTATTATTATTGATGACTTGATTAATTATTTTATTATTTTTTTGTCAATATTTAAGTTGATATCTTCGTTGTATTTTTCTATAACTTGTAGTAAGCATTGGATGTTGGGCGTGATCAATCCGGCTCAAAGTACAGTCTATTGGTGTGATCCTGCCGGACATACAGAGCCTCGTCAATTTTTCGTGGATACAATTACCCAGTATGTCTAACTTATTTCTGATCTTTTTATTTTGCCTTCATATATTATACCTCCCTTTACTCCCCTGCATTTGCCTTAAAATGTTTCTGTAGGCTAGGAACAAAAGTTAAGCCACCCAAAAGCCATCAATCATAGACCTTAGCTTGTTTTTCTATTATACTTGAAATTAACGCTTCATTATCAACTAAAACTGAATAAATATATAAACCTGGCTATCTATATATACAGGGCCTTTGAGAAAAGGAACTCTATCGATGCACTTGCAAAATATGAGGCCAACGACGTTGTTTGGAAAAAGATTAAGGTACTTCTTGTATACATAGTATATATATATATATATATATATATATATATATATATATATATATATATATATATATATATATATATATATATATATATATATATATATATCTTAACATATTGTTTCTCTTATTAAGTATAGTGCATGTGAAGTATTTATTTATAATATGAGCTCCCCTTTCAGGCCCCTTTGCAGCCTTGTGGTTCCGTTTTATGTGGATATTATATTTGTCGATACATGTTGGACGTCGTCAAAGGAAGATATGTTACTATTACTCCAAATGTACGTATGTTTTTGCTTTTTTAGTTCATCTACTTACTTACCTTTATCATTTTACTTATATAGGAGTCTTGGATAGAATTTTTCTAACCAATTTTTGAAAATTTGTTTGTAGTTCATGCTTAGAGCCCCATTGACATATTCGCTTGAGCAAATTGACGAGGTGAGGGATATATGGGCTAACTTTGCGCTCCAGTTTAAGCTAGCCATGAACGATGATGAAGTTTAGCTTAAGTCGTAGCTAGAAGTTTAGCTTAAGTACATACGTATCTAGAATTTGTGGATCGGAAAGTATGTTGAAATATATGAATGATGTAGTATTTGGAGATTTTTCTCTATATATGGCTAATTTTGGACCTGAATATAGTTGTTGGAGCAATGTTATTGTACGCTATTAGCTATGTAGCTTATTTGCAGGAAGAATTATATATAATAGGCCGGAAGAATTATAAATTAATTTATTAAAAAAAAATAGCAGGTGCAAAGAGAACGGCTATGTTCTCAAGCGTGCTCTATTAATTCAAAAATATGGCGCGAAGTTTGAGCACAATTTGAACAAAGAGAACGGTTGCTTGTTGAACCGTGCTGCAAAGAGAACGGTTATTGTACATAAGAGCACGGTTAGTTTACATAAGAGAACGGTTCATGAGAGAACCGTTCTGGTAAGTGAAACCTAAGAGCACGGTTGAACAGGGCAAAGAGAAAGGTTGTTATACATAAGAGCACAGGATAAGAGAACGGTTCATGAGAGAACCGTTCTGGTAAGTGAACACCTAAGAGCACGGTTGAACCGTTCTCTTAGATAAAGAGCACAGCCAGGGGGAGCACGGTTCCGCCACTCATAGGAGAACGGTTTTTAACTGTCTTCGTATCTATATTTTGTAGTAGTGATTGTTTTATGGTATAAATATTAGTATTTGATAATTGTATGTTAATGATATTATTGGCCTTAGTACATATGTTTAGTAAATTTTATGGTTGTTATTAGTATTATCATTGGGTTAAATTGATATAGTAAATATGTGATGGGTATTGTTATTAATTATATTGGTAATAATATATGGACATGTATTTAATTAGGAACAATGGATTAGTTGATGATATTCTATAATTAGTAAGTCTATATTTAGCGAGTCTATGATTGGTAAGTTTATAATTGGTACGTATAGGAGCATGTCTATCTATACATATATTTACAATGCGTTATAAGTAAGCTAGGAATGTAGATTGTGTGAGTAGAATTTAATATTAAGTAATAATTATAGGAACGGAATTCGAGGTGGAATCTACTAGACGGTGACTGCTTATTTCAGACTGCTATTCCAGGTAGGATACACTTGTACTTCTACTGTGATGTGTTGTTATTGGATGTGGTAATTGAATGTGATGGATGCAAGTATGGTTTTTATAAACATGAGGATTAATGATTGATTATTTTGTTATCATATTCATGAGCATGGATATGCATTGGTTACTGAGAAAGTTTTGAATCAGATAGTGTTCTGATATAAACCCCGGGGTGGTTCTGCAGACCAGGCCTGGTGTCTTATCAACTTTTGAGCTGGTGTTCGGCTACGACCGATGATAGTCTGACGGGAGGTCCGGTATGGCTGGGTGTTTCGGGTTGAGAATGAGATTGAGATTGAGCTCAAGCATATCATTAAATTTGCATATCATCTTTGCTGTACTTATTATTATTGTGTTATCCTACTCAACCACGAGGTTGACAGTGTATTCGTGTTCACCTACGATGATCCGGAATGGGGAGTAGATAATTCAGGTCAAAGACAGGAGAACTAGGACTAGGCGTGGATGAGAGACAAGGATTGGACTTACTTAGTTTTAGATCACCTAGTCTCTTCTATATATAGTTGTACTTTTGCTATAATTCAGTTGTTTTGGAAGACTGGTTTGAACTATACTTGTAACCGTTGCAGTTTAACCTTTTTATAAATTAAAGTACTGTGTTTCTTTCCCTATGATTATCTACTACCCTGGTTTATCCAGGATGGTAACGGTCCTATTTACTCTGGAAGTCCTACTTCAGGCTCCTAGGTAAATGGGGGTGTTACAAAATGACTCGTATATCCTTCAAAGGTGTTGGAATGCGCGCTGCTGACCTATTAGGCCTCGTACATACAGATGTATGTGGACCTATGTCAATCACCGCGAGAGACGACTATATATATTTCATCACTTTCACAGACGATTTAAGCAGATACGGATATGTCTACTTAATGAAACATAAAAGTGAATCCTTTGAAAAGTTCAAGGAATTCTAGGCGAAGGTTGAAAACCAACTGGATAGAAAGATTAAAGCACTACGATCAGATCGTGGTGGTGGGTATCTTTCTAATGAGTTTGATCAACACGTTAAAGACTGTGGTATTGTACTACAGTTAACTCCACCTGGAACACCACAATTGAATGGTGTGTCCGAACAGAAAAATCGAACACTATTAGATATGGTTCGATCCATGATGAGTCACACAGTTGTGACAGATTCATTATGGGGCTTTTCTCTATTGTCAGCTGCTCTTATACTTAACCGAAGTCCGTCTATAGCTGTTGACAAGACTCCAAATGAGATGTGGAAGGGAATGGTCCCTAACTTGTCCTTTATTCGGGTTTGGGGCTGCGAGGCTAATGTCAAGTGGAGACACGAGGATAAGCTCGGCCCGCGATCAGTCAAGACATACTTTATTGGTTATCCAAAAGGAATGTTTGGTCATTACTTCTATTCGCCTACCGAACACCGCGTTTTTGTTGCGGCTAGTGCGAAGTTCTTAGAGAAAGAGTTTCTCGAGAATAATACAAGTAATAGAACCTTCGATCTGTCGGAAGTTCAAGAACCAACTACTGAGCAACCAATGGAGGAAACTGTTCCTTCATCTTCTGTTGCAGTTAGTATTCCTGAGGAACCCAGGAGGTCGGGTAGACACTCCATTCCTCTAGATAGATACATCGGTATGATCGAGGAAATTGACGGAGTTGACGTTTTTCTCTTAGAGGGTAACGAACCCGTAACCTATAAAGGTGCTACGACCTTTTCTAACTCAAAGCTATGGCTTAATGCCATGCAATCCGAAATGGACTCCATGTACGAGAATAACGTATGGGAGTTGGTTGATTTGCCAGATAAGGTACGACCTCTTCAGTGCAAATGACTTTATAAGATAAAGCATTCCATCGAGGGACAACCAGATTCCTAAAAGGCACGACTAGTGGCAAAAGGTTTCACTCAAGTGCAAGGGTTGCACTATGATGAGATTTTAGCACCCGTAGTCATGCTGAGTTCCATTCGGATTATCTTAGCGATTGCGGCATTTCATAACTATGAAATATGGCGAATGGATTTGAAAATCGCCTTCTTAAACGGTTATTTGGAGGAGGACTTGTACATGGTACAACCCGAATGTTTCACAGATCCTAAAAATCCTAAGAAAGTATGAACGCTTAAGCGTTCCATTTATGGACTTAAGTAAGCATCTAGGAGTTGGAATCATCGTTTCGACCAAATGATAAAAAGGAATGGTTTTATTCGATCGGTCAAAGAACCATGCTTATATATCAAGTCGAGTGGGAGCAAGATCGTCTTTTTGGTGTTGTATGTCGACGACATAATCTTGATCGGAAATGACATCCCTCTCTTATCTTTGGTGAAAGTATGGTTAAAGAACCATTTCCAGATGAAAGATCTGGGTGAGGCACAATGTATATTGGGGATCCGTATCTATAGAGATAGATCACGATGTATGTTATCACTGAGTCAAGAGTCTTATATAGATAAGATTCTTGACAGATTCAACATGACCAACTCTAAAAAGGGGTTACTTCCGATGATCTCGGGGGTGCATTTGAGTAAGACTCAGGCACCTAAGACAATTATTTTTAGGATCTATCATGTATGTCATGATATGCACACGTCCAGACGTGGCATATGTTTTGAGTATGACGAGTCGGTACCAAGGAAATCCAGGTGAACCATACTGGATGGCTGTTAAAAACATTCTTAATTACCTAAGGAGAACTAAAGATTGGGTATTGACTTATGGTGGAGGTACTGAGCTTTGCGCAAACGGTTACGCAGATGCTAGCTTCCAAACGGATCGCGATGACTCGAAATCTCAGTCCGGATTCGTTTTTACTCTTAATGGCGCTGCTGTCAGTTGGAAAAGCTCCAAGCAGAGTGTTATTACAGATTCTACTACTGAGTCCGAGTACTATGCCGCTTCGGAAGCAGCAAAGGAAGCTATATGGATGCGTCAGTTCTTACAAGGACTCACTGTAGTTCCTAGTTCGAACGACTCGATCACCATCTATTGCGGCAATAGAGGTGCCATGTTCCAGGCTAAGGAGCCTAAGTCTAGCAACAAATCTAGACATGTACTACGGAAAGCTCACCTCATTCGAGACTACTGATACGTGTCTATTTTATGATGTTTTACATCTATTTTTACACGTATTTGGTCGCTCATTTACTATGTTTTAGCCTTTATTTCCCACAAATTGTGTACCTTCGTATTTTTATGCACTTTTGCAGATTTATGCGGAAAAGAGACGATTTAGCACCAAATCCGTATCCTCAAGTCTTTTACTTAATTAAGGAATAAATGGAAAGTCAACTGGAGTCAAAGTCAAAGTATCCAAAGTCAAAATAAGAAGAAAATAGAAGAAATTCTTCGGGAAGCGGTCGACCGGCCGACATTATAGGTCGACCGACTGACCCTGTTCTTTAATAAAGCCCAAATCTCAAGGAAGGCCAAAAATAAAGGAAGCCCAGCAAGGAGCGGTCGACCGACCCAAATAGTAGGTCGACCGACCACAGCGGAAGCCCAAACGATTCTTTTTCGGAAATAAAATAGAATTAGAGTCTTTAGGAAACTCTAATCTCTTGCCCTATATAATCTAATCTTGTAGTTAGGGTTTGGATCATCCATTATTATTCAGTTTTGAGAAAGATTCAAGAATTCGGTTATTTATTCAGTTATTATCAAAGTTTGTAATCTTTCAATAATTCCCAAGCATTGAATAAAGTTAGTTTCTTTCTGCCCTAATTCCAAATTGTGGTAATTACTCTTTTTTTCTTGCTTTATTATCGTTCTTGTTTTTATTACAATTGTTGAGTTAGAATCCCAAGCTTTATTGAATCTTACATGTTTAGATTATTTACCATGTTTACCATGTTTAATCCCGTTTTCATATTCATCTTAACAACCATGAGTAGCTAATTTTCATATGTTAGGATGTAGGGGATAATATGCATAGGTAAATAAAATTCGAAAGACCGACCTGTAGCAGGACCACGGTCGGCCGACTGGAATAGCTGGTCGGTCGACCGAGGCCGTGGTCGGCCGACCGGAGTAGCTGGTCGGTTGACCACTCGCGTATGTTTTCTTATTTCGTCTTTTCTTGTTAATTATAATATCCTGCAATGAGACCAATATGAGACTTGTAGGATGTTAGTAATGACCTACCCAAGATTGAAAGATACGGGAAGGGCATTAGTTTACACCTTAAGACGGATAGGTTACTAAAGGCTGAAAGGTATGTGACCTGGAGTTTAGGAATCACCCTTATTGTTGACACCCAATAATTGTGAGACCTAGGAACTAATAGCATAGGCCGAAAGGAGCTATTAGGTATCATAGACCGAAAGGATATGTTACACCCCTTATGCGACTGCAATACATGTTGACCTTAGGATTAATATTACCTTAGCTATTTATTACCCAAACATCCTAGCATCCCTTTTTATTATATTTTATTCTCGTCTTTTAATTCTTGTTTTATTTTAATCTCTGCCTTAGATATAGTAATCAACCAATCAAACCCCCAAAATTGTTACTTTAAACATTGACCTTAAACAATAAACACTCCCCACCTCTCTGTGGTTCGACCCTTGACTTTCACTACCTATAGTTTAAGTTTAGGAATTATAAATTTATCTTTGGTACCCTCAACGACGGGCATCAAATTTTGGCGCCGTTGCCGGGGAGGTGACGCCAGTGTTTATTGTTTTTGTTTTTGTTTCCCTTTTGTTTAAGGAACTTTTTGTTCCTTAAACCTTCTCACTTTTTTCTTGTAGTTTCCGTCTTATGCGCAGGTCAGTTCAAGGAGAACTCCTACCACTTGACCTCGAAATTGAGAGGACTCTTAGAGAAAGAAGAAAGCAACTTCTAGCAAATCAGGAAGGAGGTTCACCATCTTCCTTATTTCAAGAAGACTTATTCGAACAACCATCATTACCATCTTCACCAAAAACACCACCTTCACAACCAAATTCACCCATCAATCCACTTTCACCAAAAACACCACCTTTTACCTACTTTCCAGTTTTCCAAAAAGAGGAAGAAAACATGACAGAAGAAGCTACTATTGCCAGTCACTCCATGCCTCAGGCAAAGGACCTACACAAAGGGTTCACTTTACCTGCAGGTACTGGGAAGCCATTCGAGGCCAAGCCTGCCTATATTACTATGGTTGAAAGAAACCAATTTGGAGGCTCGGCCAATGAGGATGCTGCTAAGCATATTGAAATCTTCACAGATTACATATGCTCTATAGCACCCCCAGAAGGAGTGACGCAGGACCAGATTAAACAAACCATGTTTATCTTCTCCCTTAGGGACTCTGCGAGAGAGTGGTACAGAGATCTTGACCGCACTGCTGCGGGAGTCACGGATTGGAACACCTTAGCCTTAGCCTTCTACAGAAAATACTATTCTGCATCAAAGACTAATGCTTTAAGAGCGCAGATCACTAATTTCAAGCAAGGTCCCAATGAAGATTTTAGCGAGGCGTGGGACAGGTTCAAGAGACTTGTTCGATCCATACCACATCACGGATTCGAACAATGGTTTCTTTGCAACCAGTTCTACAATGGCCTCTACGATGACAACAGGGCCTATCTAGATGCGGCAGCTAATGGGAGATTCCAAGATAATTCAGGAGAGACTAAGGGTCTCAAGTTAATAGAAGATGTTGCTGTGCACCGTGCTGAGCATGGTACTTCCAGAGGAAATCAGAGGAAAAATGAGTACAACCTGTCAGCAATTGAGGCCTTGATGGCTAAGTTAGAAAAATTTGAGGCTGCAGGAAAGCTCGATCTTGGGAGTGGAAGTAAGGGAGGAATTTACCAAGTGAACGCCGTTCAGGACGGACCCTTCGCTTGTGAAAGGTGTGGTGGAGAAGGGCATGTGTCAAAATTCTGTACTTCATCTAATGAAACATGTTCCGCTTTTCAGCATTACCGTGGGAACAATTTCTATGACCCAAATAACAATAATGTCCATCCCAACTTGAGGTGGACAAGCCAGAATGTTCAAAACCCACAGCACATGCAACCTCAGCAAAATTCCACCTATGTACCCCCACATAAACAAAATTTCTAAAGACCACCTTTCAACCCTCAACCACCTTCTAATCCACCACCCAACACAGATGCTCTTATCCAAAATCTTATTGGGTTGGTACAGAAGGAGTCACAGGCTAGAGAGGCAGGAATGAAGATGTTAGAGTCCCAGATTGCTCAAATTGCGAGCAAGAATGATACTAGGGCTCCGGGTCAACTTCCGACCAAGCCAGACCAGAAAAAGGAGACTCTAAACGTCGTAACCTTAAGAAGTGGAGCCAAGGTGGGGGCTGAGAAAGAAAAACAGGCGAGTAGCAGCGAAGGCGGTCGACCGACCGAAGTTTCTGGTCGACCGACCACAGATCAGGACCCGAAAATTTTGCCTGAACAGGAGACTGGTCGACCGACCGAAGTTTCTGGCCGACCGACCACTGAAGCAGAACCCGAAGTTCCCTTTCGTCCAGATTTGCCAAATAACTTGCGGGATTTTCTTTTCCGGGGTGACAAGACCCCCAGGTTTCTAAAAAGGGCTGCAAATACTGAGTCCTCAGCTGCACCTTTTCCAGAAAGACTCGTGCCTTCAAAGGATCAGGTATCTTTTGACAAATTTAAGGATGTGATTCGTTCATTAAATGTTCAAGTCCCATTTTTAGAATTAGTTCAACAAGTTCCTTCCTATCTTAAATTTATGAGACAGCTTTTGTCAAGAAAGAGGTCTCTAGAAAAGGTAGAGTCGGTGGCCCTCACTGAAGAGTCATCTAGCTTTCTGTCTCATGTCATAGCCCCTCATAAACTAGAGGACCCTGGTAGTTTTTCTGTCCCCTGTAATATAGGAACCTTCCCAGTTAAGAAGGCCTTGTGCGACTTAGGTGCTAGTATAAGTGTCATGCCCCTACGCGTTGCCTTAAAACTAGGAATGACCGAATTTGCAGCGACCAGTATGACAGTCCTGATGGCGGATCGCACATCTATGGAACCTATAGGGGTGTTGGAAAACATCCCTGTCCGTATTGACAGGTTTTTCTTCCCAGTTGACTTTGTAGTTTTGGACATCCCAGAGGATGCCCATATACCTATAATTCTAGGAAGACCTTTCCTTCACACCGCAGGTGCCATTATAGATGTAGGCACTGGGACTCTAACCTTCAAAGTAGGCAAACATTCTATTATCTATGGCCTATCTTATAGGAAGAAGGATGCTATGACCCCCATCACATGTAATGCTATCACTTCTGAAAAGAAGTATGAGGTCATCACTACTTCTCCCACTTTATTACCTGTTCCTGTATCTGTTTTTACACCTCCGCCCCAGATTGGGAGCAATAGGGAGGGCACTTCTATTATGACTATTGCAGGAACTGGTTTGGGGAAACCCAAAGTGAAGGAAGCCATCGTCCAGAGAGGAGGAATGGGATGCCTAAGCTATGAAGAGGATGAGGATCCAGACGTCGTGGATATGGAGGAGAAGAAGAAGAGGAGGAAAGCTCAAGAGGAGAGACCGTCGCATATGCTTTGCGACGGCGGAAAGAAGATGTGTTTTGCTACTAAAGCAAAAACCGTGGAGACTACGGCATGTCGTCAGAAGCCGTGGTCGGATATTTTCCGCATCTTTAGCGGATAGTTGTTTTAGTTGCAGTTTTTAAGACAATTTATTTTTTGTTGTGTGAGACTTTTTAATTTTGTTTGCTCGTAGTTTAGAACCTTTCCTTTATGTTTGAGTAGTTAAGACTTTAGAATCGTTTTTGGCATCTCGCGCATTGTTGGGCGCGCGTACTTTCTTGCTTTTTCAGGATTTACGAAGAAACGAAGACCTCCAGGACACAGAGGGTCGACCGACCAGAAACATCAGTCGGTCGACCAGAGTTGCTGTATCGCAAGATTTTCCGTAATTCACAGGAGGTCGGTCGACCAGAAATATCAGTCGGTCGACCTGCTCTCTGCTGCGGTCTTTCGTTTCTCTCCCTTGGAAATCATGAAATTGACTTGGTTACTTGAGTGGCACTGCTGGCCACCAAAACCTCCCAGCTTACGCTAGTTTGGGGAGGTTTTTCTCATGCGCTTCAAAATCCAGTGAGTTCTTTCCAGTTTTTCCTTAGTTTTATTTTCGCATCTTTTCTTTAATTTTCTGAAACCTTTACTTAGGCTAATGCACAATGGGGACATTGTGCGGGTTGGTTTGGGGAATGGTTTCGTGTTACATGCATTGCATATTGTCACACGTTTACTGCATTTCTGTCTTGCATCGTTCTTTTCTTTATTTTCCTTATATATACAAAAATCCAAAAAAATTATAAATCCAAAAAAAATTAAAAAATTCAAAAATTCCAAAAAATGCACGTTTATTTTAGCATATAGGTCGAGTCGGAACGAAAGTATTTCAAGGATGATTTTGCTTTCTTACATATTTATGCCTTTACCTTGCCTTGTCAACTTGTTTTAGTATGAAAGTCTTTTGCATATCTACGAGTTTTTGTCAACTTGCATATCTTGAGACTTGACTTATACCTTGGCAGCCTACTATACATTCTGAGTTTTAGAGCCTTATTCCTGGTTTCATTCTTAAACCAGCTGTCTAGGATGTGAGTAGTACTCCCCTTGAAACATGTTACATCAATATGCATAAACATGAACTTGAATTGCTATATACTTGTTTTACTTTCTCGTTTTGTGAGTCTTGATACGTGCATTTGGGATCCCCTTTCTCTTATTTACCCATAAACCTTACACAGCCAAAATTGCCTTTTTATTCCCCCAAACTACATCTCATACATAGCTTACCCTTCAAAGCTAGTATTTGTGGTCTTTGGTTTATTTTTTGAGGCACCTTGGTTTGTATGCTATCATGAGCAAAAAGAGAAAAGAAAGAAAGAAAGAAAAGAAAAAGAACAAGAAAAATTCAGAAAAAGAAAGAAGAAAAAAAAACGAAAAAAAATCCGGGAAGTACAGAGCCAGTCGACCGACCGCTTCAATAGGTCGGCCGACCACCTGGCATCATCAAGTTCAAAATTTCGTTCCAAAAATCCCTTTCTTTTATATGTTATCACTCCCGTGCTTCATTCAAAAATATTTGGGAGTCCTTTCTTATATTTAATGTGAGAGTTGTGCCACAAAAAAAGCACCTTCTTAATATCAAAAAGTTGTGAAATATGTTGTTGGGAATCGGTTTTACTAGCTTGGCTACTAACCCCACAAATCCAAAAACATCTTAACCACTTTTTACCTTTTACCTCACATATCTTTCATTACCTCAATTGCATGTATCTAGGCCACTTAAATGAGATTGTTGTACAAAGTTGTAGAATTCCTGTTCATGTTAGATTGCAGGCATGTTTTCATGGGTCGCAGTTAGGTGAGCGTCATTACAAATTTACTTCTTCCTATCTTTTACATATACTCACCCTTTGCTTCATGAGTGTCTCGAGCGTACCGCGAGAGTCCATGGTATAAGTCTCTATAGTTTCTATTTTTGCAAGTTTGACAACACCATAACTCGTTTGCATGATTTAAATACTTTCTCATTTTGTACTTGGTATTGGTCTAGGCTAACATGTAAATTTCGCTCTGAGATTGAAATCGTTCCATTAGTTAAGATCGAGTCTATTTCTTGCTTGAGGGCAAGCAAGGGTTTGGTTTGGGGAATTTGATACGTGTCTATTTTATGATGTTTTACATCTATTTTTACACGTATTTGGTCGCTCATTTACTATGTTTTAGCCTTTATTTCCCACAAATTGTGTACCTTCGTATTTTTATGCACTTTTGCAGATTTATGCGGAAAAGAGACGATTTAGCACCAAATCCGTATCCTCAAGTCTTTTACTTAATTAAGGAATAAATGGAAAGTCAACTGGAGTCAAAGTCAAAGTATCCAAAGTCAAAATAAGAAGAAAATAGAAGAAATTCTTCGGGAAGTGGTCGACCGACCGACATTATAGGTCGACCGACTGACCCTGTTCTTTAATAAAGCCCAAATCTCAAGGAAGGCCAAAAATAAAGGAAGCCCAGCAAGGAGCGGTCGACCGACCCGAATAGTAGGTCGACCGACCACAGCGGAAGCCCAAACGATTCTTTTTCGGAAATAAAATAGAATTAGAGTCTTTAGGAAACTCTAATCTCTTGCCCTATATAATCTAATCTTGTAGTTAGGGTTTGGATCATCCATTATTATTCAGTTTTGAGAAAGATTCAAGAATTCGGTTATTTATTCAGTTATTATCAAAGTTTGTAATCTTTCAATAATTCCCAAGCATTCAATAAAGTTAGTTTCTTTCTGCCCTAATTCCAAATTGTGGTAATTACTCTTTTTTTTTTGCTTTATTATCGTTCTTGTTTTTATTACAATTGTTGAGTTAGAATCCCAAGCTTTATTGAATCTTGCATGTTTAGATTATTTACCATGTTTACCATGTTTAATCCCGTTTTCATATTCATCTTAACAACCATGAGTAGCTAATTTTCATATGTTAGGATGTAGGGGATAATATGCATAGGTAAATAAAATTCGAAAGACCGACCTGTAGCAGGACCACGGTCGGCCGACTGGAATAGCTGGTCGGTCGACCGAGGCCGTGGTCGGCCGACCGGAGTAGCTGGTCGGTTGACCACTCGCGTATGTTTTCTTATTTCGTCTTTTCTTGTTAATTATAATATCCTGCAATGAGACCAATAGGAGACTTGTAGGATGTTAGTAATGACCTACCCAAGATTGAAAGATACGGGAAGGGCATTAGTTTACACCTTAAGACGGATAGGTTACTAAAGGCTGAAAGGTATGTGACCTGGAGTTTAGGAATCACCCTTATTGTTGACACCCAATAATTGTGAGACCTAGGAACTAATAGCATAGGCCGAAAGGAGCTATTAGGTATCATAGACCGAAAGGATATGTTACACCCCTTATGCGACTGCAATACATGTTGACCTTAGGATTAATATTACCTTAGCTATTTATTACCCAAACATCCTAGCATCCCTTTTTATTATATTTTATTCTCGTCTTTTAATTCTTGTTTTATTTTAATCTCTGCCTTAGATATAGTAATCAACCAATCAAACCCCCAAAATTGTTACTTTAAACATTGACCTTAAACAATAAACACTCCCCACCTCTCTGTGGTTCGACCCTTGACTTTCACTACCTATTGTTTAAGTTTAGGAATTATAAATTTATCTTTGGTACCCTCAACGACGGGCATCAACTACGTGGAGCAAAAGAAGATAGTGATAGACAAGATTACGACAGATGACAACATCGCAGATCCTCTCACTAAACCATTAAGACATGATAAACATGAAGGGCACGTCATTTCAATGGGAATTAAACGTGTTCCTGAGTTGTATTAGTACTTTTGTGGATTGGATATTGTATCTATTTCATATACTTTATATAACACCATCGATTTTGTTTTATATTTTGTTTTTCATGTGGATTGTACAGACAACATTGAACACCACAAAGTGAATTGAATTACATTATATTTGTTTTTGTCCGTAATCGCCTACACGAGCTGAGAAATCTGGCAATTATTTGTGGCGTCGATTGATGGTGGGTTCAATAAACCATAAGTCAAACCGTTGACTGATCGATCACGGATACGAGATTATAACGATAACTCGTAGGACATTTTCGTGATGACGCAATGGAGTCCTAAATGTTAATGAACATTCGGTGTCGGGTCATGGATAGGGCGTCCATCGTGTTCCTTGAGTCGATTCTTTTGACTGTCGACTGTTTCTTGAGATAAAAGGCAGTTTTGGGTGACTTTGATTTCTTTCTCACTAGCTGACTGTAACTGAGGCTAAGCAGATTTTTTTTGGGTCATTTCATACTGTGCTTACATCTGCAAGATTCGAGTTGAAGGAAATATCCACCCCTTATCAGGTTTTAATATTTCTCAGGGTCACTCGAGGAGTAGTAACTGAAATGCTTGGCCAAGCTCGAATAATGATTCGTTATCAGTTGAGTTACTCTCTAGTCGGGGAAACCACTCTTGATACAGATCGCTTATAAAATACGACCTTTGTGAATACAGCTTTGCAAATTGTTTTACATTGAGTGAGAGAAATTTAATTGGATATGAGAATCGGTTATCGCACATACACTTGTACGTACAAGTGGGAGATTGTTGGAGCTAGTGTCCTCAAAAGTTAGTGCCACAACACGTATAAATATCTTATAGGAACACAGAGTATACTTTGTATTTTAGCCAGTTGATTCACATTTATCAATAACAGTTGGCTTGCAAGAAAGTTTGACGTTATTGTCATACAGATGGCGGTAATCAACTGGTCCCTAAGAGTTACACCTAAAGGATGGAATCTGAGAGATATGATCAGATGAAAATGTAATCATATTGATACCCTATACGACAAAACGGTTAGTCAAAGTAATGATGATATAATTATTTAATACTGATTAGATAATATTAGCTAAAACGAATTAAAAAGTTACTTCGTAATTAAATGTAAAATGTTATATTTAATTAGTGTGTAATGAAATTATTTAATAAAGATTAAATGATTTAGTTGAATATAAACAATTATATTTAATTATTAAATTATAAATATACGATATTTATAAAATAATCATTACACACAAGAGAGGATAATAACCGATTTTATGCAATAAATAAAATCGGTTACTAGGAACCGAAACGGATAGAATTTCGGTCTGATTAAGTTGGTCAGTTGTCGTGAAGTGATGTAGATAGAACCAAATACAGATTTGGGGAATCCTAGTTGATGTCTAATAGCAAGGTTGTTTACAGCTATAAATAGAACATTCACTCTGCACTTAAAGGGCACGAGTTACACGACTACTTTCCTCCTCCTCTCTCTCTCTCTAGCTTTCATCTTACACAAAATTAAAGGTAATTTTGCAGTTTGTAGCTTAAGAAAGGGTATTTCTCAGGATATCTTGGGTGTAACTATTAGGAGGATATCTGTTTTGATATCTGATCTTAGGCCTTTGCAAGGACAGAAGGTTAATTCTTAATCCCAATCTTTGTATCTTGTTCTTCGTTTATGACTATAAATCGTACCTTATAAATTCGTTATAACCCTGCATATAAAGAATTGGGAATATATATACAGATATTTTCCCACACCCAATGGATCTAGAATGTGTCTTAAGTAAAATGAACCCAAGTTTTAGGTCGTACAGCTACCGCGAAGGTTCGGGAGACGTCCCGGAACCGCGAAACTTGTTTACCCCCTTACACTTGGCCACTAAGGGTAGAATAGGATGTATGCATGTGTAGTGTTTAGATGTTAGTGTTTTAAGTGATGTGGTGTAATATCGGCAAAGGTGAAATAAGTTTACGGATGGTTACTGTGTTATGTGACTCGGTCGAGTGGGGAATACTCGACCAAGCGGCAGACACTCGATCAAGTAAGAGGCAGTCGGCCGAGCGTGAGGTACTCGACCAAGTATGAGATTCTCGGCCGAGTAGGTGATGATAGGCCGAGTCTGAGGAACTCGACCGACTAGGGGTAACTCGGCCGAGTGTCAGGCACTCGACCGAGTGGCTAGGACTCGGTTGAGTGTGGTGTAATAGACCGAGTTGCAGATGTCAGTAACTGTTATTTCTTCGTTTTGACTTTTTGTTTAATGGTCGTAGGCGGCGTGCTTACGTTTTCTTCCTTATTCTTATTTATTATCCGATGGCCCCCAAAAGATCAACTCCTCCGAACCTACCACCCAACACAACTCTGGCTATGATCCGGGCCGCATCGAAAATGGCCCAGATGATTGAGAGTCATGAGACCCTGACTATTGCAGTCAGAAATTTCGATAGAGCTCGTGCCCCACAGGAGAACGCCTATGATATCAGTAACGTTATGGCCCGTCAAAGGCCTACTATGTTCAATGGTGTAGGGACACCGGGTCTGCTGGAGGAATGGTTGCGTGAGATAGATAGTGTATTTGAGGTAGTCAACTGTCTGGACGACCTCAAGGTTTATCAGGCTGCATTCTATCTGCGCAGCGTAGCTGGGGATGGTGGGGTCGTGAAAAGGGGAAAGCTCGTGACTAGTTCGAAGAGATGGGCAGGAATATGTGTCATGGGAATCCTTCAAGGCTTCTATGCGACGTGAGTTTGTGCCGGAGCACGTTCGTAGTAGGTTAAGTGTTGAAATCGACAACCTTCGGATGACTGAGGAGATAGCGGTTTCCGAATACTACATCAAGTTCAATGACTTGGCTCGTCAGGTAGAGGAGATGGAGATGACTCCTCAGGCTCTTGCGCTGCGACTCGAGAAGGGGTTGATTGTGCGGATCATGGAAAGATTGCCTGGGGGAACAGCTTCTGACCTCAAGGAGGTCTATGAGAGAGCAGGACATGTAGAGAGACTGGTTGATCTGGTCAAGGAAGCTAGGGAGAGGGGTGGTGAGAAGAGGAAATCGGAAGGAGAGAATGTTAGGACTGGACTGAAGAAAGAGAATTTTAGTCAGGGCCGTTCTTGCTCTACAGGTGGGACCGGTATAGGTGCTGGGGGGAAAAGAGGTCGCAGCTACAGCGACACCCATGTGACCAAATGCTTCAATTGCGGCGGAACACGACAAAAGAGATTTGAGGGCAAGAAGTTTGTGGGGAGGCAGCTACCAGTGACCTTCTCAACCTTCCCAGATCTCTGGGAACAGTCGTCCAACAAGTTGGTAGGGTAACCAGAGTAAGCAAAACTACGGTGGATACAAGTATACAACCGTCAAGGAGACTATCAGAAAAGTCATACTTGAGGAATGGGGGTCCGTTGATTCTTTGCCATGTGAGGGATACCCGAGCTGAGGAGGTGACGGCTGAGAGCATTCCAGTGGTAGAGGAGTTCAGGGATGTGTTTCCAGAGGAAATTCTGGGGTTACCACCCAAGAGAAATATCGATTTCAGTGTAGAGCTAAAGCCGGGAACGGGACCTATATTTCAAAGGCCCATTACCGGATGGGTCCGAAAGAGTTGGAAGAGCTAAAGAAGAAATTAAATGATTTCCTAGAAAAGGGGTACATCCGCCCTAGTGTATCACCTTGGAGAGCACCCGTTTTGTTCGTGAAGAAGAAGGATGGGAGTCTAAATTTGTGCATTGATTATCGAGAGCTGAACCATATGACGGTGAAAAACTGTTACCCGTTGCCGAGGATAGATGATTTATTTGACCAGATTGACCGGAGCCGGGGTATTTTTGAAGATTGATTTGAGGTCGGGTTACCATCAGCTGAGGATCAGAAATAGTGATATACCGAAGACCGCCTTCAGGTCTAGGTATGGTCATTATGAGTACGTCGTAATGCCGTTCGGGTTGACTAATGCGGCGGCCGTGTTCATGGATTTGATGAACCGCGTATTTAGTCCACCCCCTTGTGACCGATAAGCGGACCTTAGAACAGATATCTTGCCTCCCTGTGGATTCGTCCCGACTTCCCTAGCTGTATTAGTTTAGGCCAGTTGGTTTATCTTTGATAGGTATACGACACCCCTGTCAGAGGCTAAGTTGGATAAGTTAGCTGCCACATTTGACCAGTGGGATAAGCATAATGAGGGAGGTCAATAAACGGTTCACCTATTGCAAAGACGTGAAAATATGTTGTGTGAGAGATGTATGGTCCATCGAGACACTTCACTATTGATTGTCTCGTAGAAAAAGAACAAGTCTTCTCATTTCAACAATTCCGGCAAGGAGGAGGCTACTTTAATAAGAACAACGTCCACCCTAACTTGAGGTGGACCAATCAAAATGTGGTGAACCCAACTCCTCCACCACCACAACAGAGTTATGTCCCCCTCACCGCAATCAGTAAGGCTATCAAAAAACCCAACAATTTCAGCCGTCACAAGTTAGTGCCTCTTCATCCGGAGGCAATTCAGAAATAAGTGAGCTCAAGTCAATGGTTCAAACATTGGCTTCTCAAATGCATAAGAGTGAGAAATCTAGAGATGCGTCGATCAAGTTGCTTGAGTCGCAAATCTCTCAACTAGCGGTTATACAATCGTTGCGGCAACCGGGGCAACTTCCGTCCCAAACTGAGCAAAGGAATGAGACCATTAACATGGTCAGATTGAGGAGCGGACGCACTTATGAGGGGCCAAGTGATGGGATTTCTGAGCAGAAAGGTGCGGAAGTCGGTAAAGAAGAAGCTGTAACCGGAGAAGTATTCGATCGAGCAAGTGACAGAGCTTGATCGAAGGAAAGTTTTGAGGATTCACTCTATCGAGCAACTCCCAGAGTTCGATCGAGTGAGGTTGATAACCAGGTCCTCGATCGAGCAGTACCACTTGCTCGATTGAGCAATGCAGAAGTTGAGATCACTCGATCAAGTGATATGTTGGCCAAAAGCACTCGATCAAGTGTTATTCAGAGAAGAAAACTTGCGAGAGAAAAAAAGAAGGCAGAATATGAGAAGCAGACTGGGGATCGTTACATCGATTTCAGAAATGTTCCCTACCCGTCGAGGCTAGTTGAAAAGGAGTTCGTTAGATTCTCGGATACTTTGCAAGAATTAAAGGTTCACGTGTCGTTTTTGGAGCTACTTTTAAAGGTACCCTCCTATCTTAAATTCATGCGTGAGATCTTAATGCGAAAGAGAAATGTAGATGTTGCTGAAACCGTTGCTTTGATGGAGGAATGCTATGCGTTCCCTCCAAAATAAGAGTCCATTGATGGCCGGAATTTTCCGTCACTACCGGCATCAAACAAATTTATAAACCCGAAAGCAAGTAGTATCAAGTTCGGGGTCGAACACGAAGATGGTGGGGATAATTGATTAGTTAGGTTCTAATTAAAGTCTAAGTCGGGGTAATAGATTGGTTTATGAAAAGATGACTAACAACTAAAGCGTGTTGATATTTCCTGGGCATTCATATTCGAGGCATTCATGTTCCAAGTTAATGTTCTGGTTAATGTTTTGTTAATATCTGTGTTCCAAGTTCGCATGAGTGGGTTTGGTTATCACCTGATTGTGGGTGAACTTCGGGACGAAGTTCATTTTAAGGGGGAAAGACTGTAATAACCCGTTTTTCTTTAAACATAGTTTTTATGGGACCACGATATTTTATTCGTAGCCATCGTTTTGTTACTCGTAACTCTTGGTTGTATTGTTATATGAGGGTTTGTGTATTTAGAATTTGTGTTACTAGTGTGGATTCCGATTCTGTTGTGTCTTATTGAGTTGTCGCATCCTTGGACCTTGACTTGTGGGTGAGTAACTTAGAGTTATTTCTTTAAATATTGAGCAGACCCTCTAAGGGAATATCTGATAGTAATGATATCGAAATCGAGATGAGAACTGGTCTTTGGTACCGAGTTATAAGTTATCTGGTTGTAGTGCCATATGGTGTTTATGGTCCAGTGTGACCTTGATGATTGAGTTGTAGTATGAGTCTGAACTTATATTCGACAATGATAATACTTGGTTACTTAGAGTGAGTTTTATGAGATAAGATAATGGGTAAGACCGAAGAATGTGCTGGGAACTCTTATAATGGGGTTACGAGGACGTAACCATGTTTTAAAGGGGATAGGATCGTAAAATCTCAACTCTTTATGATATGGCTGGTTGTTATGACTTGGCTAATTGGTATGTTGTAATTGTTTGCATATATTTGATAACCCTGATGCGTATGTTATGCACCATATCGTGATTGTTGAAGTACCATGTGCTACAGTGTGTGTTAAACTTTGGGGACAAAGTTTACTTAAGGGGGGATAGAATGTGACATCTAGCGCTTCTTAAGCGTCTCTTGTGATTGTTCATGCTTGCTAAGTGTTTCTTTAGCGTTATGGGGTGGTGAACTTCGGGACGAAGTTCATTCTAAGGAGGGAAGACTGTAATACTTCGTGTTTCACCTTAATATTATTTATTATATTAGCGTGTTGATATTTCCTGGGCATTCATATTCGAGGCATTCATGTTCCAAGTTAATGTTCTGGTTAATGTTTTGTTAATATCTGTGTTCCAAGTTCGCATGAGTGGGTTTGGTTATCACCTGATTGTGGGTGAACTTCGGGACGAAGTTCATTTTAAGGGGGAAAGACTGTAATAACCCGTTTTTCTTTAAACATAGTTTTATGGGACCACGATATTTTATTCGTAGCCATCGTTTTGTTACTCGTAACTCTTGGTTGTATTGTTATATGAGGGTTTGTGTATTTAGAATTTGTGTGCTTCGTGGGGTTCGAACAGTAGATCAATAGGGGTTCGAGTTTGGGCCTTGGTTTTCGTGAAATAAGAGAAAAGAAGCCCACACTAGTAACACAAACACACGCTGCAAACACCCTTACAGCCGTCGTATATAACAGCCTTTCCTCACCCATAAACCCTACCCTAATACAAGTTTTATCACATAAATCCCTAGCCGTCACGTCAGGGAAGGAAGGGAGGCTGAGCATGGTGGTTGTAGGCTAGCGTACGGTGTTCGAGTTGGCTCTTAAGGACGGTATGTCACCACACGACCTGTTTATGTTATAGTTTCATCTCATGATTTCTGTAATTCGTAATTCGTTTATCTTGGTTGTTTCTGCATAAGGTTATACTAAGTGGTGTCAGGATCATATAAAGAGTAATGGGATGGGGTCGTTGGTGGTTAAAGGCGGTCGTGGAAGGCGGTAGATGTGGCAATAAGAGTCGTGAATTACTCTTTTTTACGTACTCTGTTTTGACGCGTGTTTTTTTGTATGCTCTTTTAAATTCGGTTTGTGTCGAGGTCTGTGAGTTTTTCTTATGGGTTTTCGCGTGGGTGTTTAGTTGGCAGTAGGGTAACGTCGGGGGTGGTAGTCACGGTGGGTAAGAGGGTCGGTTCACGGCGGTGGAGGACGGTTAAATGGGGCTGTCAGAGAAGTATATTTGTAATGTTTGTCGTTCTGGGTTGTAACTCGTGTACTGGGGTGTTGGGGGTGGTAATATCGTTGACTCGGGGGAGGTCGACACGATATTACCATCGTGTCTTACGAGGCTGGAGTCTAAGGAAGGTCCTGGTGGTTGAGTCGGGGCTAGTCGGTGGTGGTAGTGGAGTCGGTGGGGCTGAGTTCTGGGTCTGGTCAGGAGGCTAAGAGGGGAACCAGGCCTGGTTTAGGCTCTGGTTCATCACGGTTGTGGGAGTCGAGCAGGCTGGTGGTGGTCACGGTGGCACCACGCGGCACGGGGTATGAGGCTAGGTGGTTAGGGGCGTTAGTCGCGGCTTAAATATGTGGGTGTAGGGGCTGTTTTGGCCGTGGGTTGGTTCGGGAAAAAGGGGTGAGTCGTGTGTCCTTTTTGGATGTTATTATTATTATTATTATTATTATTATTATTATTAATATTATTATTATTATTATTATTATTAATATTATTATTATTATTCCATATTGTTTTATCATTATCACGGTTCACATTTATTTGTAAGAGTAGTGGTGTTGTTATTAATTTCCCATGGGTTGTATTTGTACGATATATACTAGTTATGTTATTACTGTCTATATATAGTGAGTTTATAATTAGTAAGTTAGTTGACAAGTGATAATTTATATGAATAAGGAGTTCATGATAATTGATGTAAGTTTGGATAGGGTCAAGTAATTTTAGTAATGCGATTGTATGGGTAGAAATTGATATTCAATACTCATTATAGGAACTGAGTTCGGTTGTTCAAGGTGGAACATTTCTAGCGGCTGTTCGGTTGTCATTCTGCAACTCCAGGTAGGGGAAATATATTATGATTCATGTTATGACATGAAATGTGTAAGTGTTGCTTATTACGAGTTTGATATAATTGATTGTTACTGTACTGTGGATTGTATTATTATTATTGATCACTGTGGAGATCGGGAGGTGTGAAATGGGTCTTGTGATATGGGTTTTGTGATATTGGGTCTTCTGATATGGGACTTGTGATATGGCCATGGGAGGTGCGGTGTGATGGTGGTGTGGTGTGATGGAGGTGTGGTGATTGATTGGATGATATGGAGGTGGAGGAGGATACTGTTCTATTGTTAATTATGTTTTATCTGTTTTTACCTACTCAACCTCGCGGTTGACCCTGTGTATTCGTGTGACACCTACGATGATCCGGAATGGGGAGTAGTTTTGACAGGTCAGTGACTGATGGATTAGGAGCTTGGGCATGGAGAGAGACATGGCATGGACCTACTTAGAGTTAGATCACATTTAGATATCGTCAGTTGTACTTTCATTTAATCAAGTTTGGACCTCATAGTTGTTGTAATACCAAGCTTAAATTTAATCAGTATTTACGTAAAGTACTTTGGTTTGTTTACCTTGTTATTCACTACCTCGGATATTCCGGGATGGTAACAGTCCTATTTATTTGAGAATGTCTTGCTAAATGCTCTTAAATAAATGGGGGTGTTACAGTAGGTGACAATACTAGGAAGAAAACTAGTTGGTCTCAAGGGAATGGTCTCGGTAAGTCTCTTCTCTCGAGTCGACTAAACCTAAGTCGGAATACCCTAGCTTTCGCTACAAATACCCACAACCAACCATAAAACATACTAAGACAAGCCCTCAATCGTCGCTAAAGGCAAGTGACGCTAAAATCAAAGCCCAAATTTCGCTGAAGCAAATCATCAAACACCTAGCATGCAACAAATGGAAAACCCTTTTATCGAGAACAACTAATCTACAAACTAGCATAAATTTGTCATCTAACAACACCCAAGTTCCCCCTAACCCTAGCTATAAGTCTACTCACTAATGGTAAGGAAAAGCATGTGAACAAGAGATAAACAAGTGCTAAACATGATGAACAAGCAAAGGGTAAACAAATGATTTGAGGAAAACTTGAAGTAATGTAAGAACAAAGTAAAGATTAGGAAGATTATACCAAACAATTGAATAAAGGCATGAACTTTGATTACAAATGGAAGATCCTTTTAAATGCTTCCAAATACAACCAAAAACCCTAGAACAATTGCTAAGAACAATAACTAGAAGATTACTAAGTAATGAATATGAAGAATTACAAGATTAAAATAAAACCTAAGGAAAGATTAATATTTTTAGGAGAGTTATTTGTGAGAAAACCTAAGCAATGGAACAGTAAATTAACCCTAGAAATGTGTGAAAATATCTCAAAGTTGCGTCCAAAGTGCGTAAATGAAAATAGACTAAGTGCGGGTTTATATAGTGCGCGAAAATCTGAGAAATGACTCTCAGCCGGTCTGGGACCGGCTAAGAGTCAAAACACAAACTTGTGAAAAATTCTTCAATGATGCGCGACTTTCAGCCGACCGGCCGGCTGCCGGTCAGGTACCGGCCAGGGATGCGAAATTACACTTCTGACTTTTTCTTCTTTTCTTCAACATACACAGGTACAGCCAACCGGTGGGCCGGCTGCCGGTAGGCCACCGGCTGGGAGTCTTTTCATAAGGGTCTGAAACTTTGACACATATTTGAAGAAGGCATGATCATTAGCCAGTGTACCGGCCGCCGGCTCAGAACCAGCTAAGAAATAGGCTTGAGATTCCTGTAACTTTCTTCCAATTTTCGCCCAAAGTCAAGTCAATGCTCCCACCCGGCCCACGGGCTGCCGGTCTAGGACCGGCTGAGAGGGCCTGGAGCACTTTCTTCATTATTTCTTCACATTTCGCTCCAAAATCGTTTCGTTTGCTCCCTTTTCTTCGCTCCCGCCACAATACCTACAATATGGGAACCAAATAGGAATAGTCGAGGCAATGGGCATAAAATCGAGCAAAGGCACGCAAAACGAGGTCGAAACGGGACCAAAAATGAGGAAAAGGCAATGAAAATTATGACCAAAAATATAGCTCATCATCCACCAAGTTAGCTGACCCGGGAAGTTTCTCTATTCCGTGTAAGATAGGAACCGATTTGATTGATATTGCATTATGTGACTTAGGGGGGAGCGTGAGTGTGTTACCCTTGTCATTAGCAACTAAATTGGGTTTTCATAAGTTTAAATGTACCAACATGACCGTACAGAAGGCAAACCGTAGTGTCTCAAAATCCCTAGGCATTTTAGAGGACATTTCTGTACAGATAGGAGAGTTCTTTATACCAGTGGATTTCGTGGTCTTAGACATTCCTGAGGATTCTTAACTACACTCCAATTATTTTAAGGAGACCTTTTCTGCACACTACAAAGGCAGTGATATATGTAGGTTCTAAGACACTTACCTTTCAGGTGGGTGGAGAGGACCTTACTTTTAGGCAGACTAGCACGTCACAGACCCCTATGACAGCTATTCCTTGCTATGCCATGTCTAATGATGATACAATTGGATTAGAAGTGCTTGAACTAACACCTCTGCCTCAATTCAAGAGCAAGATAGAGGAAGTCTTTGTTGTAATTTCTGATGCAGGCATTGACAAAGACTACAGCCCAGATTATGGATGAGGCTGACTAGCATTGAAGGTTGGAAAAAAGAATCCAAAGGAGACGGAGCCACCTGAGGGATCAAAGGCAAAAAGGACGTCAAAACAGTACATCATGACGTACGACCCTGTCGATGGTTCAGTCGTGTGGAAGTTCAGAGCTGATGTTATCACAACCGCGGAAGGGAGTTCCGCAAGTCAAGAGCCTTGTCACGGGCTATGAACAATATTTCAAGTTTTGAGCCGGGTTTGCAACCCCGTGCAAAGTTGTAATAGATTATTTTACAGTTTTTTTTGACTTAGACTATCATTTGTTTTGCATTTTTAGACATTTTAGTGTGAATCCGTTGTTAGTATTAGAGACAATTTAGCATCCGAGACAATTTTTGTGGGTTTTGTTATGTTTGTGGTCTGTTTTTGGTGCTTCTGTGCAGATAAGGACGAACAAAATAAGCAGAAAGGAACGAAAAAAGGAAAAAGAAGCTGATCAGTACAATAAGGCCTCGATCGAGTCTGTATTTCACTCGATCGAGGAGATGCCAGTGAGAAATAATTCGATTGAGTACCAGAGAGGTCAATCGAGGAGATTGCAGTAGAAGGGTTTGCAGGCTCAGAGAATTACTCGATCGAGTGAAACTTAGAACTCGTTCGAGCAATTTTGCCAAAGTGACTTACTCGATCGAGTAGACCCAGTTACTCGATCGAGTAAGCCCCAGCCTATATAAGGGAGTTTCTTCGATCCTTTTCTTCATTTCACTCAATTTCAGTTTTCGCATTTCCTTTCGTTCGATTCCTCTCAAATTCTTTGCTTTCTTACAATTTAATCACTCAAAAACATCCTTAATCAACTTAGTTTAACTAATCCCCCAAAAGCCCCATCAGTTCGTGCTTAATTTCCAACTAAATGAGGTTTTCGACAAGTTAGGGTTTTGGGTTTTTCGGGTATTTCGATAATTAAGTGCTTAATTATGTTTTTCTGCTTTAATCTTCATCATCATCGTCAAGTAAGTCGTTTTTACTCTTTAATTTCAGTTTCAATTTCGATTTTTGCTCTACTTTTCGTAATTAGGGTTTGAAATTGAGGTTAGGGATTCGTTTTTTTCGATTTAAGTGTTTGTTGATATGATTAATTTGATTATTTTTGTAAAATGGAGGGAAAAAGAACCATCGCAGCTGGCTTGACCTCAGCTTCTGCTTCGTCCTCGCTAAGACCCGCAACCACCACCGCTTTGGTGGTTGCGAACCCGTTTGTACCAGTTGTTGCACGCACGTCCACCACAACATCCACCACCTTCTCATTTCCCACAACCGTGACCACTAACGCTACACCTTCTTCCTCATCTGATAAGGGGAAGGAGAAGATGCAGCATCTGAGCCAGAAGGGGAGAAAGTCCGTGCTCGGGATGCCACCGTGCAAACTGCCGCGCAAACCGTCTATACCCGCAGTTCCTCCACTAGAGGAAATTCCTGAGGTAATATTCGATTCCCTCCATCAGCGTGAGCAGATGGAGTTTTTGTTGGATGGACCTATCCGCTACAGTAGAGTTTTGGATCGACCCGACCTGACTTATTTTCGACTTACTAACTGGGACGGGGATGTACGGTTTAGCTACCATGATTGAACCCACTTACCGAGTACCGACTTTGGAGTTCTTCAGCTCCTAGTCCTTCTCCCCCGACACCTATCTAGCCCAGCCTGACGCACCCTGCATTCGTTTCTGACTCCGGAACGAGTGGTACGCTTGGACCTTAGATAGGTTTGGGCAGGTTCTAGGGGTAGCTAGTTCTAGTTCACTTCGACCCCGAGGAACCTAGTTCCTCGGATGTGGGCAGCCCTATCCCAAGTACCCTACACTAGTCGTAAGGTTGTCCATGTTCACACCCCTGTTGTTCGCATCTTTCTTCATCTCCTAGGAGAGACCATCTTCGCCCGACCTGAGCCCAGCAACATCCAAAACATCGAGTTGCCCATAGTCGCTGGGTACCTTAACATTAATAGTGCTACCCCATTTGTCCTTAACATAGCCTACCTAGTGGGTACCCATTTTAGCGACATCGGTCGCCGAGTCACTGGCGCTCTCATGGGCGGCGCTCTCGTCAACAGGATATACAGATATCTCTTTGACACTTTGCCTGGTGGCGATCCTGTCTCCCAGGACATCCACCGCTGTGTGGCATCCATGGTCCAACTGACCTGGTTTGCCCACGCTGACCGACAGTCTTGGAGGATTGTTAGGGCTCCCTCAGTAGTCCTTCCTTTCAAGACCTTACATGCACTTTTACCCCTCAGCATTGTTAAAGGGGTGAAACCTACCCCATCATCCTACCGTATGCCATTCACATCTTCCTTAGCAAAGAGGAAGCGGTCTTTACCTGAGAGAGAGGTTGGAGAACCTTCTGGTTCTCGACCCTCCTCATCATCTCTGCCGACCACCACACACACCACACATACACCTACACCTACACCCACACCCACGTACACCAATCCTTGCATCATCATCTTCATTGGGCTTTCCAGCCCATTTCATTCTTCCTTCACTTTTTGAGGTACCTCCGGTCGCAGACCGAGGGTATTGTGATCCTCTATTTTTGAGCTTCTCAGAGCACAGTCGGTTCTTCACCGAGATTTAGCATTAGCCAGCTTCCCTGCGTACAACGAGAGGATAAGCACCGACACCTTTCCTTCGATTCCCCTCAAATTCTTTGCTTTCTTACAATTTAATCACTCAAAAACATCCTTAATCAACTTAATTTCACTAATCCCCCAAAAGCCCTATCAATTCGTGCTTAATTTCCAACTAATTGAGGTTTTCGACAAGTTAGGGTTTTGCTTTTTCGGGTTTTTCGATAATTAAGGGCTTAATGGTGTTTTCTGCTTTAATCTTCATCATCTTCGTCAAGTAATCGTTTTTACTCTTTAATTTCAGTTTCAATTTCGATTTTTGCTCTAATTTTCTTAATCAAGGTTTGAAATTGAGGTTAGGGATTCGTATTTTTCGATTTAATTGTTTGATGATATGATTAATTTGATTATTTTTGTAAAATGGAGGGAAAAAGAACCACCGCAGCTACCACCACCACGACAGCAGCCACGGTGGCTTCGACCTCAGCTTCTGCTTCGTCCTCGCTAAAACCCGCAACCACCACCGCTTTGGTGGTTGCGAACCCGTTTGTACCAGCTGTTGCACGCACGTCCACCACAACATGCACCACCTTCTCATTTCCCACAACTGTCACCACCACCGCTACATCTTCTTCCTCATTTGATAAGGGGAAGGAGAAGATGCAGGTTCTGAGCTAAAAGGAGAGAAAGTCCGTGCTCGGGATGCCACCGCGCAAACTGTCGCGCAAACCGTCTACACCTGTAGTTCCTCCACTAGAGGAAATTTCTGAGGTAATATTCAATTCCCTCCATCAGCGTGAGCAGATGGTGTTTTTGTTGGATGGACCTATCAGCTGCAGTAGTTTTTTGTATCGACCAGACCTAGATTGTTTAGGATTGACTAGACCTATTTTCGACTTACTGACTGGGACGAGGATGTACGATTTAGCTACCATGGTTGAGCCCCACTTACCGAGAACCAACTTTGGAGTTCTCTAGCTCCTATTCGTTCTCCCCTGACACCTATCTAGCCCAGCATGACGCACCCTGCATTCGTTTTCGACTCCGGAACGAGTGGTACGCTTGGACCTTAGCTAGGTTTGGGCAGGTTCTGGGGTAGCTATTTCTGGTTCACTTTGACCCCCGAGGAACCTAGTTCCTCGGATGTGAGCAGCCTCATCCCAAGTACCCTACGCTAGTCGTAAGGTTGCCCATGTTCACACCCCAGTTGTTCGCATCTTTCGTCGTCTCTTAGGAGAGACCATCTTTGCCCGACCTGAGCCCAACAACATCTGAAACATCGAGTTGGCCATAGTCGCGAGGTACCTTAACATAGATTGTGGTACCCCATTTGTCCTTAACATAGCCTACCTAGTGGCTACACATTTTAGCGACATCGATCGCCGAGTAACTAGCGCTCTCGTGGGCGGCGCTCTCGTCACCAGGATTTACAAATATCTCTTTGACACTTTGCCTGGTGGCGAGCCTGTCTCCCAGGACACCCACCACTGTGTGACATTTATGGTCCAGCTGACCTGGTTTGCCCACGCTGACCGACAGACTTGGAGGATTGCTAGGGCTCCCTCAATAGTCCTTCCTTGCGAGACCTTACCTGCACTCTTCACCCTCACCACCGTTAAAGGGTTGAAACCTACCCCACCATCCTACCTTATGCCATTCACACCTTCCTCTGCAAAGAGGAAGCGCTCTTCACCTCAGAGAGAGGTTGGAGAACTTTCTGGTTCTCGACCCTCCTCATCATCTCAGCTGACCACACACACACCACCACATACACCAGCCATACACCTACACCCACCCCCACCCCTACATCATTATCTTCATTGGGTTTTCCAGCCTATTTTATTCTTCCTCCACTTTTTGAGGTACCTCTGGTCGCAGACCGAGTGTACCGTGATCCTCTACTTTTTGAGCTTCTCAGGGCACAATCGGTTCTTCACCGAGATTTTGCATTAGCTAGCTTCTCTGCGTACGACAAGAGGATGCGCACCGACACCTTCCGTCCTCCTAGTGGCCCACGCCCATCTTTTTACAGATACCCAAATGGCGGGTACCCACAGTCCTCATCCGAGGAACTTGTGGAGACACCGGTACAGAGAGAGATGAGGCTACGCGTGGAGGCGGCATTTTAGAGCGCCAGTGCTTGAGCTGAAGAAGAGGTTGAGGAGAGTTCAGAGGCCGAGGAGGAGAGTGGTAGTGGTGCGGAAAATGGCAGTGATGAGGGAAGTGGTAATTAGGAGAGTGGTAGTACTGAGGATGGGAGTTCGGAGGAGGAGGATGAGACTGAGGATAGCGATGGTTAGACACTGGTTTAGGGAGGTTGTGAGTTCCCTTGTTCCTTTTTCCATCTTTTTGTTTTTGTTTTTGTTTTTTTTTTGTTTTCTTAGTGTTTGTATATATCCCTTAGGAACATGTATTAGGTTGTGTACCCCGTTTCCCCTTGTATGTTGTAGCCAATGAGGACATTGTCTATTTTGGTTTGGGGAGGAGTAATGCATCCTTCTGCGTCTGTATTTTTCATTATTGCATGCATTCACGTTTACTTTATGCATTTTTTGTTTTCTTTTTCATTTTATTTTATCTTATTCATTAATTTTTTTCAAAAATTCAAAAAATGCACGTTTATTTATGCATATAGTCGAGTTGGAATGAAGTTTACGATGATGATACTGCCTTCTAGATTATCTATGTTGACTGTTTACTGCATTGTTTCACCACTTTGAAGTAAAAACCATATAGCATGTCCCGACACTACTACAAAAAAGGCCAAAGAAACCTGTTGAAAAAGGCCTTAGACACCTGTTTATAACAGGTGTCTAGGTCATAGGTGTCTTTGGTTAAGAAACCTGTTGGAGGAACTGATATCTTAGCTAAAAATTAAAGAGACTTGTTTTATTAATAACTGGTGTCTTTGACTTATACCTGTTATCAATTATGTCTGGTGTCTTATGTCCGGTGTCTTTGGCATGGTTCATTTTTTTTAAAAAAAAACCAATACATGCAATGGGATTCGAACCCACGACCACCAAGAGGATATTTAATGGCTGTACCATTGAACCACAAGATATTTACTGTAGATTTATTGGGATAACATTTAATTATCTACTATTTATCAATATTTGGGATCGCAAAAAACCGTCTTTTAAACCAATTTTTTTTTTAGTTTGGGGTAGCGGCTGCTACCCCTTGTTCTAAGGTGGGTTCGCCCCTGTCTATGACACCACTCTCATTTACACCCGGTGTCTTTGATATATTTAAGTGGATATTGATAATTATTATTTAAAGAATGTGTTAGGCGGTGGATTATAGTAAGTTAAGAGATAGAGGTATGCATGTATTACTCGGTGAATCTAGTAGAATTAATTAAACAATATATTATTTAAGAATAATTTATTATTATTAGTTATTAAATAAATTGTAAATTAATATATAGGAAACCGGATTTTGGAGGACAGGTTTTTTAGTTATTAAATAAATTGAAAATTAATATATAGGAAACCGGATTCTGGAGGACAGGTTTCTTAGTTATTAAATAAATTGAAAATTAATATATAGGAAACCGGATTTTGGAGGACAGGTTTCTTAGTTATTAATAAATTGAAAATTAAAATATAGGAAACCGGATTCTGAAAGACAAGTTTCTTATTTAAACATTGCAAACTTGTTATATTAAATCACCGGTGTCTTACGTTAAGAAATCTGTTAGAAAAAAAAACAGGTGTCTTATAATTGGTGTCTTAGACCTTTTTTGTAGTAGTGCGAATTCCGTTTTGAAAAATTTTACTTGGACTTTTGGACTTGACTTGACTTGTATTTGGCAAACTACTTAAAAAATCTGAGTTTTAGATCCCATAACTGGTGACATTCATAACCAGTTCATCTAGGATTGAGAGTAGTACTCCCTTCATTTCATCACATTTCACATGTATGACTTTTGATTGCTTTTTGCCTGCACGCATGGTTTTGTGGTTGGTATCACATGTTTGGAGAATACTTGCATATCTCATTTCTCATTTCACCTATTTAACTCCTCATTTAGCCAAAAACTGCCTGTTGACCTATAAACTACACCCAAATCTTAGCCTACCTTGTGTCGAGCTAGCTTAGTGTTGTTTTGTGGTATACTTTCATTTCATCAGTTTTGGTTCGGATTTCATTTTGGAGTTGGTATTTTGAGAATGTTGGAACTTGAACTCGGAGTTGGTTGTTTTCCATGAACCTAGCAAAAAAAAACAGAAAAAACTGAAAAGAAAAGAAAAAGAAAAAGAAAATGCATTCCCGTGCTTACCATTGTATCCTTTCGGAATTGGAAAAAGAAAATGAAAGAAAAAAAAAAGAAGAAGAAGAAAAGCAAAGTATTTTCTCCTGATTCAAGTTACGTGGTTGTATGAGTTGTATGCCGAGCATGGCATCGATTTTTTTGTGAGTAATATAGATGGTTCTACTTTTGATTGAGTCTTGGTAGCTTGCTCGAGCCGTTACCTCCTCTTTTCCATATTTTTTTTGCCTCTTTTTACCCATTTCACCTCACATAACCATAACTTGCAAGTATTCGGCATGTGATAGACATTGAAAGGTTGATATGCGTGTGTACGGTAATTAGAATCAATTATCATACTAGTTACATTGCATGATATGTTGGTCGCAGTTAGGAGAGTGTCTTCATTTTCTTATCTTTCTCTCTTGCACATAAATGCTTACCCTTGTTTGATGAGAGAAGAGTGGCCTGGTAGAGTCCAAAGTACACAAGTCATTTGAGGTCAATTGTCCAAGTTGTTTTTCATTACATGTATGAATTCGTGGCTTTTGGTTTTGAACTTCTTAATGGTTGATTTTCTGCATTTAGATAGTTAACGTATAATCTATAGTTGGCTCTGAGGCGATTCCATTCCATTAGGTAGTAGTTAGTTGCATTTAGTTCTTGTAGTTGCATTAGTTTGCTTGAGGACAAGCAAAGGTTTGGTTTAGGGATGTTTGATGCGTGCATATTATATACACTTTTTAGCAGCTTTTGGCACACATTTCCATGCATTTACACGCGTTTTATGCACTGTTTTTCCCCGATTTCGCTTATTTGTGTCTTTCTTGTTGCTTTGCAGGAAACTATGCGATAGTCGAGAAAAGCACACCCTTTGGTCGAAATTAAGATACTTTTAGGAGATGGAACAAAGATAAGGAACTTGACAGACTCAGAAATTTAATTTTCGGAAGATAAGAGCCTAAACCAGAAGGAAAACGAAGAACAGAAGCAGCTGGGACAGCAAACGAGCAACCTGGACTAATAAAGACTCGATCGAGCTCTAGTGTTTACTCGATCTAAGGGATTGTGCTGAGGATCGAGGAGAATACAGGAGGGTGAGTACGATCAAGGATTTTGGAGCTCGATCGAAGGCTGGTGCAAGGAAATTTACTCGCTCGAGTGATTCTTGAACTCGATCGAGCAACTCACTAAAGACTCTGGATTCCGCATCTCAGTTTTTAGGTTAAGATCATTAGTGTAACCTAATCTCCCTATATAAGGATTAGGTTAGCAGTAATCAGTTTATCAATTTTACAAATCTATCATCTTTCCCTACGTAGTTTTTCATTAGTCAGTAATCACATTTTCTCATTTTCATTCACAAACACAGTAGTTTATTAGGTTTTACTTGAAGTTTTAGTTCATTTCCGGATCTTGTTCGTCATCATTCTCTGCCACTTTTATTGTAAGTTTTCTTAATCTCTTCTCTTATTTACGTTTTAGTTTATTCTTTATTGTTATCATTAGTTTATTTTCATATTTTGCTATGTCTTACTTAGTTATTATTGTCATGATTAGCGTAGATCCCAAAGCCATGAGTAGGTAATTTTCTTAATATGTAAGGATGAGGGAAGTCGCGGTAATAATGTCGTAAGATTCCACATGTTAGTCGTCTCTACGACGAGGTTGGTTTATAAGCAATATAAGAAACCTAGTTGATTGAGTGCACGCATGAGACCGGTTTATCTAGTAAAACTTTACCTGGATCGAAAGATTGGTAGAGTAGGCTTGCTTAGGACAATCGATATAACCTTCCTGGATCGAAAGATTGGTTGGGGAGTCTATGGCGATTTGAGACCGAAAGGAGACAATCACTATCCACCTTATCAATGATTTGACTAACCTAGTATTTTCGCATTATATGAATTACCGCGGTGACCCGATTTCTGACATATTCCCCATTTAATTGTTACAACTCGATTTTGTTATCCTTTTTGTTCTTTTTAATCTTCTTTTTTAGTAATTAGTTAATCAACAACAACAACAAACCCCCCCCCCTAGTGACCAATAAACTGACCTTTAGTTAAGACTTTGCCTCCCTGTGGGATTTGACCCTACTACCACTAGCTTCTGTCAGTTGTATCTAGGATTTATCTTTGACCGTTACACGACCAGTATGTCAGTAATGCATCCTTTTGCATCTGCATTTTTTATTTTTGCATGCATTCACGTTAACTTTATGTTCTTTTAGTTTTTCTTTTCATTTTTTTATCTTTTTCATATAAAATTTCAAAAATACCAAAAAATGCACGTTTATTTATGCATATAGTCGAGTCGAAATGGAGTTTACGATGATGATACTGCCCTATAGGTTATCTTTGTTGATTGTTTGTTACAGTTTTTCACCACCCTGAAGTAAAAACCATTTAGCATGTCCCGAATTTTGTTTTGAAAAATTTTACTTGGACTTTTATACTTGACTTGACTTGTATTTGCCAAACTACTTAAAAATTCTGAGTTTTAGAGCCTATAACTGGTGACATTCATGACCGGTTTATCTAGGATTGAGAGTAGTACTCCCTTCATTTCATCGCATTTCACATGTATGACTTTTGATTGCTTTTTGCCTGCATGTAACAACCCACTTAAGGGTGTTACAAAATCCCCCACTTAAGGAACACAACGTCCTTGTTGTGCCTCAAACTTAACCACAACCAGGGCCAGAATCCTCCCCCGCTAGGTGTGTGACCCGGGTACTCCCGACCACAGGATCACCACACGGTCGCAGGATCGCTCTGATACCATTTGTAACAACCCGACCCACCACGGTCATAACACACCCCCAATAAGATGGGAGGTAAGCCTTTGGGCCCATTATTTGTCATCACTTAAGCCCAAAAGCACAAGGCCTTGTTACTAAGTGGTGGGTGGAAGTTATTATAAACATATCACAAGCCTCACATTCTATCGATGTGGGAGAACTTTCCTCTCACACTCTTGCATATCCCGTTTCTCATTTTACCCATTTAACTCCACATTTAGCCAAGAACCTGTAAGTTGACCTATAAACTACACCCAAATCATAGCCTACCTTGTGTCGAGCTAGTTTAGTGTTGTTTTGTGGTATACTTCCATCTCATCAGTTTTGGTTCGGTATTCATTTTGTAGTGGTAATTGAGAAAGTTGGAACTTGAAACACGGAATTGGTTGAATTTCATGAACTTAGCAAAAAGGGAAAAAAAGGGAAAAAAACAAAGTTGCATTCACGTGTTTATCTCGTATCTTTTGGGAATTGAGAAAAAGAAAAAGAAAAATAAAAGAGAGAGAGAGAGAGAGAGAGAGAGAGAGAGAGAAATAAGCTAAGTAACTTTTACCTCGATTCGAGTTCCATGGTTATAGTGAGTCGTATGTCGAGCATGGCATCGAGTTTTTTGTGAGTAAGATATATGGTTTCAGTTTTGGTTGAGTCTTGGTAGCTAGCTCGATTCGTTACCTCCTCTTTTCCATACTGTTTTTTGCCTCTTCTTACCCATTTTACCTCACATAACCATAACTTGCAAGTATTCGGCATGTGATTGTCCTTGAAAGGTTGATATGCGTGTGTACGGTAATTAGAATCATTTGTCATACTAGTTGCATTGCATGATTTGTTGGTCGCAGTTAGGAGAATGTCTTCATTTTCTTATCTCCCTCTCTTACACATAATTCTTACCCTTATTTGTTGAGAGAAGAGCGACCCTGGAGAGTCCAAGCATACAAGTCTTTTGAGGTCAATTGTCCAAGTTGTTTTTCATTGCATGTATGAATTCGCTGCGTTTGGTTTGAACTTCTGGGTCGCTGTTTTTCTGCATTTAAATTATTAATGAATAATCTATAGTTGGCTCTGAGGCGATTCCATTCCTTTAGGTAGTTAGTTAGTTGCATTTAGTACTTGTAGTTGCATTAGTTTGCTTGAGGACAAGCAAAGATTTGGTTTGGGGAAGTTTGATGTGTGCATATTACATACACTTTTGAGCATCTTTTGGCACGCATTTATAGACATTTACGCATGTTTTATGCACTATTTTCCCCGAATTCACTTATTTTGTCTTTCTTCTCATTTTGCAAGAAAGTACGCGAAAGTCGTAAAAATCATGCCAATTTGTCGCAAGTAAGCTATTTTAAAGGATGGAACTTGAACAAGGCACTTGAGAACCTCGAAAGTGCAATTATGAGAGGAAAATAGCCTAAAACAGAAGGAAAACCAAGAACAGGAGCAACTGGGACGACAACGAGTAACTTCAACTGACAAACCTTCGATCGAGTGAATCACAAAGCTCGATCGAAGTAATTTTGTAGAGGAAAGCCTCGATCGAGTGGTCTCATACTCGATCGAGTGGTCTCATACTCGATTGAGGGGAGCACAGATGCAAGCAGTGGGATCGAAGGAATGAAGTCTTCGATCGAGAACTTTGGAGCCAGAACAACTCGATCGAGTAATCTTGGAACTCGATCGAGTAACTCACTTATGATTTCGGATTCTGCATTTCTGTTTTCTAGGTTAAATTATTGTGTAACCTAATCTCCCTATATAAGGAACTAGGTTAAGCACTATATAATCAGTATTCAGTTTTTGTAATTCAGATTTTGCATTTCACATTCATACTCTCAGAAATAGTTAGCAGTTTTAAATATTTTTTAGGTTTTACTTAAAGCTTTCGTGCACAATAACTTTTCCGGATCTACATTTTTTCATCTTTCCTTGACATTAGTCCATATTAGTGTAACTCTTCTTCTTCCTTAATCTTTATTTACGTTCTAGTTTAATTCTATCATTGTTATTAGTTTATTTTCATATTCGTTATGTCGTATTTGTTTTATATTTCAATGGTTCGTTTAGATCTCGAACCATGCGTAGGTAATTCCCTTAATATGGTAAGATGAGGGAAATAGCGGTAATAATGTTGTAGGATTATTCACATATGAGTCGTTTCTGCGACGAGGTTTGTTTATAAGCAATATAATTAGAAAACCGGTTAATTGAATGCACGCATGAGAACCGGTTTAACTAGTAAAACTCCGCCTGGATCGAAAGATTGGTAGAGTAGGCTTGCTTAGAACAATCGATATAAGCTTCCCGGATCGAAAGATTGGTAGGGGAGTCTAGGGCGATTTGAGACCGAAAGGAGATAATGACTACCCACCTTATCAAAGAGTTGACTAACCTACTATTTTTCGTATTACATGAACTACCGCGATGACCCGATTCCTGACATATTTCCCCCTTTAATCTTTTAAACTCAATTTATAATCCTTCATGTCCTTTTATTTATTGTTTTGAGTAGTTAGAATCATTGGGTAAGTAGGTAATAATTGTTATTACATCAAAATTTGGGTTGAGCTCAACGGAAGTATGCGAGACAGTAGTCACATGTGTTCCGGGATAAAAAGATAATAATTAAAGTAATTTTATCGACCGAAAGTTCTAATGTAGAATCGACTAAAAAGTTAATCCACCAAGTTGTGCTAAGGGAAGTGTAGAGGGCCCGTTGGCTCACACGGAAATTAGTATGAATTTGGATCTCAGAATCATTTATATAAGTTGGGTTGAGGTCACTTTATAAATGTTTTCAAATCTTGTTTAAAATATTTAAAAGTATTAAAAACAACGAGTGTTTAATTTCTTCAATTGTATTTTTTAGTCAAATCTTGTTCATCAAAAGTGTCGACTCCAAGTACCTCCACTAATCTGAACCCAAACACCGTCACAAATGATTATTGTCTCTAATCCTTCATGGATCGATGTAAATTTGAAAAGAATGGGTCAAACTTCACCGATTGGGACGCCCAACTAAAATTGGCCGTCCAAGGTGACGACAAGCTTCGTTACTAACCAAGGCTTCTCCCGCCGCACCCACCGCTTCATCCTCCACCGCCTCAAGGAGGGCCTATGGGGACTACCGAAAGGATTCGGCGGCAATAAAAAAGGTTTTGATCTTCTCTATGGAGCCCGAGCTCCAAAGAGGTGTTATAAAGTATAAAGATTAGCACCGCCTACGAGATCTATTTCAAACTTGTGACAATGTTTTCGAAGGCTTCGAGAATTGTCCAATATGAAGCGGCGTCCGCTTTCTT
The DNA here is from genome assembly GCA_029255685.2 of Silene conica. Classification (NCBI taxonomy): domain Eukaryota; kingdom Viridiplantae; phylum Streptophyta; class Magnoliopsida; order Caryophyllales; family Caryophyllaceae; genus Silene; species Silene conica. Next base: position 23,487,334 of record CM055313.2, on the reverse strand, counting down.
CTATCTCAACTTTAAGGAGGCCAAAACGTTAGCCCTCATGTGCTCAAGTTGGTAGAGCATGTTAAGACTCTTAGATTGCACCACGTCGACATTCCCAAAGAACTCGTTATCGACTGAATTCTTCACTCCTTGTCAAAAGTCAGGGCATATGTGCAATTCCGGGTGAATTTCAACATGCAAAACTTGGACGTCTCTCTTGACGAGTTGCACAATATGCTTGTGCAAGCCGAAAGAGACAAGGGACTAAATGTTAGTTCCACTAGGGATATGCGCAATGTTAATGCTAGGAGCAAAGGGAGTTTCAATAAGGGTACCAAGAAGGTAAAGATGAAGCAAGCTCCCATCAAGGGAAAAAGAATAGCTTCCGAAGCTAGCACTTAAAAGCCCAAAAATGGTACCTCTTATGGGGACAAGTGTCATTATTACAATGGCGTTGGGCATTGGAAACGGAATTATTCCAAGTACCTAGGCGATATTAAATCTGGAAAGATTCTTCCAGTAGGCAAATAACTATTCCTATCTTTCATGTTTCAAAATCGCATTTAGTATAATGATACAAATTGTGATGTATGCTCTTCTTATTGTAATTAGGGCATCCAAGCAAGGACAAAGGCAAGGAAAAACAAGCTTAAATGATCTAAATGATTGCTAAAAGTAGCTACCCTTGGAGGATGATCTATGGGAGCTTGGTTTTTATTTTGTTTTCCCTTTATTTAAGATGTTTTTTGGATTTCTAGAACTCTTTTAATTTCCTTGTTTGACTAGGAAATGATTTTCTTAAGATAATGGTTGTATTTTGGATTTAGTGACTTGGTTTGCAACCCAAGTCACTTACTTTTGTGATATGTTTTTCTAAAATTATCATCCTACACCCTTGCATATCGACACATGAAATCATTTAAATTGATTAAAAGCACATCTACAATGTGTGATTCATTGAATGTCCATAAATCTTGGAGCTTAGAATATTATATCAATCATAAATCATTGAGTTTTGGACTCATAATTAAGGAACGTTAATAACCACTAAACCCATTAAGTTTAAATCATTTATTTTTCCATCTTGTCTCTCGTATGTCACCGATTTTATTAAGTAACATGTGGTCCTCCTTCATAATCATTCTTGTGGCTAGTGGCTATCTTTAAAAATAATTAGTGTACTTATTTAAAGTTAGAGTGGGAGAAATTTAAAGCCACAAACTTGAATGATTAGTGTTCTTCGAGTAGATGAGATCTATCTTGAATAAATAATGTTCCTAGAATAGATGGGATCTATCCTCGAGTAAATGGGAACAATATTTCATAAGATGTTCTTAAGGAATACGACGCGCAAGTAAAACTATAAGAAAAAGTTCTTAAGATTACTACGTGAGGAGACAAAAAGGGAAACATTCTCGTGAAGTAAGCTTGTGCTAAAATCTCGAGTAAATGGGATCTATTCTCGAGTATATAGGAACATTAGAAGTTCAGCTCAAGTAGATGGGATCTATACTCAAGTAGATGGGATCTATCTTCAATTAAGGAAATCAAACGCACAGTAAAACTATAAGAATAAGTTCTCGAGGTTACTTCGTGAGGAGACCAAAAGAAAAATTCTTGTGATTTTTTTTGCAATGGCACAAGAACATTTCTTGCAATTAGATAATGATCTAAGTATGCCTAACAATTTAAAATTCGAATTTTACTTAAGAGCCTAATGAAATTTATATGGTGTCTATGCATATAAATATGATTTATTTAGAGAAGCATAAAAGGGGTGAGAGACATCTCGATGTCTTTAAGCAATGTTTGTGAATAACTATGCTAGAACCATTTTTGTACGCCATTCTAAGGGATAATGAATAAGTTAGTTATAGAAGCCTCCTTCCAAATGCGAATTTGAAAGGGATGTGTTTATTAACATATGTGGTTTCATCCCAACTATCTTGATAAGAAATGATTGCACCAATTCAATTTAATATTTTAAGAAACATGTTGAATTGAGTGGGAGTTCAAAATTGTCATGTTAAGAACATGAAGTTACGTGGGAGCTTTCATCATCCATGAAATCAAACTCATTGCTTATTGGGAATGACAAGAATATATTTCCAGGAAGTATTAGAGTTTTTAATTCTAGATGAGACATGAAGTTAAGTGGAAGTTTTCATCTTTTGTGAATTCAAACTCATTGCTCATTAGGAATGACAAGATCATACTTCGAGGAAGTACTTGAGTTTTCAATTATGGATTAAAATTGGACATTATATGGATCTAATTAAACATGGGAGGTTTAATTGAGATTTTAAAATGACATCTTGTTACATGATCAACTAATGAAGGTTATTCATAATGATGAAGATAGAATCACCATGATAGTATTGTGGTCATTTATTGAACCTAAATTCTATTGTCTACATGATTTGAGTTGTTAATGTTTCCGCCATTGGTATAATCATGTATACTCTGATGCTCATGTCCACGATGAATCACATGTTTAGAGCATGATATGTCAAATGTTAAGCCATCAAGAATCGTCATGAATTTTCAAGGAAAACTAATGGACTATTTAAGGTTTGGAAGAAAACTTAGTTGTGTGTAAAACAGTTACACAAACTTGAGTTTCTGAACTCAATGATTTATGATAATCCCAGGCGGGTTTTAGTTGCCAATAGGTTTAAATGACTTGTAAGGGTATTACATTGTCATTACAAGATTCTACAAAATATACAAAGTATATAGTGATTTGGTAGTGCACTTTGAAACTGCGAGTAACATCGTTCATCGTTACCAACATCACAAGTTATGAGATAACTTGTATCTTTAAAATTAAAGAGCAAGAGTCTAGGTAGGAGCCTAGACATGTACTTGAAGAAGTTCATGTTATAAGGGATAACGTGAGTATGAAGAAATCTGCAATATAGAAAGCTTGAACACTTTGACAAGGGTATGTCCACAAGCTAAACTTTTATTGAAAGTGTATGAATACACTTAGGATTATGAGACATTAAGTAGTAATATGGGATTGACTACTAACATGTGATAATCGCACTTATCGTTTGAGTTATCAATAACTCTTTCTAAACTATGTTATACCCGATAGGTTGTAGAGACAATCATGAAGCCCATTAAAGTGAACTGGATTAACATAGTATATATTCGCCCCTAGTTGTTTATATGAGGTGATGTCTCCTAGTGATTAATGTGATTGATGGCTAGTTCAAGTGCCATAGATAAAAGTCCATAATCTTAATTAGATTATCAATTTTAAATGAAAGGACCTAAGTATCATAGATACATTATTAAGTAATAATCAAAATAAAAGAGTAAGGAAGAAATTAGTTTCCTTATAATGATATTGGTATACAAAGGCCGGGTACAAACTTGATCTACTATCAAGTTTGTTCTTGAGCTAATTAAAAGGGGAGATCCTCCAAAACCTTAAGAACCCAAAGAGACTGCCTCCTTACAATGTGCACCCAAGATGACAACCCAAATATTTACTATAATTATTAACTAGATAATTAGAGTAAGATTACCCTTCTTAATATTCTTAATATTACTACTTCAGTAATATAAGAGGAAAATGTATCTAGAGAGATTAGAGAGGTTTTGCATGTGTCAAAAAGTGTTTTTTGTGCAAAACATGAAATGCTCTATATAAGAGCAATCTCACGGCATCCCCACACCAATTGGAGTAGATTTTCCACTTAAAATAATCACATGCAACATAGGTATAGGTTAGGTGTGTCATACTAGGTGTAATGATGATGTCGGAAGCATCTTCGAAATCACTACAAGACAGTGTGTCATAGTTTATCTTGTTCACTTGAATAGTATTCAACAGTGTCTCCACAACTCATTCAGACTAAAAGAAATAATTCTTAATTAATATATAAACAATGAATGTGATTATCATATATGTAAAAATTGATACAATATCCAATCATTATATATCCATAATCTAAGCAAACTCTGGAACACGTTTTAATCTCATTGCGATGACGTGTACATCATGCTTAGCCTTCGATAAAGGCTTGGTTAATGGACCAGCAATATTATCATATGTCCCAAACTTAGAAATGTCTATTTCCTTTCTATCCACGTAATCTCTTATTACATGATATTTCTTTTCAATGTGTATGGATTTATTGCTAGACTTGGGCTCTCTAGCTTGAAAGATAGCCCCACTATTATCACAAAACAAGGTGATAGGTTCTTCGACGGATAGGACTACTCTTAGTCCATCCAAGAATTGCCTAATCCAAACAGATTCCTTTGCAGCTTCTAACGATGCAAGGTACTCTGCCTCTGTTGTGGAATCCGCACTGACACTTTGCTTGAAGCTTTTCCAGCAAACAGCTCCTTCATTCATCATAAAAACATAGCGGATTGAGATTTCATATATTCCCTATCAGTTTGGAAACTAGCGTCTGTGTAACCACTTACACGCAAGTCAGTTTCTCCTCCCAACACTAAGAACGAATCCTTAGTCCTTCTCAAGGGCTTAAGGATGTTCTTCACGGCTATCCAGTGACTCTTTCCCGGCTTGGTTTGGTAACGACTCGTCATGCTCCAAGCATAAGCGACATCAGGACGAATGAAAATCATAGCATACATGATAGATCCAATTGCGGAGGCATAAGGGATGGCCTTCATGCGTTCAATTTCCTCAGGTGTAGAGAGAGACTGTGACTTGCTCAAAGTAATCCCTTGACACATAGGAAGAAAGCCTCTCTTAGAGTCTTTCATATTGAACCTATCAAGAATCTTATCAATATAAACTTCTTGACTTAATGCTAGTATCCTTCTGGACCTATCTCTACATATTCGGATACCTTAGATGTGTTGTGCCTCTCCCAAGTCCTTCATTTGGAAATATTTCCCTAGACACTCCTAAACGGAAGTGAGCATCGATACATCATTCCCAATGAGTAATATGTCATCTACATATAAGACGATGAAAACCACCTTGTTCCCACTAAACTTCATGTATAAAAAAGTTTCCTCAACACTTCAAGTAAACCCGTATTGTTTAATAACATGATCAAAGCGATGATTGCAACTCTTAGATGCTTTTTAAGTCGATAGATGGATATCTTAAGCTTACACACCTTCTTAGGGTTAGACGTATCAACAAAACCTTCAGTTTGTGTCATGTACACTTCCTCTTCTAGAATCTCATTCAAGAAGGCGATTTTGACATCCATTTGCAAAATCTCATAATCACGAAATGCGGCAACCGCTAAGATTATCTTAATGGACCGAAGCATAGCGACTGGAGTAAAGGTTTCGTCATAGTGTAAACCATGAACTTGAGTGAAACCTTTTGCTACCAATCTAGCTTTGTAACCATCTATATGCTTATCCATGCCAAGTTTTATCTTGTAGATCCATTTGCACTGAAGAGGTCTCGATCCTTCAGGTAAATCCACCAAGTCACACACTTGGTTTTCATACATCGAATCCATTTCGGATTGCATGGACTCAAGCCAATGCGCGGAGTTGGGACTAGAGATGGCCAATTTGTAGTTAATGGGTTGTTCACTTTCTAAAAGTAACAAAATGCTATCCTCTTCGATGTTACCGAGGTAGCAGTCAGGTTGATAACTGATTCTACCTGACTTCCTAGGAACAATTATCGTTTCAGAAGAGGAGGGAACGTTTTCCTTCACGTTCTCCTCTACCTCATTCTCGGTTTGTGGCTCTCGAACTTCGTCAAGTTCAAATTTTCTCCCACTCTGTATTTTAGAAATAAATTCAGTTTCTAGGAAGACGGCATCACGAGACACAAACACTTTTTCCTCGTCTTTGAGGTAGAAATAAAATCACGAGTTTCCTTAGGATAACCTACAAATAGACATTTGTCAGACCTGGCTGCAAGCTTATTGTCATATCTGATCTTGACATAAGCTTCACATCCCCAAATACGCATGAAAGACAAATGAGGGACTTTCACCGTTCATATCTCGTATGGAGTCTTATCGTCCGCTTTAGTCGGGATTCAATTTAGTGAAAAGATTGCAGACAAAATTGCAAAACTCCAAAATGAATTGGGAAGCTCGGTTAGTCTCAAACTTGAATGATTAGTGTTCTTCGAGTAGATGAGATCTATCTTGAATAAATAATGTTCCTAGAATAGATGGGATCTATCCTCGAGTAAATGGGAACAATATTTCATAAGATGTTCTTAAGAAATACGACGCGCAAGTAAAACTATAAGAAAAAGTTCTTCAGATTACTACGTGAGGAGACAAAAAGGGAAACATTCTCGTGAAGTAAGCTTGTGCTAAAATCTCGAGTAAATGGGATCTATTCTCGAGTATATAGGAACATTAGAAGTTCAGCTCAAGTAGATGGGATCTATCCTCAAGTAGATGGGATCTTTCTTCGATTAAGGAAATCAAACGCACAGTAAAACTATAAGAATAAGTTCTCGAGGTTACTTCGTGAGGAGACCAAAAGAAAAATTCTTATGATTTTTTTTGCAATGGCACAAGAACATTTCTTGCAATTAGATAATGATCTAAGTATGCCTAACAATTTAAAATTCGAATTTTACTTAAGAGCCTAATGAAATTTATATGGTGTCTATGCATATAAATATGATTTATTTAGAGAAGCATAAAAGGGGTGAGAGACATCTCGATGTCTTTAAGCAATGTTTGTGAATAACTATGCTAGAACCATTTTTGTACGCCATTCTAAGGGATAATGAATAAGTTAGTTATAGAAGCCTCCTTCCAAATGCGAATTTGAAAGGGATGTGTTTATTAACATATGTGGTTTCATCCCAACTATCTTGATAAGAAATGATTGCACCAATTCAATTTAATATTTTAAGAAACATGTTGAATTGAGTGGGAGTTCAAAATTGTCATGTTAAGAACATGAAGTTACGTGGGAGCTTTCATCATCCATGAAATCAAACTCATTGCTTATTGGGAATGACAAGAATATATTTCCAGGAAGTATTAGAGTTTTTAATTCTAGATGAGACATGAAATTAAGTGGAAGTTTTCATCTTTCGTGAATTCAAACTCATTGCTCATTAGGAATGACAAGATCATACTTCGAGGAAGTACTTGAGTTTTCAATTATGGATTAAAATTGGACATTATATGGATCTAATTAAACATGGGAGGTTTAATTGAGATTTTAAAATGACATCTTGTTACATGATCAAGTAATGAAGGTTATTCATAATGATGAAGATAGAATCACCATGATAGTATTGTGGTCATTTATTGAACCTAAATTCTATTGTCTACATGATTTAAGTTGTTAATGTTTCCGCCATTGGTATAATCATGTATACTCTGATGCTCATGTCCACGATGAATCACATATTTAGAGCATGATATGTCAAATGTTAAGCCATCAAGAATCGTCATGAATTTTCAAGGAAAACTAATGGACTATTTAAGGTTTGGAAGAAAACTTAGTTGTGTGTAAAACAGTTACACAAACTTGAGTTTCTGAACTCAATGATTTATGATAATCCCAGGCGGGTTTTAGTTGCCAATAGGTTTAAATGACTTGTAAGGGTATTACATTGTCATTACAAGATTCTACAAAATATACAAAGTATATAGTGATTTGGTAGTGCACTTTGAAACTGCGAGTAACATCGTTCATCGTTACCAACATCACAAGTTATGAGATAACTTGTATCTTTAAAATTAAAGAGCAAGAGTCTAGGTAGGAGCCTAGACATGTACTTGAAGAAGTTCATGTTATAAGGGATAACGTGAGTATGAAGAAATCTGCAATATAGAAAGCTTGAACACTTTGACAAGGGTATGTCCACAAGCTAAACTTTTATTGAAAGTGTATGAATACACTTAGGATTATGAGACATTAAGTAGTAATATGGGATTGACTACTAATATGTGATAATCGCACTTATCGTTTGAGTTATCAATAACTCTTTCTATACTATGTTATACCCGATAGGTTGTAGAGACAATCATGAACCCCATTAAAGTGAAGTGGATTAACATAGTATATATTCGCTCCTAGTTGTTTATATGAGGTGATGTCTCCTAGTGATTAATGTGATTGATGGCTAGTTCAAGTGCCATAGATAAAAGTCCATAATCTTAATTAGATTATCAATTTTAAATGAAAGGACCTGAGTATCATAGATACATTATTAAGTAATAATCAGAATAAAAGATTAAGGAAGAAATTAGTTTCCTTATAATGATATTGGTATACAAAGGGTACAAACGTGATCTACTATCAAGTTTGTTCTTGAGCTAATTAAAAGGGGAGATCCTCCAAAACCTTAAGAACCCAAAGAGACTGCCTCCTTACAATGTGCACCCAAGATGACAACCCAAATATTTACTATAATTATTAACTAGATAATTAGAGTAAGATTACCCTTCTTAATATTCTTAATATTACTACTTCAGTAATATAAGAGGAAAATGTATCTAGAGAGATTTGAGAGGTTTTGCATGTGTCAAAAAGTGTTTTTTTTGTGCAAAACATGAAATGCTCTATATAAGAGCAATCTCACGGCATCCCCACACCAATTGGAGTAGATTTTCCACTTAAAATAATCACATGCAACATAGGTATAGGTTAGGTGTGTCATACTAGGTGTAATGATGATGTCGGAAGCATCTTCGAAATCACTACAAGACAGTGTGTCATAGTTTATCTTGTTCACTTGAATAGTATTCAACAGTGTCTCCACAACTCATTCAGATAAACAGAGTGTTAAATTTAGTCATACTAAAAGAAATAATTCTTAATTAATATATAAACAATGAATGTGATTATCATATATGTAAAAATTGATACAATATCCAATCATTATATATCCATAATCTAAGCAAACTCTGGAACACGTTTTAATCTAATTGCGATGACGTGTACATCATGCTTAGCATTCGATAAAGGCTTGGTTAATGGACCAACAATATTATCATATGTCCCAAACTTAGAAATGTCTATTTCCTTTCTATCCACGTAATCTCTTATTACATGATATTTCCTTTCAATGTGTATGGATTTATTGCTAGACTTGGGCTCTCTAGCTTGAAAGATAGCCTCACTATTGTCACAAAACAAGGTGATAGGTTCTTCGACGGATGGGACTACTCTTAGTCCATCCAAGAATTTCCTAATCCAAACAGATTCCTTTGCAGCTTCTAACGCTGCAAGGTACTCTGCCTCTGTTGTAGAATCCGCACTGACACTTTGCTTGAAGCTTTTCTAGCAAACAGCTCCTTCATTCATCATAAAAACATAGCTGGATTGAGATTTCATATAATCCCTATCAGTTTGGAAACTAGCGTCTGTGTAACCACTTACACGCAAGTCAGTTTCTCCTCCAAACACTAAGAACGAATCCTTAGTCCTTCTCAAGTGCTTAAGGATGTTCTTCACGGCTATCCAGTGACTCTTTCCTGGCTTGGTTTGGTAACGACTCGTCATGCTCCAAGCATAAGCGACATCAGGACGAGTGCAAATCATAGCATACATGATAGACCCAATTGCGGAGGCATAAGGGATGGCCTTCATGCGTTCAATTTCCTCAGGTGTAGAGGGAGACTGTGACTTGCTCAAAGTAATCCCTTGACACATAGGAAGAAAGCCTCTCTTAGAGTCTTTCATATTGAACCTATCAAGGATCTTATTAATATAAGCTTCTTGACTTAATGCTAGTATCCTTCTGGACCTATCTCTACATATTCGGATACCTAAGATGTGTTGTGCCTCTCCCAAGTCCTTCATTTGGAAATATTTCCCTAGACACTCCTAAACGGAAGTGAGCATCGATACATCATTCCCAATGAGTAATATGTCATCTACATATAAGACGATGAAAACCACCTTGTTCCCACTAAACTTCATGTATAAAAAGTTTCCTCAACACTTCAAGTAAACCCGTATTGTTTAATAACATGACCAAAGCGATGATTGCAACTCTTAGATGCTTTTTAAGTCGATAGATGGATATCTTAAGCTTACACACCTTTTAGGGTTAGACGTATCAACAAAACCTTCAGTTTGTGTCATGTACACTTCCTCTTCTAGAATCTCATTCAAGAAGGCGATTTTGACATCCATTTGCCAAATCTCATAATCACGAAATGCGGCAACCGCTAAGATTATCCTAATGGACCGAAGCATAGCGACTGGAGTAAAGGTTTCGTCATAGTGTAAACCATGAACTTGAGTGAAACCTTTTGCTACCAATCTAGCTTTGTAACCATCTATATGCTTATCCATGCCAAGTTTTATCTTGTAGATCCATTTACACTGAAGAGGTCTCGATCCTTTAGGTAAATCCACCAAGTCACACACTTGGTTTTCATACATCGAATCCATTTCGGATTGCATGGACTCGAGCCAATGCGCGGAGTTGGGACTAGAGATGGCCAATTTGTAGTTAATGGGTTGTTCACTTTCTAAAAGTAACAAAATGCTATCCTCTTCGATGTTACCGAGGTAGCAGTCAGGTTGATAACTGATTCTACCTGACTTCCTATGAACAATTACCGTTTCAGAAGAGGAGGGAACGTTTTCCTTCACGTTCTCCTTTACCTCGTTCTTGGTTTGTGGCTCTCGAACTTCGTCAAGTTCAAATTTTCTCCCACTCTGTATTTTAGAAATAAATTCAGTTTCTAGGAAGACGGCATCACAAGACACAAACACTTTTTCCTCGTCTTTGAGGTAGAAATAAAATCACGAGTTTCCTTAGGATAACCTACAAATAGACATTTGTCAGACCTGGCTGCAAGCTTATTGTCATATCTGATCTTGACATAAGCTTCACATCCCCAAATACCCATGAAAGACAAATGAGGGACTTTCCCCGTTCATATCTCGTATGGAGTCTTATCGTCCGCTTTAGTCTGGATTCAATTTAGTGAAAAGATTGCAGACAAAATTGCAAAACTCCAAAATGAATTGGGAAGCTCGGTTAGTCTCATCATGGACCGAACCATATCTAATAGAGTTTGGTTCCTCCTTTCGGCCACACCATTAAGTCGCGGTGTTTCATGAGGTGTCCATTGTGGTACTGTACCACAATATTTTAGGTGAGAATCTAATTCTTTGTTTAAGTATTCAACACCACGATCGGATTGAAGGGTTTTAATCTTCTTATCCAATTGATTTTCTACTTCGTTTTGAAACTCTTTGAACTTTTCAAAAGCTTTACTCTTGTTCTTCATTAAGTAGATATACCCATATCTACTCAAATCATCAGTGAATGTCATTAAGTAGTGATAACCTCCTCTAGCGGTGATGGTCAAAGGTCCACATACATCGGTATGTATGAGAGCTAAGACCTCACTTGCTCGTGTTCCTTTTCCCGTAAAAGGAACACGAGTCATCTTGCCCAAAAGACAAGACTCGCATGTACCATAAGATTCATAATCAAATGGTTCGAGCACTTTGGATGAAATAAGTCTATTTATGTGTCTCTCGTTTACATGACCTAAACGACAACGCCAAAGGTAGGTATCATTTGGATCACCCTTTTTAAGTCTCTTACTTTCAACATGGTAGACATCGTTAACATCCTTTAGAACATAAATACCTCCAATAGAAGTAGCCTTGCCATAGACCACATCATTAAACATAAAAGTACAACTATTATTCTTAATGATAAAATTAAAGCCTTCCGCGTCTAACGCGGAAATAGAGATAATGTTCTTAGTGAGAGTTGGTACAAAATAAAAATTATTTAAGAACAACTCCAATCCACTTGGTAGAGTAAGTACATAGGTCTCTATGGCAGCGGCCGCCGCCTTGGCTCCATTTCATATGTTAAGATCAACCTCCCCTTTTGTTAGGCTTTGCACGTCCTTTAGCCCCTGTAAATTATTACAGAGGTGAGAATCACATCCGGTATCTAATACCCAACATGAAGAAATAGCAAGATGAATATCTATCACATAGACAAAGGTGGAGAAAGTACCTATGGCCGTCACACGACCGACTTTGAGATCCTCCAAATCCTTGGGACAATTACTCCTCCAATGGCCTTGGCTACTACCATGAAAGCATTCGGCCTCGGATTTATCTTCTTTGGACTTTTCATTCTCAATGGCTTTTCCCTTCCCCTTTTCCTTTTTAGTGAATGTCCTTTTAAATTGGGATTTCCCTTTCCCCTTTCCCTTATTGACTCCTAGAGACAAGTTCTTCAATTTCATTGTGAGAACATCTCTCTCACTCCCACTAGCCTCCATGTCTCTCTCTGCTTGAGTGAGAAGAGCATGGACTTCATGATAGGACTCATCCATATTATTCATGTTTTAATTCACCCTAAAATGGGCAAACTTGATTGGAAGTGAGTGGAGGATGTGATCCACCACAAGAGTCTTTGGAATCTCACACCCTAGACGCTCTAGGGTGTCAACATATTCCACCATTTTTAGAACATGTAGACCAACTTTTTGGCCTCTCTCAAGTTTTTCTTCAAAGAAGAGTGTTGCCGCTTCGTATTGACGGACTTTTGGTGTTTGTGAAAACATAGTAGTCATATGAGTGAAATCTCGTATGCATTCAAAGAAATGCATCGAAGCTTGAGATTAGGGGACACATCGACCTTATCAAAACATTTTTGATATCATTCGACGGCCTCAAATGGTCTGTAACATCCCGTATTTTCGTAAATCTATTTTAAGCGTTTTAAATTATTTTAAGTAATAAAATAATATTTTAATAATTTATTGTGAAAGATTTTAAATAATTAGTAAGATCCGTCTTAAGAACCTTAAGTCCTTAAGACGAATACAAACTTGGTAAGGTTAAGTTCCCAACTTAAAAACCCGTTTAAGTATCCAACCCGTTTCATTTTAAACGGAAAGGACAACTACTGAATCCCCTTAAAATCAATGTGTCGACATTTCTTCTTCCTCAAGAACAATTAAAACAGTAAACTCCATTGTCTTAAAACCTCCAAAATAATCATCTTCTTTTGCTCTTTTCTCCATCATCCGTCCACCGATTTAAGGTAATAATAACATTTTCGGAATCCTCATTTAAATTCCAAGCCATATATCACTTTCGTTTTGCATTTCATCGACTTCGAAAATTAGGCTGTTTTGCCTAATTCCGTTTTTCGGACCGTTAACATCGTTTTTCGTGCTTGTAGGCGTGGGCTTGGACAACCCGGAGGTTGATAGCTTTGTTGTAGAGGAGGATCTTTAAGCCGGATCGCTTTAAGGTGACGATAATGAGAAAACTCGGCCTTATTGTGAATATTAGCACTTTTGATGTGTTCTTCATATTGTTTCTGATTTTCTTTAAAGAGTTATGTTTAATGGACTTAGTAACATGTTTAGGATTGTTCATACTTGTTGAATTCATGCCTTGTGATGTTGTTAAATGTTCATAAACTTATTTTCAGTTTTTCACAAAGTTAAGACGGATACTTGATATAATCGTTTGAGGATTGTTATGGGTTTTGGTTGCTGTTAGATAGTAGTATTGGATGATTAGTTGAAGAGTCTATTGATATAATATACTCAAGAAGGGGGGGTTGAATTAAGTATGCCTTCTTTTTAAATCTTCTTCGATGTGTGTATGGTTGTATGATGATCTTCGAGTAAAACAATTAATAGGGAGAGACACGATATTTTTGAAGTGGTTCAGTCTCACACTTTGAGACCTACGTCCACTATTCTCGATTTAATAAAATTAGTACCAACTCTGGATTACAATTTTATCAACCCTACTCGTGCGACTTTGATGTTAGTCACAACTCTATCTAGATACCGTTAAATATCTAGCTTCGACAAATACCGTTAAATATTTGTCTTACAATGAGTACCGCTAAATACTCGTTCTATCTTACGTAAATAAGATAAAGTCTTCAATGTTTTCTTGATGTCACAATCTTGAATGAATAAGATCAATGCTTGAGCACTTGAATCTTGAATCGGATATGATAATGATAAGCTTGATCTTGAAGAATATATGAACGGCGGCTCTCTCGATTTGCGTGTAGATATGTGTGTATGTATTTCGTGTGGTTTAATGTATCATAGGTAGTCTATTTATATAGAATATGTATCTAGGTAATTCAAACCCTAGATGATTTAGGAATATTACTAAAACTAGAATACTAGTCTTTTAGTAATACTACCTTAAATCTAATCTTAATATATTTAGGAAAGATTTAATAATATACTTTATGTATTATATAAGGAATCAATTTCCTAATTCATATTTAGGAAAGATCTTTATATAATAAACAATTAGTATCCTTATTAAATCAACTTCCTAAACCAAGTCAAAGATAATAAAATATATTACCATAATATAATCTTAGTTAGTTTAGGACATTAAATAAATACATAATATTTATTTAAATAAACCCTACACGATTTATAGAAACGTGACATGTTACACGTTTTCCAAAAATCGAAACAAACCATATCTTAGATTATATATTTTGACAAATAAAATCATATAAAAAATCCTTAGTTTATTTTAGTAATAAATAATTATCTCATAAGACAATTATTTATTCCTTATTTAACTTAAATATATTTTATATAATCCTATTAAGATTAACAATTCTATTTATTAAAATAGAATACCAATTAAACACTAATTCTACACGACACTAATATAGAAACAATCGTTTCAACTCAAACACATATATATTCCGATCATTTCTTCATGATATAGAGTTATAGCTACGGGCTATAACTAGGACCAATCTTGTATTAAAGCTATAGTTGATCAATATAACTTTAGCTCACTATGCGCGCTTGTGATCTTCTATCAATCTTCAACTTAGTCAATTCATTGACTTATATGCTTGAATCTTTTATACTTGATTGATTAGATCTTGTTATTAATGTTCTGTACACTTAGCACACGATTATACATACGATTATATAATATATAAATAGCTAGACTTGTCATTATCAAAACATAAACATATATACTATATATATATTTGAATATATGGTTCAACAAATTCCCCCTTTTTGATGATGGCAAGTCTTTCTTAGATTTCGTGTCTAAGTGTATGTTCCCCCTCAATATAATAATGGTCAATCATAGCAAAGATCAACTTAGGGTTTTTATCTTCTATCTATCCCATATCCTTTAAGAACCCTAAGAGACAATGAATTACGACAAGGAGCAAGCTTAGGCAAATTCTAAATCTAAGTCGCATTTTTCCCCCTCTTGACATCATAGAAAAGATGAGAACAAAGACATGAAACGACTAGAATAATATACGTACGAAGCATAAGCAAGCACATAAACGAGTCGAAAAATATGAACATAGAAAATATCACACAAGCACATACGGAATGTTAAAATATACACAACCAATCCGAATTTACTATGCCAATGGGCCGAATTAGGAATAATAGTGTTTTTTAAAAAAAATGGGCCTGGCTAGGTGTAAGATAGGATGGGCTAAGGCAAAAGGTAACAAACAAATTGTGCCGCATCAAAAAGGAATAAGAACTGGGCCGGTTTAGGATTAAGAAATCCCAGGAAGGAAAAAGGGGATAGGGCCTCGGATTCCTAATGGGCCAGGTAATGAAATTGGGCCACAATACCAAGTTTGTTTAAAAGTCCACCCCAGACTTTGAACAAAACAACAACAACACAACCATTACTTCTAATGAGACAGAAACGGATACGGATTATCAAGAGCGAGAGCTTGAGCCCGGATTCTTTGCATAAGGGTTCACGTAGTCGGGTCGGGTACGGAATTCGAGGGTCTCCAACCTATCGAGGCAACTGTTCACGTTCCTCCCTTGAGCATTGAGTGCGATTTCGAAGTTAAGTACCTTGAGCGAGAGTGCCTTGACGGCCTCAAGTGCTTTAGAAGCATCCTCTCGCAACAACCCATGGTCTCTCACCATGGCTCCTCCCTGAGACGTGATGAATGAGAGACGATCGCTCATGCTTAACAACTCCGAGCATACCACCGAGACCTCTGACCCAATCTTCACCAAATGCTTATCAACTTTCTCCATCCATTCTTTTACCTCAACCTCAAAATCACGACCTCTCTTCTTACAACTACCCCCTGTCTCACCAGTGTTCTTCTGCCTTTCACACAAACCAATGACTTTGTCCATTTTTGCCTCAAGATTTGCAAAGAATGGAGATGAAGTCGACACGGGTTCCTTACCAATATTCTTACCAAACGTGAGATCATCCCCTTCAAAGCATATCCCCATTAATTTTAACATCCGATCATTCATCTTGTCACGAGGCCTGATTCCAAAGCTCGAATCATCAACAACTCCCTTCTTAAACAGAAGCTCAGACACCCACATTCCATAGGGAATGTCGAGTGTAGAGCACGGTTTTTCCTTCACAAGAACACTCGATATTTGCAAGATTTTGTTATAAACAAGCGAAGCCAAGTCAATCTTTATACCTTCTAACCAATTGTACATCACTACTGCCTCAGTACTTGAAAGTTTATCCCTTCCCCCTCTTCGTGGTAAGATCGTATTCCACAAATAATTGACAAACAATTTCAGTTTCGGGGAGAAGGTCACGGTCAACAGGGGACTATTCTCTGTTGCAGACTCATCAAAATACTTCTTAATTTCCATCTTGTGTTCTTTTGACACCCCATTCCATTCCTTCCTAGGGTCAGGAACCAGACCACTTTGATCAATTTTAAAAATATCACAGAAATCAGAAGTGGTTACCACGACATCTTTGCCATTCACTATAGCACGCAACCCTTCATCACAACTTTTTACTAACGCAAAAAATTGAACAATTTCGATTGGAAAAATCAACCCAGAGAAATTACTAATGAATTCCCAACCCTGAAACTTCAAGAAGTCTTTAAAGAAAGACAAAGATTTCGAATTTTCACCCATGATCCTGGATAGTAGCGACCCCCATGAATAGCATAAGGTAAAACACGTTCAATTAACATACCTTCTTGCTTAGTCATTCGCACCTTCTCAAGACCTTCCCTAGTGGCTTCTATGGAGTACTCAGAAAACAGAGGACGCGGATTTTCCGACGGAGAGCCTAGGTCATGCATGTCATCGGGAATGGAGGAGGACGAGCGGTTGAGTTTGCGTCGTTTGCCATTGACGGATGGTGGAGCTGAAGCGGCAAGGGGTGTCGGAGACGGTGGGGGTGATGGGGTTGGTGAAGGAGGAGATGGTTTCTTTTGTTGGGAGCGGGTGGCTCGAGAAGGAGGCATGATGGTTATGGTGAGTTACGGTGGTTGGTTTAGTCGAAGTGTGGTGAGAGTTTGGGATGGATTTAATGGAGTTTTGTGGAGTTTTTGAGTTTTATTAATGGGTTTTGGTAAATTTGATGGAGGTTTTGGGGTTTAATGTCGGTAATAATGAGAGTAGTGGGAGGTGAGTTGAGGTAATAATGGTTGGGTGGGTTAAAGTCAAATGCTAGGGGGATAGGTTTGGGTACGTGGCAGTGAGGGGTACCACACACGGTTTGTGTGTTTAATTTTGGTAAGTTTTTGAATTTTGTTTAATATTTGTATATTATTATGTATGATATAATTTGTAATATGTATAATATATATATGTGAGGTAAAAATTAATATGTGACGTAATATAATTTTGAGATCGGTTGTGCACGCATTCATATGTAAATAGTATAATATAACTATAATCACAAAATTTATCATCGAATATATACATACACATGCAGCGGAGTATACAGACACAGTCATATAATCTCATCTAAACCGTAGTCAATCATTGGGTTATTTTTGCTTTTAAGATTTGATTAGGTGCCACCGATTAGACCAATTTCCAATCGCAAAGTCTCAAAGCGTTCTCTAGCCAATGGTTTAGTGAAGATATCTGCCCATTGTTTTTCCGTACTACAAAATTCCAATTTTATATTTTTCTTTTCAACATGGTCTCTTAGAAAGTGGTGTCTAATTTCAATATGTTTGGTCCTCGAGTGCTGGGCTGGGTTTTTAGATATAATTATAGCACTCGTGTTATCACATAATATAGGCACACATCCAACATCAACACCATAATCATGTAACTGTTGCTTTAACCATAAAAGTTGAGAACATACCAGTGCGGCTGCAATATATTCTGCTTCAGCAGTTGATAGGGCGACAGAATTTTGTTTCTTGGATCCCCAAGATATAATATAAGGACCTACAAAGGTAGCAAGTCCGGAGGTACTTTTTCTGTCTAATGAACATCCTGCATAGTCCGCATCTGAATATCCTACTAGGTTAAAGTTACAGTCCATAGGATACCATAGATATAATTTTGAGGTTCCGATTAGGTATCTTAATATTCTTTTAACTGCAATCATGTGTGATTCTTTTGGTGCAGATTGGAATCTCGCACAAACACAGACACTAAACATTATATCTGGACGACTTGCTGTAAGATAAAGAAGTGAGCCAATCATACCTCTGTAAGTTGTTTCATCTACAGACTTACCATCTTCGTCTTTGGTTAGCTTCTTATCTGTGACCATTGGAGTAGGCATTGCATGAGAGGTTTCCATTCCAAATTTCTTTAGTAACTCCTTGACGTATTTTTGTTGATGAACTTTGATTCCTTCTTCAGTTTGTTGTATTTGAAGTCCAAGGAAGAACTTTAGTTCTCCCATCATACTCATCTCGAACTCAGAAGTCATCAACTCAGAGAATTACTTGCACAACTTTTTATTAGTTGAGCCAAAAATAATATCGTCAACATAGATCTGAGCAACTAGTAGATCTGAGTTTTCGCTTTTAAGAAATAGGGTTTTATCCACAGACCCTCTCTTGAATCCACTCTCCAATAGGAACTTTGATAATCTGTCGTACCATGCCCTAGGTGCTTGTTTTAGACCATATAGTGCTTTGTCCAATTTGAATACATGATCCTTGAGTTTGCTGTCAGGAAATCCAGGAGGTTGTTCAACAAATACTTCCTCTTGGAGATAGCCATTAAGAAATGCAGTCTTAACGTCCATCTGAAAAAGCTTCATTCCCTTATGTGTTGCAAATGTAATGAGTAGTCTTATTGCCTCAAGACGAGCAACAGGAGCAAAGGTTTCGTCATAATCGATCCCTTCCTGTTGGTTGTATCCTTGAACTACTAGTCTGGCCTTGTTTCGCACATTGACTCCAGTGTCATCCAATTTGTTTCTGAATACCCATCTAGTTCCAATGACAGTTCTGTCCTTAGGTCGAGGAACAAGATGCCAAACTTTGTTTCTTTCAAATTGCTGGAGTTCTTCTTGCATGGCAACTATCCAGTCTGGTTCTGCGAGAGCTTCCTTGATATTTGAAGGTTCAATGGTGGAGAGAAAGGAGTAGAATGAGCAAAAGTTATTTAAGCTCCTTCGAGTTTGAACTCCATCTGTCAGGCTTCCTATGACATTGTCCAAAGGATGAGAGCCATTGTATCTCCAGTTCCTTGATAGATTATCAGCATTACCTGAACTTGACTCAGAATCTTGACTTGTTCCCCCTAAATCCAAACCTGGGTTTATAGTAGGGTCAGGTATAACTCTGGCCTCTTCCCTTTGGTTTTGATTCAAAGTTACAGCTTCATTAGCTGTAACTCTGGGTTCCGAGTCATTGGTTTGAGAGTTATCTATAGTATCATCAACTGTAGTTTCATCTCTCGCACCATTTTCTCCCAAGTTGAGTTCATCATGAGTTCCTTGAGGTTCTCCTTCTTCAATTTCCATTTCAGGAGGATCTTCCCTTGATAACCTGAAATCAGGTTCGTCTAGGTTTTCCTCTATATCCTGTAATGGCTTATCGAAGACATTATTCTCATCAAAGATAACATGAATACTTTCCTCTATGCATAAAGTACGTTTGTTAAAAACTTTGTAGGCTTTACTATGATCTGAATATCCTATAAAGATTGCTTCATCACTTCTAGGGTCGAATTTGCTTAATCTGTTTTTACCATTGTTGTGAACAAAGCATTTACTACCAAAGCATCTTAAATGAGATATGTTTGGTTTACGACCTCGAAGAAGTTCATAAGGTGTCTTTTTAAGGATAGGTCTAATCATAGCACGGTTATGAATATAGCAAGCTGTACTTATAGCCTCAGCCCAAAAGTTTCTAGGTAGGCCACTACAAAGAAGCATTGTTCGAGCCATGTCTTCTAGGGTTCTGTTCATTCGTTCTACGACTCCATTTTGTTGAGGAGTTCTAGGGGCCGAGAAGTTGTGTCCAACACCATTGGTTTTACAAAACTCAATAAAAGCATGATTGTCGAACTCAGTTCCATGGTCAGTACGGATTGTTACTAGGTTTGATTTATATTTGTTTTGGACAAGTTTCATGAGACTAACAAATTCATCGAATGTTTCGTCTTTAGAATGAAGAAAGATTGGCCAAACAAATCTAGAGTAATCATCAACTAGAACGAAAACGTACCTGGAACCACCTCTGCTTCTTACCTTCATAGGGCCACATAGATCCATGTCTACAAGTTCAAGAGCTTGTTCTGTGCTTACCACTCGTTTTGGCTTAAAGGATGATCTGACGTGTTTACATCGTGCACATGTGTCACACATCTTTTCTTGATCAAATTTGATCTTTGGAAGACCTTCGACCAAGTCCCATCTTTTCAGCTTACTTAGAATAGGTGAGCTAATATGACCAAATCTCTTGTGCCATAGACATGGATCATCTAACATAACTTTCATGCATGATAGAGAATCAGTAGGTACAACATTTAAATCAATCATATAAACATTTTTCATCCTGTGACCTTCAAGTATTACTTTACTGGTGCCTTCTAAGATTATATGACATATATCTGAATGAAAAACTACTTTATTTCCTTTGTCACATAATTGAGATATACTGATAAGATTGTGTTTAAGACCACTTACAAGGTATACATCATTTATAGCATGAGAGGATGAAATACCTATCTTACCAATTCCGATGATCTTTCCCTTTTTGTTATCACCAAATGTGACTTTACCTCCGTCAAAAGGTTTTAGGGTTTGGAATAGATTTACGTCGCCTGTCATATGTCTTGAGCATCCACTGTCGAGATACCATAGGTTATTTTCCTTGGCGACAAACTGCACAAATAATTTCAAAGACAGGATTTAGGTACCCAAGCATACTTGGGTCCTTTGTTGTTAGTAATCACAAATACATTTTCCTTTTTAACCCAGACTTGTCTTACATAGGTCTTTCTATATTGGTAGTAGTTGGGTTTTGATGTTTTTGTGTAGGTCTTAGTTTGGACTCTAGGTGACCGATTTTTGTGTGTTGCTTGTTGAGGAGTTTGTTTGGTCCTATTTTTCTTTTCTTCGTAATCAAATGTCATGTCATAGAACCATCTGTGGTCAATGTTTCTTTCCTTAGTTTTATTATCATCACTATCAGAAACAGAAATAGTGTCGTTTGGAATTCCTAAGGATTTAACAAACTTGACTCCGGTTTTAAAATCTTGTGCGTGTTTTACACAGTTTTCTCGGAGGTGTCCAGTATGGCCACAATAAGTGCATATTAAATACTCAGGAAGGTCGGCATATTTTCTTCTTTTAAAGTCTCTATCTGTTGGACTTTGTTTACACTTTGAGTGATCCCTTCTTCCATAACATTCGTGACCTAATCCCATCTTCATGTTGTTGTCGGATTGTTCAGTTAGGAAGTTTAGAACGTTAGTGCTTCCTTCCCATTTGTCGTGAACCTTCCGAGCATGAAGAAGGAGGTCTTTTAGGGAGTCTATTTCTTTCTTACATTTACTGTGGTCAGTGTTGTTAGACTCTTTTAGGTTTTGAATGTCTTTATGAAAGTCGGACACAATTTTGGCATGTTCTTTCTTGATTTTAGATAGATTGAATTCTAGATCAATTATTTTGCTTTCGAGAATATTAACTTCTTCCAGATGAGTCTCATCTTCGACCATAATCGAAGATTCTGACTTAAGGCGCTCATTAGCTTTTCTTAATTCTGAAGTTATAGCTTCATTAGCTATAACTTTAGATTGAAGCTCTTTGATGTTGAGTTTCAGTTTTGAGGTTATAGCTTTATTAGCTATAACTTTAGACTCAAGAACTTTTTTCTCAGACATAACTGTTTCCAATTTAGCATTTGCTTCAATGCTTATTTTGGATTTTAGTTTCTTAGCTTTGGCCTTTAGAAGTTGATTTTCCTCAGCAATATCGAGCATCTGTTCTTTCAAGTCATCTAACTCAAGACTTTGTTCATGACATTGGTCTAGGGTTTTCTCAAAATATTTAACCAACATATCTTTAGATAAATTTTTAACTTCACTTTTGACTTGAAGAAAATTTACCTCTTCATCGTCGTCGTCTGAGTCGGATTCTCCAAGGAGACACATATGGGATGTGTCGTCTTCGTTGTTGTCGTTTGAGATTAGATCTAGGCTGACGGTGCTTAGGCACAGGTTTGCTACCTCATCTTCTTCTGAGTCCTCGTCATCCTCGGATTCTAATTCTCCCCAACACGACGCAAGCATTACTTTCTTGAACTCCGTTTTGGTCTTTTCTCTTTTTGATTTATCTTTGATTTTGTCCCAACTTGGACAGTCTTTGATCATGTGGTCTTGTTGACCACACTTGAAACATCATCTTTTGAAGAATGTTTGTTTTGTGTCAGTTTTCTTTTTGTCGACTGTTTTGTTGTTAGGGTTTTTGTATCTTCCCTTGAAGACAGCCTTTTTAAAACGTCTTGCGAATAGAACTGTTTCGTCTTCTAGTTCTTCTTCGCACCCTTCACTTGTGGAGGCTTGTAAAGCGACTCCCTTTCCTTTGGGATCATCATCGTTTTTATTTAGTATGATCTCGTGTGCCATTAAGGATCCAATCAACTCCTGGTAAGTGATTTTAGATAAATCACGTGCTTCCTCTATGGCCGTGACCTTAGGTTGCCATTTTTTGGTGAGACTCCTAAGAATCTTACGAATGATATCTTCAGAATCGATCTTTTTGCCAAGGTTCCGCAGTTCATTAATAATACAAGAAAATCGTGCAGACATGCTATCAATAGATTCATTCTTTTCCATATTGAAAAGTTCATATCTTTGAACGAGCAAGTCTATACGATGTTTCCTGACTGCGGATGTTCCTTCATAAGCAAGTTCGAGACTATCCCATATTTCCTTAGCGGAACTACAAGATGAGAATCTATCAAATTCTGAGGTTATCATACCGTTCTGTAGGAGGCTCATGGCCTTAGAGTTTTTCTCTGCAATTTTGTAGTCACTTTCCACATAATCGCTTTCCATTTTTTCATAGGTTGTTCCATTGGCGGCGGCGACCAAGATCTTCTTTGGTCCAGTTTGGATGATCTTCCAACATTCCCAATCACAACCCTTGATGTAATGAGTCATCATATTTTTCCATAAACTATAGTTTTTGCCATCGAAGATAGGGCACTTGAGATGCTTGGAATCCATTGATGAAAGAGTATATAATATAGAATCAATAGAAGGATCAAAACTCACGCGGCTAGGCGATCAAGAGCACGAGGCTCTGATACCAATTGAAGAGTCTATTGATATAATATACTCAAGAAGGGGGGGTTGAATTGAGTATGCCTTCTTTTTAAATCTTCTTCGATGTGTGTATGGTTGTATGATGATCTTCGAGTAAAACAATTAATAGGGAGAGACACGATATTTTTGAAGTGGTTCAGTCTCACACTTTGAGACCTACGTCCACTATTCTCGATTTAATAAAATTAGTACCAACTCTGGATTACAATTTTATCAACCCTACTCGTGCGACTTTGATGTTAGTCACAACTCTATCTAGATACCGTTAAATATCTAGCTTCGACAAATACCGTTAAATATTTGTCTTACAATGAGTACCGCTAAATACTCGTTCTATCTTACGTAAATAAGATAAAGTCTTCAATGTTTTCTTGATGTCACAATCTTGAATGAATAAGATCAATGCTTGAGCACTTGAATCTTGAATCGGATATGACAATGATAAGCTTGATCTTGAAGAATATATGAACGACGGCTCTCTCGATTTGCGTGTAGATATGTGTGTATGTATTTCGTGTGGTTTAATGTATCATAGGTAGTCTATTTATATAGAATATGTATCTAGGTAATTCAAACCCTAGATGATTTAGGAATATTACTAAAACTAGAATACTAGTCTTTCAGTAATACTACCTTAAATCTAATCTTAATATATTTAGGAAAGATTTAATAATATACTTTATGTATTATATAAGGAATCAATTTCCTAATTCATATTTAGGAAAGATCTTTATATAATAAACAATTAGTATCCTTA
The DNA here is from genome assembly GCA_029255685.2 of Silene conica. Taxonomy (NCBI): domain Eukaryota; kingdom Viridiplantae; phylum Streptophyta; class Magnoliopsida; order Caryophyllales; family Caryophyllaceae; genus Silene; species Silene conica. The sequence goes on along the minus strand of CM055313.2, from coordinate 23,463,133 downwards.
TTAAATCAACTTCCTAAACCAAGTCAAAGATAATAAAATATATTACCATAATATAATCTTAGTTAGTTTAGGACATTAAATAAATACATAATATTTATTTAAATAAACCCTACACGATTTATAGAAACGTGACATGTTACACGTTTTCCAAAAATCGAAACAAACCATATCTTAGATTATATATTTTGACAAATAAAATCATATAAAAAATCCTTAGTTTATTTTAGTAATAAATAATTATCTCATAAGAAAATTATTTATTCCTTATTTAACTTAAAGATATTTTATATAATCCTATTAAGATTAACAATTCTATTTATTAAAATAGAATACCAATTAAACACTAATTCTACACGACACTAATATAGAAACAATCGTTTCAACTCAAACACATATATATTCCGATCATTTCTTCATGATATAGAGTTATAGCTACGGGCTATAACTAGGACCAATCTTGTATTAAAGCTATAGTTGATCAATATAACTTTAGCTCACTATGCGCGCTTGTGATCTTCTATCAATCTTCAACTTAGTCAATTCATTGACTAATATGCTTGAATCTTTTATACTTGATTGATTAGATCTTGTTACTAATGTTCTGTACACTTAGCACACGATTATACATACGAGTATATAATATATAAATAGCTAGACTTGTCATTATCAAAACATAAACATATATACTATATATATATTTGAATATATGGTTCAACATTAGTTATGTTGGGTAAACATCATATGTAGCGATTCATAAGGATTGGTGTCGATTTTTGATGTTGTGAATAATCTGGAAATCGCGTTTTTAATGATCAGGCTCTCTGAGCCGGTCGACCGGCTGGGAGCGTTTCTATTGTGTTTTGCTAATTTTTTAGAAATTGGCCTTGGGACTGGCAGCCGGTGCCGACCGGCTGGTGGTCTCTTGTGTTGTTTTGCGTATTGTCGAAGAACATAAGGAAAAGGGAGCCCAGCCGGCAGACCGGCCGCCTGCCAGCCGGCTGGGAGTGCATTTGGGTGTGGGTTGCGTATTTTGAGAAGCTAGGGAAATTGGGTTCGCAGCCGGCCGACCGGCTGCCTGCCGACCGGCTGGGAGTCCCTTTGCATTGTGTTTGTGTTAAAAGCGTAGGCTGAGAAAGGACCACCAGCCGGCCGACCGGCTGGGGGCCCCTGTAGGATGTTTTGTTTTGTAAATCATTTGTAACTTTTAAACGGTTAATCAGTTTTGATTGAAACTCGTTCCTTGTATCTTTGATATGTATTTGAGGTTCCCGGAGGATGGGCGACACTATATTGGGTTCGGGAATAGAGTGAGGATAGAGACCCCCCGGTCGGGTAACCGAAAAGGAAACCGGCTCTCCCTCAACTTAGTTCCCGGGGTCAATTAAGTGTTGTTTAGAAGTTAAAAAAGTAGAACTATAGGTTAGTTCATAGACTTGGATGATATTGTTTTGATGCGTATTAAGTTATGCCTTAAGCTGGCCTCTGAACTTAACACGTCGGTTGTTTGTTGTGTATGGGAACATGCGTTGAGTTTTCGCATCTGAGTTCCATACATGTCTGTTTGTCGTGTCTGGGACATGCGTTGAGTTTTCGCCTCTGAGTCCAGACATGTATGTGTGATCGCGTCAGGACATGCCTTAAGCTGGCCTCTGAGTCTGACGAGTAGAACAACTGCACGACGGGGCAGTCAGGTTGTCATACCTTACCCGGAGTGCAGGTGTTTGGTGCTAGAACATGCGTTGAGTTTTCGCCTCTGAGTTTAGTACCTTGTGATGTAGTAGGGGAACATGCGTTGAGTTTTCGCCTCTGAGTTCCTTACTTGTGAATGTGAATTGAATGCTAGTCCATGCGTTGAGTTTTCGCCTCTGAGTCTAGTGTTCTGTGATAGCCGGTCCATGCGTTGAGTTTTCGCCTCTGAGTCCTTGCTTGATATTGTGAACTTGGTATCTAGGTTATACGTTAAGATGTCGCCTCTAAACCTTTTTACTTGCTGAATGTTTGGTAATTAGGTTATGTCTTACGTTGACCGCTGAACCTCTTTACTTGATGTTATATCTGCTTGCCTAGAGTTTGGTACAGTGTCAGATATGCATGTTGAAGTTAATGAATATATTGCTTGAGTTATAATCTGTTCATCCAAGGCATTGGATGACTCTTTTATCGGTTTCATAAATAGTTGGATTGAAAGACCCCCCGACTGGGTAACCAGTAGGGAAACCGGCTCTCCTTCCTAACGGTTTATGAAGTTGGTTGAGAGCCGTGCACTAGAGTTTGCATGATAGTATGAGAACAGTTGATGAGATGTTTATGCTTTATATGTTTATATATGTTGGAGTATTCTGTATTGCTTTATGTGTTACGTGTCATTACAAAAGGTGGCTAGGAGAACTCTAGTCACTCCCCACTGATTGTGGCGTACATGTTTTCATGTATGTAGGTACATGCAGGTTGGTTAGGTTCACGAGAGGGCTAGCGAGTGATGATCCTGTTGTCATCATCTGACATACACTTATATCGTTTAGTTGGACTCTTAGTTTCTTTTGATACAGTTTTTGGTTGGTGCCTGTAGGGATGTTCCATCCCAGGCTGTTGTACATATTTTGTTTCGTACTTAGAACTGTTACTTATCTATTTCAGTTTCAGTTCCGTTTCAGTTTAATTCTTCTCGCATGTTGTTTATCTTTAAAAAGTTTTAATTCCGCTGCATTTTTAGTACTTTTGTATGTTTATATTTCCGCTTTCGCGAGGGGTTTTACATGGTCATCATAGGCGGTCCTTACAGCCGCACTAGCCCTTGAACCGGGCTCAATAGGAGGGGGTTCGGTTAAGTGAGCTACCACATTATCGGATAATGCAGGACTTTTGATAGTGGATTCTCATTCAACGTAGTTACTACCATCTTATTTTAAAGTACATTTGTCCATAATGGACGTTAGCCATGAGTCTTTGCCTAATGGAGTAGTCGAAAGTGTCGATGAACTTGCCATTGCGAATTGAAATGCTACAACAAAATAAGGAAATATAAACATTCATTGTTTTAAAATTTACTTGTAAACAAACTTTAACAAGTTTCAGCATTTAAATAATGATCTCCCACTAAATTATATAAATGATCCCAAGACCCAATTTTTGACAAAAACGGGCATCGCTTGGGCGAAACATCCCATAATTGCATAAATTCCGTAAGTCAACGTTTGACTAATTCTACCTTTAGAAATCTTGGTCGAGCGATTTCCTTAAATCTATCTAAAGCCCGGAAATCAAGACCGTCTTAATATTCCGTTGAGACCAACCAACTTTGGCGTGTGATAACATTTATCACCCTACTTACCTAAGGTAAAAAAAAAAAAAAACACCCCGCTTGGGCGAGTGTGGCTCTAATGACAAAAGATTCATAGGTGTTACTAATTGGTAATGCCAATCTCAATTTTTTATATGTGAGATATCTTGTCAATTTAGTCATAAATTCCCTATAAGTGAACTAAGTCGGGGAATGTGAATAACATGAATTGACAATAGCGAAGTATAAAGGCATGTGTGCGGCGATTTGGGCATGTGCGGAAAAATAAAGCATGCAAGCATATGAATAATCCTAGTATGGCCACCTAGTTAAATAAAATAACTAGATTATTACAAGTTCGAAAAACAACTCCTTGGTCCCTTACCTCTTCATGGAACGCCTTCCAAGATATTGCACCGTCTCGAAGATACTCTGTCTTTTGGAAAGTGTTAGAACACAATATGTTAATGATGACAAGTTACCTTGATTAATCTAATGTTTGCTTGATTAGTACAAGAGATTAGCAAAGTGACATAAGGTTCATTGAAGATCACAAGATCATATGTCAAGATGCAAGCAAAGACAAGTGAAGGCCAAGTCTAGGAATATGTTGTAAGTAAGGTAGTTTAACATTCATTCGTATTTGTTAGAAGGTGCAAAATCCTTGCAATAGTCCAACAGACTGTTGCAACTAGGGTTTCTAGTACGATCATGGAGATTATATTTCGAAAAATATTTCTATCAAAAGATGTTGGTCTTTTATCTCATTTACATATTTCAAATGTTTTACAAACTGAAAGAAATCAAATTGAAATTCAAAAGTCACAAAGCACATGAGGTCTAAGGGCTAGAAAAGAAGAAAGTTTACTTTTTCCTTTTTTGGCCATAAGACCTTTCAAAAGGAAGGTTCCTCTCTTACACTCCTTACCATAAGAGGCATGCCTTGAGCCTTGCAAACATGTGCATTTTTCAGATTGTAAAAGATACTCCACCATTTGAACCTTTGGGTAATAGAGTGAAGCAAACAAAATACACATTTGAGAGCAACTCTCACTCGCCTAAGACCCTCTATAAATACCAACATTTTTGCTCATTAATTGCTAAGACTTTCTAAGCATTTATTGTAAAACTTTGCAAAACCTTTTAAGCATTTACTCTTCAAGTTTATTTTGCAAAAGTTTCTGTTTTTAAAGAAGTCTTCATTTGTTTTCGAAAAGCTATGATCTCCTTGTACTAGTTCGCACTTCTAATGAGTATGAATGTTTGTTCGATGAACCTTGTGTTTAGATCTTAAAAGTAGTCTCCATGTTCTTTAAGAGAACCCTTGAGACATTGATCGTGTAAACCAAAGGTAGAACAACAACCTCTTAGAGCGGAGTAGCTTTAAGTTTGAGTCAAGTCTTACGAGCGGAGTAGCTCTAAGAAAATGCAACCGGAGTAGGTTGGGGAGTTGTTTTGTTGTAATAGTTTTAGTTAAGCGGAGTAGCTTCTAAACTTTCAATAAAATAACGGTTGGACGTAGGCTCCGGAGTAGGAGCTGAACCAATTTTTTATATCGTTTGTTTATTGCTTTTTCTCGTACTTGTTACTCGTTTCTTGCTATACTCGTAATAGATCAGTTCTGTGCAACAGTTCCATATACTGTTGCTTAGTCTCTGATCTTGTTGTCTTAAATCGTGAAACACTTAAGCTATTTCAGAATTTTTTAAAAGGTCACCTAATTCACCCCATCCCCCTCTTAGGTGCTAAACTCGTTCTTGATTGTTCAATTGGTATCAGAGCCTTGTGCTCTTGATTAGGCTTAACCACCAAAGAGAAAGATCCGTAATCATGGACGAGTCTAAACACACTAAGTACCCAATTTTTAAAGGTGAAAACTATGCTTGGTGGAAACACCGCATGGAACACTACGTTAAAGGTGTGGACTATGAATGTTGGATGATAATAAAAAAAGGGCCCACTTAAGATTGAGGTAACTGATAAGGATGGAAACACGACACCAAAAGATGAGGAAAAATATAATGAAAACGATTATAAAAAGATCGAGAAAAACTCTAGAGCCATGTCCATTCTTAAATATGGCATTGGCGACCAAGAGATTAATCGTATATCGGGTTGCACTTCGGCCAAAGACATTTGGGACACCCTAAGCTTAGCTCATGAGGGTACGTCTCAAGTCAAAAAGTACAGTGTTTACCTTCTCATGCAATAATATGAGATGTTTAACATGGGAAAGGACGAGTCAATCAATAGTCTTTCATCTCGTTTCTCTTGCATTGTTAATGAACTTAAGAGTCTAGGTCGTGAGTTTGATTCCGAGGATTTAGTCCGAAAGATCCTTCGAAGCTTAACTGAAAAGTGGCAACCGAAGTTGACGGCTATTGAGAAAGCCAAGGACTGATGCCCGTCGTTGAGGGTACCAAAGATAAAATTTATAATTCCTAACTTTAACAATAGATAGTGAAAGTCAGGGTCGAACCACAAGGAGGTGGGGAATGTTTATTGTTTGATGTTTATGTTTAAAGTAACAATTTTGGGGGTTTGAATTGGTTGATTACTATATCTAAAGCAAAGATTAAAATAAAACAAGAATTAAAAGATGAGAATAATATATAATAAAAGAGGATGCTAGGATGTTTGGGTAATAAATAGCTAAGGTAAAATAAATCCTAAGGTCAACATGTATTGCAGTCGCGTAAGGGGGTGTAACATATCTTTTTAGGTCTATGCTACCTAATAGCTCCTTTCGGCCTATGCTATTAGTTCCTAGGTCTCACAATTATTGGGTGTCAACAATAAGGGTGATTCCTAAATCCCAGGTCACATACCTTTCAGCCTTGAGTAACCTATCCGTCTTAAAGTGTAAACCAATGCCCTTCCCGTATCTTGAGAATTCTTGAATAATGATAAAAGATGAACTAGATGGTAAAAGATTGAATAAAAAATACTAAGGATTGATAATAGATATCAAGCATCTATATGAAAAAGCCTCCCTAACCCTAATCACAAGATTTGTTTAAATAGGGTCTAAACTAAGAGTTTCCTAATAGCTCTAATTCTACTTTATTTCCGAAAAGAGTCGTACGGGCTTCGTTCTGGTCGGCCGACCCGTTTAGCTGGTCGGTCGACCGCTTCTTGCTGGGCTTCTCTTATTTCCGGCCTTTCTTGGAAATTGGGCTTTATGAAAATCAGGCCTGGTCGGCCGACCCGTTTAGCTGGTCGGTCGACCGCTTCTGTACGGAAATCTTCGGATTTCTTCTGTTTTGGCTCTTGGTACTTGATTTTGACTCCAGTTGACTTTCCATTTATTCCTTAATTAAGCAAAAGACTTGAGGATACGAATTTGGTGCTAAATCGTCTCTTTTCCGCATAAATCTGCAAAAGTGCATAAAAATACGAAAGTACACAATTTGTGGGAAATAAAGGCTAAAACATAGTAAATGAGCGACCAAATACGTGTAAAAATAGATGTAAAACATCATAAAATAGACACGTATCAAATTCCCCAAACCAAACCCTTGCTTGCCCTCAAGCAAGAAATAGACTCGATCTTAACTAATGGAACGATTTCAATCTCAGAGCGAAATTTACATGTAAGCCTAAACCAATGCCAAGAACAAAATGAGAAAGCATTTAAATCATGCAAACGAGTTACAGGGCCGTCAAACTTGCAAACATAAAGACTATAGAGACTTTATACCATGGACTCTCGCGGTACGCTCGAGACACTCATGAAGCAAAGGGTGAGTATATGTAAAAGATAGAAAGAAGTAAATTTGTAATGACACTCACCTAACTGCGACCCATGGAAACATGCCTGCAATCTAACATGAACAAGAATTCTACAACTTCGTATAACAATCTCATTTAAGTGGCCTAAATACATGCAAATGAGGTAATGAAAGATATGTGAGGTAAAAGGTAAAAAGTGTTTAAGATGTTTTTGGATATGTGGGGTTAGTAGCCAAGCTAGTAAAACTGTTTCCCAACAACATAATTCACAAATTTTTTTTTGATATTAAGAAAGTGCTCTTTTTGTAGCACAACTCTCACATTAAATATAAGAAAGGACTCCCAAATATTTTTGAATGAAGCACGGGAGTGATAACATATAGAAGAAAGGGACTTTTGGAACGAAATTTTGAATCTGATGCTGTCAGTTGGTCGGCCGACCCATGAAAGTGGTCGGTCGACTGACTTTCGTACGTCTTTTGAGTGTTTTCGTTTTTCTTTTCTTTCTTCCTTTTTTTTTCTGAGTTTTTTTTCTGTTCTTTTCTTTCTTTTGTTTCTTTCTTTCTTTTCTCTTCTTGTTCAAGATAGCATACAAACCAAGATGCCTCAAAAAAATAATCCAATGACCACAAATACTAGCTTGGAAGGGTAGGCTAAGTATGGGATGTAGTTTTTTTTTTTGGGAAATAAAAAGGCAAATTTGGCTTTGTGAAGCTTATGGGTAAATATGAGAAAAAGGGATCCCAAATGCACGTATCAAGATTCACAAAACGAGATAGTAAAACGAGTATATAGCAATTCAAGTTCATGTTTATGCATATTGATGTAACATGTTCCAAGGGGAGTACTACTCACATCCTAGACGACTGGTTTAAGAATGAAACCAGGAATAAGGCTCTAAAACTTAGAATGTATAAGTAGGTCGCCAAGGTATAAGTCAAGTCTCAAGATATGCAAGTTGACAAAAACTCGTAGATATGCAAAAGACTCTTATACTAAAACAAGTTGACAAGGCAAGGTAAAGGCATAAACATGTAAGATAGCTAAATCATCCTTGAAATACTTTCGTTCCGACTCGACCTATATGCTAAAATAAACGTGCATTTTTTTTTGGAATTTTTGAATTTTTTTAATTTTTTTGGATTTTTGTATATATAAGGAAAATAAAGAAAAGAACGATGCAAGACAGAAATGCAATAAACGTGTGACAGAATGCAATGCATGTGACACGAAACCATTCCCCAAACCAACCCGCACAATGTCCCCATTGTGCATTAGCCTAAGTAAAGGTTTCAGAAAATTAAAGACAAATGCAAGTAAAATAAAATAAAGGAAAAATTGGAAAGAACTCACTGGGTTAAAAGATATGCATGAGAAAAACCTCCCCAAACCAGCGTAAGCTGGGAGGTTTTGGTGGCTAGCAGCGCCACTCAAGTATCCAAGTTGATTTCACGAGTTCCAAGGAAGAGAAACGAAAGACTGCAGCGGACAGTAGGTCGACCGACCGGTGTTTCTGGTCGATCGACCTCCTGTGAACAGCGGAAAAATCTGCGATACAGCGACTCTGGTCGACCGACTGATGTTTCTGGTCGGTCGACCCTCTGCGTCCTGGAGGTCTTCATTTCTTCGTAAATCCTGAAAAAGCAAGAAAATATGTGCGCCCAACAATGCGCGAGATGCCCGGAACGATTCTTAAACTCTTAACTACTAGCAAACAAACTAAAAAGTCTCACACAACACAAAGTAAATTGTCTTAAAATTGCAACTTAAAAACAACTATCCGCTAAAGATGCGGAAGATATCCGACCACGGCTTCTGACGGTATGTCGTAGTCTCCACGGTGTTTGATTTAGTGGCAAAACACATCGTCTTTCCGCCGTCGCAAAGCATATGCGACGGTCTCTCCTCTTGAGCCTGCCTCTTCTTCTTTTTCTCCTCTCGATCCACGACATCTGGATCTTCATCTTCTTCATAGCTTAGGCATCCCATTCCTCCTCTCTGGATGATGACTCCCTTCTCCTTGGGTTTCCCCAAACCAGTTCCTGCAATAGTCACGACAGAAGTGTCCTCCCTACTGCTCCCAATCTGGGGCGGAGGTGTAAAAACAGATACAGGAACAGGTAATAAAGGTGGAGAAGTAGCGATGACCTCATACTTCTTCTCAGAAGTTATAGCATTACATGTGATGGGGGTCATAGCATCCTTCTTCCTATAGGATAGTCCATAGATAATAAAATGTTTGCCTACCTTGAAAGTTAGAGTTCCAGTGCCCACATCTATAATGGCACCTGCAGTGTGAAGAAAGGGTCTTCCTAGAATTATGGGTATATGGGCATCCTCTGGGATGTCCAAAACAACTAAGTCGACTGGGAAGAAAAACCTGTCAATACGCACAGGGATGTTTTCTAATACCCCTACAGGTTCCATAGATGTGCGATCTGCCATCTGGACTGTCATACTGGTCACTGCAAATTCGGTCATTCCTAGTTTTAAGGCAACGCTTAGGGGCATGACACTTATACTAGCACCTAAATCGCATAGAGCCTTCTTAACTGGGAAGGTTCCTATATTACAGGGGATAGAAAAACTACCAGGGTCCTCCAATTTATGAGGGGCAATGACATGTGTTAAATAACTGGATGACTCTTCAGTGAGAGCCACTGACTCAACCTTTTCTAGAGACCTCTTTCTTGACAAAAGCTGTCTCATGAATTTAAGATAAGAAGGAACTTGTTGAACTAATTCTAAGAATGGAACATGAACATTTAATGAACGAATCACATCCTTAAATTTGTCAAAAGATACCTGATCCTTTGAAGGCACGAGTCTCTCTGGGAAAGGAGCAGCTGAGGACTCCGTATTTGCAGCCCTTTTTAAAAACCTAGGGGTCTTATCACCCCGAAAAAGAAAATCCCGCAAGTTGTTCGGCAATTCTGGACGAAAGGGAACTTCAGGTTCTGCTTCAGTGGTCGGTCGACCAGTATCTTCGGTCGGTCGACCAGTCTCCCGTTCAGGCGAAAGTTTCGGATCCTGCTCCGCGGTCGGTCGACCAGATTCTTCGGTCGGTCGACCGCCTTCACTGCTACTCGCCTTTTTTTCAGCCCTCACTTTAGCTCCACTTCGCAGGGTTACGACGTTAAGAGTCTCCTTCTTCTGGTCCGGTTTGGTTGGAAGTTGACCTGGAGCCCTAGTATCATTTTTGCTTGCGATTTGAGCAATCTGGGACTCCAACATCTTCATCCCTGCTTCTCTAGCCTGCGACTCCTTCTGAACCAACCCAATAAGATTTTGGATAAGAGCGTCTGTGTTGGGTGGCGGATTAGAAGGTGGTTGAGGGTTGAAAGGTGGTCTTTGGAAATTTTGTTTATGTGGGGGTACATAGGTGGAATTTTGCTGAGGTTGCATGTGCTGTGGATTTTGAACATTCTGGCTTGTCCACCTTAAGTTGGGATGGACATTATTATTATTTGGATCATAGAAATTGTTCCCACGATAATGCTGAAAAGCGGCACATGTTTCATTAGATGAAGTACAGAACTTTGACACATGCCCTTCTCCACCGCACCTCTCACAAGCAAAGGGTCCGTCCTGAACGGCGTTCACCTGGTATATTCCTCCCTTGCTTCCCCTCCCTAGATCGAGCTTTCCTGCAGCCTCAAACTTTTCCAACTTGGCCGTTAAGGCCTCAATTGCAGACAGGTTGTACTCAGATTTTCTCTGATTTCCTCTGGAAGTACCATGCTCAGCGCGGTGCACAGCAACATCTTCTATTAACTTGAGACCTTTAGTCTCTCCTGAATTATCCTGGAATCTTCCATTAGCTGCAGCATCTAGGTATGCCCTGTTGTCATCATAGAGGCCATTGTAGAACTGGTTGCAAAGAAACCATTGTTCGAATCCGTGATGTGGTATGGATCGAACAAGTCTCTTGAACCTGTCCCACGCCTCGCTAAAGTCTTCATTGGGACCTTGCTTGAAATTAGTGATCTGCGCTCTTAAAGCATTTGTCTTTGACGCAGAGTAATATTTCCTATAGAATGCTAAGGCTAAGGTGTTCCAATCTGTAACTCCCGCAGCAGTGCGGTCAAGGTCTCTGTACCACTCTCTCGCAGAGTCCCTAAGGGAGAAGATAAACATGGTCTGTTTAATCTGGTCCTGCGTCACTCCTTCTGGGGGTGCTATAGAGCATATGTAATCTGTGAAGATTTCAATATGCTTAGCAGCATCCTCATTGGCCGAGCCTCCAAATTGGTTTCTTTCAACCATAGTAATATAGGCAGGCTTGGCCTCGAATGGCTTCCCAGTACCTGCAGGTAAAGTGAACCCTTTGTATAGGTCCTTTGCCTGAGGCATGGAGTGACTGACAATAGTAGCTTCTTCTGCCATATTATCTTCTTCTTTAGGAAAAACTGGAAAGTAGGTAAAAGGTGGTGTTTTTGGTGAAAGCGGATTGATGGGTGAATTTGGTTACGAAGGTGGTGTTTTTGGTGAAGATGGTGGTAACTCGAAAAGGTCTTCTTGAAATAAAGAGGATGGTGACCCTCCCTCTTGATTTGCTAGAAGTTGCTTTCTTCTTTCCCTAAGAGTCCTCTCAATTTCGAGATCAAGTGGTAGGAGTTCTCCTTGAACTGACCTGCGCATAAGAGGAAACTACAAGAAAAAGGGGAGAAGGTTTAAGGAACAAAAAGTTCCTTAAACAAAGAGAAACAAAAACAAAAAACAATAAACACTGGCGTCACCTCCCCGGCAACGGCGCCAAAATTTGATGCCCGTCGTTGAGGGTACCAAAGATAAAATTTATAATTCCTAACTTTAACAATAGATAGTGAAAGTCAGGGTCGAACCACAAGGAGGTGGGGAATGTTTATTGTTTGATGTTTATGTTTAAAGTAACAATTTTGGGGGTTTGAATTGGTTGATTACTATATCTAAAGCAAAGATTAAAATAAAACAAGAATTAAAAGATGAGAATAATATATAATAAAAGAGGATGCTAGGATGTTTGGGTAATAAATAGCTAAGGTAAAATAAATCCTAAGGTCAACATGTATTGCAGTCGCGTAAGGGGGTGTAACATATCTTTTTAGGTCTATGCTACCTAATAGCTCCTTTCGGCCTATGCTATTAGTTCCTAGGTCTCACAATTATTGGGTGTCAACAATAAGGGTGATTCCTAAATCCCAGGTCACATACCTTTCAGCCTTGAGTAACCTATCCGTCTTAAAGTGTAAACCAATGCCCTTCCCGTATCTTTCAATCTTGGGTAGGTCATTACTAACATCCTACAAGTCTCCTATTGGTCTCATTGCAGGATATTATAATTGACAAGAAAAGACGAAATAAGAAAACATACGCGAGTGGTCGACCGACCGGCTACTCCAGTCGGCCGACCACGGCCTCGGTCGACCGACCGGCTATTCCAGTCGGCCGACCGTGGTCCTGCTACAGGTCGGTTTTTCGGATTTTATTTACCTATGCATATTATCCCCTACATCCTAACATATGAAAATTAGCTACTCATGACTGTTAAGACGATTGTAAAATTGGGAATAAACATGGAGAACATAGTAAATAATCTAAGCATGCAAGATTCGATAAAGCTTGGGATTCTAACTTAACAATTGTAATAAAAACAAGAACTATAATAAAAACTAGATTAAAGAATAATTACCACAATTGGAATTAAGGCAGAACTGAATAAACTTTATTGCATGCTTGAGAATTCTTGAATAATGATAAAAGATGAACTAGATGGTAAAAGATTGAATAAAAGATACTAAGGATTGATAATAGATATCAAGCATCTATATGAAAAAGCCTCCCTAACCCTAATCACAAGATTTGTTTAAATAGGGTCTAAACTAAGAGTTTCCTAATAGCTCTAATTCTACTTTATTTCCGAAAAGAGTCGTACGGGCTTCGTTCTGGTCGGCCGACCCGTTTAGCTGGTCGGTCGACCGCTTCTTGCTGGGCTTCTCTTATTTCCGGCCTTTCTTGGAAATTGGGCTTTATGAAAATCAGGCCTGGTCGGCCGACCCGTTTAGCTGGTCGGTCGACCGCTTCTGTACGGAAATCTTCGGATTTCTTCTGTTTTGGCTCTTGGTACTTGATTTTGACTCCAGTTGACTTTCCATTTATTCCTTAATTAAGCAAAAGACTTGAGGATACGAATTTGGTGCTAAATCGTCTCTTTTCCGCATAAATCTGCAAAAGTGCATAAAAATACGAAAGTACACAATTTGTGGGAAATAAAGGCTAAAACATAGTAAATGAGCGACCAAATACGTGTAAAAATAGATGTAAAACATCATAAAATAGACACGTATCAAGGACCTTGCCACTCTTTCCCTTAATGAACTAATGGGGTCTCTCATGGCCCATGAGCTTTCACTCACTAAACGCTCTCAAGAGAGTTCAAAGGGGAAGGGACTCGCTCTAAATGCTCTCTCAAGTGATGAGGAGGATGAGGATGTTGAGTTCGCTATGTTCACTAAGAACATGGCCGGCATAATTAATGGTCGTTGGTCTCAAAGGTTTACTAACAATGCTAGCAAAAAGCGTTTTCCAAAGAGGAGATCTAATTCCACTTTTGGTTGCTTCAAATGTGGTGACAAGGAAAAGCGTGATTTTGCTAAAGGAATGCCCAAAGGAATGCCCAAAGTGGGACGATATTAAGTCCAAGGAAAAGCGTGATTTTGCTAAAAGAGATTACAAAAACAAAGTTATGACTGCCATTTGGGGTTTATCCGATTCCGATGAGGATGAGTACCTTGAAGAAGAATTGGATGCAAAGTTAAGTATCTGTTCAAAATCAAAAACCGAAACCTCAAAAACATCAAAGAAAGAAGCTGCCATTTGCCTCATGGCTCACTCGGTTGATTCAAGTTCCGACTCCGAAAGCGAGGTAAAGTGTCTAAAGAAAAAGGCCCGCGCCTTTTCTAAAGACAAAATTTGTCTTCTTTTAGATGATTTTATTGATAAGTGTCGTGTCCAAGGAAATAAACTCATTGCCATGCAAGATGAAATCGAAAGTATTGCCGAGGAAAATCTCAATCTAAAGGAGAGTCTAACAGAGGTAGATCAAACATGTACAATAACCAAACTAGAAAAGGAAGTCAAAATGCTTCGAAAACAAAATCAGTGTCTTGTGAATAAAGCTGAAAAAGCTCATGCAACAGACTCATGTAATGTTGAATCTGAACTAGGTAAAGAGGTCGAGTCTCTAAAAAGAAAAGTATCATCTCTCACAAAGGAACGTGACTCCCTCTTGGTTGAACTCACTTCATGCAAACTTGATAACAAACAACTAAAGGAAGTTGCGATCTTATTAGGTGATGAAGCTAGTCATGTCAAAGGAAAGATTGACAAGCTTGAAAAAACGAGTCTAGATCAACTTAAGAAAATAGAGACCTTGACCAAAGAATTGCTTGATGCAAAGCAGTTCTATCTCAAATGGGAAGGAAGTCAGAATGTTCTGGAATTCTTGTTAAAGCAATCCAAAGAAAATGAAAAAGCTTTAAAAAACTCTGGACTTGGTTTCAGATGCAACAGTAGTGCACACTGTTGCAACCGAAACCAAGACCCAAGAGCCAAAGAGATTTCAGACGACGTAAGTATGCTGGATTACCCGAATATGTTATTTGCAATTACTGTGGAAAGACTAGTCATGAGTTCAATGGTTGTCCTAAAAGAGAACTTCACCTAAAAAGAAACACTAAGGTCGCACAAGAAATATGGGTCAAGAAGGACTCGGTGTCTAGTGTAAAGAAGGGACCCAAACTTGTTTGGGTTCCTAAACTAACTGTTTGATATTGCGTAGGCATTAGTGGGGGGCAGCAGCAATTGGTATTTAGACAGCGGATGCTCTCGTCACATGACGGGGGAAGAAGACCAATTCCTCTCACTAGAGGCCAACAATGGAGGCATGGTGACTTTTGGCGATAACAAACAAGGTGAAATTGTTGGTATCGGAAAGGTTGGTAAGTCAAAATCACTATGCGTGGACAAAGTGCTGCTTGTCAAAGGATTAAAACACAATCTACTTAGCATATCACAATTGTGTGATCGAGGTAATATTGTTGAATTTCATGCTCATGTGTGTAAAATCCTAGATGCAAAGACAAAGAAGTTGGTACTAGAAGGTAACCAAGTCAAGGATGTGTATATGATTGATTTATGTTCTTTATCCGGTCAAAAACTTTCGTGCATGAGCGTCCATAAAAATGACCCATGGCTTTGGCACAAACGTTTGGGCCATGATAATGCTAGAACATTAAACAACCTTAGAAAACTTGACCTAGTGAAAGGTTTACCAATCATAAACTTCAAATTCAACTCTTTGTGTAATGATTGTGTCAAAGGAAAACAAGTTAAGAGCTCTTTCAAGTCTAAAAAATGTATGAGTACATCACGTGTCTTAGAACTTGTTCACATCGACCTTTGCGGACCCATGCGCATCACAAGCAAAGGTGGTAGTAATTACATTTGTGTGATTGTTGATGATTGCTCTAGATATGTGTGGTTATTGTTTCTTGGAACTAAGGACAAGGCTTTTAGTGAGTTTTTAATTTGGCTCAAAATGGTCGAAAACAATTTTTTTCTAAAACTTGGAGCTTTAAGGTCCGACCATGGTACCGAATTTGAAAATCTTGCTTTTCAAGCCTATTATAATGAAAATGGTGTTAGCCACAACTTTTCGGCCACACGAACTCCACAACAAAATGGAGTGGTGGAACGAATGAATCGAACTTTAGAAAATATGGCTAGGACCATGATCATTAGTTCTCAAGTACCAAGAAACTTTTGGGCCGAAGCCGTAAACACCTCGTGTTACGTCTATAATAGAGTCATGATTAGAAGAATCACCAACAAAACACCTTATGAAATTCTACGTGGAATAAAACCTAATATCTCATACTTAAAATGCTTTGGTTGTAAATGCTTTGTTCATAACAACGGGAAAGACAACTTAGGCAAATTTGATGCCCGTAGTGATGAAGCAATTTTGTGGGATATTCAAATCATAGCAAGGCTTACAAAGTCTTTAACAAAAGGACTATGAAAATGGAAGAAAGCATTCATGTTGTATTTGATGAATCTAGTCTTTTTGTGTCTTAGAAACAGGAAAGAAATGAAGAGGATGATGATGAGTTCGAACTTGGGATGGTGCGTCATGACATGGACCAAGTGTTGGAAGCCGAATATCTGGAGCAACAGTCAGAAACAACATTGCATGGGGAAGCATGCCACAACTCAGGGGGAACCGACGAGGCTTCATCTTCAAATGAAGCCAGCACGTCAAGAGTGGAAAAAGAAAGCCAAGGCACATCCATTGATCCACAAAATTCCAATGATCAATCCCCCACACAAAACCAACCCCATGCAACAGACTCTGAAACTGTTGCATCTGAACAGAACGAACAAACAATCGGTCCCAACACCACCATACCAAAAAGATGGAAACACCAAAGCTCTCACCCTCTCGAAAACCTAACCAGTGACCTTGACTCAGGGGTAAAAACCAGATCCTCCCTCAGAAACTTATGTGCCTTCAATGCTTACCTCTCACAAATTGAACCCGACCACATCTCAAAAGCTCTTGAGGATCCTTGTTGGATCATGGCCATGCAAGAAGAGTTGGATCAATTCAAAAGGAGTGAGGTATGGCATCTGGTTCCTAGACCTTCAAATCGCACAGTCATTGGCACTAGGTGGGTTTTTCGAAATAAACTTGATGATAACGGAGAAATCGTAAGGAATAAAGCAAGGCTAGTGGTGCAAGGGTATAATCAACAAGAGGAGATTGATTATGATGAAACCTTTGCACCGGTAGCTAGGCTTGAAGCCATACGAATTCTCATTGCCTTTGCAGCTCTCATGGTGTAAAACTTTTTCAAATGGATGTAAAATCGGCATTTCTAAATGGCTATCTCAATGAAGAAGTTTTTGTGGAACAACCACCGGGCTTTGTGGATAATGAATCACCGAACCATGTATTTAAACTTGATAAAGCACTATATGGTTTAAAACAGGCTCCTAGAGCATGGTATGATAGGCTTTCAAAATTTCTTTTAGAAAACGGCTTCATACGTGGTTCGGTTGATAAAACGTTATTCATCAAGTCACAGTCAGATGTAATGTTGCTTGTTCAAATATATGTCGATGACATAATCTTTGGTGCAACTAGTGAAACTCTTTATGAATACTTTGCACATCTAATGAAATCTGAGTTTGAAATGAGTATGATGGGAGAACTAGGGTTCTTTCTTGGCCTCCAAATCAAGCAAAAAGAGGAGGGCACAATGATCCATCAACAAAAGTATGTGAAGGAGATGCTAAGTAAGTTCGGGTTGACCAATGCGAAACCGTTGCTACACCCATGGTTTCTAACCTCAAACTTGACCTTGATCCAAACGGTAAGAGTGTTAGTGAAAAGGTGTATCGAGGTATGATTGGTTCTTTACTCTACTTGACCGCAAGTCGACCCGATATTCAATATAGTGTTTGTGTGTGTGCTAGGTTTCAAGCAAATCCTAAGGAATCTCACTTTAAAGCCGTGAAAAGGATATTCAAATACTTGATTGGAACTCAACATTTATATCTTTGGTATCCTTCTTACTATGAGCTTGATCTTGTAGGATTTTCCGATGCCGACTATGCGGGATGCATGTTGGATAGAAAGAGCACGTCCGGAATTTCCACCTTCATGGGGTCATGCTTGCTCACGTGGGCTTCAAAGAAGCAAAATACCGTGTCTCTATCAACGGCGGAAAGTGAATACATAAGTGCCGCACTATGTTGCACACAACTACTATGGGTACGTCAACAATTGCACGATTTTGGTATTATATTCGAATCCTCTCCTATTTTTTGTGATAATACTAGTGCAATTAACATCTCGAAAAATCCAATACAACATTCCCGGACCAAACATATTGAATAAGGCATCACTTTTTACGTGATCAAGTGGAAAAAGGGACAATTAATCTTAACTTTTGTAAGACCGAAAATCAAATTGCGGATATTTTTACAAAACCGTTAGAAAGAGAACAATTCGTAAAAATTCGGTTGGAAATTGGTTTGTTAAGTGATGCATGACATTAAAATGAGTACGTCTTCCAATGATTGATTAGAACGGGTGACGGTAGTGTTTATGTTTACGGTTTATCATTTACGTGCAAAAATCATAAAATACGTTTACGTAAAATTAAAAGCACATGCATGCTAGTTGTTACATTGAGCCACTCAAAATTCCTCACCCATCAAATCAGTCCATTACTCACCTTTTGTCATAACCCCTCATACACTAAACCGCCCAAAGTTAATACCCCCTCTCTCATTACTTTATCTTTAACCACTCACCATTATCCATTGTACAAAAACTCTCAAACTTATCACCTTACTCAAAATTCAAAATCTTCTCCATAACCGTCCCATTCTCACCTTATAACCTCCCTCAAAATGTCTCCCAAAAGTATCAACCGAGAACTCAAAAGGCTTGCAAATACATGCAATCCATCCTTTGTAGCCAAGAAAAAGATGACTTCCTCACCAACCAAACCACCCATAACCTCACCAAAAGCCCTGCCAAATCACGACTCATTCGTACAAAATCCCCGGCTAGAACAGGCCCTATTAAACCAAAGGGACGAGGACATGGTGGACTAAAGAAAAGACCGGTCTTGTCATTGGCTTTGGACTCAAGCGTCGACACCGAATCCAAAAAAATGGTCGATTTGATTGTTGAACCAAAGTTGTCTGGAGAAGTTACTGGAAAAGAAAAAGAAAAGGGAGAGTCAAAGGAAGAAGAAGGGAATGTCGAAGGTGAAGTAAATTCACCGGAAAAAGAAATCGAAAAGGAGGATGTTGTGGAGAAAGAGGCGGAAAAGGAAGCTAGTAAAAATAAAAAGGGAAAAGAAAATCGAGTAAAAAGAAAGAGAATGTGAACAAAGAGGTTGTAAAAGAAAGTGAGAAATCAGTGGAAAAAGAAAAGAGTGGAGAAAAGGATGTGAGTGAAAAAGAAAAGAGTGTATCCGAAGTGGTATAATTTTATGCAACGGTCAAAGTGGATGTTGCATCTGGAACCCTCTCGGCTTATATCAACAACAAACCCTTCACTTTAACCATTCCACAACTAGCCAAATACCTCGACATTGAACCTGTTGGGCTAGATACATTTCCAAGGGGAACATGGGGAGCCATTAAACCATCCATTGTTGATAATAACCACTCAAATGTCTATGCAACCGAGCTAAAATCAAACCACCGGTTCATCTTTAACTTTCTCCAAAGGGTCATTGTTCCAAGCAACAACACTCGGGGCAGGTGCTTCTATCTGGAAATGCTCCTCATCCATCACCTCCACACTGACCGCAAAATCAACCTTCCCCTTCCCTATCCTTTTAATGGCTCTTTGATAAACACTAGTTGCATGCTTGTCTTTATTTTCTCGTTTTCAGACTATCTTATTTTGCTATGTGTGTGATGAACCCGTATCTTTTGAACATTGATGTCCCTTATTGATGATGTCAAGAGGGGGAAGTGAATCTAAATTATGTTGTGTGTTTGCTTAATGACTCTTAGGCTAACGTTCACCGTAGAAATAGCTTATTAGCTTTTTATTAGACGTATTACTTAGGATTAAGAATGATTGACCCCTTGACCACCTTGCTCATGCATTAGTCATGTGTTATTTATCTTGGCCTTAACAGACCGACTCACCATGGGTTAAGGGGGAACTTGTCTCATAATTTTGATTGTAACTTGTCATCATCAAAGGGGGAATTTGTTAGAACACAATATGTTGATGATGACAAGTTACCTTGATTAATCTAATGTTTGCTTGATTAGTACAAGAGATTAGCAAAGTGACATAAGGTTCATTGAAGATCACAAGATCATATGTCAAGATGCAATCAAAGACAAGTGAAGGCCAAGTCTAGGAATATGTTGTAAGCAGGGTAGTTTAACATTCATTCGTATTTGTTAGAAGGTGCAAAATCCTTGCAATAGTCCAACAGACTGTTGCAACTAGGGTTTCTAGTACGGTCATGGAGATTATATTTCGAAAAATATTTCTATCAAAAGATGTTGGTCTTTTATCTCATTTACATATTTCAAATGTTTTACAAACTGAAAGAAATCAAATTGAAATTCAAAACTCACAAAGCACATGAGGTCTAAGGGCTAGAAAAGAAGAAAGTTTACTTTTTCCTTTTTTGGCCATAAAACCTTTCAAAAGGAAGGTTCCTCTCTTACACTCCTTACCATAAGAGGCATGCCTTGAGCCTTGCAAACATGTGCATTTTTCAGATTGTAAAAGATACTCCACCATTTGAACCTTTGGGTAATAGAGTGAAGCAAACAAAATACACATTTAAGAGCAACTCTCACTCGCCTAAGACCCTCTATAAATACCAACATTTTTGCTCATTAATTGCTAAGACTTTCTAAGCATTTATTGTAAAACTTTGCAAAACCTTTTAAGCATTTACTCTTCAAGTTTATTTTGCAAAAGTTTCTGTTTTTAAAGAAGTCTTCATTTGTTTTCGAAAAGCTATGATCTCCTTGTACTAGTTCGCACTTCTAATGAGTATAAATGTTTGTTCGATGAACCTTGTGTTTAGATCTTAAAAGTAGTCTCCATGTTCTTTAAGAGAACCCTTGAGACATTGATCGTGTAAACCAAAGGTAGAACAACAAACTCTTAGAGCGGAGTAGCTTTAAGTTTGAGTCAAGTCTTACGAGCGGAGTAGCTCTAAGCAAATGCAACCGGAGTAGGTTGGGGAGTTGTTTTGTTGTAATAGTTTTAGTTAAGCGGAGTAGCTTCTAAACTTTCAATAAAATAACGGTTGGACGTAGGCTCCGGAGTAGGAGCTGAACCAATTTTTTATATCGTTTGTTTATTGCTCTTTCTCGTACTTGTTACTCGTTTCTTGCTATACTCGTAATAGATCAGTTCTGTGCAACAGTTCCACATACTGTTGCTTAGTCTCTGATCTTGTTGTCTTAAATCGTGAAACACTTAAGCTATTTCAGAATTTTTTAAAAGGACACCTAATTCACCCCCTCCCCCTCTTAGGTGCTAAACTCGTTCTTGATTCTTCAGAAACGCCATAAAATAATTACAATAGAAATTACACATCTTTTCCTATTATATATTAATTAATAAATAAATAAAATCTATTAATTAATGACAAACGGACAATACGAGATCGTATTAAATTACAACAAAATCGTAATTTCCTTACATTACGGGTAATAACGATTAAAATAATTAGGCCATACTAGGTACAAATGAATAAATACTTTAAATAAATGAAAATCATTCATTCAACATAAAAATAATGCTTAAAATGTTGTAAAATTAATGTCAAAATCGCCCTATTGCACAATTGATCGTATCTTATACGGATTTTATCGGTATTGCGGATTTGACGATTTTTAACTGACTAAAAATCAATAATCAACACTAAATCTCATTTAAGCTCATACTAATTATCTAAACAAATATATAACTCAAAAATTAGTTCCCACCAATTTATTTGAGAATAATTAGCATGATTTGATATTATTTGCTAATTTTATCGGTAAATAAATAACTTTTATTAAATAAATCATATTTGCACTTAAAAATAATGAAAATTCTGAAACAATTCTAGGGACCCAAAAATGTCTAAAATCTTACCCAAAAATTTCGATTTAAAAATATGGTAAAATCGATCGATATTTATCAATTTTTAGCTATTAAATACCAACAAACATCAAAAATCGATATTTATCAATTTTTCCCATTGATACCCCTGTAGTTTTCACTTTTCCCACTTGTACCCCTGCGTATAGCACTTTACTAGTCGTACCCTAAACTTAATTAGTTAACCCATCCGTAGCCAAACATGCTTATGCCGTCAGTTTTAGACGTTAAGTGCCATGTTGGCACTCTATCTGCCAAATAAGCACCTAACTTGGCAAAGGGTTTTTCCCATTGATGCCCCTGTGGTTTTACTTTTCCCACTTGTATCCCTGCATTTTGGCATTTTTTGTTTCGATGTTGAGGCCGATATCTTTAAAACCGTATTGCTTATTATATCCCATTTAAATTAATAAAAAATTGTAATATATCCTTTATTATATCTCTTTTTATGTCGCATGAGATAATACCGTTATATATTACCTTTATTTTATTCAAAAAAAATTATTATCTAATATTCAAAACTTATTTTATATTAAGTGGGCCAAGACGACAAACAAGACGAGTGTTATTACCTATTTTATCATTGAAGCACCAACTAAATTTTAGATTCTCAGTCCCCCTTCTTTTGATCCATCATAAATTTTTCCAATGTTTTTTCGATTTCGATAAAATTTGTATATATAATCTTTTACGGGTTTTTTGAGGTCGGGAAAATTTTTTATTTTTTAATCAAAATATTTCTGACACTTTTACTATTTAAGTAAACTTAACAATTGATTGTTTCGGTAAATCTTCGGATATCAACAATAAGATATATTTGTAATACCTTGTATTAAACATCGGAAAAATTGAATTTTAAATCAGATATCCGACTCGTGTAAATTCAATTCCAACAATTTGTTCATTCCTTTTTATTTTTTTTACGCAGGGGTACAAATGGGAAAAGTTAAAACCATAAGGGCATCAATGGGAAAAATCTTTTGCCAAGTTAGGTGCTTATTTGGCAAATAGAGTGTCAACATGACACTTAACGTCTAAAACAGACGGCATAAACATGTTTGGCTACTGATAGGTTTAACTAATTAAGTTTAGGGGTACGGCTAGTAAAGTGCTATACGTAGGGGTACAAGTTAGAAAAGTGAAAACCACAGGGGTATCAATGGGAAAAACCCAAACAATTTTTAAATTTATTTTTGACATTTAGATCATATTATTAAATATACTTCAAATTTTCATGGACAAATTATTTTTGGATCTCATTCTTAAAAATGTAAATCATTTTTATCGGTTTTTATCTCATAAAAACAAATAAACATGCAAAACTTCAAATTAAATTTCGAAATTTTACATGCAAAGCATACAATATGCTGGGAATATCATATAAAAATTTCAAAGGCCAAATCAAAGTCGAAATATTTTTAGTTAACTTTTTAACCAAAATCGACATAATTTGACACGTATTTTCATAAAAATCAAAATAATTAGCAAAATAGATCCACAAATCACCATACTTGATCACAAACATTTTGAGATCACTAGGAAAATATGCACCAAAAATCTCGTGCTAAAACCATTTTTAACACCATTTTTGAATTTTTCAAATTATCGTATAATATGAACAAATGCATAAATAATACATGCATGAAATGAAAATACTTAAAATGACATGCATGATACTAGTCATAGCTCTAATACCACTTGAAATTCCATAATCCTAACTAGAATTTCTAATTAGATTATCAATTTTAAATAAAAGGACCTAATTACCATGCATGCGTTATTAAGTAATAATCAAAATAAAATATTAAGGAAGAAATTAGTTTCCTTACATTGATATTGGTATACAAAGGGCACAAACTTGATCTCCTATCAAGTTTGTTCTTGAGCTAATTAAAAAGGAAGATCCTCCAAAACCTTAAGCACCGAAAGAATATGCCTCCTTAAAATGTATACCCAAGATGACAACCCAAATATTTACTATAATTATTAATTAGATAATTAGAGTAAAATTACCCTTGTTAATATTCTTAATATTAGTACTTTAGTAATATAAGAGAAAAATGTTTTTAGAGAAATTAGAGAGGTTTTGCATGTGTCAAAAAGTGTTTTTTGTGCAAAACATGAAATGGTCTATATAAAAGCAAACTCATGGCATCCCCACACCAAATGGAGTAGATTCTCCACTAAAAATAATCACATGCAACATAGGTATAGGTTAGGTGTGTCATACTAGTTGTAATGATGATGTTGGAAGCATCTTCCAAATCACTACAAGACAAACCAAGGGAGCATTTGTGTGTCTAATACAAACGGACTACAAACGGGCCCATTTTGTCTTATAATATTTGTCCCACAAAATTTATAAGTCATATGTTTAATTGTCTTATATAATTAAATAATAATTTGATCAAATAACAAGTATGTGACACAAATTAATAAATAATATACAATCAACTTATTGAGTAATATTTTACCATTATATCAAAAATAATAGTCCCATAATAGCTAGTTAGTTAGATTTACAACCTCTTGGAGATATAAATAACTAATTACCTCTACGAGACCGGATGAGGTGAGACTATTAATTATGGTGAGGCGGCCGAACCCTTTCTATGTTGGACATGATTTTCAAGGTTCATTGGACTAATTTCAATGAGATGGAAATTATGGGTCATTTCTAGCATTTCCTTTGGCCTAATATTTTCTCTATCTAAAAAACTTATTCATTTTGCTCTTTTTCTTATTTCGTGAAATTTGGATTTAAAATATTTGTTTACTAACAAATTGTTTAGTTTCTTCTCTTGTGAATCTTGAACCTTAATTTGTGAAACCAACACTTTATTTCGTGAAACTTGGACTTAAAATGTTTGTTTACTCACACAATGTTTAATTTCTTATTCCGTGAATCTTCGACCTTAATTTGTGAAACCGGAACCTTATTTCGTGAAATTAGGAATTAAAATCTTTTTTTTAAAGAAAAGAACAATTCATTAATAGAACGCCATACGGCACTTACAAAGAATACGTATAATTGAAAACAAATCTAATGGAAACAAAAGAAAAACAATTTTCTTATAAACTAGGGATCTCAAAACAGCATTTGACGATTCGGCTCGTCCTATTATCGCTATCTTCATGTAGCTTTTGAGGCGATCCTTCGTTTGATTTATGAGATAAAACATAAATTTGACTGGTTCCAAAGATTGTTGACAGATTACTGGTACCCTTTGAAAGAACACGCTACGAACCATCAACGAACTACTCTTGACGATATTACTGATGAAACTAAGCCACGGATAAATGGACAAAACCCCGAAATAAGGGACGGAAACCCTGAAATAAGGGACGGAAAAACGATTCTCACCAAAAGGGAGACTTTTATTGAATATATTATAGATAAACATACTAGTAATTGCAATTTAATATAATTTGGGGCTTACCATCGATCAATTGATAATCGATGGGAACCCCGATTTGTGGAGGCAAGGGTTTTCAGAGAGTTTTTGAGAGACTTTTAGAGAGAGATTTAGGAATTAAAATCTTTGTTCACTCGTGAAATGTTTAATTTCTTATTTCGTGAATTTTCGATCTTAATTTGTGAAAAAGGGACCTTATTTCGTGAAACTTGGACTTAAAATGTTTGTTTACTCACAAAATGTTTAATTTCTTATTTCGTGAATCTTGGAACTTAATTTGGACCTTATTTCGTGAAACTTGGACTTAAAATGTTTGTTTACTCACAAAATGTTAAACTTCTTATTTTGTGAAACAATGAACCTTAATTTGTGAAAGCGAGACCTTATTTTGTAAAACTTGGACTTAAAATGTTTGTTTACTCACAAAATGTTTAATTTCTCATTTCGTGAATCTTGGAGCTTAATTTGTGATATTTGAACCTTATTTCGTGAAACTTGGAACTAAAATGTTTGTTCACTCACAAAATGTTTTATTTCTTATTTCGTGAATCTTGGACCTTAATTTGTGAAACCGGGACCTTATTTCGTGAAATTTGGACTTAAAATGTTTGTTTACTCACGAAATGTATAATTTCTTATTTCGTGAATCTTTGAGCTTAATTTGTGAAACCGGAACCTTATTTCGTGAAACTTGGAATTAAAATGTATGTTCACTCATGAAATGTTTAATTTCTTATTTCATGAATCTTGAACCATAATTTGTGAAACCGGGACCTTATTTCGTGAAACTTGGACTTAAAATGTTTGTTTATTCACAAAATGTTTAATTTCTTATTTCGTGAATCTTGGACCTTATTTTTGTGAAACCGGGACTTTATTTCGTGAAACTTGTACTTCAAATGTTTGTTAACTCGCTCACGAAATGTTTAATTTCTTATCATGAATCTTGGACCTTAATTTGTGAAACCAGAACCATATTTTGTGAAAATTGGACTTAAAATGTTTGTTTACTCACGAAATGTATAATTTCTTATTTCGTGAATCTTGGAGCTTAATTTGTGAAACCGGAACCTTATTTCGTGAAATTTGGAATTAAAATGTTTGTTCACTCGCGAAATGTTTAATTTCTTATTTCGTGAACCTTGGACCTTAATTTGTGAAATCGGGACCTTATTTCGTGAAACTTGGACTTAAAATGTTTGTTTATTCACAAAATGTTTAATTTCTTATTTCGTGAATCTTGGACCTTATTTTTGTGAAACCGGGACTTTATTTCGTGAAACTTGTACTTAAAATGTTTGTTTACTCACAAAATGTTTAATATCTTATTTCGTGAATCTTGGACCTTAACTTGTGAAACCGGAACCTTATTTCGTGAAACTTGGACTTAAAATGTTTGTTTACTCACAAAATGTTTAATTTCTTATTTCGTGAATCTTGGAACTTAATTTGGACCTTATTTCGTGAAACTTGGACGTAAAATGTTTGTTTACTCACAAAATGTTTAATTTCTTATTTTGTGAATCATGAACCTTAATGTGTGAAAGCGAGACCTTATTTCGTGAAACTCGGACTTAAAATGTTTGTTTACTCACAAAATGTATAATTTCCTAGTTCGTGAATCTTGGAGCTTAATTTGTGATATTGGAACCTTATTTCGTGAAACATGGAACTAAAATATTTGTTCACTCACGAAATGTTTTTATTTCTTATTTCGTGAATCTTGGACCTTTATTTGTGAAACCGGGACCTTATTTCGTGAAATTTGGACTTAAAATGTTTGTTTACTCACGAAATGTATAATTTCTTATTTCGTGAATCTTTGAGCTTAATTTGTGAAACCGGAACCTTATTTCGTGAAACTTGGAATTAAAATGTTTGTTCACTCGCGAAATGTTTAATTTCTTATTTCGTGAATCTAGGACCTTCATTTGTGAAACTGAGATCTTATTTCGTGAAACTTGGACTTAAAATTTTTGGTTACTCACAAAACGTATAATTTCTTATTTCGTGAATCTTGGAGCTTAATATGTGAAAACCGGGACCTTATTTCGTAAAACTTGGACTTAAAATGTTTGTCTACTCACGAAATGTATAATTTTCTTATTTCGTGAATCTTGGACCTTAATTTGTGAAACCGGAACCTTATTTAGTGAAACTTGGAATTAAAATGTATGTTCACTCATGAAATGTTTAATTTCTTATTTCATGAATCTTGAACCATAATTTGTGAAACCGGGACCTTATTTCGTGAAACTTGGACTTAAAGTGTTTGTTACTCACATAAGCTACAGACAAAATAAATACTGTGTAACGTAAGAGTTAAGACTCAAATTTGAAGAAAAGAGAGCGGTCATCATAGCTTTTCATCGGTAGCCAAGAGAGAAGGCATTCAAAATGATAAGCCGATCCTTCATCCAGGCTAATAAAGCTTGGTAGATCTGTAAAAAGCATACTCTTAAGCATGCCTTCTCACCAAAAATATAAGAAGCAGAAATATAGTGCATACATGCAGTGGCGGATGCAGGATTTTGACGTAGGGTGGGCACAATTTTTTTCTCGACAAAAAATTTCTTTAATTTACAACGCAACTTTTTGTTTTGAATTTTGTTCTAGAATATTATGGTATAATGTTTAAAATAAAACGAAAAAAAAATCTCAACGGATGTTTTTAACCTTACAGAATAAAGAATTTAATATATTATTAAGAATAACAATATATATTGGTACAAATGTTTCAATCTTAGTAATTGTCTAAAAGAATAATTTGACAATTATGTTTAATAATGATATAATAAATTTTAATATTCAAATGAACAATCAATAGTAATGGTGTAGTGGTTAACTAGTTAGTTTAGTACCTTGAGGTTCAAGGATCAATCCTCTCAACAAGCAATTTTTAAGATGGCCCAAAAATAGTTTTCTGAATAAAAATGTCATCAGTAAGATTTGAACCTGAGTCTCCTCTGCATTAGGACAATAGTCTACCACTTGAGCTACAAAGTTATTTTAATATTTGCTGACACTTATATATAATTATTTTCTGAAACTCGGGGGAGGGCACGTGCCCGCCCTTTCCCTCCCCCAGATCCGCCCCTGCATACATGTACTCTTTGTGAACAATCCTCACAACTACCAAGAAAGCGCAAGACAAGACCAAATTTCCAACACTACTACGTCATTTAGGCAAATAAATAGAGCTTATTTTAGAAATGTCATGCGTCGAAGCAAAAACAAAACTTGCCTCAGTAAGGCCTGAGAGTTTCCTCTAACACAATATTCTAGCACCATCCATAAATGAGCATAAGTTTAATACATGATATATAATGTATTGTGATTATCAAGAAGGAACAAATTAAATAAGTTGATCGAAAACTAGTATTATGGATGTGAAATAATAAAATCGAGATGAATCAAAATGAAAATTAGGTGATCTAAATTACCTAGATCCTAAAAGAAATAAAATATTGAGTGATAAAATGGCGATGGAATGTGAGCGAATGACGAAAATAGAGTTGAAGACGAAGACGGGTTGAAGAGAGAGAAGGTGAAGAGTATAGATTGAATAGGGGAAATTATTGAGCTTAAGGAGAAATATGTTTGTTAGATTGGGATATGTAGAAAACACGTGCAATCATCTTGTGTGTCTGTAGTTTTTAGATCTAATAACGGCTAGGATAAGTACAACTGCCTCACCCTAAGAAGGATGCCTTACATGAGTCAATTTCTTACCTCTACCTCAAAATCTTTATTAAACCTCAACTTAATTTAGTGAATCTATACAATATTATTAAAAGGCTAACTTAAAATGTCGCGTAGACAATGTCACCTTGTATTAACAAAAAGCCCCCTCACTTATTACATATGACATGGTGCCACGCCATTATTTCTTACTTAAAAAGAAAATGAAAAAAATTACAAAACATTAAATGTAAATAGCATAACAAATATTAACCTTTGGCCTTTTTAATTTCTAAATAAATTAAATAACAAATAAAAATCAAATTTCCTAATAAATTTAAAATATCGATATTTATTGTTAGACTATTTTAAACAACAAATAAATATCATATAATTTTAATTTTTACGCCGTTTATAAAAAAATAAAAATTTGTAAATATTAAGAGCAAATAATAACATACTTAACATTAAATATTAGCCTTTTAATTTTTAAAACTATAACATGTTAAACATCAAATAGAAATTTACAGTCCCTAATTCTATAACTTGCTAAGAATGAAATAAAATGCTCAAAACTAATAAAACTAGACTATATATACACAATAAGCGGATTATACCACCGGAGGTATACAATTTTCTGTACATATTTTGAGCTTTTTAATAGAAAATCCGAGCTTTATTAGAAAGAATATGAGCTATATGGTAAAATTTATGAACTCTTTGAGAAAAAATATTAAGAATTGAAAATTATTATAAAAATAAAACACAATACATATAAGTTAAACTATATTTAATTTTAATATAAAAAACTAAAATATAACTCAAAATAGTTTAAAACCTTAACAAATATATACATAAGCTCAATAAAATAACCATAGTTGTACAATGCTATTATACATTTGGTTGTATAATCCTTTTTGTGATATATACATGTATATTAAAGCAAACCTTGTACATTTCATTTTAACTTGATCCATATTTATGTATAAATTAAATTTATAAAATTTAATTAAAAGGCTAACTAAAATAATGTGACATGAAAATTTTTATTGTCGCATGGCGAATTAATGTGGTACGACCTATCAATTTATTATATGAAATTCATTTAATTCATTTATTTGTAAATTTATAAAATAAAAATAAAAAAAAAACAAGTCATAAGTATTTCATTGCACCATTAGAAACCTATAAAGTCTTATTATTATTTCTTATTTAAAAAGAAAAAAACAAGAAAAAGATTTATAAAACATTAAATACAAATTGCATAGCAAAGCTTAAACTTTTACGTTTTAATTTCTAGATAAATTAAAAAACAACTAAAAATCAAAATTCATACTAAATTTTAAATTTCGACGTTTATTGTTAGGATATTTTTAGCAATAAATTAATATCACATATTTCTAATTTTACATCTTTTATAAAGTTATAAATACTTTGTAAATACAAAGAAAGATAATAACATACTTAACATTATAACATTGGTCTTTAATTTCTTAAACTTATAATACTTTCAATGATAAATAAAAAATTAAATAACTCCAATTTAAAATTGTTTATATGTGCAATTTTCTCTTTAGTCTTATTGTTATATACTTGCTCAATTTCGTTAAATTGGATATTATTGAATATATATAAATCTATAAATATAACATATAAGTAAAATGCAAGACAAATAATGATAAAACAACTCTCATGCAAGGTAGATTTTGTACAAAAATAAAATATATATATAAAAAATAATAATAATTAAAGCAAGCCTTTTACAATTCGTCTTTCCTTACTCTATAATTATATCTATATTAAATTTTCTAATAATGAAAAAGGATGATTAAGAGTCATAAAATATTGCTACATATTTATGTATATATATTAAATTTGATAATAATAAAAAAATTAAGTCGTCCAAAAGTCATAAAATTCATCATCAATTAGCTATAAATATTTGATGAAAGACAACCTTTGTGAGTCAGAATTTAACCCAATATTTTGTTTACCCCATCACCGAGAGAATTATATGTGTAAATAAGCAATCTTATCATTGTAAGTGTACTAAGTTTAAAACCCGTGCAAAATTGCACGGGTATATTTTTAGAAAAAATGTGGTGGATAATTAATATTACCGAATAGTGTCAATTATACTTGAATATTTTGCATTCAATTTCTATTATTATATTGATAATACGTTAAAATGCATGTTTTAAATGAAATTTAAAACATTAAATTGAGTACCAAAAAATGTAAATATTACTATAAAATCAAAACAGTTGTGCAAATGAATAACGATTACATTATCCTTCAAGAAAACATAAATATAAAATTAATATTTTTCAAACTAATTTGATTCTAAAAACTGAAAAATTTCATGATAAACTACATTACTTGTTTTGTTGGATATATGCTTATCATCATCACAAATCAAAAGTTTCAAGCCTTGTTTATTTGTAACCCTGGAAATCGCCACGTAAAGCTGGCCATGACTAAAAACAGGTCGTGGAAGATAGATGCTGACTTGTTTGTAACCGTAAAATTTTATTTTAAGGTTTAGTTTCAACGGGTTTGTTTATAATTTGATTTTCGTAAAATCAAATAATTTGTACACTGTTCTTGGTTGTATATTAATTTCTACGTTATTTTAATCTTTTTTTAATTTTTTTATGGTCGGTTTTTTATTGTTGTAAATTTGTTAATTATTATAATGTTTATTCTAATTATTTATATTGTTGTCTAATCGTTTTAGACGGGACATATATATTCGATTATATAATATTTAATTTTATGTTATACAAATTGACCGTTTTTCGTAGAAATTCATGTTTACGAATTTATATAAAAATGTTACGTAATATTTCAAAAACTACGATATCAGGCATTTATTTAGAATATCGGGCGGTTATGTCTCAGGAAATTCATCAAGCACATTGCGAGACCCATCTAAGAGAATTAAAAAAAATGTCGAAATCAAAACCTACATTGATGACGTGGCTCAACCAGGACTTCTGAAATGTTTCTGTAATTATATAGATAATATTATTAAGGTGTTAAATTAATAGTTTATTTATTTATTTTTAAGTTCTATTGGTTATGAAGTACTATCAAATTTTGAATTTCACATATATGTTGTTTTGTTGTTATTTAGGAGTTATCAAGATTTGTGCAGTTGTGCTATTCCTTTTTTTTTTTTGCAAGAAGGTATTTATCATATATTCCAAAAAAAAGAGGATTACATGAGGTTTACTTACAAAAAAGTATATAACCTTATACAAATTAACCCAGTATGATCAAACCTATTCATTTACATGTAAATTTGCCAAAATATCCTCTTGTACTGCTGCACTAGTTCTGTGTAACAAAATTACTTTAGTGGTGTATTGAATGTCCTTGAGAATTTCCTGCATATCTCTTTCTCTGTTCCCAAATGCTCTGAAGTTCCTCTCCTGCCAAATTGTGTAGACCAGGCAACCAATTCCACAACTTAGCCATATATTCTTCCAGTGCCTTCTTTGTTTCCTAGCATTAATCCAACAAAGTATCTCAGAAAGTTCAGAGTTGTGCTATTCAAAGGTAAATATACCTACATTTTAATTATTCAATGTCCAATTTTTTTCATTATTTTAGGGAAAATTTAAATTAATATAATCATAAGATTAATATTAAATAAATCAAATTCAACCATCGCATTTTATTTGTTATTAATCGTTTAGTGGATTTTTTTTGTAGGGAAGATTCAGTGAAGAAAAAGAACTCTATGAATAAGACAATACTATCATTGCTTTAACAAATACTCCCCGTATTTCCCTCAATACTATATTATAAATAAACTACTAGATTGACAACATGAATGTTAATGATTAATTATTTTTAGTTTCATGAAAAAAATAGTATTCCATAAAATTTTAAATGTATGGTTTATTTTTGTATGTATTATTTTTGTATTTATCATTTTCCATCGAAAAATAGTTCTCATAGAAAGAAATTGAAGTTACAAGGATCTCAATCATATTAACAAGTTGGACAAAATAAATCTTATTGACATGAATAATGGTTAAATGTATATTATTAATAATATTTATGTCTACAATATAGTTAAAAGGTGAACTAAAGTATTTAATTTTAATCCACATGTCATTTTTATATTGGTTAATACATAATTCATTTAAATTGATTAGTATATTATCTATTTATTTATACAATATTGTAAAATATCAACCTGGTTATCTATTTATTTATAAAATATTATAAAAAGACATGACTAAGTATCTTATTAATACCACAAATATTGATAGCCTTAAATTTGAACAAAACAAATGGTACAGTGAAGTTTGAAAATGTGTTGAATATTCATAATCCCAACAATGGAACTTACATAAAAAATAAATACATTATTTAATTAATTTAAAACTTTAATACACTTTACTTGATGTGAATAGATAGATAAGACATATTAGTGACACATACAATTCTATTGTCGTTATAGATTGAAAAAATTATTGCTTACAAATTTTCCCTCTATCAAAAAAATATAAACAATTGAGGATACGTTTTATGACTTTTAAGCGTGTTTTTCTATCATTATCAAATTTAAGATAGACATATATATGAATCAAGATTCATCACTTTTGAGCATCGATGTTAAAAAGACAATACTAAGTATCTTACGATGTCATGCGTTATTAATAAGTTCAGTAGGTCTCTTGAGAGACCGCCTTTTAATAAGCATATTGAGAGACTATTGTACATATTTAAGAAAAAATGGTACTAAAGGTAATAAAATAGGTACAAATCATGATTAAACATAAACTTAGTACATTTATTATGTAAATAGGTACGAAATTGCTATGGTACAATCAATGACAAAATGGTTACGAAATACAAATAAAAGTGTACAAAAGAATGGTCTCTCAATAATTTATTGAAAGACCGTCTCTCTTAAGTTTTAGTGTAATAAGTTATATCTAAAATTATGTGTCACATGCTTATAAATACAACATAAAAATAAAAAATCTTAATTGCAAACACAAAAATAAATTAATACAAACTATTGATTTTCCTTTACTAAATTTTGTTATTAATCTACATATCTATTTAACTTTTACTTCTTTTATTTAATAGGATGACTTTTTGGTTTCCCTCACCATTATAGTAGACTACTCTTTAACTTAATTTATCATTTTTGCAAAATTTAAAGTCTAGTATTTTTGACAAATTGATATAGATGATATATTAAGACTAACATTAATTAAATTTCATAACTATGCTACTATTAAAAAACATGATTTTATGAAATAAAATATTCAGATAAAAAAGCCCTCTAATTTAATTAGAAGATATATTTGAAGTTCTTTACAATGAAGAATTTATCATTCTAAAAAAAAGAAAAAAAAAGAATAATAATGAAACATTATGCAAATATATGTCTTTTTGTCTTCCCTCATTAACTTCATATAGCTAGATAACAAAGGGACATTCAAACTTTTATGTAGAAAATTTAATACACAATTTATCTTTACAATCTTATATAATTAAAAGACAATCTTAAGCATTTAATTTTTTGCCACATAACAATTACACTAAATTATTAAAAAAAAGTTACATTAAAATATTTATTAATAATTGATTTTGTTCATGTTCATGGACCCATGATCCTGCTGGCCTGGTGGTTTTAAAAGTGAATAATTTATAATTATATAATCAATAATAATGTAAAATTTAATTCGATTTATTTATTATTTATTATTTATGTTTCGCCAATGACTGCTGACACATTCTCATTCACGCCAAATTAAAATAACTCTTAGCTCACATGCGTTTCAATAAATATAAATTTTAAAAGAGTAACAACAAAATTAAACGTACTTTTTAGAATGAGTTTACCCATGAATGTCATGAATTAAGGGACTCAATGTAGTATATTAATCCAAATAACAAATAAAGTGCAATATATAGTTTTTAAAATAACCCAGAGATGTCAAAGAAATAAGACATTAACTATCTAACTTTTATATATTTCAAAACTATATCTTTTAAATGAATAAACTAATTGCTCAAACAAATCTTATCGACATACGTTAATCAACTGAGGAGGAAATATAAATATTCAGTTTATATTCCTTAAATGAGATTTATTATATTAACGCACTATTGTGGATGACACATACTCCGACAATATAGTCATGTGAGATGATTAGTCGATCATGGCAGACGGTTTGGAACACTCTGTCAGGCTGATGACGCTTTTAAAGCTCTGACAAATTTATTTATATAAATAGTCTGATCGTGGCAGGATCAACTATTGTATTCTGAATGAATCGCTTCTTTAACTAATGACTATTCACCTAAGGTGGCATAGATTCAGAATAACTTTGTTATGTCCTGCGACCTTCGTAACAGGGGTTTACGGGCACATTTTGGGTTATGATGAGCTATGGTTAGTCGAAGAGAATAGGGCAAGAGGAACTGTCCACCCCTTGCCAGGGTTAACAAATATCTCAAGGCCACTCGAGGAGCAATTAACTAGAAATGTGTGGCCACGCTCGGAAGGTATCTATGGTAGATAATTCCGGTCAGACAGTTATATATTCAGATCGAGAAAACCACTCTAGATATGATAAATTGCAAGTACGACCTACAAGACGCCTTGTATTGAGTGGGAGAGTGTAATAGGACAAGAGAATTGGTGACGCACACTTGCTTCGGACAAGTGGGAGATTGTTGGAGTAAGTGTTCTCAACAATAGTGCAATCACATGATTTAAATATCATTATTAAATCTCATATAATGAATACGTAAGGGATGATAAATAATATAGTTGACTAATCAACATTTACCAGTAATGATTGGCTTGCTAGAGTTTGACATTATGTCATGTGATGGTGATGATCAATTGATCCCTAAGGTAATGATTTAAGTTAATAATTTGTATAGTGATACAAATTGATTAATTCCTTAAAATTGGACAAGATTAATAAGAGGTTTGTGTCTCATTATAATTCGATTATATGAGATTCATTTTCGATAAAATAAATCATTATTTTATTAAAGTGGATTACATTAACGAAATATGAATTGTCACAATCTACATGTATAAAAGTGGTAATTTGTATTTAAATGTTAAGTATTATTTATTTGACAGGAAATCGTATGTAATAAGTTAAAATACACACTTTAATTACCAATTTCATGTGATATATCACATTTGTGACATGTTACAAATGACCAATTATATTATGTAAAATGAATCCCATGAGGCCATGATGCTCATATCGTATTACATTTCATTCTCATTGCATGTTTATCTATTTAAGTATATTGAAACTGATGTGTGTGGTGTTGTTTATTTGTCACCCATTTCCGGGGTGGCCTTTGTTGAGATATTTCCGATCATATAAGGAGCATTTTTTGTCAGGTTAGCTCGGTTAGCACGTGGGCGTTAGACGAGCATCGACGGTCGTTAAATCGTGATATGATAGCTAGAGCTGTAGTTACACATGAGTTGTATTTTATTTTATTCATCGAGTTGTATGACATCAAAATCTTTAATTATAATAAAAGTGTTTTTAATTGTATCTTCGAATCTATTACCTCGGGAAATCGAGATGGTAACGCTTCAGTTATCTTGGCTGGATAACCAGGGTGTTACATTAACACACCTCAATAATTCTTAGCCTAATTCCAAAAAGACCCCAATTCTTCTATTCTCCCTCCATTCATTATTCCTTCGTCGACCGTCGGCGGTCCTCCTTTAGACCACCATTCCTCCTGCGCTCACTTATCGGTGCTGGCTCCCTTTGACCGGTGAGTACATTAACTGATTGTGGTAGGTGTGTAATAATGATGGATTAGTGATGTAAGAATTTTAGGGTGAGCGAGGTAGTGTGGGGGTAGTGTTTGAAGTGGAATGGGTAAGATTTGAGAGTTAAATGAAAGGGAGGAAAAAGTGAACTTATATTATCGAAAAAAAATGAAGGGAGTTTGTTTTGGGAAGCAAGGGGATATAAAAAATAAAATTTTAATTACTTAAATTATAGAGTAATCCAAGTCAGCCACCCATGAGATAAATTATTGATATGAAATAATTCTAATATTTATCTATTATAACTAACTAGTATAGATCTTGCCCAATGCATGCGCGATATATAATGAGTTTTTTTTTGTTTTTTTAGCATTATTTACAAAATTTAAATTTGCACGTCATTAATATTTAGTACACTACAAAAAAAACATGGAGTACTGACCGAATTTCTGACGGATTATACAGTCCGTCAGAAATCTCGGTCTACTGACCAATTTCTGACGGATTTTCGGTCAGAAATTTTTTTTGACGGATTATTTGTCAAAAATCCGTCAACATAAAAGCCCGCGAAAAAAATTAGGGAAGCCGCGAAATTTTGGTTGCATTTTCTGACGGAAATTCGGTCAGAAAACTTTACTGACCGAAATTCGGTCAGAAATGGGACTGACAAAAAGCTGCAAATTCTGAATAACTTGATCGGGCGACAGTTTTTGGCGACTGCATCGAGTAGTCGCCAATTTGGCGACGGAATAAATATTCGGGCGACTGAAATCAGTCGCCAATTTGGCGACAGAACCATTTCCCCAAATTTCCCACCACCGACACAACCGGGCGACAGAAATCCCATTTTGGCGACAGAAAGTAGTCGCCAAATTTGGCGACAGCCCCTCTTCCGTCGCCAAATTGCCCAGTCCGTCGCCAATCTTTTTTACAGAAACAGCGAAAATCAGACGGTATCCCTCATTCGCAAATCAACAAACACACAAAGACACACTTCACCTCCTCCGGCGAAAAACACCTCCATCATCACCCTACCCTACGTGTTCCGGCCACCTTCAACACCGCTGTCACCGGATTCCGGCCACCACCACCACAACCCTACTTGTTCTTCCCTTCATTCAACTCATTTAAGGTTTGTTTACTTCTTCATAATTCAATTTCAATTTCAATTTTTTGATTGATTGTTGGTTTGTTTTGTACATTTAGTGATTGTAGTAGGTTATTAAGACCGTCTTAGCTTATTAGGTTGTGATTAATTAGGTATTAGAAGCCAATTAGCATATTAATTAGATTATTGTGGGTTAGGGTTTATAAGAAGTTTGTATAAGACGATGTTGTTAGCCTTATTGATGTTGGTTAATTAGATTAAAGTAGTCGATTAGGATGTTTAATAGCTTATTAGGATGTTAGTTAGATTATATTAGCTTATTAAGACCGTCTTAAATTAGCTTATTAGGTTGTGGTTAATTGTATAATTGGAAATTGTTGTTAATAAATTGTTATTATTATGTGATTGAGGTTGTTCTTTAATTAAGTGAGTGTAATTTTAATTTAGATATATGTAATTTTAGTGTTGAAAATTGTTTTTTGGGTTTTTTTGTTTAGATTAAAATGAAGAGATTGGAACGTTCATGGATGTATGATGGAGGGTTATTAGATAATAAGAAGAGACGTTCTAATGCTAGGTTTATAGAGGGTGTTGCCGAGTTTATTGAGTTTGCTAAGCAACAAGAGGAGTATGACTCGTTAGAAAATAAACTTAGGTGTCCTTGTAGCAAATGTCGAAATATGAAATACCTATATGTCATTGAGGTACAAGAACATCTCTATACAAATGGGTTTCGTCCAAATTATTATAATTGGATTTCTCATGGAGAAGCCTATTCCCCAATCCACGAACAACCTCACATCGAACATGTTGACGAAAACCCATATAGAGATATGGTTGTTGATGCGTTGGAGTTTAATGTAGTCAATAATGACGATGACCGTGTAGCCTTGAATGAAGAGCAACCTCCAAATCCCCAAGCAAAGGCTTTTTTTGACATGTTAAAAGCTGCGGAACAACCTTTATACGAAGGGAGCAGAATGTCATTATTACAAGCCGCCTCTAGGATAGTAACCTTGAAGTGTGAGCATAATATGCCATTTACTGCCGTTGATGGTATTGCTTCTTTCCTTGAGGATGCTATCCCCGAAGATAACGTCATGACTCGAAGTTTCTACAACACCAAAAAAGTAGTTAAAGGTCTTCAGTTACCACATCAAAAGATCGATGCTTGTCCCGAAGGATGTATGTTGTTTTGGAAAGATGATGCGTTACTTGACAAGTGCAGAAAATGTGGAGGAGATAGATTTCAGACAAGCGATGGAGATGTTGTTTTCAAAACAAAAAAAGGCAACAAGAGTGGTAATAGGGGTCAAAAGTGTAAGAAACCAATAGCAGAAAACCAATTAATTTACCTTCCTCTTACCCCTAGACTTCAAAGAATTTATTCTACCAAAAAACTTGCCGAACAAATGACATGGCACAAAGAAAATCCACGTACTCCTGGGAAGATGTGTCATCCAAGTGACGGGGAAGAATGGAAACGATTTGATCAAATCTATCCTGAATTTGCCGAGGAACCCCGGAATGTGCGACTTGGCTTGTGTACGGATGGATTTAGTCCTTTTACCCAATTTGGCAAGAATTACTCTTGTTGGCCCGTAATGGTCACACCATACAACTTACCGCCTTGGTTATGTATGAAAAGAGAATTCATTTTCTTGTCTCTCATTATTCCCGGTCCTAAAAATCCGAAAGGCCATTTGGATGTTTATTTACAACCATTAGTGGAAGAATTGAGACAATTGTGGGAAGTTGGGGTGGAAACATATGATGTTTTCAGAAAGCAGAATTTTCAACTAAGAGCTTCACTTTTATGGACAATAAACGATTTTCCCGCATATGGTATGCTATCTGGCTGGGCTACTGCGGGACAAAAAGCATGTCCTCGTTGCATGGGTGAAAGTAAAGCTTTTTGGCTTCCGAATTCCAAGAAAATTAGTTGGTTTGATTGTCATAGATGCTTTTTACCACTAAATCATTCTCTTAGGAGAAACAAGAAAGCTTTCAAAAAAGGGAAAGAGGTACTTGATGATGCCCCGGATCATCTTCCGGGTGATGAGGTATGGGAGTTGATATGTGATTTCCCATCTTCTATTGATGGTACTGAAGAAGAGTTTAAAGAACTCAAAAAGAAGAAAAATGGTTGGTTTAAAAGAAGCATATTTTGGGACCTTCCATATTGGAAAACAATGTTAATCAGACACAACTTGGATGTGATGCATATAGAAAAGAATTTTTTTGAGCAATTAATTGACATGATCATGGATGTCGAAGGCGATTCATGTGACACTATTGGATCAAGAAAAGACTTGAAGTTGTTTTGTGATCGTCCCAAATTACATATTCGCAATGATGGGTCCAAGCCAAAAGCCATTTACACTCTTGACAAACCACAAAGGAAGGTATTGTGTGAGTGGTTACGAAATCTGAAATTCCCCGATGGATATGCATCAGATTTTCGTCGATGTGTTGATCTTAAGAGGCTCAGGTTACAAGGCATGAAAAGTCATGATTGTCATGTGTTCATGGAGCGACTACTACCCGTTGCTTTGAAACATCTCCTCCCAACCACGGTATGGAATGCAATTGTTGAGATTAGTCAATTTTTTAGAGATTTATGTTCGTCCTCAATATGTGTTGATGACATGATTCGTCTTGAAGATCAAATACCACTAATATTATGTAAGCTTGAGATGATCTTTCCCCCTTCATTTTTCAACTCAATGGAGCATCTACCGGTCCATTTGCCCTACGAAGCCAAAGTTGGAGGACCCGTTCAATATAGATGGATGTATCCATTTGAAAGGTAATATACTAAGAGTATTACATATTTTTGAAATTTTAGATTAACTAATATATTACAAACTTTAATTAACAACAACGTAATAAATTATATATAGGTTTCTTAATCATTTGAAGAAAAAGATTGGAAACAAAGCAAAGGTTGAAGGTTCTATATGCAATGCCTATTTAACGGAAGAGATTGCAAATTTTTGTTCTCTCTACTTTGAAAAACATATAGAAACCAAAGCAAAAAACTTGAATCTTGATGAAGCAGATGAAGTTGATACAAGTATACCCGAGTTTTTTCAAACTCAAGATGGTGAAGGTTGTTCCTCTAAAGGTGGAACGAGATATTTGGATGATAAGGAATACAATCGTGCTCACTTATACGTTCTATCAAATAGCGAGATCTTAGAGCCATATGAAACGAAGTTTGTGGATGATTTCATTAAGGAACATCCTAATGTAAGTAGGGATGATGTTTGGGATAAACATGAAGACAAATTCCCAAAATGGTTTCTGAACCATGTGCTTGAGTTCAATATCCAAGATGATTTGATAAGGAGTTTAGCCTTCGGTCCTTCACGCTTGGTTAAGACGCGGAACCGATATTCAGTTAATGGATTTAATTTCCACACATTCGACCATGGTAAGGGTAAGGCTAGATGCAATTATGGTGTTACTATTTCTTCCGTTGATGACCACGAATACTATGGTATTATAGAGGACATTTTTGAGATGTCTTACAATGGTCGTGATCGAGCTTACAAGACTACCTTATTCAAGATTGAGTGGAAGGATAATTCCCCGGCTGGAATGAGAACACATGAATGTTACAAGCTTGTAGAAGTGAATCGTACCCGAACATACCCTAAGTATGATCCATTTATACTTGCACATCAGGCTCAACAAGTGTATTTCGCTTCCTATCCAAGCACGACAAATGATAGAAATAGTAAGGCATGGTGGGCAGTCATTAAGACAAAGGCACGATCACAAATTGATACCTCCTTTTTTCAAGAAGAAATAGTAACAAATGGGACAATTTTGTCTCCAACAGACGAAGTCATTCATGATAATGAAGATGAAGATGATGATGAGTTGGCAGAGGAGGAGGATAATGAGACTATGAATATTGAGTTGGAAGAAGGATGGGAGGAAGTTGAAGAAGTAGTGAGAGTGCATGATGATGACGATGTTGGTGATGATGATGACAATGAGGATGAGGATGAGGATGTTGGTGATGATGATGATGAAGATCTAGAAGAGGATGAGGATGATGATTAGTTTGGTATATAATAGTTGTACAATTTAAATTCATGCTTGATATGTTTATTTGATGTTTTTTCTTCTCCTACTAATATTTTCATTTATGTGATTGTAGATGGCAGGAGGTCGAGGTAGAGTGCGAGGCGGTGGCAGTAATCGTGCTAATATTTCATCCGTACAAGAAGAAGAGGAACCAGTAGAAGAAGAGGTACAGATTGAGCCTCAAGTGGATGAGGACTCGGACGATGGTATACCGATTCAGTACACCCAGGATAACCGGATTATAC
This sequence comes from Silene conica, assembly GCA_029255685.2. Lineage (NCBI taxonomy): Eukaryota > Viridiplantae > Streptophyta > Magnoliopsida > Caryophyllales > Caryophyllaceae > Silene > Silene conica. The sequence continues at coordinate 23,421,092 of CM055313.2, read as the reverse complement.
TTGATCCGGCGGGACTATGGTAAGTGTTGTTGTTTATTATATGTGTATTATTCAATTTTTAAAGTAATAAAATGATTTGTTTTAATTAACAATTTCTGTTACAGGTTTAGACATCAGACTCCTCGTCGAGGGGTCGTTGCTAGCACAAAGGAGAACTTGTTAGGTCCTGTGCCTACTTCTTGGGGGAAAGCTAGCAAGGCTCAAAAAGAAGCTTGGTTCAATGTGTATCGGGTAATTGCATTAATTATAGTTAGTTGTTTTTTAACTCATTAAGCTAACTACTAATTAAATTAACTGTTTTTTTTTTTTTTGTAGCAATCTTTTTATTGGGCTCCTGAACATGAACAATCCGTCCTTGAAAGATACCATGAAGTTGGTAAAGCAAGATATAGAGACTATATCTACAAGATTATGAAAAGAAAGAAGGAACCGAATCATCTAAAAGGTACATGTAATATATAAGTTTTGTCACTTGTAAATACAAGAATTAATGAAAATATCTTAATACTACTAACATACTTTTTAATTGTAGGTGAGAAATATCAAGATCTCCTAAAGCAACGCGAGACTCCCGAGTTCCAAGCCGTGTCCGCTCAAAAGAAGATCAACAAGAGAGGAGGGAAGAAAGATGCGGAGGCCGAGCCTACCCATCACGGGGGATCACGATCATTTTTTACGCGTATTTTTAGTGTAAGTCTTGAATGAATACTTCTTTTTTGAATAAATATACTATACTTCTTATATTAACAATTTTCCCTATTTAGGGAGGGAAGAAGAAGAAGGATAGCAGCAACAACGACGACGGCGGCAACAAAGACGGCGGCAAGAAGCCGATGATGACGATGCCCGAACTTTTCCTTGACACGCATTCCAAGGTCAACGAAAAGACGCAAAGAAGAATATGGATTAAGGCGAAGGACAAAGAGTTATATGTAAGATAGTTTCTCTCAACTAATGATGTTTTTTTGTTACCTTCGTCAATGATTGTTTTTGCTTAACTAATAATACTTTTCTTAATGTTATAGGGGAAATATGAGGCAGAGAAAGAGGCCCACCCTGAGCGGGATGATAATGAAATTTGGTTCAAATTGGTGGATGGTTACAAGAAGGGTATGGTATATGGGGCCGGACAAGCTCATGGGGTGTTTTACAAGGAACCGGCTAGAAGGTCCTCATATGAGCCGCGCGAAACCTACGAGCCGTCTCTTGTAAGTAAATTGCAATCACAACTTGACCGAGAAAGAGCGGAAAGAGATGAGGAAATGCGGTTGATGAAAGAACGTCTTAAGGCCATGGAGACGTATTTCTACTCTTGCAACCCCGGTTCCCAGCCATTTAATGAAGATCCTAATGATCCAAGAGGAAAGGGAGGAGACGGTAGTGGAGCTAGCATGGGATTTCAAGCAGTTAATTAGTTTAGTAACCTAGGAAAAATTGTCGAACGTGGAGATTTATTAGTTTAGTTAACGTGTTCATGTAATTTGATAACAGTTCTCTTTTTTTATAAAAGGAGATTTGGTTGTTGATTCAAAAGGTGTTCGTCACCAATTGCTGGTTACTTTCTGGTTGCAGGTGTACTGATATTATTTCGTATTGGATTTGGCAAAAACGAAATAATGATTTTCATGAAAAATGCTCAGGAATTTTGGCGACTGAAATGAAGTAATGGCGACTGAAATCAGTCGCCAAAACAGAGCACAAGAAACCAAAGCCCCTGGAAAGTCAGGAGCATTGGCGACGGAAAAGGGGAATTGGCGACTGAAGTCCGTCGCCAATTTGGCGACTGCTTCATTTCTGTCACCAATTTGGCGACTGCCCTGTCTGTCGCCAAAATGTGTCTTTGGCGACTACCCTGTCTGTCGCCAAATTTGGCGACGGATTTCAGTCGCCCGAGTTTTTTTGGCGACAAAAGTCAGCGACAACAGTTTGGCGACTGTTGTCCGTCGCCAATAGGTGTTTTGCGACAGATTTCAGTCGCCAATATTTGTCGCCCGATCAAGTTATTCTTGTAGTGCGTTAGACGAGCATCGACGGTCGTTAAATCGTGATATGATAGCTAGAGCTGTAGTTACACATGAGTTGTATTTTATTTTATTCATCGAGTTGTATGACATCAAAATCTTTAATTATAATAAAAGTGTTTTTAATTGTATCTTCGAATCTATTACCTCGGGAAATCGAGATGGTAACGCTTCAGTTATCTTGGCTGGATAACCAGGGTGTTACATTAACACACCTCAATAATTCTTAGCCTAATTCCAAAAAGACCCCAATTCTTCTATTCTCCCTCCATTCATTATTCCTTCGTCGACCGTCGGCGGTCCTCCTTTAGACCACCATTCCTCCTGCGCTCACTTATCGGTGCTGGCTCCCTTTGACCGGTGAGTACATTAACTGATTGTGGTAGGTGTGTAATAATGATGGATTAGTGATGTAAGAATTTTAGGGTGAGCGAGGTAGTGTGGGGGTAGTGTTTGAAGTGGAATGGGTAAGATTTGAGAGTTAAATGAAAGGGAGGAAAAAGTGAACTTATATTATCGAAAAAAAATGAAGGGAGTTTGTTTTGGGAAGCAAGGGGATATAAAAAATAAAATTTTAATTACTTAAATTATAGAGTAATCCAAGTCAGCCACCCATGAGATAAATTATTGATATGAAATAATTCTAATATTTATCTATTATAACTAACTAGTATAGATCTTGCCCAATGCATGCGCGATATATAATGAGTTTTTTTTTGTTTTTTTAGCATTATTTACAAAATTTAAATTTGCACGTCATTAATATTTAGTACACTACAAAAAAAACATGGAGTACTGACCGAATTTCTGACGGATTATACAGTCCGTCAGAAATCTCGGTCTACTGACCAATTTCTGACGGATTTTCGGTCAGAAATTTTTTTTGACGGATTATTTGTCAAAAATCCGTCAACATAAAAGCCCGCGAAAAAAATTAGGGAAGCCGCGAAATTTTGGTTGCATTTTCTGACGGAAATTCGGTCAGAAAACTTTACTGACCGAAATTCGGTCAGAAATGGGACTGACAAAAAGCTGCAAATTCTGAAAAAGTTAAAAGGCGTACTGACGGATTTTCGGTCAGGAAAAAAATTCTGACGGATTTTCGGTCAGAAAATGCCACGTACCTCCGTTACTGACGGAAATTCGGTCAGAAACAGATTTTTTACCGATTCCTGATGGATTTTCGGTCAGGACTTTTTTTTTATTCTTTCAGAAACTATTTCCGCCTTCATTATTCCGTTCGTTTTTTCCCCAAATTAAATCGCCCCTTCTATTTCTCCTCCCAAAATCCGTTTTTCACTCTAACAATGCTACCACCGTGACAACCACAACCACACTACCAACTCCACCTTGCATAATAGGTAAGGTATGTATGTTTTTTGCTTTAATTTACAGATTTCTTTTCATTTTATTTCATTTAATAATTGATTTTTTTTGTTTATTGCAGTGTGACAACCACCACCACCGTCACAACCACCACCGTCACAACCATCACCACTACGGCCGTGCGTCACCTCCCCCTTGCAAAATTCATTAGGTAATTGTTTATGTTTACTACTTAATTAGTTTATTGAAAAATTGGTTAGTTTGGTAAAGTTAGTGTAATTGATTTAGGTTTAATTAGTTAGCAAATTTGATCTAGGATAGTGCCAATTAGATAGAAAAAATGACCTAGGATAGTAGCCGGTTAGATAGAAAAATTGACCTAGGATATATAGTTGCTAATAATTTGTTGTTGGTGTTGTTTATTGTAAATAATTGTTAGTATAGTTACTTGAATTTTTAATTATTATTGTTGTTGTTTTTGATAGTTGTTACTTGTTAATTTTGAATAGTTATTTGATAATTGTTAATTTTTAGTTGTTAATTGTAGATAATTGTTAATTGTTGTTAATTGTTAGTTATTGATAATTCTTAATTGTTAAATATTGACCTAGTACCCGTTCAAAAATTACTTATTAGGAGTAATTTTTGAATAGTCCCCATTTTGGGACTGTCTTTGTACGTTTCAAGTCATTTAGGTAGCAAACAGATACTTGTTATTTTTTTAATGAGGGTCAGGAACTTGATTTTCGTGACGAAATTTTGGGACGGAAATTTCTGACGGAAAATCCGTCAGAAATGCGAATTTCATGGCGGATTTTAGCTTTTCTGACGGATTTTTTCCGTCAGAACACCGTGTTTTTTTTGTAGTGGTATTTATTTCATTATATTTTGATATGAAACAGAAAACTGAAATGAAAAACTTAATCAGTGAGAATTAAGTAAGTTATGAATCTCATTTTTAAATTTGTCTGATTATTTTAATGATTTTTTTTATCGCGAATCTAGTACTCCCTCTTATTCAGCCTATTCTTCCCTTTTTCCTTATTGACCATAATCACGTTTTCTTCCCTCTCCTTTTTTTTAAAAAAAAAATCCCACAGATGGGTTAATTCATTATCTCAACGTCGTGTGCTACAAGAAGAGAAACTCGACTCGGCAGTTCCCCTGACCAAATCTTCCTACCGACATTCATCGAGTTATCATGAGCTAGCTCATGTGCCACCCGATTATGTTTCCTATTAATAAAAGACCAAGAAAAACTAGAAAAAGAATTACAAAAGGCGAAAATGTCTTCTAAAATCAAATGGAAATTACTACTCCCCTTCGAACACGCCTTCAAATCCTCGATAACGGTTTTGCAATCACTCTCCACCACAATGCTTGTGTGTCCTCGTCTATGTTCTTCGATCATGCCCTCCAGGACCGCTGCAGCTTCCACCTCTTACACCCCCATACTCCCTTGCTTACATATCGACAGACTCCACAAAACCCGGCCACTGCTGTCACGGCATACAACCCCAATCCCCACGCCCCACCCATCTTTCACTCCCACATCAACATTTATTTTAACTCTCCCTTGTTTCGGCCTTGCCATCCCCCACTGTCCTCCCTCCCCATTCCCGTCAGCTCCTCCATCTCCTCTGAAACGTGTTCTACCTCCCTCATTATCTCTCCTGCTCTCTTAACAGCTCTGTCCACATCCACCTGCACCCTCTCGAAAACCCACTGATTACGGGTTTTCCACGCAATCCAGCATCCCACCATGAACCATACTATCTCACAATCCCCCAGCTCCCTCCACTCCGCTTCCACCCACTCCCTCACCCGCTCAAACCCGTATGAGTCACCCACTTCCAGCCCCATCCTATCCCACATCCCCCTCACCCAACCGCATTCCCGAACGAGGTGTAGAAGGACAAATAACATCAGAATTTCGCACCCTCTTTGCTAAATTTCTTTTCGTCGCAATAGCATCATTACAAAACTGCCAAAAAAAGAGCTTAATCCGCGGGAGGACATTCGCTTTCCAAATCCGGTTCCATAACACTTTCTCCTTCGTTCTGACTGAAGCTTCCTCCTCCTCTTCATCATTCTTTGCTAGCAATCGATAAGCCGTTTTCACCGAGTAGTTTCCATCCTTCTCCAAATCCCACACCCACCCATCTTCTGGTTTCGTCGTACTAATAGGAATGGCAAGGATACGGTCTTGTTCGAAAGGTAAAAAAAAGAGAACGTACCTTACTAGAATTCCTATCGTGCCCATTCGGTTCCCAGAGATCAGCAACTACCATATCTGAATCTGCATTGCCTCTCGGTGATAGAACCTTTCGTGACTGTGTACTCGGTATCCATGGGTCCTTCCAAATTTTCGTGCTCAACCCATTGCCTATCCTCCGTCTAATCCCAAAATTCAGAACATCCCGCGCCTCCAAAATGCCTCTCCAAGTATAACTTGGATTTGTACCAAGCTCCGCCTTCATGAACGTACCATTCGGAAAGTACTTACCTCCCAACACTCGCGTCATAAGACTAGTTCGATTGGTAAGAAGCCTCCAAGCTTGCTTACCCAAAAGGGCTAGATTAAATTTATGAAAGTCATTGAATCCCAGTCCACCAAAACATTTCGGCTTACATAGATTTTTCCACGCAATCCAAGGTATTTTGCTCTTACCATTCGCCGTTCCCCACCAAAACCGAGTCACTAGGGATCGAAGATCATCACAGAATAAAATAGGTAATTTAAACACACTCATAGCTTATGTCAGGATAGATTGGGCTACCGCCTTTATCAACACTTCCCTACCCGCATTTGAGAACAATTGCCCCTTCCATCCTCGAAGCTTTTTCCCTAGTTTATCGCGAATAACATCCGCCACTACCTTCCTCGAATGACTCACCACCGTCGGCAACCCTAGATACCGCTCCTGAACCTCCACCACTTTAATATCGAGACAATCCGCCACCCTATTCCTATCCGGCCTTCTCGTTCCTCGGCTAAATGACACTGTTGTCTTATCAAAATTCACCACTTGCCCCGACGCGCTCTCATAGTCCTTCAAAATGGATTTAACACACAAGGTCTCCTCAATATTTGCTTTAACGAAAAAGATATTATCGTCGGCGAAAAGTAAATGAGAAACAGTTGGTGCAGCATTAGCTACCCGAATACCGTGCCAGGACCCCATCTCTGTGGCTCTCCTCATCAAGCTCGAAAGAACTTCAGCACACAAAATGAATAAATAAGGTGATAATGGGTCACCTTGCCGGAGACCTCGTTGCGGTCTAAATTCCTCCATAGGTTTCCCATTAATAAGAACCGCAAACGACACCGTTGAAATACAAGTCATAACCCGATCTATCCACTTTGCATCAAAACCCATTCTTTCCAACACCCTTTGTAAAAAAATAAACTCCATTCCACCCGATCATAAGCTTTTGACATATCCCTCTCCTTTTCTGTTAAGCTATTTATGGTCTAAATTCAATTTCATGTGGGATAGACTGATTTGTGTGGTCCAAATTCATTTCCTTAATTTTTGAGTAAAAAGGAAAGGGGAAGAATAGACAGAATAAAAGGGAGTAGTAAGTATGTCTCCATTTATAATTATTGCATTACTTGAAATTTAGAAACTTATACGGAGTATAGTTTATGGGTTAATACAAATTTTACTTTATTTCATTGAAAAATCATAATTATAAATTTAATAAAAAAATTAGAGCTTATTATACTTCCTGTATAAACCAATAGGGTTCATTAAATAACATGTTATGTACTAATAATTATTATAAAATGTACTTTATTATATATCTCATGAATCTTCTATATAATTAAAATGTCCCTAATGAATTATTGAATCATACTTGAAAACTAATTAACATATACATGGTAGGTATGTACCTTTATAATTATATATGTACCTATAGTATAATAATGTGTTTCTTGTCTACATAACATGCACGCACCTTATAAGTACTAATATTATACAAGAAATCGATTAAATAGGTAAATGGAGAAAAAAAAAACCGTAAATCTTGTTTTATTTAAACTTTATTTACCTTATGAGGTAATATTTAATTCGTTTTACATTTAAGATGGTTATAGACCTATGCTTGAACCTGACAAAGCCGACCCGATTCGATAAGGTTGACTTGAGACCCGAAAAACCCGAAAGTGGCCCGACCCAAAGTGACCTGAACTTGAGTAACCCAGAACGATCCGATTGAATTAAACTGAATGGAAATACTTGTATTGATGCAAAATCATGACCCGAAATAACCAAACGACTCAATCCACAACGACCTGATTTGAAATGACCCGGGCCTAAAGTAACCTTAACCAAAAGTGACCCAATAATATGTTAATGTAAAATCATGACCCAGAATGATCCGATTTGAAGTGACTCAATCTAAAAGTGACCCGAAGACATGTTGACCCAAAAATATCGTAATTTAAAGTAATTCAATTCAAACCCGGCCCAAAAAATGCATTTATCCGATTTAATTATGACCATTTTGAAGAAGAGCATGTAATGAACAATTGAACATCATAGGATTAGCATGAAGTATAATATACCCCACCAAACCCCATTATCAATGTACGTTACTTTCTCCCCTAAAAAATGCAAAACGCCAATTCAAAATTCATAAAATTGAAGATGAAGTGAAACAAGACAGCTAACAAAGCTGTGACCAACCCCCCTTTTCTCTCCTATGATACTCCTTTTCACCCTTTTTTTTTTTTTTTTTTTTAATATAATCTCATAGATCCAATAATCCACCCTTAATTTACTTACATTTTAATATTAACCAAACTAGGTGTGGACTCTTCCATCCATGAGATCCCCATTTTCCATCATCAATATTCTAAATTAACCCTACAATCGAGACTCGAAGTTTTACCCTTTTTAGCGTTAAGAACCCGAACTTGTATTTTCATTTTAGTAAATCTTTTGCTAGTAAAAATGGGTCATTTTAGGCCAACAACAACAAGCAAGTGCAGCAAGTGCTTAGCATGAGTGCATTTCTATTATCTATACCATATAACAACAACACATACTCCTAATCTCCTATATGTACATGTTATACATGAAGTAGTGGAGTACTAGTTATGATAGTAAGACATAATGTTGTGTAGGAGGAACTCTTGTGTTGATGTCGGGGGTTCAATTCCTGTTTATCTTAATGTCTACGATATTACACCCATCAATGGTTACGCCTATTGGTTTGGTTTAGGAGTCTATCACTCTGGAGTTCAAGGTAATTAAACCATATTATATTATATTATATTATATTATATTAATAACCCGTATGTATACAAAATATTAAATGAATAATGGAAGTTTTATTATTTTCATTTTTTGGTTTTCTCAGTTCATGGAGTAGAGTATGCATTCGGAGCACACGAGTACCCAAGCACCGGGATTTTCGAAGGGGAGCCGAAACAATGTCAAGGATTTATGTTCAGGAAAGCGATTTTGGTAGGATGGACAGAGTTAACTGCAGATGAAGTTAAGAAACTTATGGAGGAATTGGCAAAGGAATACAGAGGAAATGCTTATAATCTCATTACCAAAAACTGTAACCATTTCTGCAATGATGCTTGTATTAGACTTTCTGGAAATCCAATTCCTAGTTGGGTAAATCGCCTTGCAAGAATCGGTAAATATTCAATATAAACTCAGATGCAATTCTTATGACCCCCTTACCTTTACCTTAGTATAGCCCAGATACACGGGGTTCCGGAGTATTTGAGACACTGGGGTTATGTTGTCGTTGTTATTAAGCTGGAATTTGAACCTGATACTCAGATTTGGTAAAAATAAATTGTGCAGGGTTTCTATGCAATTGTATGATTCCAGCAAGTGTAACAATGTTGAGAATCGGGCAGCAGAGGAAAGAACAGACGATAATAGAGGAAGACAAAAAAGTTAAGAGCAATACATCAAAGGGGTTAACAATAACACCATCATCCAATTCATCGTCATCAACTTCTTCTTCTTCTTTATCGCTTTCCGAAAAGACGACTACTCCTGCAAGTAAGTGTACACCAAGAAAGCCATTAGTTACTCCATCTTCACCTTTGATTTTGGGTTCTCCTACTATTAGCAGCTCCTAGAATTTGCAGATATAAAGATCCCATTTTTCTGGTTTTTTTTCTGGGATTCAAGAATATTCTGTCAGTTGTGATCCAAAAATGCATATAATTGTCTGTGATTTGGAGTTCTGGGGCCATGTTTGATTGTATAGATCTAGTATTTTTCAGAATGATTTCACTCCATTTAATGATTCACAGACAAAATTTACAGTACTGCAATTCACGTTCTCGTCCCATCTATCGATATATTTACAGTGTCGGGTTAACTCTTGTAAGCACTAATCGAGTCTAAATTGTTGAACTAAACACAATGATCTCAGATGGCAACAATGTCGTATAACGTATCTCCGTTAGCTCTAATCCAGTCTTGAATATGTAGAACTAAACACAATGATCTAAATTGGTAAAAATGATCCACATTTATCAACCCTGGTGTCTAGAGTAGACTGACAGTTATTCCATTGTATTGTATGTTTGTATCTCGGTTTCAATCTTCATCTCGTAATCAATAACACAACTTAATTCTCATCGAACTTAAAAATCAGTTTGCAGTCTGGTATCAGTGGACCAATATCAGTTCACTTTGGTTCGGCCAAGTCCCGTAAGCTATGTTACTCCGACTCTTCTAATTTCCTCGCGTACCGTGTCCGACACTCGACACTCGGACATGGGTATGACACATGGACACCTCATTTTAGAGCAAAATGTGCATATTTTTCAATAACATGGCTGAGTCCGACACTTGGACACGTACCCGTGTCGGGTACTTCTAAACGAGTCTGAGTAACATAGCCCGTAAGTTTACCTAAGTTCAGGCTCTATAAGTTCGGTTAAGTTCAAATAATTCGGGGGTATAAAGTTGGGTAATTTAAGAGGAATCTTGAAAGAGGAAGAGAATGGTGGAGAAGAGGGTCCCAATAGCTAACCTAACAAGAAAAGAGAAAGGATATTAAAAACACAAATTCTCATTGAAGACGGATATATTATCTGTTACAAGTTGTAGTCGGATAGTAACCCTCTCCCAACATGCAGGTTGCACTACCCATGAAATGCTTTATTTCCTCTCACTCGTCTTCCCACTTGCTTTATTATAAGATAGAAATATACTTCTTCAGCTTGTCAAGAATATGTCGACAATTTGTATTACAAAAAGGCTGCAACAGGGGGAGCCTATGATCATGGTATTGAGCACAATTGTAGTAATTGACACATTTTTTAAGAAGTATGTTGGAAAAAAGTAGAAAAATAATGGGGACCAAACTTTACTTGCATTTTACTGACTGTCTCTCCTGTTAGTTGATACTACCAAGTACCAAGTACCAATCTCATCTAATTGACCTCACCTTGATTTTGCAACTTCAAACTTCATTTTCAAACATTCAATTCAATTATTGGACAACAATTATAGGTTGGGCTAAGTAGGTATATTTCTTAAATAAAGACAAAAAAAATAACAAATAATAAAAGGGAAAAGAAATTAAAAGGTTGGAACATCTTTGAAGAAACTAGGTCTATGCGGTCCAATTTGAACCTCCCGAAACACTTTTAAGACCTTGTTTAGTGTAAAAATGGATAGATTAAAGGTAGGTTAAGGTAGATCTTGATAAAAGATAAAAATAAAGAGATAGGGCTTGAGAGCAGGTTAAAAAAAAAAAAAAAAAAATTAATATAGGAACTAGGGCTAAACATGGTCTTATAACGCTTGCTATATTCATGATAACGAGATTACATTCATGGTTGATCAATGTCAACAGTTACTAAGTTTTGTTGACAAGTACGTAGTAAACTAGTAAGCTGTTGAAGTGATTTCGATGGAGAGTAGGTGAATTGATGACGATTTGAGATACACATAATGGAATGCAGAAGACGGGTGGATCCTTGATTGTGTGAAACTTTAACCACCAACCCTAGTTACCCCTAACACAGTAACACTCTATTGATGCGATTCTAGATCACTGTTGTGTACTAGACTTCTGAAATAGAACTTCTACATAATTGCGGCAATAATACTAGAGGCGGACATGTCAATCGTTTCTACGCATGTAACTTATGACTATTTCTTAATGCTCTCGCAAAAACGAGAGCGCCATAGTCTATTTCAGAGGGGTGTTAATGGGACAAGGCTGAATCGTGTTGTGGACTGTTTGACGTAGTTAAGTTAAATGTCAAGTAACCTCTTACAGAATATCAACCAACTTATTAATGACTGCTCGTTATGAAGGCGCATGCCATTCGTGAAGGGGTGAATAAAGGAGGGAAACCGCAAGGAAAGGAGAAAAACAACAATGAGATACCACGACTTACCCGAAGATGGTACCCAAAAGTTTCATGTACTGCATTGTAAATGGTACTATTAGCATCCACCAGCACCATTAACTGAGTAGGAAACTCAGCGTTGCTGCAAGAATACAGTAACTGATATACTGTGGGTGATCTGTTACAACTATGCATCAAACTATGAGTCATGAATAAGAATGGAGTCGGAAAAGTTGATTATTAAGAGACGATTCAATGATAATATATATTGAAAACTGGCAAGACTAGGGACAAAAGTGTGAATCCATGCGATTCCGCATCATCTTCATTTTAAAAAAAAAGATGAGTCACAACTCAGGAGTGACAACTATTCACATTAAAAACACTAATTTGATATATTCTTCACCAAATGAAAAGGCTAAGCCAAGTACAGTATCTAGAACAGAACTTGCAATCTCCCTGACAGTGTCATGAAGTACTATAATAACGGTATATTTTTCAAACAACAACTTCATCCATCAGATGTTAGATGTCATGAAAATTTGACAGCAGCATTAGGAACCACTATACGCTTCCCAGCAGATTAACACCTTCTGGTTATCTAATCAATGGTTGGCTGCCGGCTCATTTGTTCCATTTCTAATGGAAGTAAAGACTCGCTATTCTTTGGGTGTGAAACACATCAAAATAGCTCACTAAATTGCCTTTGTGCATCTGATACTTCCATTACTTGTCGACTTGTCGTAAATGTGGTCTTTAGAGCACTAGAATAATGTTGTCGTTTGCTGGCTCATACAACTCTGACTACTATTGCGCGAGAGTGTTCCATTGCAGGAATAAACACATGCTGAATTTCAAAAGTAACCCAATCATCCTTCCTTTTATCACCACCATTTCCCTTCTGTTCTCATTTGGTTTGAACTACATTACAATCAAGGTATACTCCAGCAAGACAGTTGCGCCGAGAACAAGAGAAGTAACAGCAATCTATGATACTGTACTTGTTATCTCAATGTGTAAAATACAAGAAGTCATACATGGGAAGGATTGTGCCTTTTTCCGCAACTCCGGGTCTTCTCAGTAAGTTGCTCCTTTTCTCTGTGTCTTCCAATTTCAATTTGCTGTCCAACAGTCCAAGGACATGTTTTCTGTTCCGATTTCTGAATTTCAACTAGAGTTACATGTTGGATTTTTATAATTAATTAACTAGATATTATTATTAATAATATTAATAGTCTTATACAAATCCTAATTATATGGCTCATTAATGAGGCAGTCATACTATGGACTCTAAACTGTCTCTTAATTCTCTCCCATCTAGGAAACTACTCCCTTATTTGTGTTGCGTTCAAACACTGCTCTTTGATGGAAAGAGCAGTATATAAGAGAATACATATTCTATTAATTAGGTCACTAAATCTACTCTCCCTTAAAAAAATTACACCATCTAAATAAGTGAGCAGTGAGGGTTTGGAACCGAAATCAGACGACTACAATGTTCTTCAGAAAATCAGATTAATACTTTGGGTTGATAAAGCTGTTCAGGAATCCGATTAGCAATGGCTGGAGGTTTTATTTTCGATCCTATTTATCGCTTCCGCTTTTATTTAATCAGTTGTATGTTGTTCAGTAATATTAAACATACTAATTAAGAATAAATAACTTACATTTGGTATCAGAGCCTTAATGGCCTCTGTCTTGCTTGTCGATTTCCGCCTTCAGTTTCCGTCGTCGTTTATTACTGCTGTTGTCCTCTCTTTTCCATCTGAATCTGGTTTGAATATATTCTGTTTCCTCGTTTTCTTTTCGGTGTCTGGAATTTTTATGGTTTTCTGGGTTTTGTTATGAGGTCTAACGGAGGTTAGGGATGAAGATCTTGCCTATTCAATATTTATAGTATGCGCAAAATCTGGGTTTATTTTTGGTTTTGTCGAGAGGTTGAAGGAGACTCTCATGATTTATTATGTTTTTGTTGAAAGTTTACACGTATGATATTGGCATCTTTTATATGGAGAGATGTTTATTCACATGGTGCCAGTGTGTTTATTCAACACTACTTTATTTTCATTTTTTGTCTTGTGTACCTCTTTGTTTCTTTGGTATTCAAAAATTTTCCCTTATGAATAAATAAAGTAATGATAATTTGTCCATATTTTGTTTAAGATATACGTACTTGTCTTTTTTTTTTTGTATATACATAAAGTCAAGTGTATATATTAATGTTAATCACTACCAACATAACTACTTAATAAACCTTTCATAATCACTACCATAAAAGTAACTCCGTCAACAAAAACAATACCATTTGGCCGGTCTCTTGAATTAAGAACTAAATTGACCATTTTACCCTTCACTTAACTCATCAAGTTCTCATTCAGTTCCAAAATTCAGCAAAAATTCATCAACCCAATTCATCAAACCCAGTTGAAAATTTCCCAATTTACTTCAAATAATTGTTCCTCCTTCTTCCTTTTGATTGATTCTTCATCAAACCCAGATAAATTTTGTATTCATCTATTATATGCTTAAGGAGTAAATTCCTTCTTTCAATTCATCAAACCCAGCATAAGAAAGAAGAAAGATTGATTTATCAATTCATCAAACCCAACACCTTTCGATTGATTTCTTCTTTCTTTTGAATTAAACTAAACGTTTGATGAAGAAATCAATCAAACCCAACATAAAAATTTATCAAACCCAATTCATCATGTTGCTGACAATTTCACTTTCCTTTCCAACACTGATCGTCCCTTACTAATCTCCCATATTCACTTTCGATTGTGTTTGAAAAACAATTTAAACTCATAACTCAGAATCAGTTTGCTAGTATTTTCTGTTGTTGACTATGGTGTTTTGCTAAATTACCCAAATCACTTCAATAGATGGAGATGGGGTTAGCTGAAAGCAGAAGTTAATTTCATTAATTTGTTAGATTGTTTGTTTTTTCGTTCAATTTTCATTCTTTAATTGAATTTTGTTGATGGATTACTGGTAATGTTGTGTTTTGTGCATTGAAATATTGATATTCGATTAAATTTTCAATCTTTCATGGCTTTTCACGGTGGTATTTTGCTAATTTAGTGTATTAATTAATTTTCTATTTTTCTTTCTGATAATGCTGTAAGCCTAAAGTGATTATCTTATTATCTCCTTCATGCAATTGATTTTGATTTTCAAATCATAAACTTACCTCATCAATGGTAAAGAGAGGATCATTCAAAGAAGAAACATGATTTCTTCATCAAACCGTTTTTTCAAATCATCAAACACAACATCTTTTGATTGATTTCTTCGTCAAACCATTTTTTCAAATGTTCGCTCCTTCTTTCTTATGCTTTCCGGACAAGAGAATTAAAGAAGAGGAAGAGGGGAAGTAGCGTGAACTGGGAGGGGGAAGAAGGAAGGAATAGAAAGAATATTAAATAGCATGGGAGGGGTAGTTTAGGGATAAAAAATATGATATTAGGAAGAAAATTTGAGTTTCTCGTCTTTAATGAGGTTTTCCGACCAAATGGTATTGTTTTTGTTGACGGAGTTACTTTTATGCTAGTGATTATAAAAGTTTTATTATGTAGGTAGTGATTGTGTAAATGAGTAGTTATGTTGGTAGTAATTATCAATTTACCCTATTTTTAAATGTCAAGTGATTTTAAATTTATTAATTAGAGAGTAGCCACGGCATCTTTAATTGTTTAAATTTTATTCAAAATCACATGTGGAGATTAGACATTTAATTGTAATTAATTATACGTTATATGATTAGACTTACCCACAGGAATCTTATTGTATTTGTATGAATTAATTAGGGTGTTATATTAAATTATGTTTCGTAATCTACCCACAGGAGTTAAGCAATGAATATGATTTAATAGTTTCATCATAAAGTTCAATTTTTATGCATCTTATTTGAGTAGACATTAGCCCACAAGCAAGTTTATGTCACTAGATTCATATGAGCATAATTTACATTGGTAAGTTGTGATAAAGTTAAGTCTCAATTTTTTGTTACTAAGTGTGTATATTTAAATTTGCAGCAAGTTTACCTGGAGGTTCCTTTGATGTCAAAATTGACGTTCCTGAATTAATTGGTGACAATTTTAAGGTGTGGAAAGAAAGAGTTCTGCTACATTTAGGGTTCTTGCGTTTTGATTATGCTATTCAGAATGATGCACCGGCTGAAATAATTGAAAAAAAGCACACCATATCAAGTAGATCTTCGTGAAAAGTGGGTGAAATCCAACTATCTTTGCACGTTGTTCATTAAGACTAAACTGTGTGCTAGTATCCGAGGTTCAGTCGACAAGCATACTAAAGTTCGGGACCTGCTGAAGGCTATAGATGAGCAGTTCGAAACTTCTGATAAGGCTTTGGCAAGCACCTTAATAATGCAATTCACATCTTTGAAACTTAATGCCACTAAAGGAGTGCGTGATTTTATCATGCGCATGAGGGATACTGCAGCCCAACTTAAGGAATTGGAAGTTACTATGTCTGACACTTTCTTAGTGCATTTCATCTTATGTTCTCTCCCAACTCAATATGCCCCATTTAAGATCTCTTACAATACACATAAGGATAAATGGTCTCTCAATGAATTATTGACCATGTGTGTTCAAGAGGAGGGAGGTTATCATTGGAAGAAGGTGAAAAGGTGAATTTAACTACTTCTACTGATAAAGCATCATCCAGTACGAAGTATAAGGCTCACCCTAAAGATAAAGGAAAGGGAAAGATTCCAGCTGAGCAAGTAATTAAGAAGGAGTCGTCGTGTTTTTTCTGTAAAAAGAAAGGACACATGAAGAAAGACTGCGTAAAGTTTAAGGCTTGGCTCAAAAAGAAAGGTAATTTTCATGCGTTTGTTTGTTATGAATCTAATATGGTTAATGTTAATCATAATACTTGGTGGATTGACTCTGGTACTACAATCCATGTTTCAAATACCTTGCAGGGTATGACAAACCTTCGGAAACCAGTGGCAAGTGAGAGCGCCATCTATTCAGGAAACAAGATAGGCTCGCACGTTGAGGCCGTGGGGACATGCAATTTAATTTTAAGTACTGGTTTTATTTTGGTTTTGGAAAAGACTTTTTATGTTCCGAATTTTGCTCGGAATTTGATTTCAGTTTCTAGACTTGTACTTTTCGGATATTCTTTTAACTTTATGGACTCTGGTTTTAGTATTTGCAGAAATTCTAGAGTTATTGGTAATGGTATTTTGTCTGATAATTTATATCGTCTTTGTTTACAAAATGATACCACTCAAAATACTATGCATGTTAGTACTGGTTTAAAAAGAAGTATTATAAATGAGGAGTCCTCTATGTTATGGCACAGGAGATTGGGACACATCTCCATTGAGAGGGTCAAGAGATTGGTAAAGGAAAGGGTACTTAGTACTTTAGACTTTACCGATTTTGAGACTTGTGTTAGTTGCATTAAGGGAAAGCAAACTAACAAATCTAAGAAAGGTGCTAATAGGAGTTCTGACCTACTAGAGATCATACACACGGATATATGTTGTTCGGATATGAACGCTAATGATCCGAAATACTTTATTACCTTTATTGATGATTATTCACGATATATGCGTCTTTACTTACTTCGTTCCAAAGACGAAGCTTTAGATGCCTTTAAAATTTTTTAAGGCTGAAGTAGAGAAACAGTGTGATAAACACATTAAGATTGTGAGATCAGATAGAGGTGGTGAGTACTACGGTAGATATACTGAGGATGGACAAGCATCTGGTCCTTTTGCTAAATTTCTTCAAGAGCATGGGATTGTTGCCCAATACACTATGCCTGGTTCTGCGGATCAGAATGTTGTAGCAGAAAGAAGGAATAGGACATTAATTGAAATGGTGCGTAGTCTGAGAAGTAATATTAAACTTCCTTCATTTTTGTGGGTTGATGCGCTAAAGACGGCTGCTTATATATTAAATCGGGTTCCTTCCAAGGCTGTCTCTAAGACGCCTTTTGAGTTATTCAAAGGTTGGAAACCGAGTTTGCAACATATACGCGTTTGGGGATGTCCGTCTGAGGTGAGAATTTACAACCCACAAGAAAAGAAACTAAACCCAAGGACTCTTAGTGGACATTTCATTGGATATGCCGAAAAGTCCAAAGGTTATAGGTTCCATTGTCCGTCTCATAGTACCAGAATTGTGGAAACTAGAAATGCAAAATTTCTAGAGAATGACTTGATCAGTGGGAGTACTATAGGAGTTGAACCTGAAAAGGATCAACATGAAGCTTCACCCTCTGTTTTAAGTAACAGGTTGGTCCTGAAGTACGACCGGAGGTTCAACAACCAAATACAGAAATTCCACAAAATGTCGATCAAAATATAGTAGATCATAATGAGGAAGAAATTCCATTAAGAAAATCTACTCGAGAGAGGAGATCGGCGATTCCTGACGACTATGAAGTATATCTACAAGAATCGGATTGTAGTGTTGGAGCTGATAATGATCCTATGTCATTTTCACAAGCCATAAGTTCTACAGATTCAAACTTATGGATGGATGCTATGAAAGATGAGATGAACTCTATGGCATCTAATCGAGTTTGGGATCTCGTCGAGTTGCCCTATGGTGTAAAAACCATTGGATGTAAGTGGGTTTTTAAGACTAAAAAGGACTCACTTGGCAACATCGAGAGACATAAGACAAGACTCGTTGTTAAAGGGTTCACTCTAAGAGAAGGGATTGACTACACAGAAAAATTCTCTCCTGTGTCTAAGAAAGATTCTCTTCGAGTTGTCATGACATTAGTAGCTCATTTTGACTTCGAGCTACATCAGATGGATGTGAAAACGACATTTCTTAATGGCAATTCAGAGGAAGAGGTTTACATGAAACAACCTGAAGGATTCTCCTCTAAAGACGGTGACCATTTGGTTTGTAAGCTAAATAAATCCATATACGGTTTGAAACAAGCCTCCCGACAATGGTATAAGAAGTTCCATGAAGTAATTTCTTCATTCGGTTTTGAAGAAAATATCATGGACCAATGTATATACCTTAAGGTCAGTGGGAGTAAGATTTGTTTCCTTGTGTTATATGTGGATGATATTCTGCCAGCAACCAATGATAAGGGGTTGCTATATGAGGTGAAACAATTTCTTTCAAATAACTTTGATATGAAAGATATGGGTGAGGCATCTTATGTCATTGGCATTAAGATCCATAGAGATAGATCCCGAGGCATTTTAAGCTTGTCTCAGGAGGCCTATATCAACAAAGTGCTTGAAAGATTTAGAATGAAAGATTGTTCACCAAGTGTAGCACCTATTGTGAAAGGTGACCGATTCAGTTTAGACCAGTGCCCAAGGAATGATTTGGAAAGAGAACAAATGAAAAATGTTCCTTATGCTTCAGCTGTTGGTAGCATTATGCATGCTCAAGTCTGTACCAGACCTGACATTGCATATGTTGTTAGAGTATTAGGCAGATATCAGAGTAACACAGGCATCGATCACTGGAAGGCTGCAAAGAAAGTGTTGAGATACCTTCAGGGTACTAAAGATTACATGCTTATGTATAGACTGACTGATAGTCTTGAAGTGGTGGGGTATTCCGACTCAGACTTTGCTGGTTGCATTGATTCACGAAAATCCACATCTAGATATGTGTTTATGCTAGCTAACGGAGCTGTATCATGGAGGAGTACTAAGCAGAAATTGACAGCCACCTCTACTATGGAGGCCGAGTTCGTTTCTTGTTTTGAGGCTACCTCACATGGTGTTTGGCTGAAAGGTTTTATATATGGGCTAAGAGTTGTTGACTCTATTAGCAGGCTGATTCGAATGTATTGTGATAATATTCAGCTGCGGTATTTATGGCTAAGAATAACAGAAGTGGAAGTCGAAGTAAACACATCGACATTAAATATTTGGCCATAAAAGAGCGTGTTCAGGAAAATAAAGTGATCATAGAACACATTAGCACTGAATTGATGATTGCAGATCCTTTGACTAAAGGCATGCCACCTAAGGGTTTCCAGGGTCATGTAGTGAACATGGGACTTGGTCCCATAATGTGATACATTCATTTATATTATGTTTTTCGAAACTTTCATTTAGTTGGATATTTTCTCTTTTAATTATATACGTACGTTCTTTGGTTATTTATTTTATTGAGAAATATCATTATGTTTTGACCTAGAGTAAACATATGGTTTATTCATTAAGTTAAGTGTGAGTGGTGAGAGACTAAGTATATCGTAATACGTGGAAGATTAATTCTCGTCCCAGAGAATTCGTCGCTATGGATTCGTATATGAAGTTCCTCTCTGTTAAATGGGCCAAGTGGGAGAATGTTGGATTTTTATAATTAATTAACTAGATACTATTATTAATAATATTAATAGTCTTATACAAATCCTAATTATATGGCCCATTAATGAGGCAGTCATACTATGGACTCTAAACTGTCTCTTAATTCTCTCCCATCTAGGAAACTACTCCCTTATTTATGTTGCGTTCAAACACTGCTCCTTGATGGAAAGAGCAGTATATAAGAGAATACATATTCTGCTTAATTAGGTCACTAAATCTACTCTCCCTTAAGAAAATTACACCATCTAAATAAGTGAGCAGTGAGGGTTTGGAACCGAAATCAGACGACTACAGTGTTCTTCAGAAAATCAAATTAATACTTTGGGGTTGATAAAGCTGTTCAGGAATCCGATTAGCAATGGCTGGAGGTTTTATTTTCGATCCTATTTATCGCTTCCGCTTTTATTTAATCAGTTGTATGTTATTCAGTAATATTAAACATACTAATTAAGAATAAATAACTTACATTACATGTGCTGCAACATAATGTTACAGTTACTAAGTTACAAGGTCAAACATAAGGCGTAAGCTAAGGGTGCCCTCAAATCCTCAGTGAAAACTAAAGTGTTGAGCATCTATAATCCTGATTTCTGAAAGACATGCGATCAGACTTACTTAGTTGTACCATACAAACTGATGGAATATGTAAAAACAATTGATTTACGCGAAGCCGTACACAATATATAAAGAGATAGCCACAAGTGTGTCACTACTCCTTCCTAGACTTGGCAAAGCTGGCCCGACCCGAGTGAACACGACCAACTAAAAACTCGACCGACACAACCTGAAAATTGGCTGAATCGAAACCGAACTGACCCGTTAACCGATAACAACTATATTTTTTCCAACCTAAACCGACCGGGCCCGACCCGTGAGGCCGTGACCGTTAATTGACCCCATAATAAATTGGCCCAATAATGGTTTAAATAACACTAGATTGACATTCATCTTAATTATTTTCACTTAAAATTACAATTAATACACTTAACCATTATTTAAATATAAAATCACTGATATGACCCGACCCGCTTCAATGCAACCCGTAACCCGTAACCAACCCGAGTGACCCGATTTCCCCCTCTACTCATTCCCGTTCACAAATTCTAAACCATATCTTACCCACTGAAAATGCTTTCAGTAAGAATAAGGGCTAAAAAAAATCAAATTCAGATACCATATTGAAAGACCGTCTCAACCAAAACCTAATTGTTACGATTAATATGCTTTTACTAATATGCATTACTACTAATCATACAAAAATTAATCAATATATGAGGTGTCCATTTCACTTGTCACCGTGCTTTTAGAGGTCAAATGCAATCATGTATATTTCATGGGTAAATTACTCCTCTCTCCAATTCCTGATGTTGTTCCCTTTTGATACAAGAAATTAAAAAAAAAAAATTGGACCACACAGTACACATGACAGCACATAAAATTGATTTTGGACCAATATCAATATAATTTGACCAAAACGAAAAGAGGAACATTGCTCGAATGAATCAAAGTCCAACTTTTTTTCTGGGTAAACCACAGGGCCAAAAAAATGCTTTACAAGATTTTGCTCTTGGGAAGGCTTGAACCAGGGCCTCCTGGGAATTTCATCCAAGTTTTAACAACTAGACTCCACCCTTACGGACGCGGTTTTCATTATTGTGAGAACCACCATTATAATGAGAACCATGAGAACCCTCACTAAATCTCCACCAAATCTCGCTTCGTAAGTTCCAAGGGATCATTTAGCATTAGTTTAACTTATTCAAATACACACTTTAGTATCATTAAATAAAATTTGTTGATTTTATTAACAAAATATATACTTAGTGTTCCAAAATACAATTGGGTATAGTAAAACGACTATAAATGCACGAAAACGATCACTACGTGCATGAAATTTTTTATGTGCATGAAAATGACTACTAGGTGCATGAAATAATATGCTCTACGTGCATTAAAACGAGTTCTAGGTGCATGAAAAATGATAGATACATAAAAATCGGTAGTATGTGCATGAAAATTAATAATACGCATCTCACCTCGATTTCCGTCACTAGTATATATTTTCTAGACTAAGAAATATGTTCCCTAGCCATAAAATTCCATGCTGAATCCAAATATGTCATTAATTTTTTCTAAAAAAGTCCGTACGGTAAAGTTCTCATGGTTCTCATTATATTGGTGGTTCTCATAGGATCCCAATTCTGTATATATATATATATATATATATATATATATATATATATATATATGCCGGATCACGTGAGGCCGCCTCTTACGGTGAGGCCGCCGAACCTCACGCATCCATAACCTGTTTGGGCCAAATTCACGTTTGCTAATGCTGTTGGGCCGACTTCCCTTGCGAATTATTCAATGTGGGCTGAAAATTAGGGTCAAACCAAATCTTGTCATTGGGCCAAAAAACTTTCTCTCACTAAAAATAATAAAAGCATAATTAAACCCAACCCAAATACACACTATCTCTCTAACCTAGAAAACTCTTTACGACCAAAAAAAAACCTCAAATTCAACGCAAAATCGATTTGGTCCTCCGATTGTTCGTAAATTCCATCAAAGCAACATACAAATTCAATTCAATTGATTTTGGAAGAAGATTAAGACTAATTTTCAGGTAATTTGATAATTTGATTCTTCGAATTTTCAACGATTGTTCGAATTTCATGCGATTGTTCGAATTTGATCAATTTTTCTCACGATTTTCTTTACCTCTCGAGTTCATACTACTTATAACATTATTTTCGATTATTTTGCAGCTCTAATAGCTATGGAGAATCTAGATATCACCACGGTTGATGATAATATTACTATTGAATCAGGTATGTCGTTTTTTGTCGTTTACATTATTGTTTTCTGATTCATTTTCTGCTCAATTTTGTTGAATATATGGATCGCTTTTTGTATTTCGTGAATGTAGGACCTTATTTTGTGAATGTAGGACCTATTGAAGTTTATGACTATTGCATTGTGATTATAAAAGGGCTGAAACTAGGGGCTTATTTTGTGAATATATGACTTAATTCAAGTTTAAGAATATTGTGAAACTAGAAGCTTAAACTGTGAAACTATAAGCTTACATTGTGAAACCTGATTAAAAAAGGTTGATTTAGTTTAGCTTTCTTATATTGTGAATCCTAGGCAAAATAAACTGTGAAACTAGAAGCTGATATTGTGAAACCATGCTTATTAAAAAGTCTGATTTGTTTAGTCTTTTTATATTGTGAAACTAGATGCTTAATCTGTGAAACTAGATGCTTAATCTGTGAAACTAGATGCTTAATCTGTGAAACTTACATTGTGAAACCTGATGAAAAAAGGCTGATTTAGTTTATATGTTTTGACTTTATATAGGTACTGATTCCATTTTCAAAACCAACGGAGAGGTTTCTACAATTTTAACAGCACAATCCACACCTACAGTACCGGTTGGTACGCCTATTACTTTGGTGAATCACACACCGGGTGGTAATGAGGAATGGATTGTCAGAATTGCAGAAGATATTACACCTACTGTTGGGAAGTTATTTTTAGATCTACAGTCGGCAATGACATTCTATCAAGTGTATGCTACTGCTTGTGGTTTTGAAGCTAGGAAATCTACAACGAAGAGGTTTCGTGATGGTAATATTCGAACTAAAGCCATGGTTTGTAATCGTGAAGGTCATAATAAGAGGAAGGGAATACCTCTTGAAACTGTTGCAAGTGAAACTGGTTCTGAAACTGGTTCAAATATTGGAAAAAGTGCAAAACCAAAAACTGGTGTGAAGGGAAGTGAAGGAGATGAGGCTGAAAGTTCAAATAAGCAAACATTTACAAGAACAACCAAAATTAGAAGGTGGGGTTGTCGTGAAATGGTCAAATTCAAGTTCCATTATAACAAGTACATCGTTGAACAATTTCATGAGGGTCACAATCACCCAGTGACCTTTGTAAAAAATAGGGAATTTGATAAACTTGCAGCAAATATGAATGAATTTCATAAGCAAATGATTGTCCAGAATTCAAGAGTTAATGTTTGGGCTAGCTTAACATTCCAGCTATGCAACTAGCAAGTCGAAGGGTTAGAAAATGTGGGGGCTTCCCTTTCACAATTCAAGAATTTCCAACGGGATTTGAAGTGTTTCATTAAGAGTAAGGATGGAGACATGTTTATCTCACGTTTGGAAACCCTCCGTGACACAAAAGGGTTAGAAGTTGTGCATGAAATCGATTCTGAGAAAGCTTTGACAAGGATTTTTTGGACAGATGCTGAGGCAAAGAGATGCTACTCAGTGTTTGGTGATGCAATTTCATTCGATCCAACTTATGGCACTAACAAATATAACATGATATTCACCCCTTTCACTGGCATTGACCATCATAAAAAGTCAATAACATTTGCATGCGCTCTTTTAGATCCTGAAGACGATGAAGCATTTATGTGGGCGTTTCAGCAATTTCTGAAATCAATGGGTGGAAAAGAACCTAATTACATTATCACTGACCAAGATGCAGGAATAAAAAAGGCGTTCCCTGGTATGTTTGTATATCGTGCAATTTTTCTAGTTTTCTCAACTTGTGACACTACAAGCTGAAGATGCTGAAACTGTGAAACTACATGCTTAAGGCCCTGTTCTTTCTGGCTTATTTTCAGCTCGTTTCAGTTCAGCTCAGCTCTATTCAGTTCAGTTCAGTTCAGTTCAGCTCAGTTAAGTTCAGCTCAGCTCCATTCAGTTCAGTTCAGTTCAGCTCAGTTCAGTTCAGTTCAGTTCAGCTCCATTCAATTCAGTTCAGTTCCGCTCGACTTTATTAAGTTCAGTATTATTATTATTATTATTATTATTATTATTATTATTATTATTATTATTATTATTATTATTATTATTATTATTATTATTATTAATTAATAATTATTATTATGATTAGTATTGTTGTTTTTCTTGTTGTTTTTATTATTTCTTCATCTTATTATTATTTTATATATATTTTTATTGTTTATAATAATAATAATAATAATAAAAATAATAATAATAATAATAATAATTATTATTATTAGTAGTAGTAGTAAACATGAAAGAGTGGAAAAAATGTAATTGAGAAGTAAAATTTGATAACATTCAAATAATAATATTTGTTAACACAATCGAAAATCATAATCTTGAAAATATAAATATCATTAACAAAGACATCATCTATGTTGCTTCGCTATTGACTTCCGTATCGTCTTGATGTGCTTTATTATCGAGGTCATTATAGCCACCAATATCACACCCTATTTTTTTTTTTTTTTTTTTTTTTCGAACTTTATTCATGAGTTTCTTCCGTTCTTTATCATCCATGTTTGAATCTGTTCTTCTTTGAATACTTTTGATGTTGTATAACTGGAATACCAAATTTATGCATCCGAATGAAATTATGAAGTATAGACGTGGATTCAAGTGATTAAATTAAGTAAATACATTTTTTTAGCCTAGATATGGTTAGTTTGGACAATACTTTAATAAAATGGTCATTTGGCCTAGATATGGTTACTTTAATAATATAATTATTTTTTAAAAAATCGCAAAATTTATATTAATCAATCTTTTTTTTATATTATTATTATTAATAATAATATTATTATTAGTTATTACAATTTAATTAAACATTTATATTCAGTTTATTTCTATTAATTTCTGTTTCATTCAGCTCGATTAAGTTCAGTTCAGCTTGATTAAATTCAGTTCAGTTCAGTTCAGCTCAGCTCAGCTCGATTCAGTTCAGCTCAGCTCAGTTCAGTTCAGTTCAGCTCAGCCCCATTCAGTTCAGCTCAGTTCAGTTCAGCTCTAAAAAGCCAGAAAGAACAGGGCCTAACTTGTGAAACTAGATCCTTATACTGTGAATCTGGAAGGCCATATTGTGAACCCTGTTGATATAAGAGGCTGATTTTTTGAGTTCTTAACTTGTGAAAGTAGAAGCTTATGAAGTGAAACTACATGCTTATTTCATGAAACTAGATGGCTATATTGTGAAACCTGTTGATAAAAGATCCTGATTTTTTGAGTTCTTAACTTGTGAAACTAGAAGCTTTACTTGTGAAACTGGATTCGTATTCTGTGAAACTACAAGCCTATATTTGTGAAACCTGTTGATAAAAGAGGATGATTTTTTCGAGTAATCTTATTTTATTACATGCAGTTGTGTTCAAAACAGCAAGACATCGGTTTTGCATGTGGCACATTATGAAAAAAGTAACAGACAAGGTTGGGAGCACAATTTGCAAAGACACTGACTTCTTATCACGTCTGAACAATGTTGTTTGGAGCAATGATATGGAACCTGAGGAATTTGAGGAGAATTGGGTTGAGGTCATCACAGAATTCTCGTTAGAGGATAATATATGGTTGAGTGGAAAGTTTGCTGAAAGACACAAATGGATACCAGCGTATTTCAGAAATGTTCCGATGGGTAACATTTTAAGAACCACACAAAGATCAGAGAGTGCTAATAGTTTTTTTAAAAGATTTGAGAATAAATATGGGACCTTGGTTAAGTTTTGGATGAGGTTTGAGAGTGTCATCGACCAACAAAGGCATGCTCTAAAGCTTCTTGAAGCACAGAGTGATGATTCAATGCCTGAAACCCTATATTCTTCAAACTGGGAAGCCCATGGAGCGAGAGTATATACACATGAAGTCTTCTATGACTTTCAAAATGAGGTTAAGGGCTCGATAAATGGGTGTAGTGTGGGTGGATACACCCCACCAGATCCTGTAACTAAATATGAGATTTTGATAGTTGAAGACGCGATCAAGAAAAAGAGCTACGCAGTTGAGTACAATAAAGGAACAATGGACGCGAGATGTTCCTGTAAACTATTTGAACGGAGAGGTATTCTATGTTATCACATAATTTGGGTTTGCTCGGGTAAAACTAAGGAAATACCTGAGAAATACATTTTGGGTAGGTGGAGTAAGAATGCACTTAGAAACCCTATTTATGATTTGAATGGAAATCTTTTGGACAACTACAATCCTACTAGTAGCCCGAAATTTGGAATGTCTCGGATGTGGTCTGAGATTTATGCAACTGTGGGGATCCTCAAAAGAAAAAAAAGAGTCTGATGTGAGAGAATTTGCTAAGCTTGTAAAAGAATTCCGAGATAAGTTGGAGCCAAACCCAAATGCTTTGACAAAAGAACAAGAATTGGAAATCCTTCTAAACTGCAAGGCTCCAAAAGAAGGAAAGGTCTTACCACCTAAGTTCTCTAAGAACAAGGGTAGCGGGAAGCGGTTGGTCAGTAGCAAAAATAAGGCAATCATAAAAGCAAAAAAACCAAAAAGGTTGTGTGCTAATTGTAAACGAATGTCACACCATGATAAAAGAAATTGTCCATATGATTTTGAAGAACATCCTCCTGAGAATCAAGTGTGTATTATTCCTTTACTTTATTTTTTTTTAATTCAGGTTTATTATACTGTGAAACTAGGGGCTTATACTGTGAAACTAGGGGCTTATACTGTGAAACCTGTTGATGAAGGGCTGATTTTAGGTTGTTTATAACATTGTGAATCCTTGGCCTTAAACTGTGAAACTAGGGGCTTATATTGTGAAACTAGGGGCTTATATTGTGAAACTAGGGCTTATACATTCTGATTTTAATTTAAAGTATTTATTTTAATGTTTCATTTTCTTTCAGGGACATACAACAGAAGAAGAAGAAGAAAAAGAAGAAAAAGAAGAAGAAGAAGAAGAAGAAGAAGAAGAAGATGAAGATGTATAGTTTAGGTTTTTTAGACTGTGAAGCTTTATTATACTGTGAAACTAGGGGCTTATACTGTGAAACTAGGGGCTTATACTGTGAAACCTGTTGACGAATAAAGAAAAGAAACTCTAAATTTGAATAATAATTTACTACTTATTCAAATTAATATTCAAATTTTACCGGCAGTAGTAAATTTAGATAAGTAGTGTTTTCATTGTTTATGATGAACAAGTTTATACTCAAGTAAGCAGTAAATAAAGCATAGTAATAAATTTAGATAAGGTAAAAGTCAATACAAACGTAAATGTCGAAAATAACATTTTAGTTTAGGTTTCTAATATTGTGAATCATACGCCTTAAACTGTGAAACTAGAGGCTTAGTTTCACAAAATAAGATTCTAGTTTCACGTAAGAAAGGCTGACATTCACAGGAATTCCAGGTCTTACTTTTTGAATTCTTAACTTGTGAAACTAGAAGCTTAGGCTGTGAAACTACATGCTTATTTTGTGAAACTAGATGGCTATATTACAACTTCAAAATTTACAACGTCAATTTACAGCAACAAAAACATCACAACAAAAACACATTTCACCAAGTTCTTCTGACTGGAATTCCTTTTCACCTTGTCCACAACTCCGAAAAATTATTTGTTGCGGCCTTAACAATGTCGAAGTCCAGTTGCAATGACTCGGCCATCTCGTTTTCATCATCTACAAGTGGAGTAAAAATCAAGCAATGAGAAGCAATATAACTCTATAAAGACATAAAATCCATCAAATCTCCAGATTCACAGATTAAGAGTTTAGTTTCACAAGTTAAGCTTCTAGATTCACCGAAGAAGACCTGACATTCACAGAATAAGTTTTCTTATATTGTGAAACCTAAGCTCGTAAATTGTGAAACTAGAAGCTTAACTTGTGAAACTATAAGCAGTTTTGGTGAATGCTAAGTGCCGAGATTCACTTAATAAGGTCTGAGACTCACCAAATGATGACTAACTAAGTTTAACAAAACTACACACCTTGTTTTCTGTTGAGGAAACTTCAAGATTGACAACGTCGGTTTCACCAACGTGGGAAGGGACATTATCCCAAACAGCATGGTCCCCAACAGCATGAGAATCAAATACAATTCATTCACAAAAAAGTCCTTCAATTGACAGGCTTTAGCTTCATTTTTTGCTTTTTTGCTTTTTCGGTTTAACAAGGGAAGACCTATACAACCAAAACAAGTACAATATACATATTACAATATATTTAGCCAAGGAATTAAGAATTTAAAATTTTAATGTGTAGATTCACAAAGTAAGACCTGGCAGTATTCTCATTCCACATAAGAAGTTCCACCATGATCGACTTTCGATACTCTACCAAATCCTGCATAGAGTGACGTATATTATTAATGAAGTGTATTCATGCTAATATTGGTGGAATGCACGGCTTTATTTTCATATAGTAATGAACTCACCTCAAAATAGTCACTGTTCGTCCATAAACTCTGATCTTCCAATGCACTCAACCACTTTAGCACAAAGACTCCACAATCATAACTAGACAAAAAAAACATTTAAGCACTTATGAGTGTAACAAAGTTTCACAGAATAAGGTCTGAGATTCACTGAACAAGGTCTGAGATTCAACAAATGATCACAAACTAAGTTTAACAAAACAAGTCAAACTACGCACCCCGTTTTTTGTTGAGTGACTTCGAGATTGACAAAATCATGCATGTGCATGTTCTTCAAAGATTTGTACGACTCTTCCAAAATAGTTGCAACATTGTACAACTGAGAAGAAAAGGACAATAAAAAATCAAAAATATATTTTGGGGTATACTAAAACAAAAACTCTACAATATTTTGGAAAAAAAATCATACAATGTCCATGGCCTTGTTGTTTTCTTCATCCACTTTTATATCCATGGATGAGTCAAGGATGTAATTTTTTTTCTTCTTTATGTCGCAAATACAAGCCCACCAATGCTTCAATGTATCGCTATGCAAAGGGATAAAAACCTGAGATAGTAAATGTACAAGAATAATCAATCAAAAACCACACATGAATGACAGTAAATAAATAACAAAATGAATAGCAGAACTGAAGGATCTGACCAAATCAATCTGGCTACTATCTACTGGAGTGTATGAGGACTTTATATATTGACCCCAAATCTCTGGGTTAGTATATGCATTAAGACCCTGAATGACACAAAAAGGCAATTTTAGTCTCTGGATGAGCAACTTTCAGAATGATTAACACTTGAATATCAACATCTGAAGGATTTGAAGCTCACATATACTGTCGTTGGCAAGTAAATCACATTTGTTTTACCAACTGTGCGCTTAGTCCCAACAATGTTAATGATCTACAAATAAAACGTGCACAAAATGAAGCATCCACTTTCACGAAATCACCATCAAGTTTCACAAAAAAACCTCTAAGATTCACAGAATAAGGTCTGAGATTCACCAAATCAGGAACCATGTAAAAAAAGAAACATGGTCAGGAATGGGAAAATAATACTTACCTGATCCATAATAAGGCCACGCGAATTAAGGGTCTGCAAAGCATCTCTAGTGACTTCCATCCACGGAGTGGACACCAGAACCTCACTTAATTATTGAACAAAATTCAATTAGTCAATATATCTCACACAATTTAAAAAAACATAATTCAAGAAAACAAAGAAAAAGTATGACATTACAATTTGGGTGCGATTGTTCTTCTCCCAACACAAGCCTTCAATTCATTCACAGTAAAAGGTGGTGTCATAGAGGAACTCGATTCTAGTGCATCTTTTGTGACTATTTCTTTGGACAGGTTAACAGAACATGTAACAATATGATAGCACACCCGCAATGCAAAACGCTTGCGCTGAGTTTCCTATTGATGCAAACAAAATGGGTTTCAGAAAAACTAGGAAATAAAGTTGTGGCAATTGTATAGAAATTAAATTAGATGTTGAAAAGCAATCTTACAGTATTTATGGTTATTACAGAATTAGTTTTGCTCCCTTTGTAATTCTCCATTATGTTCAGCAGATAGAGGCCATTATCAATTTGTTTGGATTTCATATTTGATTTTGGGATAAACACTTCTGGAATCGTCATTGAAGCAATACTTGTCATTGCTGGGAACTTTGATTGAAGAAGGTTGATGAGCCTGTGTTGCTGTATGAACAAAAGAGTAATTACAAAGAGAAATTAGTAAGGTAATGGAGTAAGAACGAGTTTCTAAACAGTAGTAAAGAGTAAGAACATACGGTAAAATAGATGTACCATATGTTTTAAAAAAGAAGTATAATCAACAGGTTTGTCTTTCATAGCATGGATGACTTGGCATTTGCAAGATTCCGGTCTCAGATCAAAACAAAACAAGAACGGTGGGCATTCGGGAGAGATGATTGGAGTCAAAATATGGAAGACAACAGATAAAAATGCAATGAATAAAAAAGACAAGTCCACCTTAAAGCTTGAATATAATAAGACCAAATATAAAAAAACTTACCAATTGGGTAGCAGCAACATCAACATTGTCGAGACACTGGAACAAAAATCGAATCATGTGTGAGTAATGATTATAAGTGCACACTATGTAAAATGGGATTATAGAAAAGGGGTAGAGAGACTAACACTGTGCGTGGAGTGTGGCACAAATAAACGACAAGCAGAATCTCGTGATCTCAAGCTCTCAGTACTGTTTAGAAACTCACACCAAACATCTATCACAGTAGAAGATACTTGATCACTTTCAGACAAACTCGTCAATTGCTTCCTTGTTAATTTCTGGGTTTGACTTTTGAAAAGAATGTCACTGGAAACAGTCATTAAAAGCATAGGTCACACCCTCAAATGGTATTAAATATACGATCAAAATTAAAAAAGAAGAGTATTTTGAGTTTTAGTAAGTTTGACCAAACTGTGAAACTAGAAGCTTAACTTGTGAAACTGCATGCTTATTCTGTGAAACAGGAAGCACATATTGTGAAATTGTGAAACTGTGAAACTAGATGCTTAACTTGTGAAACAATAACCTTATTCTGTGAAACTAGAAGCTTACATTGTGAAACTGTGAAACTGTGAAACTAGATGCTTAACTTGTGAAACAATAACCTTATTCTGTGAAACTAGAAGCTTACATTGTGAAACTGTGAAACTAGATGCTTAACTTGTGAAACAATAACCTTATTCTGTGAAACTAGAAGCTTACATTGTGAAACTAGCAGCTTATTCTGTGAAACTGGAAGGACATACTGTGAAACTGTGAAACTGTGAAACTAGATGCTTAACATGTGAAACTAGAAACTTATCCTGTGAAACCAGAAGCTTACATTGTGAAACTAGCAGCTTATTCTGTGAAACTGGAAGGACATACTGTGAAACTGTGAAACTGTGAAACTAGATGCTTAACATGTGAAACTAGAAACTTATCCTGTGAAACCAGAAGCTTATTCTGTGAAACAAGAAGTTTACATTGTGAAACCCAAACTCTTAAATTTCACAGAATAAGGGCTTAGTTTCACAACATAAGCTTCTAGTTTCACAGAATAAGGGCTTAGTTTCACAGAATAAGTGCTGTGAAACAAGAAACTTATTCTGTGAAACTAGAAGCTTATAAAGTGAAACTGGAAGGCTATATTGTGAAACATGTTAATAAAACAGGCTGAAATATTAAAATACAAGGTTTGAAAATTCATAAAATAAGTCAATACCTTTCACATGAATCCAAAAAGATGAAATCCAATACAGACTTCTCCGCTTGAGTAAAACCCTTAAGAATATTCATGTTTCTTTGGAAATACGGAGATCGATAGACCTCTGATGGAACTATGGCCCTCTTCACCTTTGGATTGACAGGTGAATGACATTCACCTTTGGATCGACGCTTGTAAACATTCGGAGTATCTCCTACGTCAATGACCTCTTTATCACTGCTCCCTACCACACGATGATCCTCTACCACTGGTGTGGACATAGAAGGTCGTCCAGGTCCTTCAGCATGAACATATGATGTTGAAGGTTCAGGTTCAGCTTCACGTTCAGGTTCAGGTTCACGTTCAGGTTCAGGTTCACGTTCAGGTTCAGGTTCACGTTCACGTTCGGGTTGAGAGGGTTCACGTTCGGGTTGAGAGGGTTGAGATAAAAAGTGGTCATCAACTGGAAATAGCCTAAAGGTT
Source organism: Silene conica (assembly GCA_029255685.2). Classification (NCBI taxonomy): domain Eukaryota; kingdom Viridiplantae; phylum Streptophyta; class Magnoliopsida; order Caryophyllales; family Caryophyllaceae; genus Silene; species Silene conica. The sequence goes on along the minus strand of CM055313.2, from coordinate 23,388,146 downwards.
GGCATTTCTGGTTTTGGTGGTGAACAATGTGGGTGTATTGGTTTAAAGGAGTCACCCATTATGTCCAATGCCGCCAACAATTCAGCTTCAGACCACCCATAAATATTATCCACGTCCTCATGAATATTCTCACCAATACCATCCACAATCGCCTTCTCGTTATGCTTCTCATTATCATCATTCTCCAAATTTTCATCAATCTCCCCACTATCCTCATTCCGCTCATTATTTGTTGTCTCAACATTCTCCTCATTCTGCTCATTATTATCTTGTTGAGACAACCTAAATCCATCTGCAATACCATCAACAGCTGCAACTAGTTTAGAAACTGTTGCTGACGAAGGTAATTTGACGGAAGCTTGACGGACAAGACTTTTGTAGTTCATGAAAGCATGAGCCATTACTTTTGCTGAATCCACAAGCTTACTAACAAGATTCACATCACTGCTATCTTCAGAAATGCCAGGCTTTTCAGGATCTCCTTCATGTTTGGGTTGTTCAGATTTTCCATATTTTTCTTGTTCAGATTCTTCTTGTTCAGGTTGCCGAACAACAATTTGCTGAACAGATGATTTAGATTTTTGTGCTTGCTTGGCTGTTGCAAATTAAATAGCAAGCAAATGTTCATGCTGCTCACGCCTGACAACTGGAGGCTCAACAGAACCCCTGCCGAAAGTTATCTCCTTGGAAGTTGGGTCATTCAATTCCTCCTTAAGTCTCTTGGATATAGCATCTTTTGTCCAAGTCGGTAATGTAGGAAATTGACGACTCACAATGCGGGATTTAAAGACACAACGGTCTAGATAAATGAAGAGCAACACAATAATCGGTCCACCAAACCAATTCACTTTCACCTGTTTAACCCCAAACTCTTCCTTTTGCCAAGACTGAACTTGGTCAGCCAATTTCTTTTTTATAAAGTTGCACCAGTTGAAACTGGAGATCAACTCAGTATTCACCAGACTTTTCAGCACTTTCAAACTGACCTTGTTCCCTACAACACCGCCTAAAAGAGCAGAGAAAATATAAACAATGAAGTTGCGTTTGAAATCATCTCCTCCATCTCTTTGTGTAGTGAACTTTTGCAGAACATGTTTGACGTCAATGGAACTAACGCCATATTGTTTAGTGAACTTCCCCAAAGTAGATAAATAAAGGGGGCACTTATCTCCATTTATTGCTTCAACAACAACATTGGGACCCATTGGCAATCCAAGACATAGATGTATATCCTCCTCTAAAATTGGAAGCTTCCCACCCAACAAACATCCTTTTATTGGGTTATAATTTGAAACTAGCCAATATGCTAAGTTTCCTGGAAGAACATCCGTTTTAAGAAGTAAAAGACCCCCAAACCCCATTTCTTTGATAGCTTGAATCTGCTGTTCTGAGGGTGGACTATGGATAAAGTTGTAAAGCCCAGCAGGAGACATTCGGGTCCTCAATGACGGCAATCGCTCTTTATAGTTTCGTTTCTTTTTTGCAGCAGGTTCAACTATTTCACTAGTAGAAGATGGATGTTCCGATCGCTTCATATTAGCTTGCTTCCTGTTATGCATCAATGGTAGAATACACGAATTAAGAAAATAAGTTTCACAGAAGAAGGATCTAGTTTCACAAAATAAACTTCTAGTTTCACAGAAAAAGGAAAATAAACTTAAACTGTGAGATAAGAAGCTTACATTGTGAAACTAGAAGCTTATTCTGTGAATCTCAGGTAAAAAGTCAATACAAAAGAATTAAGAAAAAGTTTCACAGAAGAAGGATCTAGTTTCACAAAATAAGTTTCTAGTTTCACAAAAGAAAGATCTAGTTTCACAAAATAAGCTTCTACTTTCACATAAAAAGGAAAATAAACTTAAACTGTGAAACAAGAAGCTTACATTGTGAAACCCAAACTCTTAGATTCACAGAATAAGGGCTAAGATTAACAGAATAAGCTTGTAGTTTCACAGAAGAAGTTTTGACATTCACAGAATAAAGAAAAGAAACATAAAACTGTGAAACAAGAAGTTTAACTTGTGAAACTAGAAGCAGTTTTGGTGAATGCTCAGTGCTCTTATTATTTAATGATTTAAACGGGACGAGAAAGGGTTTAGGGTTGGAATAAAGAAAAGAAAATTATTAAACTGTGAAACAAATAAGCTTACAATGTGAAACCCAAACTCTTAGATTCACAGAATAAGAGCTTAGTTTTTACAAAATAAGCTTCTAGTTTCACAGAATAAGGGCTAACATTCACAGAATAAAGAAAAGAAAATTATTAAAATGTGAAACAAAGAAGCTTACAATGTGAAACCCAAACTCTTAGATTCACAGATTCACAGAATAAGAGCTTAGTTTCACAAAATAAGCTTCTAGTTTCACAGAATAAGAGCTGACATTCACAGAATAGCTCTTAGATTCGGACGATTCACAAAATAAAAAGGAAAAGAAACTTGATTAATTAAAAAGATCATTCATACATATCTAGATAATTATACATAGCTAGATAATTATACAATAGTCTGGCTCATTCATTTAGGCCAGCTAGTACATGCACAAATTCAGAGAAAAAAAAGGACACATCAAATTTCAGTACTCCAAATTTGCTAAGTCAGCAGGAGATGGCGTTGATGCTGTCATCCGATATAACTCGTAGTATGCAAAGGTATCTAGTAGGCTATACACTTCTGGTCGTGCTTTCAAAGACTTTACGAAATTAATTACTGTTGTCATTTCATCAGTTGTAACGTCGCGAAGGTGTTCTTGTTGGAATGGATTTTTCAGTTGACTGAAATGCAAGAGAGTCTCAATTCCCTTTTATGATTCCTGGAAACACTTGCACCTTTTGTAAATGATTTTGCCACCCCTACGAATACTACGAATAATACGGACACCATTGATCTCGTTTTTGCGCAGGGTAAGACAATATGCGCTCTGAATGAATGGCGCACATGGATGAATAAGAAAATACTGACACCATCTTTTGCAAATCATTCCCATGTTTGCTTTATCGTCATTGCTAAGTCGCTGAAATATGGAGTCAACAAAGTCTTCATTGGTGAAAACGGAATATAATGGTGCTTGGTTACGGTTGCTAGTGAAGTTCATGTCCGCTAATGGATATTTTTTGGAGTTAACGAAATCCTCTAAATCTGCTGCAACTTCATTGACTACCCACCCCTTGCACCAGTTCCTATTTTAGAAATGTAGGAAAACAGGAAGCTATGGGCTTAGTTTCACAAGCTAAGCTTCTAGTTTCACATAATAAGGGATTAATTTCACAGCCTAAGCTTCTAATTTCACAGAATAACGAAAATAACAATGAAACGAGAAGCTTAAATTGTGAAAGCCAAACCCTCAGATTTCACAACATAAGCCTCTAGTTTCACAACATAAGCTTCTAGTTTCACAACACAAGCTTCTAGTTTCACAACATAAGCTTGTAGTTTCACAACATAAGGAAAAGAAATTTAAGATATGGGATGAGAATCAAAAAAACAGGCACTTAGATTCACACAGCTAGATAATAAGGAAAATAAACTTGATTCATTAAAAATATCATTCATACATAGCTAGGTAATTACACAAAAAGGCTGCCTTGATAGACGTAATTACAGAAGAGCACTACAAAACACTAAAACCGAGCACATTTAGACCAGCCACTATCACGGCAAAAAGTGATACAAAATTTGAGGAGCTGTGCTACATATCGAGCGACAAAGGTAAATCTAAATATGATAAAGTTGCCCGAGTCAGCAAGTGTGTTGCAGTAGCAAGTGATATGTCATGTTTTGGAGATGGCACATGTAAATTGTCAATCAACTCATTCACTTTTGGGTTTTCAGCACCAGTGAGATCTCTAAGGTGTCCTCTTTGCAAAAGCTTGTCGCCTTGGTAAAAATGTAGGAGTAATTTAGCTCCCGGTTCATTAGTCATAAAGCACTTGCATCTTTTATAAATTATTCTATAACCCCTACGAATGATTCTCACACCATTGACATCATTAATATGCAGAGAAATCCCATACACAACTGCAATGACAGGTGCACTAGGGTGTATGAGGAAAAGCTGAGACCAGTTCCGACAGACCAACGCCATGTTCGCCTTATCTTGGTTACACTTAAGTCGTTTGAAGATGCTATTCATTACATCTTGATTATTGAAAACAGCCAGTTGGGGTTGATAACGATTGTTAGTGAGCTCAACAGTCCGTAAGGGAGCAAATGAGAATTTCATAGCCTCTTTTTTTTCTCTTATATAATTCCGGACAAAATATGCTTTATCCTCTGCAAGAACATTCACTACCCACCCCTTGCACCATGTTTCCATAATTGACCAGAGGTAAGGAAGGTTAAAACCACAAAGTAACCTACAAGCATTACAAATAAAATCAAAAAGCATACATTGTGAAACCCAGACTATTACATTTCACATAATAAGGGCTTAGTTTCACAAGATAAGCTTCTAGTTTCACAGAATAAGGGCTGAGAATCACAGAAAAAGCCAAAGAAAACTTAAACTGTGAAAACAAGAAGCTTACATTGTGAAACACAAAACTCTTACATTCACAAAATATGGGCTTAGTTACACAATATAAGCTTCTAGTTTCACAGAATAAGGAAAAGAACACTTAAACAAGAAACTTACATTATGAAACCCAAACTCTTAAATTTCACAGAATAGGGGCTTAGTTTCACAATATAAGATTCTAGTTTCACAATGAAAGATTCTAGTTTCACAGAATAAGGAAAAGAACACTTAAACAAGAAGCTAAGAAGCTTACATTGTGAAACTCAAACTCTTAGATTTCACAGAATAAGGGCTTAGTTTCACAACATAAGCTTCTAGTTTCACAGAATAACAAAAAAGAAACTTAAGATATCGGATGTGAATCACAAAAACAGGCACTTAGATTCACAAAATAATAAGGAAAAGAAACTTGATTAATTAAAAATATCATTCATACATAGCTAGATAATTACACAAAAGGTTGGCTTGATAGATGTAATTACAGAAGAGCACTACAAAAAGACATTTAGGCCAGCCACTAAAATGCAAAAAGGTGATACAAAGTTGAGCAGCTATGCTACATATTGAATGCCAACAAAGGTAAATCAAAATAAGATAGTTTTGCCCGAGTCATCAACTCTGATGAAGTAGCAACTACTAAGTCAAGTTCTGGAGATGGCACATCTAAAATGTCAAGCATCTCTTGTAAAACCCCTCGCGAAAGCGGAAATATAAACATACAAAAGTACTAAAAATGCAGCGGAATTAAAACTTTTTAAAGAAACAACATGCGAGAAGTCTTAAACTGAAACTGGGAACAGAACTGTTATAAACAACAATAGATAAGTAGCAGTTCTAAGTATCAAACCCAAAACATAGATACAAGCCTGGGATGGAACATCCGTACAGGCACCAAAACAAAGTATCAAAAGTCTAACAGTCTAGCTAACGATAGGGTATAAGTCATATGATGATGGATCATCACTCGCTAGCCCTCCTGTGATCCCATCTCCAACCAGCATGTACCTACATACATGAAAACATGTACGCCACAATCAGTGGGGAGTGACTAGAGTTCTCCTAGCCACCTTTTGTGACAACACGTAACACATAAAACAATACAGAATACTCCAACATATAACAACATGTGAAGCATAAACATCTCATCATCTGATCTCTTACCATCATGCGATTACAATGCACGGCTCTCAACCAACTTCATAAACAAATAGGAAGGAGAGCCGGTTTCCCTACTGGTTACCCAGTCGGGGGGTCTTTCAATCCAACTATTTATGAAACCGAACAAGAGTCATCCAATGCCTTGGATGATTTAACCACAATCAAATAAACATCAATAACTCATCATGCATATCTGACACTGTACCATCATCTAGGCAAGCAGATAAAACATCCATAACACTAGCAACGGGTCCAGAGGTGAACTTAACACATATCCCATTACTACACTATGTCGGGTCCAGAGGTGAACTTAACACATATCCCAACATCCAATCAAGTAAAGGGTCCAGAGGTGAACTTAACACATATCCCTAAACTTACAATCCTGAAAAGGGTCCAGAGGTGAACTTAACACATATCCCTAATCATCCAAAAGTAAAGGGTCCAGAGGTGAGCTTAACACATATCCCAATGCTACAAACATGTATTGGGTCCAGAGGTGAGCTTAACACATATCCCAATACGCAGCCACCGCACAACGGGTCCAGAGGTGAGCTTAACACATATCCCGTGTACGACAACCGATCACGTGTCAGGTCCAGAGGTGAACTTAACACATATCCTGACATGCCCAAGCAAAACACGTAACGGGTCCAGAGGTGAGCTTAACACATATCCCGTCACGCGACATATAAACACGTAGTGGGTCCAGAGGTGAGCTTAACACATATCCCACCACGCGACAACCAATGTAACCACTAACATCCAAAGGTAGAAACTAACCTATAGTTCTAACTTCTTAAACCTCTAATCAACACTTAATTGATCCCGGGAACTAAGACGAGGGAGAGCCGGTTTCCCTTTCGGTTACCCGACCGGGGGGTCTCTTTCCTCACTCCATTCCCGAACCCAATATAGTGTTGCCCGTGTTGGAGAAAGTGTCCTCGACAATAGTGTGTTGACGTAATTAAAACTCATTTAAATGAAACACAACTGGGAGTGTTACTCTTTTAAAGTCAACTGATCAACATTTATCGATAATGATTGGCTGTCTAGAGTTTGACATTATCGTCATATGATGGTGGTGATCAGTTGATCCCTTAAGGTCATATCTTTAGGGAATTCCGTCTCAATGGAATAATTAATTAATATTGTATTGGATACAAATTAATTAATAACTGGAAATTTTGGAAATAATTTTATATGACGAATATTTTTATAATGGGATTATAATAATAATAGTCAAAGTAATAAAATAGTTTTATTACTCGGTTTTTATTTATTCGTTTGGGAAACGATTAAATTGAGAATGAACACGGTTGATCATAAAATTACAAAGAGTTGTAATTAAATTATGACATTACATTTTTATACAACAATAATTTCGAAATTATTAGTGTAATTATTTAAATGTAATAAGTTTGTAAATTATGAATTTTAATAGTTAAAATTGCACAATTAACAAATTGGGTCATGTGTTATGGAACATATGTGACATGTTACAAATTAACACAATTGACAAAAATAAAATGGGTCCATATGGTACCCCATTTCAGCCGTGTTATGCATGTATGTATGTAGATTGTGTGTTTGAATGAATGAGTTGATTGAGTGCATCTTACACAAAAAGGATGTAAGGCATCTTACATGCTTTATGTAAGAGATAGTGAGGCATGCATAGGCCAAGAGATGGCTTGTGATAGCCGGCCAAAATGAAGAGCAAGCAAGCTCAATTTTGTCCTTAAATACTACTCTATACTACATACTCATGTTGATGGTTTTTGTGTGTATGCTTACTCTCTCATTCTACAAGCACTTTCATACTACAACCTCATTCTCATAACTCCTTAGCTAAAATAGTTTTTACTAAGGAAATAATTATTTCCATTACTAATAATATTAAGGGTAATATTATTAATATTTCTAGTATACTTATACTAATTTTCTAGTAACAAAATTAGTATTAGTTTGAGATCGGGTCCTTGATACGCATCTTTTGGAGACGATTTTTCTTAGATCGTTTAAGGGTATTTCGGTGGTTTGAAGACTCATATAATAGGTGATTATTGAGTATAAACCTTCTAAAACCAATGTAAGGACTATCACATCTTATGATATCATCATGCATGCATAAGATCCATTTAAGTTTTATGACCTAAACTTAAATAAACAAAACTCATATTAGATTTGAGTATAAAATAAGGAACCAAGTTTCCAACAATTGGTATCAGAGCATTACGGTTGTTGCATGCATGATCGGATTCATGATTTATGTTAAAATCGGTTTAACATATATATTTCGATTTTTCGAAATTATTGTGTTTATTATGATAAATCACAAAAATAATTTTGCATGTTAAAGTTTCTGTTTCTAAAATGGTTTTAGGACATAAAAATTATTTTATGGATTTTTATTGTTCATTTTTATATTTATTTGTATATTTTGTAGTTTAAATCGGTTTTAAACAACAATTAATGGGAAAAATAGCTAAAAATAGTTTCTGGCCGAGATTTTTTTATATGTTCTCACATGCATATTCAATATATTGTATATGATTTTTCGTAAGAAATGGAGTTAATATGCATGGATTATGAATTTTATGAGATAAATAGTCATAATATGAGTAAAAATGGGTATATAAGGTTATATTTCGAATTTGACCTTAAAAATTTTATGAGAAGTCACATGCAATATATAAAGTTCCTGTATGAATTTTCGAAATTATTGGAATTATTTTGCATGATTAATGATTTTTATAGTAAAAATCGGATTAATAGTGACTTAAATTCGACTTTAATAGTTATAGTTGGAATATTGCCATAAAAACTTTACACAGTGTCACATGCAATATTTACAGTATGTATGTAAGTTTTGGGAATTTATTCTCAAGTGATGCATGATTTATGATTTTAATGGTTAAAATCGGATAAATAGTGACTTATTGTGTTAAAAATAGTTAATCTTAATATTATGGCATGAAATTTTACCCATAGATGTCTTATATGATAGGAACATCAGATATAAAAGTTAGATATCAAAAAGTTTCTGTTTTTATGATTATTAATTTTTAATGAGTTAATTGGTTAATAATCGTAATTTATGAGTCGTAAAAATAAAATTTCGAGCATGGTCTGAAATTTTTGGTCATTTTCAGGTTCTAATATATATTTTAGCATGACTAAAAATTTATGGCAAATTATTGCAAGTTTTTATAATTTAAATCGGATTTTAAACCATAAAAACGACTTTTATACGATGTATTTAAGAAATAAACCATAAATATTTGCATAAGACCATTTTATTAATTTCTGAATTTTTAGAAAATTTCCAGAAAGTTTAAAATTTTGAATTTTAAATTTCGAATTTTATTGACTCATTTGGCCGTATTTTGTTTATTTTTCCCGAAAATACAAGTAATTTATGAACAATAATACAAAATCAAGTTAGATCATGATCAAATATTAGTAGAGACTAAACATTGATTCCTAAAGTAAGTTAGGATGATTAACTTGGACATAAATTAGATTTATGTAATTTTGATGATTTTAATGGTTAAAATCGCACATATCCGTAAAAACCGTAAATAAATATGAGATATTTGCTCCCATAAGGCGATTTGGCATTAAAAATTGAGCATGTGCATACATATTTTATTTAATGCAATTTATTTAATATGAATGTCATATTTTGAATGTTATTTATATAATTTGGAATTATGTAATTTTCTTAGTATGGCCTTAGTTTTAATCAATATTACCCGTAATGAAAGGGGATATTGATTTGGTTGTAATTTATGTGATCTCGTATCACGGGTGTGTAATTTAAATTTTCAGTTTTGCAATAGAATAGTTGTATTATTTTATTGTAATTCCGAAGATCCAAAAGACGGTGCCATACGGAAAGGAGTTCCGACAAGACGGTGTTTTCTTGGATGGCGTGCCAATGAAGTTCAAGGGACCAAGGAGTTGGTTTCCGAATTTGTAATAGTTAATTAGTTTTTACTATTACTAGGAAGGCCATACTAGGATTTTATTGCTTTATTGCTTTTACTTTTGCATTTTAATATTGCATGCATAGCCAAATCGCCATAAACATGCATATTAGTTTAGATCGTTAAAAAAAACGACCGTGTCAATTATAATTATCGAGTTCACCAATTTAATTCACTTAAAGGAGATAGATAATAAATTGACAAGACCTCTATATTAAACAAAACAATTGAGAATTAGCCTTACCAAATAGTAGAACCCATGAGCTTCTATTTCGTGGGGTGGTGCTAGTCCAGTGGGCAGTACGAACCCCATTACGTAGGATAAGTGGGGCGATGGGGTGGATTCAGTCCAGTGGGCGGATCGCATCCCGATGCATTTGAAATTTGGTTTGTACTCAACGGAAGTGTAGAGGACCAGTGGTCAATGTGTTCCGGGCTAAGATGAATAAATAATGATTTGTCATCAACCAAGAGTTCTAGGGTAGAACCGGTTTATTTTAACCCACCAAACCATATCATTGGGTCGGAGTTCCAGTGGTTCACGATTTCGATGGTATGGGTTTGGGTCTTGGAATCATTTATAAAATTGGATAGAGGTCATTTTATAGATGCATCAACTTAGTAAATATGTTTACAAGTTAAAAATAAAATTAAAACGATTAGCATTTAATTTCTTCATATGTTTAAAATTTTGTAGTCTTCGTATCAATATCAATCATGGCTACTTCCACTACTACGAACAATTCATGGTTACGTTCCTTCATGGATCGTTGTAAGCTAGAAAAGAATGGGGCAAACTTTGCCGATTGGGATGCCCAACTGTTGTTGGCGGCAGAGGGAGACGGTAAGACCGAATTCCTCATTGAAGAATCACCTCCTGAACCTGCAGAAAATGCCACCGCCGCAGCAAGACGACCCTATGATACTTATCAGAAGGAGTCTGCGGCAATCAAAAATGTTTTGATCTTCTCGATGGAGCCGGAACTCCAAAGGAGTGCCATAAAGATTGGCACGGCCTATGAGATCTACTCCAGGCTTGTGACAATGTTCTCAAAGGCTTCGAGAATTGTCCAATACGAGGCGGCATCGGCCTTCTTTGATCTCAACCTTAAGGAGGGGCAAAAGGCTAGCCCACATGTGCTCAAGTTAATTGAGCATGTAGAAACCCTAAGGATGAATCAAGTGGACATTCCTAAGGAACTTGTGATTGATAGAATCCTCCACTCCTTGTCTAAAGTGAAAACTTATGTACAATTCCGGGTGAATTTCAACATGAGAAACCAAGACATCTCTCTCGATGAATTGCACAATATGATCGTGCAAGCTGAAAGGGATATGGGCCTAAATGTTAGTGCCCCTAAGGATGTGCTCAACATTAATGTTAAGAGCAAAGGAAAGTTCAAAAGGAAGGGTAAGGCAAAGGGGAAGCAACCTTCCAAAGGTTCAAAGAAAGTGTCTTCTGAGGCAAGCACCTCCAAATCCAAGAAGAGCCCTCATCAAGGGGCCAAATGCTTTTACTGCAATGGCAAAGGACATTGGAAGAGGAACTGTTCCAAGTATCTCAGCGATCTCAAAGCTGGGAAAATTCTTCCAGTTGGTACGATAACTATCCCGATTTTATGTTAATCTCAACTAATGTATCATGATACAAGTTGTGATGTGAATGCTCTTCTTACTTGAATTAGGGCATGAAAGCAAAGATAAAGGAAAAGAGAAACAAGCTTGATGGATCAAGGGAACTAAGAATAGCTCCACTCGGGATGATCAAGGAGCTTTGTTTTTCCGCTTATTTTGCTAATATTTCAAGTGTTGTATGAACAATTAAAACCTATGTTTTATTTCCTTGTTGGACAAGGAAAGGGGAAATCCTTGAACAATATGTTGTATCTTGGATAATATAGTGACTTGGTTTTCAACCCGAGTCACTATCGGTTTATAATTATGTTCTTGTTTAGTTTAACATACACTTGCAAATCTCAAACATAAAATAGAATTGATTATGAAATTTCAATGTATGACCATTGAAGCCAAATTGGTATAGGATACCCAATTCAAATCAAATCAAAATCAAATTAAGTTTTGAACTCAATTAAGAGGAAAAGTTGTCAACCATCCAAAACTATCTAAGCTTTAAATCGAATAATTTCTGTGATAAATCATAAGGGCACAAAAACCAACATCAAAGTCATTGCTTGTGGCCTTAGTGGCTATCTTTGGTGATAAAATGGGATTATTATTACAAAGATAGAGTGGGAGAAATTTGAAAAGTCCACAAATAGCATATGATTTTGACAAGCACAATGGATGTGATCTATTAGTGAATAGTAGGATTTATTGTGTTTTGGTTATGTGAAAGATAAGAAGGAAGATTAAGTTGTGGATGGGATCTACGATTTAAGAAAATCTACACCTTATGGTTGTAAAAAGTAGATTAGGCTGTAGATAAGATTCTACGCCTTATCATCCCAAAAGTTGTGGATAAGCCCAAAGGTTGTAGATAAGATCTACGGTTTGGTAAAAATCTACGCCTTATATCCCAAGAGCAATCTACACCTTATGGTTGTAAAAGGTAGATTAGGCTGTAGATAAGATTCTACGCATTATCATCCCAAAAGTTGTGGATAAGCCCAAAGGTTGTAGATAAGATCTACGGTTTGGTTAAAATCTACGCCTTATATACCAACGGCCCCGGCCCTGGAGGATACTTCAAGGATAAATTCTTGAAGTTTGTAAGGAAAAAATCTATACATGGATAAGATCCATGATATAGTCCTCGTACAGTACAAGATAAGATAAATGTGGGGAACTGAAAGTTCCTACACACAGAAATTGTATACCATAAGAAAAGACTCTTATAGAAACTACGGGAGGACACTCGAAGAAAATTATTCAAAAGATTTTGCAAAGGCTCAAGAAAGGGTTCTTGGATTTAGATGGTGATCTAAATGTGTCAATGCAAATTCTAAAGACCATGAAATTTATAAGACATACATGCTAATAAATGAGATTTATTGGGAGAAGCATACGTTGACATGTAGATGCCAGCAGTCTGCAAAGTTAAGGGTAACTTTGTTGAAAGTAGTAGGGTAATTCATTAAGAATGAATTCAGTAAACTCAATAACCGCTTTTCAAAAGGGTATTTGAAAAGGATGTGACTATTAGCACATATGGTTAAGTCCCAACCATTTCAATTCATTAAATTTTAAGGAACATTGAATTGAGTGGGAGCTTTATGATTTACGGTTAAATGTAAAGTTCAGTGGGAGTTCTCGCTCCAGGATTTGAAGCTATTGAGTCATGGGTATGACTTCGGGATCTTCAGAATCAGGCAAGAACAAGAGTTTAGTGGGAGTAAACATTATCTAAAACAACTCATTGCTCGTTTGGAATGAAGCATTGATACCCATGAGAGGTACACGAGTTTTTTGGTTCTAGATAACATATTGATATGAATTAAATCTAATTAAACATGGGATGTTTGGTTAAGATTGTAAAAGACGTCTTGTTTATAAAGTATTAAGGTTGTTCATAGAGATGAAGATAGTATAACCATGATGGGATCATGGAAATTTATCGAACCTTAAGTACTATTGTTTGCACGTTTAAATCACTAATGTTTCCGCCATTAGTATAATCGTGTAAAGTGGATGCGCACCGCTTGCAGGACAACCCCTTGGAGCAGGTGTTAAACCAATGATTAAACCTTGGTAAATTGTCAAAGTATTCTCCAATGAAGATAAAAGACAAATTCAAGATTTTGGAAGATAACTTAGTCGTATGGTAAAAGGTTTGCAACGACTCAAGTTCCAAGATACCAAGCAAAGATTTGTGATAATCTTTGGCTCACATTCATTGACTATGCATCTCAATGACTTGTATTTTAACTACATGGTCATCACAAGATTCTACAAAATGTGTAAGTTCATAAATTATGTAAAGGCATTGCTGTGGCTGAGAGTTACACAATGCACATAATCTTATTCGCTAGTCATGAGAATGACTTGTCTCTTTCAGATGAAAGATTAATGTATGGATATGATCCGCAAAGTGAACGCTCGCACGAACCGTGGTAAACCTGGTTTACTCAAAATGAAGATAATTACAATTTTAAGGGATGTAAACGAGAGACCCTAAAGCTGATTGTAAATTAAATGGTGTTCAAAGGTTGACCACTTGGATGGTGTAATCCACTAATTGTTTGAGTTATTTATAACTCACGAAAGGTCAAGTAAAATTCAAATGGGATGGTAAGACCATATTGAACCCCATTAAAGTGAATTGGATTATCATGACCTCGCCCCTAGTTGCTTAAGTGAGGTGACATCTCAATGCAACCGGATGTGTGATGCGATTGATGGCGAGTTCAATTGCCATAGAGTCATACGGGATGACTAATCGATCACCTAGGCATAGACATGTTAAGACACATTTGCCGGGCTAATGACCGCTGATAGAGCTCTGGCGTACTCTTATTAAAAGACTGCCTGGTCGTGGCGGGAGCATCTATCGTGTTTCACATGAGTCAGTTCTTGGACTAATGACTGTTCTCTGAGGTGGCACAGTTTTCAGAATAACTTTGATTTATGTCCTAACACCTTCGTAACTGGGGTTTATAAGGACATATTTTGGGTCATGATGGGTTGTGGCCAGCCGGAAGGAATAAGTCAATTAGGAATTGTCCACCCCTTGTCAGGGTTGAAAAATATCTCTAGGCCACTCGAGGAGAATAATAACTAGAAATGCGTGGCCACGCTCGGAAAATATCTATGGTAGATAATTCCGGTCAGTAGTTATAAACTCCAGATCGAGATAAACCACTCTAGATTTTAATCAATTGCCGGCACGACCTGAGAGGACGTCATGCATTGAGTGGGAGATAGTAATAGGGCAAGAGAATTGGTAATACACACTTATCTCGGACAAGTGGGAGATTGTTGGAGAAAGTGTCCTCGACAATAGTGTGTTGACGTAATTAAAACTCATTTAAATGAAACACAACTGGGAGTGTTACTCTTTTAAAGTCAACTGATCAACATTTATCGATAATGATTGGCTGTCTAGAGTTTGACATTATCGTCATATGATGGTGGTGATCAGTTGATCCCTTAAGGTCATATCTTTAGGGAATTCCGTCTCAATGGAATAATTAATTAATATTGTATTGGATACAAATTAATTAATAACTGGAAATTTTGGAAATAATTTTATATGACGAATATTTTTATAATGGGATTATAATAATAATAGTCAAAGTAATAAAATAGTTTTATTACTCGGTTTTTATTTATTCGTTTGGGAAACGATTAAATTGAGAATGAACACGGTTGATCATAAAATTACAAAGAGTTGTAATTAAATTATGACATTACATTTTTATACAACAATAATTTCGAAATTATTAGTGTAATTATTTAAATGTAATAAGTTTGTAAATTATGAATTTTAATAGTTAAAATTGCACAATTAACAAATTGGGTCATGTGTTATTGAACATATGTGACATGTTACAAATTAACACAATTGACAAAAATAAAATGGGTCCATATGGTACCCCATTTCAGCCGTGTTATGCATGTATGTATGTAGATTGTGTGTTTGAATGAATGAGTTGATTGAGTGCATCTTACACAAAAAGGATGTAAGGCATCTTACATGCTTTATGTAAGAGATAGTGAGGCATGCATAGGCCAAGAGATGGCTTGTGATAGCCGGCCAAAATGAAGAGCAAGCAAGCTCAATTTTGTCCTTAAATACTACTCTATACTACATACTCATGTTGATGGTTTTTGTGTGTATGCTTACTCTCTCATTCTACAAGCACTTTCATACTACAACCTCATTCTCATAACTCCTTAGCTAAAATAGTTTTTACTAAGGAAATAATTATTTCCATTACTAATAATATTAAGGGTAATATTATTAATATTTCTAGTATACTTATACTAATTTTCTAGTAACAAAATTAGTATTAGTTTGAGATCGGGTCCTTGATACGCATCTTTTGGAGACGATTTTTCTTAGATCGTTTAAGGGTATTTCGGTGGTTTGAAGACTCATATAATAGGTGATTATTGAGTATAAACCTTCTAAAACCAATGTAAGGACTATCACATCTTATGATATCATCATGCATGCATAAGATCCATTTAAGTTTTATGACCTAAACTTAAATAAACAAAACTCATATTAGATTTGAGTATAAAATAAGGAACCAAGTTTCCAACAGCCCGTACACCGGGGACTTCAAATAATTATCACGGTATACAAAACGAGTTTCAATTAAAACTGATTAACCGTTTGAAAGTTACACAAGAAAACAATTCAAAAACGCCTTCAGGGATCCCCAGCCGGTCGGCAGGCGGCCGGTCGGCCGGCTGGTGAACCACTCTCAGCCCATTCCTTTCAAAACACATCAAAAGCAAAGGGACTCCCAGCCGGTCGGCAGGCAGCCGGTCGGCCGGCTGGGGTCCATTTTCCTAGCTTCCAAAAACACGCAATACCATCCCCAAAGCACTCCCAGCCGGCTGGCAGGCGGCCGGTCTGCCGGCTGGGCTCCCATCCTACTTATGTTCTCGCAAAACATACTCAACACAAAATGACTACCAGCCGGTCGGCAGGCAGCCGATCGGCCGGCTGGCAGTCCAAGGCCATTTTCTCAAAAGTTAAGAAAACCACACAAATGCTCTCCCAGCCGGTCGACCGGCTCAGAGAGCCTGATCGTAAAAACGCAAAATCGCAACATGTTGAGAACTTCATAAATCGACCTACAAACTTCAAAATTGCTACACATGATGTTTACCCAACATTACCAATCATCAATTACCTCATATCTAGCAGCAAACAAGTCCCATAACAATCCTCAAACGAATTTAACAAGTATCCGTCGCAATTTATGAAAAACTGAAAATGAACTTAAGAACACATAACAACATCTTAGAACATGAATTCTTCACATATTAAACATCCTAAACATGTTACTATGTCCTTTGAACAATAAACATCAACCAAAACAGAAGCTAACATAAGAATCGCAACAAAAGTGCTAATATACACATAAAGGCCGAGTTATCTCATTATCGTCACCTTTCAAGCTTTTCCGGCTAAAGATCCTCCTCAACCAAGTAGATATCGACCTCCAGATCGTCTAAGCCCACTCCTACAAACAAAGAAAACGGAATTTAGGACAGAAACGATTCCTTACCAAAACGGACAGATTTTTCGAAGTGAAAGAAATGGAAAACTAAAGTGATAGATGGCTTGGAAATCGAACGAGGATTCCGAAAATGATATTTTTACCTTGATTTGATCGACGGATGATGAAGAATTTCTCAAAAGAATGAGGAATAAAATTGAGGTTTTATGAGAATTTGTTTAACAGTGGAAATGAATTGAAGGAGAAGCAATATGTCGACATTGGGGTTTATAAGGGTTTAAGTGAGTTGTCCTTTCCGTATTATGAAACGGGTTAGGAAATTAGAACGGGTATTCAAGTAGGGAATTAAACCTTGTCAAGTTCGTATTCGTCTTAAGGACTTGAGGTTCTTAAGACGGATCTTACTTATTAAATTAAAATCTTTGAAATAAATTATTAAAATATTATTTTATTACATAAAATAATTTAAAACGCTTAAATTAGATTTTACGAAAATACGGGATGTTACATCTCTTGTGTTTGGTCGATTTCAGCATCAGTGAGATCTCTAAGGTGTTCACTTTGGTAAGGATTTTCACTTTGCAAATAATGTAGGAGTAATTTAGATCCCGGATCATTTGTCATAAAGCACTTGCATCTTTTATAAATGATTCTAGAACCCCTACGAACTATTCTCACACCATTGACATCATTGATACGCAGAGAAATCCCATACGCAACTCGAATGAGAGGTGCACTAGGGTGTAGGAGGAAAAGCTGACACTAGTTCCGATAGACCAATGCCAAACCTTTTGACGCCCTTCATCGGAGAAACTCTCAAGAAGACTCGGTCACCCACCTCAAACTCTAAGGGTCTACGGCGAACATCAGCATAGGATTTCTGTCGGTCCTGTGCGGCCTTCATCCTACCTCTGATAAGCTGAACCTGGTCAATAGTAACAGCCAACTGGTCCGGTCCTAGGTCACGAACGTCACTAGCCTGGTCCCAACAAATCGGACTACGGCACCTCCTACCATAAAGAGCCTCGTACGGAGCCATACCGATGGAAGCATGATAACTGTTGTTGTAAGAAAACTCTACCAACGGCAAACACTGCTCCCAAGAACTCTGAAAATCAAGTGCACAAGCACGGAGCAAATCCTCTAGTGTCTGTATAGTCCTCTCGGATTGACCATCGGTCGCGGCATGAAATGCGGTGCTCATCAACAAACGGCTACCCATAGCCTCCTGCAAAGCCTTCCAGAACCTGGAACAAAATCTCGGGTCTCGATCTGAAACGATCTCTCTCGGCACGCCATGATATCGGACTATCTCATCAATATAAGCCCTAGCTAAACGATCCATGTCCCACGTCTCTCTGATCGGCACGAATCTGGCACACTTAGTTAGACGATCAACAATAACCCAAATCGCATTTCTGCCTCCCACAGTCTTAGGCAAAGCTGTCACAAAATCCATAGATATGCATTCCCACTTCCACTGAGGAACGGGAAGCGGCTGTAACAAACCACCAGGCCTCCTATGCTCTATCTTGACTTGTTGACAAGTCAAGCATCTACTAACGTAATCCAAGATATCCTTCTTCATACCAGGCCACCAAAACATAAGCCTCAAATCCTTGTGCATCTTCTCTCCTCCTGGATGAACGGAATACGGTGACAAGTGAGCCTCAACAAGAACCTTCTTCCTCAAATTTGGCACATCAGGAACATACATCCTACCACGGAACCTAAGGAAACCATCAGCATCAATCACCAAGTCAGGTGCAACACCACTCGAAATCTTAGCCTCGAACTTCTTGAAATCGGCATCTGAAGGTAAACTCTGGCGAATCTCCCAATATAAAGATGGCTCGGCAGTCATAGCAGCTAACCAATCAAAACCACTACTCACCATCTCTAACCTCAGCTGTCGGAACTCGGAACACAACTCATCGGGCAATACCCTCATGACACTCATCGAGTGAGAAGTCTTGCGGCTAAGCGCATCTGCAACAACATTGGCTTTTCCCTCATGATATAACAACTCAAGGTCGTAATCTTTCACCAACTCTAGCCAACGTCTCTGTCTCATGTTAAGGTCTTTCTGTGTGAAAATGTACTTAAGACTCTTGTGATCTGTGAAAATACGGCAATGGGATCCAATCAGGTAATGACGCCACATCTTCAAAGCATGAACGACTGCGGCCAACTCCAAATCATGTGTCGGATAGTTCACCTCATGAACTCTCAACTGTCTAGATGAGTAGGCTATCACCTTACCACTCTACATCAATACGCATCCAAGTCCTAACATCGAAGCATCACAATACACATCAAAGTCCACTCCGATCTCTGGCAAAGCTAACACGGGGGCGGAAGTCAATCTGGTCTTCAACTCCTGGAAAGAACTCTCGCACTTATCGGTCCAAACAAACTTAGCTTTCTTCTTCAGTAACTGAGTCATCGGGCGAGCTAATCTGGAGAAATCCTCAACAAATCTACGATAATAACCGGCCAATCCAAGGAAACTACGGATCTCCCCAACATCTTTGGGACTCTCCCAATCAACTACGGCCTCAATCTTCGCGGGATCAACCATAACTCCCTCACTGGATATCACATGTCCAAGGAAAGCAACCTTAGAAAGCCAAAACTTGCACTTTGAGAACTTCGCGAACCACTTCTGACGACGCAATATCCCAAGAATCAATCGAAGATGCTCAGCATGTTCCTCGTCGGTCTTCGAATAAATGAGAATGTCATCAATAAACACCACAACACAAGTGTCAAGATACTCACTAAAGGTACGGTTCATCTGATCCATGAAGATAGCAGGTGCATTAGTCAACCCAAATGGCATAACCACGAACTCAAAATGCCCATATCTGGTACGAAAAGCAGTCTTCGCAATATCAACCTCTCTCACTGGAATCTGATGATAACCCGATCGAAGATCAATCTTAGAAATCCTAGAAGCACCTCTCAACTGATCAAACAAGTCATCTATCCTAGGCAAAGGATATCTGTTCTTCACGGTCACTCGGTTCAGCTCTCTATAGTCAATGCAAAGTCTCATGGAACCATCTTTCTTCTTAACGAACAAAACGGGAGCACCCCACGGAGAAGCACTAGGTCTAATGAAACCCTTCTCGATCATCTCTTCCAATTGCTGCTTCAACGCTTTCAACTCTGGCGGAGCCATACGGTAAGGAGCCTTGGAAATCGGTCCCGTACCCGGAACAAGCTCTATGGTAAACTCCACATCTCTCTCTGGCGGTATCCCTGGCAAGTCATCTGGGAAAACATCTGGATACTCACGAACAATGGCTACATCTTCAAGCTTCGGTGGCGATGGTTTAGCAGCTGTAACAACACACAGGAAGGCTTGGCAACTCTTCCTAAGAAGATGAGAAACTTTCATCGAAGAAATCACTCGGACACCCTTTTTAGGGCGAGTTCCCCTATAGGAAACACGAACTCCTGAAGAACTCCTCAAGCAGATTTTCTGGTCGCGACACTCGAAGCGAGCATGGTATCGCGATAACCAATCCATACCGAGGATAATGTCAAACTCCTCGAGAGGAAATCTCAGTAAGTCCGCTGGAAATGTGGCTTGACCAATAATAATAGGAACATCCCTATGGGACGAAGAGCAGGAAAACACGTCTCCAGAAGGTAAGGAAATAGAAGTCTACTCGACCAATGAAGACTCAAGAGCTAGACGGTCGGTGAACTGAGTCGATATAAATGATAAAGAAGCTTCAGTATCGAATAAAATAAGGCACTCAGCGCCAAGGACAGAAAAGATACCGGCAACAATGTCTGGATGAGCCTCTCCTCAGCCCTAGTCATCACAAAAATCTTCCCCTTCGGCTTTCCTCCCTTAGTCGCTGCAGCAGCAGTGGCAGCCTTGCCAAGTGCGGTGTTCCTCTCAGGACACTCATAAGACTTGTGCCCAAATCCATTGCAAGTGAAACACTTATAAGCATTCTTGAAACAGTCAAAACCCGGATGAGATGGTTTACCACAACGGTGGCAAACACTAGCAGCTGTGTCGGTGTGAACAATGGTCTTAGCAACCGGAGCAGAGAACCTCTCAAAACGCTTCTTCTGAGAAGAAGGCGAAGAAGTAGAAGGAACAAATGGTCTCTTCCCCTGGTACACTGATCTCTGGTGAGGAGTCACACTAGAAGTAGCGGCACGGGTCTCAGCATCTATGGCACGAATAGAACTCTCGGCCCAAATAGCATCATCATATACCTCCACGAAATATGTAGAGTCACGACGAACCATGCTCTCCATGCGTGGCCCTAGCTTGCCACGGTAAAAGTAGACTCTCTCGGCCTCATCTCTAACAAATCTCGACGCGAAGTGAGCTAGCTGGTTGAAACGGTCTGTGAACTCCTGAACTGACATCTTGCCTTGCTTCAAATCCATGAATTCTTTGAGTCGCTGTGATCTGAGCTCTTTAGGATAGAACCTCGTCTCGAGCTTATCCTTAAAAGCATCCCAATCGAACAAAGGATCAAGAGTGAAAGTAGGTCCTGTCAACGCCCACCACCTATCGGCCTCAAGGGTAAGAAAGTGAGTGGCTAGCCGCACTCTATCCTCTCTACCCACCGAATACATAGTGAAGCTCTTTTCCATCTCTCTGAACCACTCGGTAAGAGCTACCGGATCAACCTCGCCACCATATGTCTTCACGTGGCTACGGGACATTTGCGAAGCTATCCATGAGAAGCTACCAGGACGATTAGCCTCGTTGCCTGGCGGTGGAGGAGGTGGAACATTCCCTGCTTGCTGTCTCTGAGTCTCAAGCAAATGCTGAATTGCTTGTAGCACAATGTTATCAGCAGCCCTAGGTCTCACCATCCTTTCAAAAGAGAAAACAAGGATTAGCTTAGCAATTAGCAATCACAAATAGACTACAAAATAAGTCCTTAGATCTACCCATCTCTCATTCATTATTTGCTTAATTGGTCAAGTTAAAGTTGGGGTCACATGAGTGCGTCGGGAGCAATAATGCTCTGATACCAACTGTAAAACCCCTCGCGAAAGCGGAAATATAAACATACAAAAGTACTAAAAATGCAGCGGAATTAAAACTTTTAAAGAAACAACATGCGAGAAGTCTTAAACTGAAACTGGGAACAGAACTGTTATAAACAACAATAGATAAGTAGCAGTTCTAAGTATCAAACCCAAAACATAGATACAAGCCTGGGATGGAACATCCCTACAGGCACCAAAACAAAGTATCAAAAGTCTAACAGTCTAGCTAACGATAGGGTATAAGTCATATGATGATGGATCATCACTCGCTAGCCCTCCTGTGATCCCATCTCCAACCAGCATGTACCTACATACATGAAAACATGTACGCCACAATCAGTGGGGAGTGACTAGAGTTCTCCTAGCCACCTTTTGTGACAACACGTAACACATAAAACAATACAGAATACTCCAACATATAACAACATGTGAAGCATAAACATCTCATCATCTGATCTCTTACCATCATGCGATTACAATGCACGGCTCTCAACCAACTTCATAAACAAATAGGAAGGAGAGCCGGTTTCCCTACTGGTTACCCAGTCGGGGGGTCTTTCAATCCAACTATTTATGAAACCGAACAAGAGTCATCCAATGCCTTGGATGATTTAACCACAATCAAATAAACATCAATAACTCATCATGCATATCTGACACTGTACCATCATCTAGGCAAGCAGATAAAACATCCATAACACTAGCAACGGGTCCAGAGGTGAACTTAACACATATCCCATTACTACACTATGTCGGGTCCAGAGGTGAACTTAACACATATCCCAACATCCAATCAAGTAAAGGGTCCAGAGGTGAACTTAACACATATCCCTAAACTTACAATTCTGAAAAGGGTCCAGAGGTGAACTTAACACATATCCCTAATCATCCAAAAGTAAAGGGTCCAGAGGTGAGCTTAACACATATCCCAATGCTACAAACATGTATTGGGTCCAGAGGTGAGCTTAACACATATCCCAATACGCAGCCACCGCACAACGGGTCCAGAGGTGAGCTTAACACATATCCCGTGTACGACAACCGATCACGTGTCAGGTCCAGAGGTGAACTTAACACATATCCTGACACGCCCAAGCAAAACACGTAACGGGTCCAGAGGTGAGCTTAACACATATCCCGTCACGCGACATATAAACACGTAGTGGGTCCAGAGGTGAGCTTAACACATATCCCACCACGCGACAACCAATGTAACCACTAACATCCAAAGGTAGAAACTAACCTATAGTTCTAACTTCTTAAACCTCTAATCAACACTTAATTGATCCCGGGAACTAAGACGAGGGAGAGCCGGTTTCCCTTTCGGTTACCCGACCGGGGGGTCTCTTTCCTCACTCCATTCCCGAACCCAATATAGTGTTGCCCGTACACCGGGGACTTCAAATAATTATCACGGTATACAAAACGAGTTTCAATTAAAACTGATTAACCGTTTGAAAGTTACACAAGAAAACAATTCAAAAACGCCTTCAGGGATCCCCAGCCGGTCGGCAGGCGGCCGGTCGGCCGGCTGGTGAACCACTCTCAGCCCATTCCTTTCAAAACACATCAAAAGCAAAGGGACTCCCAGCCGGTCGGCAGGCAGCCGGTCGGCCGGCTGGGGTCCATTTTCCTAGCTTCCAAAAACACGCAATACCATCCCCAAAGCACTCCCAGCCGGCTGGCAGGCGGCCGGTCTGCCGGCTGGGCTCCCATCCTACTTATGTTCTCGCAAAACATACTCAACACAAAATGACTACCAGCCGGTCGGCAGGCAGCCGGTCGGTCGGCTGGCAGTCCAAGGCCATTTTCTCAAAAGTTAAGAAAACCACACAAATGCTCTCCCAGCCGGTCGATCGGCGGCCGGTCGGTCGACCGGCTCAGAGAGCCTGATCGTAAAAACGCAAAATCGCAACATGTTGAGAACTTCATAAATCGACCTACAAACTTCAAAATTGCTACACATGATGTTTACCCAACATTACCAATCATCAATTACCTCCTATCTAGCAGCAAACAAGTCCCATAACAATCCTCAAACGAATTTAACAAGTATCCGTCGCAATTTATGAAAAACTGAAAATGAACTTAAGAACACATAACAACATCTTAGAACATGAATTCTTCACATATTAAACATCCTAAACATGTTACTATGTCCTTTGAACAATAAACATCAACCAAAACAGAAGCTAACATAAGAATCGCAACAAAAGTGCTAATATACACATAAAGGCCGAGTTATCTCATTATCGTCACCTTTCAAGCTTTTCCGGCTAAAGATCCTCCTCAACCAAGTAGCTATCGACCTCCGGATCGTCTAAGCCCACTCCTACAAACAAAGAAAACGGAATTTAGGACAGAAACGATTCCTTACCAAAACGGACAGATTTTTCGAAGTGAAAGAAATGGAAAACTAAAGTGATAGATGGCTTGGAAATCGAACGAGGATTCCGAAAATGATATTTTTACCTTGATTTGATCGACGGATGATGAAGAATTTCTCAAAAGAAGGAGGAATAAAATGGAGGTTTTATGAGAAGTTGTTTAACAGTGGAAATGAATTGAAGGAGAAGCAATATGTCGACATTGGGGTTTATAAGGGTTTAAGTGAGTTGTCCTTTCCGTATTATGAAACGGGTTAGGAAATTAGAACGGGTATTCAAGTAGGGAATTAAACCTTGCCAAGTTCGTATTCGTCTTAAGGACTTGAGGTTCTTAAGACGGATCTTACTTATTAAATTAAAATCTTTGAAATAAATTATTAAAATATTATTTTATTACATAAAATAATTTAAAACGCTTAAATTAGATTTTACGAAAATACGGGATGTTACATCTCTTGTGTTTGGTCGATTTCAGCATCAGTGAGATCTCTAAGGTGTTCACTTTGGTAAGGATTTTCACTTTGCAAATAATATAGGAGTAATTTAGATCCCGGATCATTTGTCATAAAGCACTTGCATCTTTTATAAATGATTCTAGAACCCCTACGAACTATTCTCACACCATTGACATCATTGATACGCAGAGAAATCCCATACGCAACTCGAATGAGAGGTGCACTAGGGTGTAGGAGGAAAAGCTGACACCAGTTCCGATAGACCAATGCCAGACCTTTTGACACCCTTCATCGGAGAAACTCTCAAGAAGACTCGGTCACTCACCTCAAACTCTAAGGGTCTACGGCGAACATCAGCATAGGATTTCTGCCGGTCCTGTGCGAACGATTATACGGTGCATACGGTGAGAACGACCTATAACCATTGGATTAAAACACAATCAACACATGAGAAATACTCACAACCCACATATGTTTTACGATAAAACATTGTTATGCTCCAATCTCTTTCTTTCTCCTCTCATTATTTTTGCCCATTGTACGTTTATTTATCCCTAATACAATTCCCAATTAATTTTTTCTACAATAAAAAATTCTCTAATTTATTTTCCCAATTAATTTTTTCTACGATAAAACATTTTTTTTACTTTTTTACGTAAATGTAGATTCATTTTTTGACGGAGTATTGTAACACCCCAAGAGTATGAGAGGAAAGTTGTCCCACATCGGTAGAATGTGAGGCTTGTGATATGTTTATAATAACTCTCACCCACCACTTAGTAACAAGGCCTTGTGCTTTTGGGCTTAAGTGAGGACAAATAATGGGCCCAAAGGTTTACCTCCCATCTTATTGGGGGTGTGTTACGGCCGTGGTGGGTCGGGTTGTTACAAATGGTATCAGAGCGACCCTGCGACCGTGTGGTGAGCCTGTGGTCGGGAGTACCCGGGTCACACACCTAGCGGGGGAGGATTCTGGCCCTGGTTGTGGTTGTGGTCAAGTTTGAGGCACAACGAGGACGTTGTGTTCTTTAAGTGGGGGAGTTTGTAACACCCCAAGAGTATGAGAGGAAAGTTGTCCCACATCGGTAGAATGTGAGGCTTGTGATATGTTTATAATAACTCCCACCCACCACTTAGTAACAAGGCTCTGTGCTTTTGGGCTTAAGTGAGGACAAATAATGGGCCCAAAAGTTTACCTCCCATCTTATTGGGGGTGTGTTACGGCCGTGGTGGGTCGGGTTGTTACAAGTAGATACATTTTTTTTTACTTTTTTTACATAAACCTAGATACATTTTTTGAAGGAGTAGATACATTTTTTTATTTTTTACATAAACCTATATACATTTTTTGAAGTAGTAGATACATTTTTTTTTTACCTTTTTACGTAAACCTAAATACATTTTTTGACGAAGTAGATACATTTTTTTTTTACTTTTTTACATAAAGCTAGATACATTTTTTGAATGAGTAGATACATTTTTTTTTACTTTTTTTACATAAACCTAGATACATTTTTTGAAGGAGTAGATACATTTTTTTTACTTTTTTACGTAAACCTAGATACATTTTTTTTTACTTTTTTTACATAAACCTAGATACATTTTTTGAAGGAGTAGATACATTTTTTTTACTTTTTTACGTAAACCTAGATACATTTTTTTTTCTTTTTTTACATAAAACTAAATACATTTTTTGAAGAGGTAGATTTTTTGACGGAGTAGATACATTTTTTTTACTTTTTTACGTAAACCTAGATACATTTTTTGACGGAGTAGATACATTTTCTTATACTTTTTTTTACATAAATCTTATCTTAAGCTTGGTTAGTTGGTTGAACAATTATATTATATTATATCGCGTGCATGCATGACTTGGCTTCATGCTTTTACGTTTCTATATTAAGTTTTTTCTTGTTTTTTCCTTTTAATCAAAATAATCCTAGTTACATTTTTTGAGGGAGTAGATACATTTTTTTTACTTTTTTACATAAACCTAGATACATTTTTTGACGGGATAGATACATTTTTTTTTTTTTACTTTTTTTACGCAAACCTAGATACATTTTTTTGGAGGAGTAGATACATTTTTTTTTACTTTTTTACATAACCCTAGATATATTTTTTGACGGAATAGATACATTTTTTTAACTTTTTTACATAAACGTAAATACATTTTTTGACGGAATAGATACATTTTTTGATGGAATAGATACATTTTTTTACTTTTTTACATAAATCTAGATACATTTTTTGACGGAGTAGATACATTTTTTTTTTACTTTTTTACGTAAACTTAGATACATTTTTTGACGGAGTAGATACATTTTTTTTTTTTTACTTTTTTACGTAAACCTAGATACATTTTTTGACGGAGTAGATACATTTCTTTTTTACTTTTTTACATAAACCTAGATACATTTTTTGACGGGTATATACATTTTTTTTTTGACTTTTTACGTAAACCTAGAAACAGTTTTTGACGAAGTAGATATATTTTTTTTTTGCTTTTTAACATAAATCTATATACATTTTTTTTACGGAGTAGATACATTTTTTTTACTAATTCTAGACAACTATAAAAGTTTTTTTTTTACTTTAATTTTGAAGTACATTTTTATAATCAATATAAGTACACAAGTGCAAGGTTGTTGAACAACAGTACGCTCAATATAAGTACACAAGTGCATGCATGTAATCTAATACATATTCATATTAGGGTTGTTTCATGGATGTGGTGATGATAACTAATTAACAACTACACATTAAAGTGATGGATGACTACACGCTTGGGGCATGCAGCTTCAGACTTCAGTGGCACAATATCAGAATCAAAGCCAAACACGGTTTTACGGAGTAAATACATTAATTACCATAATGATTTTCGCTGAGGATGGGTTGAAAATGGTGACGGAGTCGGTTACAGGTAATTGCTTGAATTGGTATTGGCTAAGAAAAAGTGGATGGTTGAATGTGATTCGAACTCGGTATTGAAACGTGGTCGAGGTAGAAGTTGTTGACATATCACCATCGAAAGGACCAAGCGTCGACTTGAATGGTCTTCATCTCCCATCGTAACTTTCAGCAACACAAAATTAGTGCAACTGGGTTCAATATTGATTTATCTCAAACCAATATTTATGATGATCTTGAGTATGACAATTCGATTGCAAAAGAACTTAAATCATGTTTTATTAGAGCAGCGATTACAATTGTAATGGATCGTTATAAATGAAAATTGATGAAGATAATGATTGATGATTTTTTAACAATTTGCTTGGTGTGATTATATATGAAATTTGATGAATGTAAATGATTGATAATAACTTTTTATAGCAAAGGACGGTTGATGATGAGCAACTTGAAGAAAGATTAATTAATAAGATTTAATATCAGCCGTTCATTCCTTCTCATCCAACGGAGGAGGGTCGTTCTCACCGTATGCACCGAATGTTCGTTCTCACCGGATCTTGCCTCTATATATATATATATATATATATATATATATATATATAGAGAGAGAGAGAGAGAGAGAGAGAGAGAGAGAGAGTTGGGATCACATGAGTCCACCCTAAATATTTGAGTCCATGAGTCTAACAATGATATCATAAGTTGTATAAAAAAATATCACATGTTTTCAATATCAAATTTTTTTCCTTTTTTTGTTTTTTTTCTTTTTCAATATTACTTTTTTTTTTTTCTTTTTTTTGCCTTTTCTTTTAAAATGACATTTTCTTTATTAAAAAAATTCTCTTTTTCAGTATGCACTTTTTTTAAAAACAAACACATTTTTTTTAATAAAATGGCGTTTTTTCTCGAATTTTTTTTCATTACAATATCACAAGTTACTCAATACAATATCACCGGTTCTTTAAAATAATATCACAAAAAAAAAAATTCGAGAAAAAAATATTTCGGAAAAAAAATTCGAGACAAAAAATATAAAAAAATATTTCCGGGCAAAAAAGTTCTTGAAAAAATTTCGTGATATTGTTTAATATTGTGTGTGATATTGTTTAACAAAAGGCGTTTTTTCTCGAAATTTTTTTTCGACTTTTTTTTTCATTACAATATTACAAGTTACTCAATACAATATCATCGGTTATTCAAAATAATATCACAAAAAAAAAATTCGAGAAAAAAATATTTCGGAAAAAAAATTCGGGAGAAAAAATTGAAAAAAAAATTTGAAAATAATATTTCCGGGAAAAAAATTTCGTGATATTGTTTAATATAGTGCGTGATATTGTTTAACAAAAGGCGTTTTTTTTCGAAATTTTTTTCGATTTTTTTTCATTACAATTTCACAAATTATTCAATACAATATCACCGGTTCTTCAAAATAATATCACAAAAAAAAATTTGAAAAAAAAATCGAGAAAAAAATTTCGAGAAAAAAAATTGAATTTTGAAAAAAAAAATTTCAGGAAAAAACGTATTGGAAAAAATTTCGTGATATTGTTTTATATAGTGTGTGATATTGTTTCCTTTGATATTGTATTGAAAAGGTTGTGACATTGTGATATTGTAGTGTAAAAAAAACGTGATATTTTTTAATACAACTTGTGATACTCTAAATGGACTCATGGACTCAAATATTTAGGTGGACTCACCGGATCCCGCCTCTATATATATATATATATATATATATATATATATATATATACTCCCTCCGTCCCGGTCATTTGTTATCTATTTCTTTAAATGGGTGTATCAATGAATTGTTATCTATTTACAAATAGGGTAAGTTGGGGCAAGTGGGTCAAGTGTTCTTTATTTAATTATTGTGTAAGTGGGTCTTTTGTTCTTTATTTAATGTTTCTTTTGTGTACCTTTCAACATTTCTTTGGTCTTTGTGTAGAACACAATAGATAACAAATGACCGGGACAGAGGGAGTATAAGTTAACTAACACAATTGAATTACAACAGAATTGGTATTGCTACGGAAAGACGGTAGTAGAGCAGGTGGCCTGGGAGACGGCGAAAGAGTTAGGGGTGGATTTGGTGGTAGTGAAACCAGTGCTAGTGTTGGGTCCATTGCTACAACTAGGGATGGCAGTGGGTCGGGTATCCAACCCAGACCCTTAGGGTCGGACCCTAGCGGGTCGGGTATGGGTCTGAATTTTTGAGACTCACTCGGGTATGGGTTGGGTATGGGTCTTATATAAAAACTTCGGTCCGGGTCCGGGTCTTGGTCTTGGGACCCTACCCGACCCTTATATTTATTTAAAAAAAGAAAAACAAAAACAAAAAAACACACGTACGAACGTCAATAACCCAAATAGTACACACAAACAGATGACCCTTATTAGTTATCATTAATATACTATACGCATGTCCAAATAATCATTAAGAATAACGAGGAAATTGATGAAAATGATGAGTTTGGGTACGGTAAATGATATAATTTAGGGTCGGGTACGGGTAATTATCCAAATAACCAAGACTTTGTAATACTTTAATCAAAACTTTGTAATTTAATTCAAACTTTGGTACATTTTGTGAATGACTCGTTAAGAAAAATTGGACCCTAGGGTAGACCCTACCCGGGCCCAGACCCATTAGAGTCGGGTATGGATCCATTAATTTTAGACCCTTTAGGATCTGGGTCGGGTATGGGTCTAAGGTTTTTTACTTAGGGTCGGGTCGAGTTTTGTCGGACCCTACCCAGATCCTACCCATTGTCATCCCTAGCTACAACCAAGTGTTAATGCAAGTATAGTTCATATACTAAAGTATTTAAGTGGGTCTGCTAAGACATATGCTAATTCGATTCAAGCATACGTTCATGTTAGGGATGTGGCCATGGCACATATTTTAATGTTTGAGAATCCTAATGCTACTGGAAGGTTTCTTTGTGCCGAAAATGTGTTTCATCGTGGCGAAGTTTGTGACATTTTGGCTAAGTTTTTTTCCTGAGTACCCTGTTCCTACCAAGTATGTCCTCTATTCTATCTTTTCGGTTAACTTTAAATTATATTTTTTTTGTTTGCTTTCGGCAGGGGTGTCTTTGGGCCCTTGTGAACCGTACGGTCGCACAGGGCCCCCAATTTTCTGGGTCATAAATGAAAATAATAGTAAGAATAAATAAATTCAGTACACTAAATATTTAGTCAATGATAGTGTCTTAGTGGATAGAAATTTGGTTTCTAGACATGAGATCTCAGGTTCAAGACTTACTAACTACATTTTGTACTCTTTTTACTTTCTTTTCTAAAAATTTTGTTTATTAAAATGTTATATAGGGGCCTCATTTCTAGAGCTCGCACAGGGCCCCCCAAATTCCCGAGACGGCCCTGACTTTCAGTATAAATGGTTATTTTTATACAGGTAAAAGATGGTCAAGATATTAGGTTACAATATTGTTACTTAGGATAAATTAGTATAGTATTTGAGATAGGCAATAAAAAACCTAGATAATATATCAAACTAGTTTCTGGCCTGTGCAAAAAATTGCACGGGTTATTTTCAAATCATATAAGTCTAAATATGTATCATAGGAACTAAACTATAAATGTTCATAATTTTTTTCTATATCTAACGTCTCCATTTTTTATCAAAAATTTGATTTTGTTTTATATCTAACGTCTATACCCCTTTGTTTATGACTTGATTTTCGCAAATATTTCAATTGATGATATATTTTGGACCAACAACGTTTTAGTGTTTTTATAAGTATATATACTCAAGTATTTTGTTTTAAGGTTTAGTTTTAACTGTTTTGTTTATGACTTTATTTTCACAATATTAAAATTAAAATATATGATTAAAATTAAACCATTATTGGATATATATAAAACGGTTATACTGTATTATACTCCCTCCTATTCTACATAAGAGTCCCGATTTCCATTTCCGTCTAGTCACGATAATGTCTCATTGTACATTTTGGTAAACTTTTATACTTATTTTATCACTTTAACTCACAACAATGCCCTACCTTACCCCACAACACTACTTATTTTAATCACTCTACCCACAATAATAATCAATAATATCTTCCCTCTCTCCAAAATTCTTATCACATACAATACTTTACATTATTTAATTCGAGTCCTTAAATATCGTGTTGTTGTCCAATTGAGACTCTTATGTAGAATAGGAGGGAGTATATATTATTTTAATTTTGCTAAAATTCTATATAATGCTTAATAAAATAAAAAAATATATATCTTGGACCAACATTTTAGTCTTTTTTAAAGTATATACTAGCGTAACACCCGTGAAAATTCACGGGTTGTTCAATTTTAATTTTGACGGAAAATGATCGTTTAAAGTTGTTAGATATACTAATAATATATGTGGTGTATATGTAAATACTTTAAAGAAAAATAAAAAAAGTATATCTATAACATAAGATATATAAGAACATGTTGACATTAAAAGTTTGACGTATAACTTGAAAAGCGGTAAAATATAATTAAAAAATGGAAACTTACAACTTTCAAATAAAATGAGGTTTTAGTAATAGAATAGAAATTTCTCGTAGAACGTAGTTGGTTAATAGTAAGTAACGGTGCAATAGCCATGATCGTAATTCGATTTTGTGATTTTTAAAACAGAAATTGTATTGTTTAGAGACTTAAAATTTCAGAATAGGAAAATTTATGTTGGTCAAATTGGTATTTAACTATTTACATATTATAGAAGACAATGGAGGAGAAGAAAAAAAGAAGACTGGCCGTTGCACTTTTCAAACAATATAGAGAAACCAAAAGCGTTATTGAAAATATAATGGTTAGCTCTATAATTAATATTTTGTTGGTAATTACATTATGTAATTAATAGTAACGGTTTTCTTATTTGACTGCGTGGAAAACCAAAAGAGTATAATATAATGATTTTATTAGTTGACTCCATGGTGCTCCTCCGTTTTGGTAGTAAGTATTTCTAGAATTATTAACTACAATAATTAATACTATTGGAAAGGTGTCAACTATTGTAGTTAATAGTATCATAATTATTGTAGTTAATACTATTATAATTATATGCATTGGACAATCAATCATTATTATTATTAGGCTATTTAGCATATTACTACCTAATAAGTCTAAAATTTTGCATCTTACTACCTAATATGTTCAATTATTCAAATAACTACCTAATAAGTGTAAAAAATGACACGATTACTACCAAAATGACGGAAATTGCTAAAAAATGACGGAAATCATTTTATTTCTTCCCGTTTAAATTTAAAACCTAATTTAATACCCATATTACCCTTCCCCTCTCTTTCCTCCATTAAAACACCTTTCTACCTCAACAAAACTTATTTCTCCTTTCATCAATCTCGTTCTATTTCATCAATCTCGTCCCCCAGATTTTCATCAATCTTGTTCTATTTTCATCAATAAATCCTAGATTTCTCCCTAAATCTTCAAATTTTTCTGGTGGTAACATGTCTTCAAGGGTCTAATCGGGGGAAGAAGAAAGTTGGTTGCTTTTTTGGCTGAAATTGAGAAATTCAGGAAAAAAAAGTTGTTGGAATAATGGAGAGAATGATAGAAGAAAGTGATAATAAAGAGATTGATTTGAATGTTGAATCAAATCATGGAGTTTAATCGGGGGAGGGAGAGAGTTGAAAATGTTTTATTAAGAAAGGGTAAAATCGTCATTTACCTTATTCCGAACATTTAAAACTAATTTAAGTTCGGTTTCCGTCAAAAAGGTAGCAAACTGATTAATGTTGTGTGATTTTAGGTAGTAAGTTGCAAAATTAATTATATTAGGTAGTAATATACAATTTTTTGAATTTATTAGGTAGTAATTTGTCATATTTCCTTATCATTATTATTATTATTATTATTATTATTATTATTATTATTATTATTATTATTATATATTAAAGTTGGTTTACTTTTATTGGTCAAATTGGATGTAACATTCTAAGAATGAATGAGAGGCCTCCATTATGCAAATACTGAAATATTATAGTGTCACGTCAGCATTTTAACTTCCTTCTTTTATATACTCCCTCCGAGTCGGAGTAATGGTTCTTACTTCCTTTTTGGTGCGAGTTTAGTGATGGTTCCTCTTTTCATTTTTAATAACTTTTTTGTGGTCCAAAATCAATTCAGTGTGGGGTAGGGTGTTTTGTGTGGTTTAGAATCATTTCCTTATTTTTTGTGTATAAAGGTAAAAGAACCATTACTATGACTCGGAGGGAGTATATAATAATTTTATTTTAAGGTTTAGTTTTAACTTTTTTGTTTATGACTTGAATTTCGCAAAATTAAAATATATGCTTAAAACTAAAACATTATTAGGTATATATTTAAATTTTGCTAAATTAAAGTCATATAATTTTTTGGACCAACATTTTAGTCTTTTTTTAAAGTTCAAACCATTACTCAATAAATTGTTAATTATTGTTGTTTATAGTAATTTATGTATTATTTATTGGGTATAAATTATTATGTAATAGTTCCAGACAGACGATATTTGAAATTTTTATCAAGTCATATAATATTTTGGAGCAACATTTTAGTCTTTTTTTAAAATTTCGAACTATTACCCAATAAATTGTTAATTATTGTTGTTTATAGTCAATTATGTATTATTTATTTGGTATAAATTATTATGAAATAGTTCCAGACATATTCAAAATTATTATATTTTCTTATATAATATTTAATTTCATGTTATACACATTGATAGCTTACACATAAATTAGTTTTTACGATTATTACGTAAGACTTTTGATATAAGTTCGTAAACATTAATTTGTACGTTTGTAACAACCCGACCCACCACGGTCGTAACACACCCCCAATAAGATGGGAGATATGCGTTTGGGCTCATTATTTGGGCTCACTTAAGCCCAAAAGCACAAGGCCTTGTTACTAAGTGGTGAGTGGAAGCTATTATAAACATATCACAAGTCTCACATTCTACCGATGTGGGACAACTTTCCTCTCATACTCTTGGGGTGTTACAAACTCCCCTACTTAAAGAACACAACGTCCTCGTTGTGCCTCAAACTTGACCACAGCCAAGCCCAAAATCCTCCCCCGCTAGGTTGGTGACCCGGGTACTCCCGACCCACAGGCTCACCACACGGTCGCAGGGTCGCTCTGATACCATTTGTAACAACCCGACCCACCACGGTCGTAACACACCCCCAATAAGATGGGAGATATGCCTTTGGGCCCATTATTTGTCCTCACTTAAGCCCAAAAGCACAAGGCCTTGTTATTAAGTGGTGAGTGGAAACTATTATAAACATATCACAAGTCTCACATTCTACTGATGTGGGACAACTTTCCTCTCATACTTTTGGGGTGTTACAACGTAAACATTAAAATCATCATACAACATTGCGGGTCCCACCAGAGAAATTAAAAAAAAACATGTATTGATGACGTGACTCAAACAGAGCCTCCTAAATGTTTCTGTAACTAGGTTTGTGACCCGTGAAATTCACGGGTTTATCTGTTTTAGTTTTATTCTTTTATCTATTGTTAAGATTTGTCCGAACAATTAGTTTATCCATTTAAAAAATATAGTCTTGAAATACAAAAAGTTAGATAGTTAATGTCTTATTTCTTTGACAACTCAAATTTCTTTTTAAAGCTATATATTATACTTTAGTTGTTAATTTGATTAATATACTAATAACATGTATTTTTTTTTAAAAAAAAAGAAAGTGTCAACAGTCGTTCGCGAAACATAAATAATAAATAAATGGAAATTAAATTCTACATTGTTGATCCTATAATTATAAACTTTTACCTTCAAAACCACAACCAACATAGGTCCATGAATATGAACAAAATAATTATTAATATATTTTTTAATGTAATTTTTTTAATAATTTAGTATAGTTGTTATTGGCAAAAAAATAAATGTTTAAGGTTGCTTTTAAATTAGATTAGATTGTATAGATAAATTATGTACCAAAGTTTTCTATATAAAAGCTTCAACGACCCTTTGGTATCTAGCTATATGAAGTTAGTGAGTGAAGACGAAAGGACAAATTAATGCATAATGTTATGATTTTTTTTCTTTTTTTTAAGAATGATAAAATTCCCAGTGTAAATAGCTTAAACCATATTTTTTAATTAAATTAGAGGGATTTTTATCTCAATATTTTGTTTCTTATAAAATCATATTTTTTTATAGTAGCATATTTATCAAGTTTAATAAATGTTAGTCTTAATATAACATCTATATCGGTTTGTCAAAAATCCTAAATTTTAAATTTTGCAAAAATGATAAATTATGTTAAATAGTAGCCTACTACAAATGGTGAATCGGTGAGGAAAACCAAAAAGTCATCCTATTAAATAAAAGAAATAAAAGTCAAATAAATATTTAGGTTAATAACCAAATTTAGGAAAGGAAACTAAATAGTTTGTGTTAATTTATTTTTGTGTTTGCAATTAACATTTTTTATTTTTATTTTGTATTAATAAGCATGTGACACATGATTTTAGATTTGTCTTTTTAATGACACATGACAATATGACATAGTAAGATACTTAGTATTGTATTTTTAACTTTGATGCTCAAAAGTCATGAACCTTGATTAATATTTATGTCTATCTTACTTTTGATAATAATAGAAAAAACGCTCAAAAGTCATAAAACATATCTCTAATTGTTTATAATATTTGATAGGGGCAAAAATTTGTAAATAAGCAATTTTTTTCCTATCCATATCGTCAATTGAATTGCATGTGTCACTAATATGTCTTATCTATCTATTCACATCAAGTTAAGTGTATTAAGGTTTTAAATTGATTAAATCATTTATTTATTTATTTTTATGTAAGTTTCATTGTTGGGTTATGAGATATTCATCACATTTTCAAATTTCGTCGTACGCGTTTGTTTTGTTCAAATTTAAGGGTTATCAAGATTTTTGGTATTAATAAGATACTTAGTCTTGTCATTTTACAATATGATAAAAATAAATGAATAATCTAGTAATCAATAATATAGATGAATTATGTATTAACCAATATAATTATGGCATGTTGATTAAAATTAAATGTTTTAAGTAGCCTTCTAACTATATTGTAGGCATAAATATTAATAATAATGTACATATGGCCATTATTCATGTAAATAAATTTACAAAAAAAACACATACATTTTAAAGTTTATGAAATACTAATTTTTTTTTTAAAACTAAAAATAATTAATCAAGAACATTCATGTTGTCAATCATGTCGTTAGTTTATAATATAGTATTGAGGGAAATATGGGGAGTATTTGTTTAAGCAATTCTAGTATTCTCTTCTTCATATAGTTCTCTTTCTCAAATGATTAATGAACCATCCCTACAAAAAAAATCCACTTAGCGATTAATAACAAACAAAATGGTGGAATTTGATTTATTTAATATTTACATTATGATTATATTAATTTAATTTTTTTCTTAAATAATGAAAGAAATAGTGCATTAAATAATAAAAATGTAAGTAAATTTTACTTTTGAATATCACAACTCCACAAATTTTGGTAGCCCCTAAATAACAACAAAACAACATATATGTGAAGTTAAAATAATGTGATATTACTTCATAACCAATAGAACTTAAAAATAAGAAAAGAAACTATTAATTTAACACCTTAATACACTTACCTTACCGTAATACACTTACCATGCATGATAAGAATGATTATTTACACATATAATTTTCTCGGTGATGGGGTAGACATATAGTCTTCTTTCTCCAATGAATCCTCCTACAAAAAAAAATCACTGAATGATTACTAATAAACAAAATGGTGGAATTTGTTTTTTGTATTGTTAACCTTATCGTTGTTAGTTTAAGATTTTTTTATATAATAAAAGAAATAAGACATTGAGTCATAGAGATGTAAGTATGTTTACCTTTGAATATGACAAACCACAAATTTTGATAGTCCTCGATGAAAACAAAATAACATATATGTGAAGCTAAATGAGTCATCCATAGCCAATGAAACTTATAAATAAATAAAACCTTAATATACTTAGCTTACCTTAATGTTGAGACAATGATAAGAAACATTATTAACACATACAATTTTCATGGTGATGGAGGCATACCAAAAAATTGGCTTGAATTTTGGCTCACAAATGTTGTATTCCATCAAACATTTATAACCGATTGAGGATGCAATTTACGACTTTTGGAAGTTCTTTTTTTGTTTTTTATAATTATTAGCAAATTTAATATATTCATAAATATGTAGCACGGTTTTAATGTTTTATGACTTTTGAGCATTCTTTTCATTATTAGCAAATTTAATATAGACATAAGAGTAAAGTAAAGATAAATGAGATGTAAAAGGTTTGCTTTAAATTTTAATTAATTTGGTTGGGTTAAGTATTATGAAGAATTTCAATTAATTTATTACCATGTTCAATTAAGAAAATGAATTAAATAGGAAAAAAATGGTGGATGTTAAGTAATATGAAAAGTTTTAATTACTTATTAACATGTTTTATTAAAAAAAAATAATTAAAACTTTAATTTTAATTATAAATTATGAAATTTTTATAACAAAATTTTCATTTAAAATGTCAATATTAATTATAAATTATGAAATTTTGAAGGGTTGCATATATTTGGGAAAATAGTACATTTAATATACAAAACTAATTTAAGAATAATGATAATATTAAAAGGTCAATGTTTAAAATTAGAGTGGTGTAAATTTTTATTTGTCGTTTAACCTTTTCTAATTTTAAAAATTAAAAGGTCAAATGTTTAATGTAGTATGATATTATTTGTCCTTAATATTTAAAACTTATATACTATTATTTTATAAGTTGTGTATATTAGTTTGTTGCTTAAAATATTCTAACAATAAACATCGAAATTTAAAATTTAGTATTATATGAACTTTGATTTTGATTTTTAAGTGTTGTTTAAGTTATCTAGAAATTCAAGAGGTAAAAGTTTAATTTTTTTTACTTTTAAAATAAGAAATAATGAGGTGACTTGTTAGTATTCCATTGGTGAAATAAGATACTTTTGGCTAACCTTTTTATTTTATTTATAGACTTATTAGTAAATTAACTAAACAAATGTGATATAATAAATTTTTAATCCATGTCACATTAATATGCCATGTCACATTTAAACTTGCATGTCATATTTAAAGCTTGCCATGTCACATTTTTTTTGCTAGCCTTTTAATTAGATTTTATAGATTATATAGATAAGATACTTCTGTAAGGTTTAACTAGTTGCTCAT
This sequence comes from Silene conica, assembly GCA_029255685.2. NCBI lineage: Eukaryota > Viridiplantae > Streptophyta > Magnoliopsida > Caryophyllales > Caryophyllaceae > Silene > Silene conica. The sequence goes on along the minus strand of CM055313.2, from coordinate 23,349,260 downwards.
AAACTAGTTTAGTCATACTAACAAAACCCTTTAATTAACTTTTAATTAATTTATTTATAAACTCGTTTATAAGATCTTATGCATGCTATAAAATGCGGAAAGAGGAGAAAACCGTGTTCTTACACTCGGTCCAAGTATTGCAAGGATGATCCTCCGAGTACCCAATATAGAATACCTCCTCCGGATGCACCAAGACAAACCCTTAACCAACCGAACCCTTATTAGTGCTAGACAAGAATCGGTTTTCTTCCTTAATCACTCTAATCACTCTTATTAGAGTATTAATACAATACTACTACTAGTATGTTTATATTATCTTTATAATATGTATTTTTGAGGTTAAAATTTCTCTCTTCTTGTGAGTATATTTTCGGCCAAAGAGGGAGAGAAGAGAACTAGAATGAGTATGACATATATCTCATATATATATAATCTAAGCATGCTTCTTTAACTTAAGATAATCTAATTAACTTAAGCATGCTACATGGGGAAGGGGTTGCCGGTTTTGGGATGCCTCAAAGGGGAACACATTCACTTCTCAAGACACTAGGGAGGCATCTAGGTTAGTGTTCTCAAGGTGGTCTTTTAATGATTGTGTTTTATACATTAATAAACACAAAACATAACCTTCACTAACCTCACCAAAACCGGCTACCATAATCCATAAAATGGATTTTATTTTACAATTGTAAAATGTACAATTGTATAAAGTGTGACATCTCATATGTCATTAAGGTTTAAAATACTTTAGTACATATAAATATTTATCCCATAAATATTATACATAATTAAATAAATCACATTTATTCAATTAATATGTAATTCGAAATTACCATTGTAAAATAATATTTTATCGTCAATACGATTTACAACCTTTGTATTAATTTCTACCCAATTCATTCTAATTATGATATTTTAAAATATCGTTTAATGTTTAGCAATTGACACGTTTCAATTTTAAACATAAATCTTACGTTAAGATTTAACCTCTAATTTCTCGATATACGAGTTTAAGGAATATGATCAAATCGCATCAATATGCATTTGATCATTTTATCAATTAAGGGAATTGTCCTAAAGGTGTGACCTAAAGGGATCAACTGACCACCACCGTCATACGACAGTAATGTCAAACTCTAGCTAGCCAATCATTACCGATTAATGTTGGTCAGTTGACTAATAATTCGTATCATCCCTTGCGCATTCTTGTTATGAGATTTAATTACGTGATCGCACTATTGTTGAGGACACATTTCCCAACAACTTCCTCCATTTATATCCAAACTACACATATTCCATTTTAATCATTATATATATAAAAGCAAAATGTAAAATTGATGATGTGGCGCAACCAGGTTTCGGAATTAGGCTAACGGAGCTCTCTCATTCAACCTCATAATTTCAGTTTTTTTCGGCCAATAACGTGAATAATAATAGCCATGTCAGCTTTCATTAAATATCAACTTATTAATTAATATTCCAACCATATAATTATCTAAATTTCTCCTTTTTACCTTATTTCTCTTTTATTCTTTCTCTTTCCTAAATCTTATTTTATCTCGCTTAATCTTTTTCACCCCTTATATCTTTTTCTATTCTATTACTAAAACCTCAGTTTATTGGAAAGTTATAAGTTTATATTTTTTAATTATATTTTACGTTTTTCAACTTATACGTCAAACTTTTAATGTCAACATGTTCTTATATATCTTATGTTATACATATACTTTTTTTATTTTTCTTTAAAGTATTTACATATACACCACATATATTATTAGAATATCTAACAACTTTAATTGATCATTCCCGTCAAAATTAAAATTGAACAACCCGTGAATTTTCACGGGTGTTACGCTAGTTCATTCATATCCAAACTAGACCTTCCCTAATAAAGCCAAAAAAAATACTAAAGTATCTTTATGAACATCAATTATTTACACAAAATGTATCAAATGACCCATTATTACTCCATCACAAACAATTAAAAAGCAACATACATACCTCTCACTGTACTTTCCATTATATTTTAAGAAACTCTTAAATTTTATATATAAAATATAAATACACTATGAATTTAAATGGGGAAGTAACTCATAAGTTGTTACATAGAAATTAGCTAATCTATAGGGAAATCATAAGTTCATAACCCTATACAAATCGATTGAGCCTACATCCCATTCTCATATAACTTTAAGTCTTTAATTTATCACATATTTACCCTCTTTACCTATTCCCTTCAATTTGGCATTTATTTATTTATATCGATCATTTTAGTAAGGCATTTCGTTTACTTATTTACCTTTGTATATGTATTATAATGATTTCATGGGTGATTAATTTGACATACACTCCCTTATGATACACTTGTCATTCAGTAACAACAATCACAAAAAATCCTTCACATTTCCGCGATTATTGTGCCAAAATAAAAGGTAAACAAATGAGGAAGTTGTTCTTTAGCCAAAACTTCTTTGTTTGATTAGTTGAACTTGTAGATTAAAACCGACTAATACTTAACTCTAATTTTCTCGTGCTCTCACTATTATAGGACCAAAACTCAAACAAACATACATTCCACACCATGGTATGAACAGTGAAGATTGTGAATCGACTATCGAGCATGAAAAGCTATAGGAACAATGATATACCCCCATAGCATGCGCAATCCTGAAATAGTCGTTGAAGAAATGGAAAAAGAAATAAAATGTAGGAAAGTAGGTTGAGTTGGATAGCAATAGATACAAGTGTTGTTCTGTAAATGATTGGCATGAAAACTATAGGTACTACTACATGAGTATATGATTAAATACAATGGTCCACAATCACACAATACGTACTGCTTTTTGAACATTTACATGAGTTTATTCATTGGTGATAAGGTTATGATCGTTACTTTATTTTTACGTGCATCATTTTGTGGAGTAAATCTCAAGTAAAGAATATCTATATCAGATCCGATCCTTTCAGAAAGCGTGCCCCGACAATTGTCTACTAGATTAGTAGCACTAGCTACTACTTCGTCCTCATCATCCAATTTCGTAGTTCCATTCTATTTATTTATTTACTTTTTATTTTGCATATTTATCATGGGAGATATTTCAATTAAAGGTAAATAAATTACTAAGGATAAGTGAGTAATTAGTAATATTGGAGATAATTACAAGGAAATGTATGTCCTAATTGACATGCTGCTGCACGCATAATAATATATATGAGTTCTTAAATTAAAGTATAAAATTGATCTTGAAATTTCGTTCAATCACATCGTGGGTATGATTAGGCCATGTTTTTTCTGCGTTATTTTCAACTTGTTTCAGTTCAACTCAGCTCATCAGTTCAGTTCAGTTCAGTTTAGCTCAGCTTCATTCAATTCAGTACAGTTCAGTTCAATTTATTTCAGTTCATTTCAGTTCAACTTCATATAATTCAATTTAGTCAACTCAGTTCAGCTTTATTAAATTCAACCCACAATATTATTATTATTATTATTATTATTATTTTTATTTTTATTTTTATTTTTTATTATCCGGCAACTTTTATTAAAGAATAAAGGAAAAATTACATGAGATTGGTGGGCACCCGAGAAATATTATTATTATTATTATTATTATTATTATTATTATTATTATCACTATTATTATTTACTATTATTATTAGTATTATTATATATTTTTATTATTAATTATTAATTATTAGTAGTAGTAGTAGTAGTGAAACATGGGAGAGTAGAGAAAAATGTATTTGAGAAGTCAAATTTGATAACATTCAAATATAGTAATATTTGTTAACACAATTGAAAATCATAATCTTGAAACTATAGATATCATTAACACAAAAGACATCATCTATATTGATTCGTTATTGACTTCCATATGATCTTGATGTGCTTCATTATCGTGGTCATTATGGACACCAATAACGCGCCCTATCTTTTCGAATTTTGTTCATGAGTTTTTTCCGTTTTCTATCATCCATGTTTAAATCCGTTCTTCCTTGGGTACTTTGATTTTGTATAACTATTATACCAAATTTATACATCCGAATGTAATTATTAATAACTTATTTTATTATTATAATTATTATTAATTTTTTTTAAAACCGCAAACTTTTATTAATCAAACAAAACTTTTATTATTATTATTATTATTATTATTATTATTATTATTATTAGTTAGTTAGTTAGTTAGTTAGTTCAATTTAAATAAACTTCATTCACTTCTATTAATTTCAGCTTTATTCACTTCCGTTCAATCCAGTTCAGTTTAGCTCGATTAAATTCAGTTTAGCTCGGTTTAGTTCAGTTCAGTTCAGCTCGATTCAATTAAGTTCAGTTCAGCTTCATTCAGTTTAATCCACTTCAGTTCAGCTCTAAAAGGTCAGAAAGAACAAGGCTAAGTCTTATTAATTCGCACCGTTATAAATTACACGGTTTGCTTTTGATGGTTGGAAGGGAGGCCTTATTCCCCTGATCGATTTAAAATAGGTCTCACGTGTGAGGTGGAGTGTCAAAAAACCCGTATAAGTCCACATTTAAGTGTCTCACATTGATAAAAGAAGAGAGAATTTGCCCTCTATAGTTAATTGGTCGTTTAAAGTGGAATTTTCTTAGACTTATAAGGCATACTCTCTATCCTTCATCTGGCTGAGACCGCATTGTTTCCATGATTTAACAAAATTAAAGAAACGATGGATTTATCAGTTTGTAACTTTTTTTTGACTAGGTTGTATCCAAAGCCTTAGACCATGTTTATCAGTTGTTTCTGCAACTCTATCAAGATCGAGTTCCTGCATTAAAATACAAATATATATACTTTTTAACTTACTTACATACTAGACCTAGTTCCTGATTTTCTTATTTTATGAAGTCTGGGTTAGACCTAAGAATTCCGACATTATTTTTGGTTAAATTAAAACCACGTATGGGGACCACATGCAAATACCAAGTTTCTAAACATGTTCCAACAGGTCCATTTCAGACCATTTGGAACGAAACTAGTTCCTATAATTTATTTTTCTTTACTTTTTTATTTTAATTAATTTTTGTCCTTATTCAAGACCTAACCCTTGTTAGACCTGCCTGCAAACGTAGTCTTATGTATATGAATGTCAATGGGGTGGGGTGGGTGTGGACTGTGGAGGAGGGGTAACCCGCACCCGCACCCCGCGAACTATAAAGCGCATCGGCACCCGCCCCACGACCTGCGGGAGTTGAACTTTTCAAAATTGTCCTCACCCACCCGCCAAATTACCCGCCTAACATTCATTTAATAATTAGAGCTTCGTTGACCCATAAAATATTTTTTCATACAAATATAAAATGAAAAACGTCACGGGTTTTTTTTAGAGTTTCTTTTTGTGGTGGATAGTGTTTGTGGAAATAGGGATTTGGGGAATTTGGGTGTAATGAGTAGTGACTATTAGACTACTGGGTTGTGTAACTTGTTTGGGCAAATGAGTAAAATAAGTTTAATTTTCGAAAAAAATGTTCTTTCATTTTTTATCTTTTAAGTTACAATCTTTTTATATACGGAGTATATTATATAGTACTAGATATTATTATTTAATACTTATATAGGTCGATTGGAGGTAACTAAGGCGGGTATAAACGGGGCGAGTACATGTGGCCTGTGGGGCGGGGCGGGGCGGGGCGGGGCGGGCGGGGCGGAGCTTGGGCGGCTCTCATGTGATACCCACACCCGCCCCATGACCCGCAACGAATAATACTTTTGAAACCCATTACCCATATCGCTCCATGTGAAACGGGTGCGGGGCGAGACCGTCAAGATCAGACCCGCCTCATTGAGATCCCTACGTACGTAGTTCTCTCCCTCCCAATGTATAGGGCCCTTTAATCCTGCCTATTATTGATGTTATAATGTTCATACTTCATACATATAAATATCATCGGAAATTTACATGTAGGGTTCAAAATGTAGGTAATAAGCAGAAATCCATGTGACATGATGCAACACACCCTAAGTTCATTGAATCAACCTTCATTTTGTCCACCATCCATATATACATATTATTATTGTTGCTTTCTACTCAATTTCTCCAAATTATGTAGCACATGCCATTGACCTATCTACTCACAATAAATGATGTCGTAGTGATCAAACCAAAGGCTCATTTTATCGATCTGCTGATATGATAAGTCTCCCAACGTCCCACATCATGCACATATACAATTGTGTACGAAGTATAATACAGTCTTATCAGAAATTCAGAATCAATCGATTTCTCTTGTAGCGGATCACAAATTATGACGGACAAATATTAAATCGTTTTATAATAAAAAGTAACCTTCTATAAATACTTATTTATTTAAAAATGATTATACGAGTATTTACTAAAAATGGTCACATTTCTTCATTACAAGCTTGTGACATGTTATAAACGAGAATTTGGATAAAAATGCATTATGATTTGATATTTTATTGTTTGATACAATATGATAGACTAATAGAGTATATATCAGAAATTCTTGCTTTAGACCGACCAAAATAAGACGGATTGAATGTCACCATTTTTTTAATAAAATGTGACCATCTAATAACAAAATGTTACGAGTATATTCCAAATTTAATATTGTTTAGCCTGAAAATGATAGTTACATATTATCTAAAAATAATAACATTTTATCGTAAAAATGACTATGATAAATCCGTTTTGCTTATTTCACGGAAAAAAAGTCAAGAATAGCAGGTTCAGGTCGTCCTAGAAAGAACATGCATGAAATAATGAAATCAGTAGAGAGAGAGAGAGAGAGAGAGAGAGAGAGAGAGAGAGAGAGTACGTAGGATGTATGCATCATATTCATGAAACAATAATAATGAAAAATAACATGCTATTTTTGTCTTCATGTAACTAACTGTCATATGCTTGGTTTCCTCAGTATTCTAGTATCCGATGTCATCCATGTATTATTGTCTACTATTACTAATGCCAATGTTTGCGAAATTTGTAACACGAATTTTTATTTATGATGGATTAAATTCGTTATAAGTTTATGACGTGAAATAAATAAACTTATAAATAATGGGAGGGTAAGTGGAGAGTACAAGTAGAAAGTGTTATGAAAGATCACAAGCTTGTTATCGTCAAAAACAAGACGGACCGAGTAACATAAATTTTACATGCTGAGACTTTTGCATATCTGTCCTAAAAATTAATACAATGTTTGTTAATATATGATTGATAAAGAGGTTTCATTTTTTAAATAAGTGTTAAAATTTTGAATTCTGACTTTTGTTATTGAAAAAACCAAATTTACAAGGACTTACGTTAAGCATGCCGTTTGAGTATATCTCTACAGTCTACAAACTTTAGTTTGGCTCTATTTGGTAAAACGACTTGAAAAACCATCTAAAATCTGAAAAGATACCTGAAAATCGAAAAGGTAGCCGATAAGGTAGCAGAAAATTAGTACTCGATAAGCTGACTGATTATATAAAAACATGTTTGGCAAACTAACTGAAAATATAACTTATTTTGGTGAAATAATATAAAAGGATATAATAATTATTTTCTGTACTATAGATTGAAGGGTAAAAAGGTAATATTATAGTCGTTTTTACAAGATAATTATTCTCTCGGTTCTTTGTTCTTTATGTCAAAAAAAAAGCTAAACAAATGATCAAGACGACGAAGGGAATAATTTTTTTTTTTACATGAGATTATGATCCGTTCGAATATATGCTTTAGCTAAAGCATGTGCCGATCTATTAAGGTTCCTAGGACAGTGACTTAAGGAAAAACAATGACAGTTATTAATAATATGTAAAATAGCTTCTGTGGTGGATGTGATATTCCAGTCAATGATGCCACACCAATTAACTTGGAGTACAAGGTTGAGACAATCCGACGTTGCATCAATATTGTAAAAACCATTGCACACTGCATCATGACATGCTTCCAAACGAGCAACTGCTTTTGCATGAATAGGGGAAGATGCCCAAAAACACTTCACACCCCACTTCACAGTTCTGCCCTGCAAATCTCGGAAAATCCAGGCAGCCGAAGCTTTGAGGCTTGGATTCCAAGCAGCATCACACTTAATTCTTATGTGTTGTTGACAAACAGAAGATCCCAGGATAGTGACCGGCAAGTGGTTCTTCAGGAGATTAGCAGTTGTAAAGGAATCATGATATCCCAATTTTTCCAAGTTAAGATTCTTCTTATACTCTTCTTTACGCATGTTGTCGCGAGCCTCTGAATTGATCTTAGTGTATGTGTCAACAAAACTGAAGTATCTTTTTTTAAACACCATATCGTTTCGTCCACACCAAATAGCCCACATAGTAGAGAAGAATTGGATAAGAGAAAGACCTTATAATCCATGAGTGAAAATGTGGAGATCCAGTTAAGAATCCAACTTCTGATGTCCTGATTACTGGCTAAGGAAGTTTGAATCCCAAGAGGAGAGCCAAGCCAAATGTGAGACGCTATGGGACAGTCACGGAGAAGGTGTTCCACAGTTTCAGTAACACCATCAGAATGACAAAAGGGACAAAAACCATCTGTGGGACACTTTCGTTTTACCAAATCAGCAGCACAAGGTAAAGTTCTTGTTATAATTTTCCACAGGAAAATTTTCCATTTGCCCAGAATACACAGATGCCATAGTTTTGAACGGCGGAAATCAGGATATGCTTCATTTCCTTTGTTTATTATTATGTTCCCGAAGCCTTACTTTCCCATGCTTGTTGTAAAGCAATGACATAGCCACTCTTACTATTATAAATACCATTTTTTATTGGATTCCAAATTAATTTATCAGTGTTTAAAGAGAAGGGTTTAGGGGTAGCCAAAATAGAGATCAAAGACTCCTCGCTGCACAATCCCAGAAGAGAGGATTTAATTTTTTCAATGTTCCAGTCAGCATTAGGATGTTGAAATTCATGGATTTTGTTGAAAGGAATCACATTCGGTCGAAATTTAGCAAGTTAATGAGGTTTGTATTCCTGATCCAATTATCACGCCAGAGCTGAAACCAATCTGCCATGAGAGGTTATCCTTTAGAATCTGAAGGCCCCATTGAACACTTCTACCTCCCCATGAGACCGCTTTCCATTTGTTACTGACTGAGAACCAACTTCGTTGGTTAACCAAATCATATTTAATTCCTATAACTTTAGAGATTAGTGCGTCTGGATTTGTAATAATTCTCCATCCTACATTTGCTAGAAGACTTTGGTTTACACATTCAGTTCTTCTAATACCCAAGCCTCCATCACATTTTCGCAGTAGTAGGTATATCTTACTACACCAGTGAACGCGTTCTCCAGATGTACTATCACCCCACCAAAATTGTGAAAGTAAAGAGTCAATTTTACTTGTCACACTTACCGGCATACGAAATGCCGATAGAGAGTAAATAGAAAGTGAAGAGAGCACGGATGAAATCAACGTTAATTTACCAACATTAGAAAGAAATCTGCTTTTCCACGAAACAATACGCTGCTGAACCTTTTCGATAATTCTTGCAAAGAAATCCACTTTACTTTTACCCCATTCCGATCCAAGGGCAATCCTAAGTATAAACCCATTTCTCTAGGCTTATCAATATGAAGTGCATTGAGGCATTCCCTTGTGGTTTTAAGAATGCTATTCGGCTAAATGTAATTGATGTTTTGTCGTGATTAAGTTTCTGTCCCGCAATTTCACAATAGGAATTGAGTATATTAGTGAGTCCAAGGCAATTTGTTTTTGTTGCACGCGAAAAGATTATAAGGTCATCCGCAAAGAGAAGATGTGTCACCCTCGTTGCACCTCTAGCAATTTGAATACCTTTGATTGAACCAGATGTTTGTGCATTTGAGATCATTTGTGAAAGGACTTCAGTACATAATGCAAAAAGAAAAGGAGAAATCGGGTCTCCCTGCCTTAGACCACAGTTAGGTTTCAAGGTAGATGAAGCGGATTAAAGCCTTCCCATTTTTAATAATCTCATAGGTAACAGATGAGATGCATTCCATAATGGTAGAAATGATGTTATCATGAAAACCCATGTGTATAAGGGTAGCCTTAACAAAATTCCATCGAATCAACTTTCATACCAAGAAAACCAGTCTTTCCCACCGTCCTTTTATTAATATGATTAAGAATCTCATGTGTAATGAGAATATTATCAGTAATGCACCTACCCGGGATAAAACCATTTTGAAAATCACCGACAAGGGTGTTCATTACCTTCCTCATTCTGTTAGCTATGCATTTCAAGACAATTCCCATTATAACATTGCATAGACTAATAGGTCTAAAATGTTGTACTTGTTCAGGCGCGTGTTGTTTGGGAATAAGGATAATAGAGGTTTTGTTGAGTTTTCGTAAAATAACACATTCGTTCAACATTCTTAAAACTGCATTTGTAACCTCGGTTTTGATATGAACCCAAAATTTTTGGTAAAAAATACCTGTAATACCATCAGGGCCCGGAGATTTATCATTTCCCATTTGAAAAACAGTTTTCCTGACTTCTTGTTTGTTAAAAGGCTTACGTAAGTTGTCTTGTTGATCCGGGCTCAATTTCTTTTGAAGTGTCGAAAAAATGTACTTTATTCTTTCTTGAAAAGAATTGAAGTTCTCATGAATTATTTGTGTTTCAAAGACATCCCCAAAGAAATTCGAGAAAGCATCAGACACCTTATCTTCATTGAAGGTCCATGATCCGTTATCCAATTTAATACCCATGATATGATTATATCTCTGTCTTTGTTTAAAGGAATGGAAGAAAAACTTCGTGCACGCATCACCTTTCTATAAGCATTTTAACTTCGCTCTTTGTTTCCAGAATGTCGTAGCTGCTTGATTAAAACTTATGAAACGATCATGACAATTTTCATATTCATTTTCATTCCCACCCTGAAAAATGTTTTCTAGATTCTCAGAAAGTTCATCATCAAAATCCGACCATTGCTTTTTCCATTCTTTTTTCTTGTCAATAGTCCATGTTTGATATTTCCCAATGTAATTTACATGCAAGAACATACGTAGCAGATCCTTTATCCCTTCTTTTCCATTCATTTTGCACTATGTTTGATATTTCCTTATAATTTAACGACCAAGATTCAATAATAAAGGATCGTTTACCCTTATTGTTTTATGTCATTGTAGTTAGCATGATTGGTGCATGGTCAGAACACTGAATATGGAAGTGTTTAATGTTAGTCATTGAAAAGAAATCATACCAACCAGAGGATACCATTCCCTTATCAAGTCGCTCATAAATTCGTTCCGTACATTTACGATTGTTACACCATGTAAATTTAGGCCCATTAAAAGGAATATCCATTAACTTGTTGTTTTTCCATTTTGTAAAATCGTTGGCCCCAAAAATAGTTCCTTGTTTTCCACCCATTTTATCATCTAAATACTCTACTTGATTGAAATCCCCAATTATGACGAATTCAACATCTAAATATTGTAATTGCACCTTTATATTGTTCCAGACTTCAGCTCTCCGTTCCTTTCTCGGTTCTCCATAAATACCACAGAAATACCAAAAGGATGTCGGATTATCATAAACTTTCAAAATGAGCAGATTGGGAGAACAAAAAACATGCTGCATATGGTGGCTGGGTCTCCATCCTAACCAAAGACCACTCATAGTTCCCACTGCATCAACTCCCATGGTGGAGTTATATCCTAGATGTCTAAAAAGACCGTCAACGACATCAACCGTACATTTAGTTTCTGATAAAAACAAAATATTAAAAGAGATACTACTTATCAACGCTTTTATTTTTGAAATTGTCGGGGTAAGCGGATCATTGAGACCCCGACAATTCCATGATAGGCATTTCATATTGACCTTGGAGATTGATTAGGGTCAACCTCCGTAAAACCACTTAAGGACCATCCAACTGTGTACCGGGACCATCTGACGAACTGGAAGAAATAACTATTTCATCATCATCCCTGACTGCCATATGAAAACCCTGTTGCCTGGATGACGGTGAACCACGGTACATACTTTTAGGAGAACTAGACACATCTTGAAAGAATTCTCAGCAATATAACTCATCAGTGTCATGGACTGAGTACCAGGATCTGACAAAGCCTTCTTTTTTATTGTTGTTGATCTGTTGATGCTCGTTTCCCCCTTTAGTGTTTCAGTCAATTACATGATACATTTACCTTTACCAAAATTACCATGATTCGTACTTGCAGCTGCTGAATTAGGATCATCTGAGACATTTGTATGGTGAGCAATAATGTCATTGTTAACCCTTGGTGGAATTGAATCCTCCTGTGGCTCGTTCCCAACTTCATCAGACTTATTAAGCAAACTTTCAATCTGTTCCAAATTAAAGCATCATGGAATGAATCCATGTCCTCTGAGGATGGGAATAAGGTTCCCATCAAAGAAGACGAGGATGTGGAAAACAAAGAACCCATCAAAGAAGAGGATGATGAGGAAAGTAATGGCCATTCCGGTGTTGACCTCGGGGAAGAGAAATCAGACAAAATGTTATGAACAACTTCATTTTATTCCGTATCAGATCTCTTCCCATTTGCTCCCATTGGCTCATGATAAACCAATGGAAGAAATAGGGCATTGACACAAATTGTTCATATCCTCGTGCATCATTATTTATTTTGTAGGACACGATACAGATCAATTTGAAGCCTATTAGAAATTGAATTTAAAATAAAAGTCGCTTCATTAAAAGGATATTCAAATTCAGCTTGGCCACCCTGATTTCTCCTGAAGTTGACGAAAGGGTCATCATTAAAATGTTGTCCTTGCTGAGGAGGGTCATTAAGCTGTGTATTACCACCATCATGATTCTCATTCTGATCCTGTACCGGAATATTATTGTGTAGAAGAACATTGGGTGTCTGATTGTCAACATGTTGTTGATGAATCATGATATTTTCACGAGCATTTGTAACCATATAACCTGCATGCAGAATAAGGCCATCAACTTGCCTTCCTAGATTTAGCTGTGGGACATTCCCATTTGTAGTTGCATGCAAGTTCTGATTCCTTTCCACAACTGGATTTGCAGTAACTTCAATTCGTACCTCCACCATAGTATTATTGTCGGTGTTATCCTGAACAAGATCCCCTTGTCCATCACGATTTGGACTTAAAGTCACTGTAAGTTGACCACTTTCATAAATATTGACAGCATCATGAAAAATTCCATTAATGTTTCCATATTAATGGAATTTTTGATCTGCCCATACTCCATGACAGCATCATGAAAAATTCCATTAATGTTTCCATTTTGATGTTCTTCTTGATGAATCTCCATATCATTAGTATTTTGTTGTGCATGTTGCTGATCCTCCATATGTAGATCATTTAAGACCCCAGTACCATCATTATTATCATTATTTACATTATTTGGGATCCCATTATCATTGTTTTGTTGTTGCATGTGTTGCATGTGCACATTTATGTGCTGCTCTCCTTCAAAACCCACAGGGCCTGCGAAAAGGTAAGGCAGTAACTGTAAACTCCATACCTGGATAGACACATCCTTCATCCACTAAACCCAGATCAAAGTCAATTACGTACTCTTGCAAATAATCTGCAGGTACATACTCACCTCTCCTATTACCCAGCCTTATTTTTGAAGTAAGATACCTTGAGGTAGACGGCAGAGCACATAAGTTCATGTTGAATATGGTGTATTGATAACGAGTTTGAAAGACCACAAAATCCTTATCTATAGCACGTTCTAAAGCCGAATTAAGCGTTGATACAATATCAGAGATCTTATCCCCACAAATTCATGCTCTGTGCCCAATTCTGTCACACCTAGTACAAAACTTGAAGACTTCTTCGTATTTGAATTGTATCCAAAGTAGCTTTGAATTGTTGCATGCCAAGAAAAAACTAGGGTTTAGAGGCTCCCTTAAACGAACTGTTACCCGCATGCGTAAATAATCTTGATCCGGAATGTTGACGAAGCTTTCAATAACCGTGTCACTCCCAAAAAGGCGAGCAACAATACTAGCCATATTTGGGTTAAGGTATTCAAAAGGATGCCCACATACCCTAACCCACATCCTTGCAGTTGGGAAAGTGACACACCTAGGCACCATTCCAGCTCTCCATTTTCTTAGAACCATTAAAGCTCCATCTATAACTAACACACTTCTTTCAAGAACATCATACAAGTCATGCATGTTCTGAAAGTGAAGGATATAGATATCTCCCATCCTTTTTACGTTCACTAGTTCTCTAGTAGTCCAGTGGTCCTCGATCACTCTGTTGACACTGGATGGTCTTAGAAGTATATAGTCAACCAAAAAACCCAATAAAAAGTTATTCCAGAAGGTAGAAGACTCCTCCAAATTTTCCGGGTGTGGAGATACAACACCTACCCTACTTCGTTTCTCAAAATCACTTTAAACATTATTCTTGATTTATTTTTTTGGGTTTTTATACATGTGATAAGTTCGATTTAAAATCTATAAAACCTCTTCGCCTTTCATTTTTTGTTTCACTCCACTTCCGTTTTTTTTCTTTTCTTTCTTTTTTCTCTTGTTGAGATGAGAGTTCACTCATGACGGTTCCAAAGGATGATTCATGTCAGCCGACCCCAAAACATTTTGGGACTAAGGCTCTGATGTTGTTGTTGTTGTTGTTGTTGTTGTTGTTGGAGATACAACACCCCAGAGCGAGGAAACCTCCACTCATTGATCAAGTCAGGATTCTGAGATACTGATGTACGAAAATTAATGTTTTGAAAGATTTCCTCTAAAGGAGGAATCTGATCTTCCACATAGAAAAAGGGGTTATTTTCCATTTTGAGTTTTGAAGTTGGAAGTTTTTGGAAAAGAGAAAGTAAGAAAAAGAAAAGAGTCGAACGGAAAGTGAAAGGTTTGAAAGAGACAGAGAAACCCTAGCAGGCAAAGACAGGCTGCAAATGAATGCAAATATTAGAAGATTTGTTGAGTATTGTAAACGCTAAAGTAGATAAGTACTTCCCAAGATTGCATGCATTCGTTGGAGAAAGAGCGTATTGTTAGAGTGAATGAATGCGTGTGTTGGGAAGTCTTTTAAGTTTCTAAGGAATTTTGGTTGTTTTATTTTTAATGTGTTTCAGTTAAGAGAAAACAAGGGAATTAAAAAACACTCTCAATCAGAGAGAAAAGGCTCAACAAAAATGAATTAAGGAAACATAATACGGAGTCGTATTATGAAATAATTAATTACACGAAGGGAATTACATCTTTTTTATTTGATAAAAGTGATACATTTGACCAACGACAGTGAAAATATTTTTAATTAAAACAAACCACAACATTACTTGATCTACAATTATAGGGAAATTTATGACTGATAGTTTAATATCAATGAGTCGATTATACAATCAGATGCATAAAATTAATGGTACATATTTTGATTTTTTTTCAAAATATCGAGTTTAAGCAGAAAGAATATGAGTTATATTGTAAAATTTATAAATATATTAAGTTTGGAAAATTATTATACAATTAAAAACAAAACATATAAGTTCAACTATATTTTAATTTTAAAGTCAAAAATTAAAATATAAGTCAAAATAGTTTAAAATCTAAAAAAATATATACAAAAGCTCAACTAAATGCATTATGATTGTACGATACTCTTATACATCTGGTTGTATGTATAATACTTTTTGTGGTCTAATATCGACAGTAATATAACTTATATTTATTGATGAAACTATAAATATCATTTGTTTCTTAATCTCTCAATAATTTTCTTAGTTTTGTTTAGTTTTTCCAAATGACTAAAAACAATATAATATTACGGATGTGATTAGTTTTTCAAACGAAAACTTATTATTCACGATACCTTAATTTAGAAGAGATGACTCAGATGAGCAAAATAATATTTGGTGTAAGTGTAATATGTAGCTATATGATGATTTTCAAGTTTCAAAGTTTAAAACATGTTAGGTGATTTGGTTATCAACCATGTGTGTTATGGATTTGGAAATATTTTGATTTGTCTTGTTTTTTACATGTGCAATGATTTTAGACTAGATGTTTCAAATCATACATTAATTGGTCTATTATAAACACTTGATTAAGGAATATATATATTGGTAGATGTAGATAGCTTTAATTTGCAAATAAATAACGAGATGTAGTATAAGTATTAAAAGAGAAAATAATTGGTCCATCTTGTCTTTTTCATTAATTGTAAAATGCTTGTCATATATATGCCCTGCAATTAACTCTCAACAAGTGAATCAAACATAGAACTCATAGACAAAATTTGAGGAGATGTTCTTGTCAAATAATATTCAGGGTTAGACAACACCTTAGGCATACAAATCTTAGATATATACTTTCCCAAACATCTATGATGTGCTTGTCGTTCTTCATAAATTATTCTCCTCTCATTGTCTTTTATTTAAAAGTGATTAATATTAGAGTGAATCAAAATATCGATATAATTATTATATTTTAAAATGTTAAACCAAAATATATGTATATTTTATACTTTATTTGTTTTATAATAATGATAGTTTAAAACACGTGTAAAAATTGCAACGATTTGAAGTTTACACATGTTTTAAATCCGTGAAAAAATGCACAAATTCAGTGTTAAAACATAATAACAAAATATTTAGATATACTCTTTTAGTGGATAAGCTCAATATCTATAACGAATTTCTTTATACATAATATTATTTTTAACGAAATGTTATAAAATCTACTTAAGAGAGTTTTATAGTTCATTTATTTTGTTAATGTTTTGTAGATCTCATTTTTTAAATTGAAAATTAAAACAGTACTATTTATTAACATTTTTTGTTATAAACTATTTCTTATTAAAAAACATCACTCAAATTTAATAATATCTCGAATTTGCAATTAGATAGTCAAAATGTTAGAGTTAAAAGCTTGTAAAATAATGTAATAACGTTATTTGTTTTACCATTTTTTTATCATTTATATTTTCATTGTCTAATAATGTTTTTTGTTCATTTTGTTATTTGTTTTATTGATAAACTATGTAGACTATTGGAGAAATTCTGCATTTTCATATTGTATTATTTATTCAACATAAATGGAATGGGGGATGGGGGTCCATTGAAATTTTGTAATGATTATTCAACGAAATTCTATTAACAAAGTTGATTTTTCATAATTAATTCCATATTTTTTTGTGGTGGGCCGTACAATTATTTAAAAATAAAAAAGAAAAGAAAATGAATATGATGACGACACATGAAATTGCACGAAATGTTCTTGTATTAATATAGATAAGATGTCCATAATAGCAACTTTGGTCCCAATGATCAATGACATCTCCGGACTTATTATTTTTGTTAAAACAAATTTTATCGGTACTGAAATGAAGTGAACCTAAGAAGAATAATAAACTTAGATAATTTGAACTTAACTTATAAACCTTATATGAATTGAAATAAACAGAATAATTGGACTAAAGTAAACTAAATCAAATTAAAATAAGATCAAAAAAACATGCGAAATGGTCGAGATTAAGCTCATATATATAGTCATATACTCCCTCCATTTTTATCCAAATAATACTTCGTACATTTCAATTTTGTACACTATTCACGAGTGAACCTTCAATTTCAATTTTCTATTTTATACACTATTCATATGAAGTACTGTTTGATTCATTTTTACGAGTATATTGAAAATATATAACTTTTATAATTTTTGCAAATACGTAGCTAAAGATATTAACCACGTAAGACATGCGTTGGCAAATGTAAAAAAGCAAAGATATCATTTGAATTTGATTAGAGGGAGTATAATTCATCACAATTTCTCATTTGTCACGAATCATATTTGTCACAAGTTTATGACAGGACAGATAAATCCACAAGAATAAGTAAGGAGAAATTATTTGTCAATTTTTAGACACTCTAATTATCGTCTTATCTACGATATAAATGTATTTAATCGATCACCTAAAATTATTTATCAATTTTTAGACACTCTAATTATCGTCTCATCTACGATATAAATGTACTTAATCGATCCTCCTCCACGTATCTTAATAATAAAGAGCAATAGACAATAATGATCCTTGACCACAAAAGAATTGGCTTTTGCTACTGTTTATATACAAGGCAACGCATGTTCTATTGTTAGCCCAAGATCCAACAATCTAAACCTTTTGATGATAAAATATTAACAAAGACAACAACCCATGAAACCAAAGTAATAACCATTATTATTCATTATCATAACCTTCGTAATAAAGTATATGATGATCACAATCTTGGAAAAAAAACACCCAAAAAACATAAATTGGTCCCACATGTATTCATTGAAATGCCGCAAAATTTGCCTACAAAAACCCCTTCTCCTCTACACTTCACTCTCCCTACTACTCCAAACACAACACACTAAGCTACTTTCTTCTTAATAACATACTTTCTACCTCAAAATTCCGGAATACTACAAATAACTTGCTTACTAAAAATAACGACCGTGGATTTCCTCGTCACTTAAAAAAAAAGTTTCTACACCATTTTTGTGCGTTCTTGTTTTGTTTGAGCTATGGCTAGGCCGCAACAAAGATATAGAGGTGTACGTCAAAGACATTGGGGCTCTTGGGTCTCCGAAATTCGCCACCCCTTATTGTAATTCCCTACTTCTTTAGATACCCTTATAGTCTTGTATAAAACCGTTATATCCATATCAAATAAACCTTCATTTTCTTTAATTAGCTCCATTGGCTCACTTTTTCCTCATAAAAAGTGGGTTTATTTGTGAAACTTATGCAATAAAATGGAGGGATTATTAAATAAAGGATTAATAACATCACTCTGAAAAATATCAAGTCACTCATTTTAACAAATCGTTTATAATTAATGCTCTAACAAAGTAAGTGGCAGGATATATTTTCGAGTGACGTTATCATCCCCCCTAGAAAAAAAATCCATGCATCAATCTTAAATAAGTCTCGTGTTTGTAGTTTCAATTATCCAAAAAATATTTAAATTTTGTGTTTTGTGATGGCAGGAAAACAAGGATATGGCTAGGCACATTCGAAACAGCAGAGGATGCAGCAAGGGCATACGATGAAGCAGCAAGACTAATGTGTGGGAGCAAAGCTAGAACCAATTTCCCTTACAATGGGAGTGGAAGTCACTCATCATCATCTTCATCTTCATCTAAGCTTTTGTCATCAACTCTTGCAGCAAAATTACATAAATGCCATCTTCAAGCCACCCTTCAATTAACTAAAAGGCATGATCAAGTTGTTGCTAATAATAACAATGTGGTTAGTCCTAGGGACAATAATGGAGAGCAGATTGAAGACGGGTTTGCGGTTGAGACCCCGGTGAGTTCACCGGAGGGAAGTTGGGTAAAGGAGGAACAATGTCCTCCTTTACTTGAAGATGATCACATGCTTATTGAACAAATGATAGAAGAGTTGCTTGATTATGGTTACTTAGAGTTTAGCAATGCACAAACTTAGTTACTACTTAGTACTAGTGTATAAAACATACGGAGTATTCAACATTTTCTCATAAATCTTATCTCTTTAAGGCTTCTTTTGTAATGCTAATGTTTCTTCAAAGTTAAATAATTCTTTTTAAATTAAATAATTACAAGGGTATGTGACGGATATGATCAAATGAGGTGTAGAAGTCTGGTCCGATTTTGAATTGATGACACCATATGTTTGATGACGAGGGGTTGAATTCCCAGGTCCATGCATTCTCGCACCACCCACATGTACCATGTAAGTCACCTCTTTGTGGCTGCAGTGTCCAAGTATCATCGTTGCCCCAACTAGTAGTAGAACCTTTGACCTCTCAACTTCTACATTTCCGCAAATTACAAAAAAGTGTTATAAGTATCGATTGATCAAACTTTATACCGTAACTACTATACAACAAATAAATATATTTTCATATTTATCGTCTCAATTTTATCAAATATTTCTAAAATTTTTAAAAAAAACGTGTTTTTTTTTTCAAATTGAAAATCAATTTTGTTATACGAGAAGAAAAAGCTGAATCATAGTACACAAGATAGGACAAATTTGAGCTACTTTTGACAAGAGTGGCAACATACTTTTTTTTTGGGTGGTATTCTCAAGTATGCAAAAAGAGAGGGGATAATATAAGAAGGTTCAATATTCCACAATATTTGTTTGCTTTATTAAAGAGTCGGACTCCTTTTTTTGCTTTGGAAGCATTGGGCCTTGTAAAAAGGACTAGGAAATTCCATAAAGGGCCGATTGATGTTCCAACATGAACTATACATTATCAAGCTCAAGCATACACTATTTGTCCCAACACAAAGTCTTATTTGTGACAGATATATCCGTCGCAAATTTATAACGGGTAAAATAATACTTATGTGTAGGGGTGTTCATTCGCGGTTCGGTTCACCGAACCTTATATTTCATTCGGTTCGCACACGGTTCAGTTTGGCAGAACACCGAACCTAAACCGCACCGTTCCTAACAGTTATTTGCGGTTTGGTTAATCACTTTAAACGGTTATTTGCGGTTCGGTTACCGGTTAACCTATAAACATGCTAAATTTACTTTTTTCTTTAGTTTTCGAGATTTTTATCTAGTAGTTTAATTAAATTTTTAATATTTAATTATACTCAACAATAAAATTAATACGTAAAACTTTAATATTAATCATTTTAACCATTTTTGAATCTGGAAACACTTTTAATTAAACAAAAGAACAATTTTTTATATAATATTTTAATTTTTTGCTTACTTTTTTGTGAACGGTTCGGTTCGCGGTTAACCTCTTTTCTAAAATTGCGAACCTCAACCGAACCTTGTCCATGATAAATTTAACGGTTTGGTTCACCGAACCGCTTTGTCAAAACGGTTCGGTTAATCGAACCTTAAAAATGTACGGTTTTTCGGTTCGTTTATTGCGGTTCGGTTTATTATGAACACCCCTACTTATGTGTAAAAGATAAGACAAAAATAGAATACCTAGGTAGTAGCAAATTATTCTATCTTGTCTATCTACATGGACAGATTCTGTCGCAAGCTTGTGACGGATATACTTGTCACAAGTAAAACTTACTGTTGTCTCAAACCAATTTCAACATTGATTTCCATGTTTTTTTCTGCTTTGTGAAAGTAATATCAAAATTTTACACTTAATATTTGAGTATTATGTATTTAGTAACTAGACCTGATAAAAATTGACCGATATTAATGATGCGACCTGAAAAACTCGACTTTATACTCAAATTGAGGACTTGAGTTTGACTCATTTTCTGAATTGACTCAATCCAATATGACTTGTATGGAGCTTATTATTTTTCCTGCTGAATAAAAGTTGTGCTACTTGCTTTAATTGTTGGGTTAGAGAGGGCAAAGGTGACTTAGCTTGATGGAGTTGATTATTCACATGGACAACATGTAGGCGGCATGACTATTAAATAAACAATGAACAGAATAAAACTTACAGAACTTTAGGAAAGAAGTCGTGGCGTGATAAGAATCACTGCCCTAAAGTTGAATGTGCCCCGCTCAATTACACACGGCCTCTTGACAACCAACCCCCAGGGTTACACGACGTCCGAGTCTAAGGTGTACGACAAAGGCTCGGAATGAGGACTACTAACAGAATGTTGCCAAAATCAGCTAAGAAACAAATTTAGAGAGATTTTAGAAGAAGGGAGAATGGGAGTGAATTGTTGTGTCTCAAATGACAAAAGTATGTGGTATATATAGTGGATGTTGGAAGGACCTAGATACAAACATTAAGGCGTCTCGTAAATGTCATATAGTAATTTGCACAATCATACTTGTAAATAACAAAAGTCAGTATGGAAGACTGAACTTTTACCTTAGAAAATCACAACAATCAGAGTAGAAGACTGAGCCATTTAATTTCGGAATTTGTGCAAAAGACTATTCTCTTTTGAAGCATTTACACATCCAACAATCCCCCACATGATTCAAAAGAAGAATAAGAGTTTAGCTGATATCAGGCAACGGAACGTAAATCTTAAGATGACAATGTTCCAGAGGAATTGAATTGTCACCCAGTGCATACATTAACTACTACAGCCGTGTCGAGTTGTACAAAGCCTTTGGACTCTCCACGGTGGGTTGTATACAGATAAATGCGCACAAACCTACATTCGCATCTGTGTTCGTTCTCGCGAAATGTCATAAGATGGTGCCCCTCACATGCCTGGGTTCTCGTGAACGCTCTAGAGGTCTTAAAGCCTAAAGACCTCATAGGGGGTAGGGAATTTCCCACATTCACATAGGTAAGTCCATCAAGTTTGACTGTCAGAAATCACCCTTAGACAAGGACTATGGACTTATTAAGAGCTTAGTTCAGCCTTCCTCACATGACAAATAAACCACAATGCAACAAAATGCATAAAAGAATACTATATCACTTTATTATAATAGGAATGGTAGTAGTATAACAACATGAGATCCGCGTGACTTCGTTTGACCCATTGAACTTGGTAAACCCAAGTGGGGGAGCCCCGTCACGATTCACTCCCAATAGGCTTTAAACCCATTCCTCGTGGTGCCACCAACACCAACTTCTACGATGGCCATTGGTAGGAGGATCTAAATATCCTCTTCACATTTTACATACGTATGTACTATCATGATATCACATTGTGTAAGGGATCTCAATATCCACTTACAATTCACAACCTTTGTGAACCCATTAATATTGATCGTATTTTCCGTAAGGGATCTCAATATCCACTTACAATTCACAACCTTTGTGAACCCATTTTCCGATCAGATTATCCCTCACTCTTGATAATCTGCCAAATATTTGTATGCTCCGGATTGTGGTACACACAAATAATAAGTTAAAATATTCCCACAGCGGAATAATACCATATAACAACTTAGCTATTCAGCTTTTTATCCTGCAAATAATTCTTCACAATGTATGCATACTCCATTGCATATCCAACAATGCAATTATACATCTATAACTTGTATTAGAATAGTCTTATGAAAAACACCATTTTCCAAACTCAAATAAATATAATTTATGCGTCTTTTTTACCTCTTATTGGTTCAAAACAAAAACTTAAACCGAAAAACAGAATAATTACTCCAACGTGTATTACCAAACAATCGTTGATAAGTTTCTTAAACAGAAAAACAGTATAAGCAATCCAATAATAGAGTATTCACAACTATCAATCAATCCCATGTAATTGACATTATCACCACTATTCCAACATTCAAACTCCAATAAAACGACAAAAAAATAAAGGGAGTCTTAACTTCGCTAGACACCCCCACAATCCTTGACTTATCTTAAAGTCTTGGCTAACCAAACATCCTCTAATGAGACCAGCCACTCTCATAAGAATTAACAGTGTAATATTACGTAAAGTTTATAAAATGTCCGACTCGACAACAAATTTCAAAGCAGTGAAAATAGACAAAATTTATGCCTCAACGCTAATATACATGATGACATAAAACAATGATCAAGCAAACCTTTATGTCAGAGATCAACATTATCATATGAGTATCTATTAAACTCATAAACCAAGGTGTCAGATTATTCATTGTCATAACAACATATACATAACAAATTATATAAGATCCAAATGTGTATTGCACAAAACCATACAAAAATTTCTTTTAACGCGCTCCATATATTTCCAAGTATATCACATAAGATATACACTCTTCAAAACTTAGATAGTATGGACAAAAGTTGTTGAACATTTACTCAAAAACTACTACTTCCCCCACATGTTGTCACATTGTACATAAGTGACAACATTTTAAAGGTGTCTAAAGTTTAACATTCTATCTATTATGTCATTAGTAAACACACCAGTTAAGAAATGTCCATCATTATAGATCATCATTTAAGCACATGAATTAAAAAAAAACACTTATATATTAAGACATATGTATGAATCAGTAAATGTCCATTACTCCATTAACAAGAATTCTCATACACATCTATTAATGTCAAGACATAATTAATTTTCCTCACATACCATTAGCAAGTATCTAACTTTGATATACATTATATTCATTATAATGTAGCTAAATCATATATAATGTCTAATATGCAAGATGTGTATCATAACTTCACAACAAACACCATGTAAGAAAAAGTGAGAATTCTCACTTCCACGTTTTTCAAAAGACACCCCGTATTCATTGATATTATATTGACACAAGTTATCGTATTATGGTTTGAAATTTATTGTCAAAAGGCGTCAGCAATTAATCAGCTCGGGGATAGTCAACAGACGGTTAAGTTGGAGCATACCTATACATAGGCAAATAAGGCCACTGATTTACTAGCTAATTATTCAGATGTTCCTTTTAATGAGTTGTGTCCTATCTTTCGAGAAGATATATTTGGATAGTTATTCCTCGTATAATAGCTAATAACAAGTTTTTTTGGGCTTTCCCCTCATTCGCGCCAAAACAAAACTAACAACGTGTTAGTAACTAAGCCGAGAATTACTCGGACTTGATCCCTTATCCAATCCGGAACCCAAAATTGTTTCACCCGAGTTGACTAGTTTATCAGGAGTACATTGAATTCATATACTTAAGTAGATAAGACTTTTTCAAATAAGGTATATAACATTAAAAAAAAGCATGTGTATAAATCGGTCATATCCATCTTGACTTTGATAATTAACTTTATTTGACATCGATGTTTTCAACCATAGTGTAATATTTTATATTTGTTTTCGTAATAACACATAGAGCAGTGGTTTTAATTTTGTGTAAAATTAAGAATAGTAGTTAAAATCAACCATTATATGAATGAGAATAATGTAGATAGATGAATGAATAAGGTTATATCGATCTCAATATCTATATCTATATCTATATAATAACATAAAAAGCCTAGATCGAGTAATATTAGAATGACACGTGGCGCATTACATTGACATGCTAGAATGACACGTGGCGCACTACATTGAAATGCTAGATCAATTTTTTTATCAAAAAAATAGAAAAATAGAAAATGAAACGACAAAGTAGAAAAAAAACATAGATTGGGTAGTTACTTAATAACAGTTGTCCACTACATTTAAATATTTGACCAATTTTTTATTATTTTTTTTTTAAAAAAAAGTAAAAATCGGAAAATGAATAAGCAAAGTAGTATTCAATAGACTAATTACTCATCTTATTGAAACTTTCATTTATATTCCATTTAATAATCGTAATTTTGTGTTAAACTTTTTATATTCTAATTTTACGAAAACATTTCTCATATAAAAGAAAATGAATTGATAAAAATTCTAACACATTTCTAGCTAAAACAAAATTAATGAAAAACTTTGTTTATTTTCACCAAATTATTCCATTTGATTTATTAAGTACATAAAAAACCTAGATTGAGTAGTTTCTAATAACATGTGTACACTCTACATTTAAATGTTTGACCAATTTTTTATTATTATTTAAAAAAAAGTAAAAATAAAAAATAAATAGGCAAAGTAGTATTTAATAGACCAATTACTAATCTTATTTAAACTTTCATTTATATTTCATTTAATATTCATAATTTAGTGCTAAACTTTTTATATTCTACTGTTATTAAAACATTTCACCTATAAAAGAAAATAAATTGATACAAATTCTAGCACATTCCTAGCAAAAACAAATTAATGAAAAAAATTGTTTAATTTGACCAAAATATTTCATTTGATTTATTTTTCAACACCTTTTATATCTTTACTTCGAGGCGAGCATAAATCAAATTGAATTGAGAAGAAATGAGAAAATAAGAGAGAAATAGACGAGAGGTGGGGAATTTGACGAGCATTTGTATTATATAGTTCGTTTTAGACATTGTCAAATACTTATGAAGACACTTTAAATCGTCAATGATTGGATATAATATTAGTGAATTATGGTGAAATTTTTGTGAAAGAAATTATAGCTTGACTAAATTGTAACTTTATTTTTTTTAATTTCACATTTTTAATAGTGATAGTTTGTTTTGTGGATCATTTTAATATATTCATCATTGTTAATGTGTAGTGAATATATTAATATTGATATTAACAACAAATTACAAATATGACTAACGCAAGTTTACTATAAATATAGTATTATCTATATATTTAATTATGTTGTTTAAAATAGTAAATTTATATTTTTCATGTGATTTGAGTACTAATTAATGATATATGATGCATTTGATTTTGTTTTCTTATTGATGCTTTGATGGTAACATGCAAAAATACATTATATATACCATCGATTTTTGATAATCTGTTTATATTAGTTCTCTTAATATTTACTCATATTCTATCCCAAAAAACAGACAGTAATGAGTAACATCTGTTTTTTGAATTTTCAATGCGAGAATCTATGTTGTTTTATCTATTTACTTACCTCATTTATTTTATTTTTATTTGATTAAACATCACTACAGTTTAGAGAAAATGAGTAAAGAATATTTTAGTGTTAAAATATCATCATTATTTCCAAACTAGAAAAATATAGAGGTATCCAAACTATGATTACTATTATATATTATTTTTGTTTCTAATACAAAGTATCATCGTTTTGATAAAGTTCAATTAACAAAAATATCATTTTGACGTTGAGCAAAAATGATATGTTTTGGTTAGAATAGTAATGAGAATGAGAATAACAAAATCATATGTTATAATAAAAAAACACTATTAAAAA
Source organism: Silene conica (assembly GCA_029255685.2). Taxonomy (NCBI): domain Eukaryota; kingdom Viridiplantae; phylum Streptophyta; class Magnoliopsida; order Caryophyllales; family Caryophyllaceae; genus Silene; species Silene conica. The sequence goes on along the minus strand of CM055313.2, from coordinate 23,322,646 downwards.
ATTATGTAAGTATCAAACTACTACAAAATGCAGTAGAAAACAATTATGCTAACAAAAATTTATTAATGAAAAGTTTGAAAAATCACGTGATTCACGGGAAACTAAAGTAGTATAATATAAAAAGGTAAGACTAAACAGTATCTTTAACCATTTACCTCATAAGACTATTAGCGCATGCCACATTATTATTATTATTATTATTTAAGAAAAATAATGAAAAAATTATAACATTAAATAGAAATTAAAGCACAATAAATACTAAAATTTGTTTTTCATGTGTTTGGAAATTAAACTTAAAAGTAAAAAACTTATATATCCAATAATATTAAACACAAATTAGAATTTTCACCATAATTATTTAAAACAATGTTAATCATGCAATCTACTTTGAATTATAATTCACAAATAAAAGTTTAGAAATTTTAAATTTAACAAATTTCTCATAGATTGAATTAATTACAAAAAAAATGAAAAAAACAATAATAATAACAATAATTGTGGCAAAACACTAATAAACGTAACAATATTCGTGGCAAAATGCTAATAATCTGTGACAAAACTTTGGTAAATATATATTGACTATATATTATGGCAATATACGGTTTTGATTAATATTTATTTTTCTTACGAGTTCCTTTTGTCATCAGAGCTAAATGCGGATAGAAATCCGAATTTGCACAATACCACCAGCGTAACAATATATCCAGTTACGTGAATTTCACGGGCATTATAACTAGTTATACATAAAAAAACGTTGTTGGTTGATAGTCACATTTACAATTAAACTGAAAAGAAGTAATTTGTGTATTACTGTCTATATACTTATGTGGTACGTTGTACAACTATACTATAAAGTACCGTTATTTTGTTTTTCACTTACTAATTACTATATAGCGATACACTATATCCAACGCAAATAATACTTCATCTTTTTAGACTTTTTTCGACTTTTTAAAACTTGTATTTTTACGAGTTCGTCGAGATCTCGATACTCTAAACTAAGTAAGATTAACTAACTGATAAACTCATAATAACACGTAAAAAAACATATATTAGATACGAATTTAGTATGTTACTATAAATGTTTAATCTAATATTCTAATTTGGAATATTCCCACATTCCATATTTAACATAACAGAAAGTGTAGATCATACAACAAAAAAATCAAATGACAAATGTCATTATAAGATTTAAGCCTTAATGCGAAACTAACTCATCCCATAATTGTAGTCTAAGCTGTTATTAGGGAAGAACAATTCTCTTATTTTAGAAAGTTTGTTAGTATATATATTACCTCATTTTAACTCGAAAACACACAACAATTAACACAAATCTTCTCTTTAAAACCCTCAAACCTCTTAATCATTTCTTCACAACACAATTAAACTAATTAATATTTTCTATCTTTCTTAATTACATTCACATTTTATGTTATTTCTTAGTTTTTAGTAGTAATTCTAAAGAGACTCCGATTATGGCTAGCTTGGAGGATATCAAGAAGGAGAATGTCGACCTTGTAAGATTATTATTATTAACTTCTTTTTTATCCGTTTGTTTTAAATGTAGATCGCCTGGTTGAACTCGACTAACTCATAACCTATATCGCATTTTAACATAACATAAAAGTAATGTATAAGCATTGTTGATCATATTCGAGAAAGGTAGCTAGAAGTCGTAAAAATGGTTACTAAGTTATGAAAATTGCAAATGATTATTCGCTAAAATTAAAGAGTATTTTTCACAGTTTAGAAAGGTCGTCTAAGGTCTAATAAATCTGTATGAATTCGATTATGTAAACAGGAGAGTATTCCAGTGGATGAAGTATTTGAACAGCTTAAATGTACAAAAGAAGGACTGACAGAAGATGAAGGAAAGAAAAGGCTCGAGATTTTCGGCCCTAATAAGCTCGAAGAGAAGACGGTAATCACTCTTTTCGTCTTCTTTTTCATTTTCGAGTACCTGTAATCCAACTTTAAAATGCTAATATTTTTTCCCTGTAAATATCAACAGGAAAACAAATTTTTAAAATTTCTAGGATTCATGTGGAATCCATTATCATGGGTTATGGAGATGGCCGCTATCATGGCTATTGCCTTAGCAAATGGAGGGGTAATGTCATCATCGTGATTCACTGATTTCCTTATATCTTCTTATAACTTGTGTTAGTTTTATCTAATGCTGTTCTAAACAATCTAAAAATGCAGGGGAAACCCGCGGATTGGCAAGATTTTGTGGGAATAGTGACATTGTTAATCATCAACTCCACCATAAGTTTCATCGAAGAAAACAATGCAGGAAATGCGGCTGCTGCTCTAATGGCGGGTCTTGCTCCTAAGGCAAAGGTGCTAAGAGATGGGAGATGGAACGAGATCGAGGCAGAGTTTCTAGTTCCAGGAGATATCATAAGCATCAAGCTAGGAGACATTGTTCCTGCTGACTCACGTCTCTTGGAAGGCGATGCTCTTAAGATTGATCAGTCTGCTCTCACTGGCGAGTCGTTGCCTGTTAACAAAAGCCCGGGTGATGAAGTATTCTCAGGGTCCACCTGTAAGCAGGGTGAGATCGAGGCGATTGTTATAGCCACTGGTGTTCACACCTTCTTTGGTAAGGCTGCTCACCTTGTTGACAGCACCAACCAAGTGGGTCACTTCCAGAAGGTCTTAACAGCTATCGGAAACTTCTGCATTGTCTCAATCGCTGTTGGGATCGTAATTGAGTTAGTAGTTATGTACCCAATTCAGCACAGGAGGTATAGAGATGGAATTGATAATCTGTTGGTCTTGCTCATTGGTGGAATCCCCATTGCTATGCCCACGGTGTTGTCTGTGACGATGGCTATTGGATCACACCGTCTCTCTCAGCAGGGCGCCATTACCAAGAGAATGACCGCCATTGAAGAAATGGCTGGCATGGATGTTCTGTGCAGTGACAAGACTGGAACTCTCACTCTCAACAAACTTACAGTTGATCGAACCATGATTGAGACATTTAACCCAGATGTAGATAGGGACACTGCAGTTCTGTATGCTGCTCGGGCTTCTCGTGTTGAAAACCAAGATGCTATTGATGCTTGCATTGTAGGAAATTTGGCCGACCCTAAAGAGGTTGGTATTTTTTGTTCTTTTGACACTTCATTTTCCGACAAACATGAAAAGTAAATGACCTGACGCTGAAAACGGCTTATTTGCAGGCTAGAGCCGGAATCACTGAGGTGCACTTCCTGCCCTTCAACCCAGTCGAAAAGCGTACAGCAATAACATTCTACGATAGCAAGGGTGATTGGTATCGCATAAGCAAGGGAGCTCCCGAGCAGGTAATGTCTTATGAGTTATTGAGTTATGACATCTCATTCCGAACCCAATAATCTAAATATCAAATTCCTGATAATCTCAACTTAATACAGATTATTGAACTCTGCAACCTTGGTCCTGATGTGAAGAACAAGGCACATGCCATCATCGATAAGTTTGCTGACCGTGGTCTTAGGTCTCTTGGTGTTTCTCTACAGGTAATTAACATAGAGAAGTAATTGGATTCGTTCGTCTCAAATATGAGACCATCTCCTACAAATATTTTAATGCAAATTTTTTCTCTGTTGCTTCTTGAATGACAGACAATTCCCGAGAAGAATAAGGAAAGTGCAGGAGGACCATGGCAATTTATTGCTCTATTGCCTCTTTTTGACCCACCAAGACATGACAGTGCCGAAACTATCAGACGAGCACTAAGCCTTGGTGTAAACGTCAAGATGATTACTGGTGACCAACTGGCCATCGGTAAGGAAACAGGGCGTAGGCTTGGCATGGGTACCAACATGTATCCTTCATCTTCCTTACTTGGTCAGCACAAGGATGAAAGCATAGCTGCCATACCAATTGAGGAGCTCATTGAAAAGGCTGATGGTTTCGCCGGAGTATTCCCAGAGCACAAGTACGAGATTGTGAAGAAGCTTCAAGAAAGGAAGCACATTTGCGGGATGACAGGAGACGGTGTGAATGATGCCCCAGCCTTGAAGAGGGCAGACATCGGTATTGCTGTTGATGATGCCACTGACGCAGCACGAAGTGCATCCGACATTGTCCTCACCGAGCCAGGGCTAAGTGTGATCATCAGTGCAGTGTTGACCAGCCGAGCTATCTTCCAAAGAATGAAGAACTACACCATTTATGCAGTTTCCATCACTATCCGAATTGTCATGGGTTTCATGCTTATTGCACTTATCTGGAAGTTTGATTTCTCACCTTTCATGGTTCTCATCATTGCCATACTCAATGACGGAACTATAATGACCATCTCTAAGGACAGAGTCAAGCCATCTCCCACCCCCGATTCTTGGAAGCTCAAGGAGATATTCGCCACTGGTGTTGTCCTCGGCACTTACCTTGCTGTCATGACTGTCATATTCTTTTGGCTTGCTCATGACTCTGACTTCTTCACAGTAAGAATGTTTTATTATCGTTTTCAGATTACATTTTGTTTAAAATCATTCGCTTACCATAATCACGTTTAATGACAAATAGGAAAAATTCGGTGTAAGAAGTATTAGGAACAATGACAAAGAACTCATGGCCGCTTTATACCTACAAGTGAGCATTGTGAGCCAGGCGTTGATCTTTGTAACTCGATCAAGGAGCTGGTCCTTCATTGAACGCCCTGGTGCTTGGCTCGTGATCGCCTTCTTCATAGCGCAACTGGTTTGAATTATTTTGATTATATTAATTGATCTCTATTCTCTGTAGCACAAGGCCATTAATTAATGAGTTTGTATTTCGATGGGGTTGAACAGATTGCAACAGTAATAGCAGTGTATGCAAACTGGGGATTTGCGCATATCACAGGCATCGGTTGGGGATGGGCCGGTGTGATCTGGCTATACAGTATTGTCTTCTACATTCCTTTAGATGTATTGAAGTTCATCATCAGGTACACGTTAACGGGCCGTGCCTGGGACAACCTCATTGAAAAGAGGGTAAGCATTACACAGTCCTTAATTCTGCTCTCAGACAGGAATGTAACATTGAATAATTTGTATGATAATCTCGTGAATTCCAATGTTTATAGACCGCGTTCACAAGCAAGAAGGACTATGGACGAGGTGAACGAGAGGCGCAATGGGCTGCTGCTCAACGTACCCTTCACGGCCTCAACCAGTCAGGAGCACCGGACATACTAGCTGACAAGACCAACTACAGAGAGTTGTCTGAAATCGCTGAGCAGGCCAAGAGACGCGCTGAGATTGCAAGGTTGAGGGAACTCCACACACTGAAAGGACATGTTGAATCAGTTGTCAAGCTAAAGGGATTAGATATCGATACTATCCAGCAACACTACACAGTCTAAGGCGGAAGCAAGATGCGCGCCACTCAAAATTTCTACACATGCATCGTACCAAGAAGAAATGCATAAATGAGAGAAGAGGAAGAAATAAGAAAAAAATTGGAAGCTAGCTATTATTTGTTCCTTTTCTTCTTATTCAATTTCCAAGAGGATGTTGATGCAAGGATTAATGGCAATAAACCAGCCATGGAGCGTTCACTCGGAGAAAATCCACGGCGCTTTAGGGGTCATAAGACTAAGTACTATCTCATCAAAAAAAATCCAAAAATATTAAGACTATAGTACTATTCTGAGTCTTACATAATGTAACACTGTTCCCCTCTCTCAATGAAGAAATGACAAGTTTTTTTTCCCTTATAAGTACTTCAATCTACTGTGTCTCAATGTCTCGTATCAGTGGCACCCATTTCCGATACCATCCACCAACAACCTTTCTATGAAATCCTCCCATACCCCGTTACTGCGAATCCCTTGAGTCACTGACGATATAGTTGTCGTATAATGAGTAATAGAGTAAGAAGTAGAACATACTTAAGCAGACGCGAGAAACTCGTGAACTTTAAAGTTTAAACAATGATATATACTGCTAGTTAGGGAAAGTCAGGCAGAAGGAAATCTTGTGATCATCATAAATACTTGAGGAAAAAGAGTAGTCAGTAAGTATGACATCCTCAGAATTGAATGCTTCTTTCTTTCAATCTTTTGACACACCACCATTAATGCAATGCTCACCAGTCTGTGAACCTATATATTAAAGATATTAAAAAGCATTATAGTCATGGATTCATGGTATTAAAGCAAGGTCACGAAACCGTACCGGAACTGTTTGGTAAAATCTGTGAAGGTTATTGTAATCACATAAGATTGCAGAAAGTAGCCGGGTCTTGAGACGCCACTATGCCCAACTTCCCTTCGCGTTTGATTATATTATATGGATTACTAGAACCGGGGATTTTATACTATGATTACAGTTCAGGAAAAATTTAGGCTCCAATCTAGAGTGTAAGAAATACAAGTCAAAAACAAGCGATTTCCATATGTATTTGACATCAGATTAGCACAAAACTGCACCTGTTATAGTTTCTATGTTATATACAAAGGGATGACAACGAAAAGTTTTTGAGATAATATGCTTCTAATGACTGTTGTAGTGTGATCGAGAGAAGTCAGGGAAAAGGCATTAGTAATACCGACACTACCAGTAACAAATACTTGTTGTTGACAGACGGCGTTTCTCTGAGATTGTCTGTCAGCAAAATACTCTCGTTATCTAGAGTGTTGAGAGGTTTAGGCAATTCGGAGAGATCCTCCGAGGTCAACAGGTACTAGTGGGATCAAAGAATGGAGGACATCTGTTATCAGGGGCCTGTAACTTGGTTCTGGTTGCACACACAGCACGGCCACAGCTGCAACCTGCGCAACATTGTATTCACGGTCAGAAAAATGTTAAAAGTTGTTTTCTGTTAATGTGCAGAGTATGTTATTCAATCCAGGGATAATGCTAGAAGAACCTGATATAAGTGTTTTGGGTCCATTTTATCTCGGATCACGGGATCCAAAATGTCTGGAAGCTTGGTCCTGTCAGTGAATTGAGGCATAGCCTGCAAGTTGATTGAAGATGGTCTCAATGTTATATAATGTGCAATGAAACCGTTTAAATGTAACTCCACCCATATACTCTCACTAACTCGCAAACTCAAGAATAACTAACCCTAAACCCTAAACCCTAAACCCTAAACCCTAAACCCTAAGTCTCATATGGGTTGGCCTCGTACAAGAGCTTGTGACAGGAAAATGACGTAAACTACAATCGCTACAGAACATTTAATTCGGTTGTTACTGAGTGAAGCAGAGTCAAATGCATACCCAAGTTACTACAGATAATTGATGAGTAGGCGACAATTTCTCCACTGGCTTCCTCCCCGTCAACAGCTCTAGAAGAACGACTCCAAAGGCATAAACATCACTTTTATCAGTTAGCTTACCTGTAAAGATCAACAGCCTTGCGATGAATAAGACGTGAAATTTGTAACATTTGCAGCAAACCATTGGAGTTCATCAGAAGCATGAAATAATTAGAAAAAGTAACATGCTAGCTCAAAACAATATGAACCATGTGAACTACTGAAGCTTACCATCAAGTAAGTACTCTGGTGCTAAATAACCCAAACTTTCAGTAATCTTCAAATCATTTTTGTTTTGCATCGCTGCAGTGACAGCTAAGCTAAAGCCTGAAAGCTGAAACACAATTATAACGTTCAAGCGGGTTAGACCAGAAACAAACCGCGCCAAGAATTTTACATCTAAACAAAAACTCAGTCAGGATTCTCAGGAAGTGCCTGCTTTAAACAAAACAATAGATAAAGATATCAACGAGAGATGTGGATGTACCTTCGCACTGAAGGTGGAGTCTAGTAATATGTTGGATGATTTTATATTCCTATGAATGACAGCGGGATCACAGCGTTCATGCAAATACTCCAGTCCTCTGCAACGTATCATCGTTATCATGATCAAAAAAAAGACCTCAAATTACGGAATACTCAAATGATTTTTGAATATGGAATAGGTATGATGATCTGGTGGAATGGTGCGCACCTAGCGATATCAAGGGCAATTTTCATCCTCAATGACCAGTTTAACGTAGAGCCTCGAGTAGCACCTACAGAAGGAGAAGTAAGAAAAAGACTTGATTATCATCTTACATTATAATTTGCATAGACATATCAACACATAAAACATGTCATTTTACCATGCAAGTGACTCTCCAGTGAACCGTTCTGCAACATTTCATAAACCAGAAATTTGGTATCCTCATGTACAGAGCTTCCTATAAGGGAAACAATGTTCTGATGCTGAACTTTGCTCAACCAACCAATCTCATTCTACATTTTCAAACCAAATCATCAGCGGAAAGAGCATAAGTAACAACCCTCGCAAGTTGCAATCTAAACCTTCAAACCAAGTTTACGATCAATTACCTGAAATTCTTTGTCTGCACCTACATTGACAATCTTGACCGCGGCAAGAACATTCTCACCCAAACAGGCTTTGTAGACACACCCTAGACCTCCCTCCCCTATCTTACTGCTTTCCTCAAAGTTGTTTGTTGCTTCTACAAGCATATTGTACTCCAAAACAGGAACATTACCCTTCTTACCTCCCATCCTCAATGAATTCAACTTACTCAATACCGGAACTAGGGACCGTCTTTTTGAAACATCTTCATTGCCAAAATAAATACAAGTTACATTAAACACAACAACAACAACTAATGTGCCCCTAAAATCCAAACATTAAACACACCCAATGTAGCAAAATTACATTTACACAAAACAAACACAAATTCCACAATAAGACGGCCTCACACCATGATAACATCTGTTTTTATAATAAGTTTCCCATTTAATATAAATAAATGAACCCGTTGTACGCGTGAGACGGTCTTACACAAGAGTTACTGCAAAACAAATGGAGTGAATTAAATCATACCCACTTGCAGTTCCATATCTTTAGTGGATTTCTTCAGTCTTTTCATTCTTAAAACCCACAAACAGCATAATAACAGCAACACTACAGTGAGTACACCAGAAGCAGCAATTAATGATATAATAATAATCTTCTTTGAATTTCCATGATTTTCTTCTATTAGCTCATCATCACCCATTCCTGTTATTTCAACAACACTAATATATCACATCAATTACAATAATTTTGCCCAGAACAACATATCTGATACACAATTATGTTCACATTACCAAAAATGGACAAACATCAGTAAAACTCACGGCATTAAGACTCTGTCACGTCAGCTTTTCACTAACTTTTATTGTTAATCTATTGTTCAACTTGAGACCCACCTCAATTCACCTCAAACTTTATACATTATCCGTCAGACCTAATTTTACTGTACCCATTATATCAACAAAACAGCACTACAGTCCCAATTATTGTTTACGTTTTATATTCTTCATGGGCGTTATTTTAATCAAACGTAAAGAAATGATTATTGACGAAAACAAACATTATATGAAGTACCCACATGGAAATTCCCTATAAAAACATGATTAACAACTACAGAAACTAATAATCATAAAAAAAAAAGGAAGTACCTTTAGGAGATTGAATGTTAGCATAAACTTGGGAAATGGGCACATTATATTGAGTGTTTACAACAGAAAACAAAGTGAAAAATACCCAAAACAGCAACATTATTAATAAATATAGTGAGTCATATAATGAGGTGAAAAAAGAGAGGAATTTAATAGGGATTTGAGAATAGAAAAGAGGAAATAGTATAAAATTGTATTGGGAATTTGAAAATGGTAGTAATATAGGGTAGCAGTAGTACTTTAGTTGCTGCAGGCTGCAGGTTTGATGCGCATTTGTTTTGTCTGACTGACATAAATGAAAAATGTGAGACAATATATATTCATACAGTCATAGACTAATGCTGGTTAAAGACGTTAAAATAGGAAAAGGGGTAAAAGGAAGGCGACATGGGGAAAATGGTAAAAGTACAGTCAAGTAATAAGACGTGAGTGGGGTAACTACTACTCAGAGTAGTTGGACGTAGTAGTTACAAAAGATGTGGGTAATCAAAGATTTTGTGTGTTTTTTTAACACCGTTTTGTAGGCTATAAATGCCTTAAACGAGGAAAAATCAAATTTAATGATTTTTTAAGCAAATATCAAATAATTAGTGAAACTAGTTTTAGCCCCGTCCAAAAATGCACGAGGTCGTTTTAATAATATTGTTATTTTAAATATTTTTATTAATAATCCGAATATATTTTTGATGATGAAATTTTAGGCTATATGCTATAATTGATTAAGATTTTTGTAATATCATTGACATTTTAAGTATTTTTTTTGACGTTATTGTTATTTTAATTTATTCTTATTGCTATTTTAATTTAGTACTGTCATGAAAGTTGTACTTGAAATTTCGATCGTTTTTTTATCATTTTCTGTATTTTGTTACATTTTTCTATCAATTACTGTAATTTTGGTTAGTAATTATTATAATTATTTATTATTTATTGTAATATTGATTTTTAGTCATAACTCATTATTTAATAATTATGTATAAATCGACATCGACAATATATTTTAATATATAATATATAATATATAAGTTAGACGTTATAAATATAATCGTTTACGTATAAGATTATTGTTTACGAAATAAATTAGAATTAGTACGTAATAATAACACAGCTAATGAAACGCAAACATTTATTCGATAATTAATTCAGTAAACAACAATATGGGTTCCACCAATTGAATTAAAAAAAAAAAGATAAAATGATGGATTAATGAGGTGGTTTTACCAGAATTTATTAAATGTTTCTGTATTAATATAGATAAGATAATGTGTTTTAAAAAATTACTCTAATAATCAATTAAGTAGGTGATATCTAGGGCTGTTAATGAGACGAGACAATTCGCGAGCAACTCGAGATCTGCTCGGTCATAGCTCGGCTCGTGTGAGCTCGACTCGAGCTCGGGCTCAGCTCAGCTCGAGAGCTTAACGAGTCAAGTCGAGCAAAGGCTGGCTCGGCTCGAAAAGTTCGCGAGCGTCTCGAACATTTGAGTTTACATAAGATATTAATCATATTTTATAAAAATATGCTCATATTTTATAAAAATATTTTATCATTATATATCTTTGTAGCATATATATCAAATATCTTGTTAATTTGCTAAATATTTTTACCTAAAATCTTTGAACCGATTATTGAAAATATCGGAAGAAATAAATAAAAAAATAAACAATTTTATATAGGCTCGATTTGGTTCGAGTTTGGCTGGCAAGCTTTTTAACGAGCGCATTTTTTTCAAACTCGAGCTCGAGTTTTTGTAATCGAGCACAAGCCGAGCAAGGCCGAACTCGGGTTCGGCTCGGCTCGTTAACACCCCTAGTGATATCTACTCGAGCCAAGTATAAGTAGACCAAAAGTTACCGATCCAATAAGGCTGATACCCGAATCGACCGACCCAATATGAACCTTGATCGACCCAATAATAACTCGGTCCGAAAAGACCTGATCCAAGACGAATTAAAAGTGATTGAAAATGACCCGAAAGGGCCAAAACAACAAATACTATCTCATAGAGTTCCGTTTGTTACAATTATTATCACTAATAAAAAGTTAAATTTGCAAAATAATATTTTCTCAATCAATTTAGTACAAACTAAATCATTAACCTGAAAGCAATCCGACTCAAAATGACCCATACCCGAAGTGGCCCAACCCAAAATAACCTGACAACGAATTACCCGAAATGTTTGAAGACCCAAAATAACTACCTAGCCCGATTGACCATTTACCACTCTAAGCATAAGTCTGATCGAATGAAAATATATATTTGTCATAACGTATGCATATGCTCAAAGCCTCAAACTATAGATGCGTAGATATTGTATAAAAACAATTCATAATCATTGTAAAGATAAATGAATATTATTGAAATAAATTTAAAAGTTAAGAGTTTATACAGAGTATTTGACCGTATACATTTAGCCATTTAGGCTTATTTAGGGTAAGACTGATTTTATTGTAAAACAGAATTACTTTTCAGATAAGAAACTTCACTTTTTTTACCTACAATTTTTCATTAATTTTTTATATGATGTCCAAATTCTACATTCTCCACAAAAGCCTATATAATAGTAGCAAAAACTTATAGTGGAAAGGGTAGCACGGAGTTTACTATCCACCCTCACTATCTGATTGTCGTATATATTCATGACATATTTGACATGCACAACTTCAATATATAATCAATTCAGATTTAAATCGATTGAATTGTTGTATTTTTCACATATAATTAATTGTCATAATTCATTATTTGGGTGATGAAATGAGGAAAGGGCAATCCCGACCGGAGCAAGTAGTGGGTCGTTGATGAATGGAGGTGAGGAAAGGGAGAAAAAAAATTTATTTGGGTGATAAAATCAGAAACGGAATTATTTTTTTCACATACGGACTTTACTCTTTTACTTACACTTTTTCATAAATTTTCCATCTCCTACCCTTTTTCTAAATCTGAACTCTTTTTTCCTAAACTAAGACTCTACTTCCTAAACCTAAACAAAAACAATTCATATATATAGTTTTTTCCTTTCCAATTTAACCAATTACTCTCAAAATTTAAATTTTCTTTGTATCCAAATTTAATTCCAATTTCATGTTGCAATTCATGTCTGCAATTTCATGTATGCAAATTTAATTTCAATTTCATGTCGCCAACTCCACTGCAAGATATTGATAACTTCAGAAAATTGATAACTCCACTGCCATTACCCCAAAATCCCTGCAATATCCCTGCAATTTCATGTTGCAGTAGGAGGGGCGCGACAGACGGAGGGGCGACGCAGTGGGAGGGAGCGGCAGACGGAGGGGCAGACGGAGTGTGCGGCAGCGGTAGACGGAGGGGCAGACGAAGTGTGCGGCAGTGGGAGGGAGCGGCAGGGGAGGGGCGGTAGAGGGAGCGTGCGGCAGTGGTGAACGGAGTTGACGACGGAGTGGCGTTGACGGAGTAGATGTTAAGGGGATGAATGTAGAAAGAAAAATAAAATTAATTGAGGAATGATAAAAAATGACAAGATAGTGTAGTAAAATTTGTATGTAAAAAAGTAAAATCTGTATGTGAAAAAGTACGTCCCATAAAAAAAACGATAAGGATAAAATTGTAAATAACGTATTTTAAAGAATAAAATTTGTAGGAGAAAAAACACAATATGTATTTAATGGGTTTACATTTATGGGCCAAGTCCATAGAAATAGATATTTGATTTTCCAACCTTAAGGCTATAATTTGAATTATGGTAAGAATATACCTGTTAAAATTTGACCCGATTTGACTTTAGTTCAATTTTTGAGGGTTAAGGACTAGGGATGGCAATGGGTGGGATATGGATGGGGTGGAGCCATATCCATATCCATATCCATTTAATTTATGGTCATCCATATTCCACCCTTATCCGTTTAATTTTTTTCCATCCATCCATATCCATATCCACCGGGTGAAACGGGTGAAGCGGGCACCCGTTGGATATTTTTACGCTCGTAAATTTTAACTACGATATATAAAAAACCACCTGAGACGAAAAAATTAAAAGAGTACATTACCAAATAAATCCGTATTGCATGAAATATGAACCATGTTTATACGCCAATAAACAAAAAATGCAATAAAATATTAGTTTGCTAGTTTCGATTACGAGTAAACAACTTAATGTTCGTTTAGGTTCGTTTTGGGCTCATGAAACATTTAGCTCCCCATGAAATATACGTCATGTCCAGTGTATTCCTGGACAAAAGAGCATTTTTAGTAGTTTCTAAGTTTACTTTTAAAAAATCTGTACAAATTAAAAAAAAATTTAATCAAAGTTTTTATTATTTATTTAAAATTAATTTTACACACTAATTTAGGATATCCACCGGGTGATAAGCGGGTGATAGCCCTTGATCCATATCACATCCTAAATTCACCCATATCCATATCCCACCCTAAATTTAAAAAAAAATTGTAATCCATATCCCACCCATTTAATTTCGGGTGGATGGATATCCACAGGGTTAGGATGAGACTGCCATCCCTATTAAGGACCCCATAAATCTTGATTCGCAACCTGTTAATTTAAGGTCAACAGCTGGCTCGATCTGTTAGACCCGATGGGTCAAAGAAATCAAAAATACTATTTAGATTTTTATATTTTATATTTTAGTTGAAATAATAAATAGAAAAACAATTGCTTTAGAATAAAAAAATGATATCAAAATCAATTTTATTTATTTAATAATAAAATATATTTTTTTGTCTAAATTATTAATATTAAATATGATTTAATTTTAAAAAGTACGGTTTTCGGTTAAAAAATAGTGAAATAAAAGACGTTATGAACTTTCTTTAACACATATTTGACCCGAATATGATTCGTATTCAACAGGAATCACATTTAGACATGACCTGTCGGACCTATTTGACAGGTCTAGTACTGGAGTATATCCAGTTATCCAAAAATTCGTTTTATTCTACTCTGTAATGGGCTTTGACGTCTATCATTCTGTATTGGGCTTTAACGTCTATCATTCTACAAAGAAGTTGGGGTGTTTAAGTACCAACAATTCAACCAACATTGCGTGCATGATCTTTGTTTTTCCAAGATCTCGAGGCAACAAACGAGTATTCGTTTAAGATAACATTATCCGTTTTAAGGTTAAAACAGAACAAATATCGTACTAGTTTTTGTACATACTTATGGATTACCTATGTAGCTAGAAACTAGCGTGGTAGAAGGTGGTTACTCATCCGTTTTGCCTTGTTTATGATATGGGTTGTTTACGTTGTAACAGACGCTCTTTTGCTACTTATTTTCGTCATCCCCGAGTAGGCGAGTAACAAGTTGCTTGATTGCTATTGTCTTGAATTCGAAAAAAGATTAACATTTACTCAAAATAAAACATATTTTCCGTCAAAATGTTTGAGCCTAACTTCTTGAAAAACCTTCCATCTTTTATTGCTGTTTTCGAGTGACTCTGTAGAACTTTGTAAGAATAAGAGAGAAAATAGACAATTTCCTTGTTCTCTTGAAACTCAGAACAATCGCTTATAGAGTTATGGGATCTTCGAATGAGTTGACCCGCTTTTCATTTTAGAAAATCAAAGTTGTCTATTATATCAAACAATTCCATCGAATTAAGTTGATTATATGATTATGTGTGATAGCGGTAGATACTAAAATTTTATATTTTAGCATCTATTTAATATGGATTATATGTTATTTTTAGTATTAGGAGATAGTGATAAAAAAAAATATGATACCTTAACATATTATAAAATATTTATTTTGCGCAATGGAATAAGTCAAATGACCCCGTTTTCCTACTAACAAATTGTAGGTAAGATGGAATAAATCACAAAACGACCATGTCATCTCCTTACAACACTAAGTCGATTCCACGATTAGACCGGAACGCAAATGAAAAGTAACTTGAAGTTGGTCAAAAAAAACTCATTTTACACGGGTAAAGTAAGCCATTGAATAATTTAAGGATCAATCAACTATGCGGAACTCAACTCGCTGAAATATATGATCTTATTATCGGGCACCGTACAAGGAAAAGAGGGAAAAGAAAAGAAACAGCAGAAAACAGACAGCATACCTTAAACAAGTTCAGTTACATGTAGAGTTTATACCTGCATTCAGCTGAAATTCTATTAGCATCTACATCAGACGATCAAAGTATGAAACCATAAATGCTACTCATACTTTCTGAACACGGGAAGAAGTGAAGAACTAGGCATCCGAATCTGTTTCTGAATTCTGTAGGTTGTGTATGGTTTGATATACCAACTCATCTTTATGTACATGTAGTGAGTTTTTCTACACCTATAACGGACGATAGTCGAAAGGCTGGCAGGTCATACAGTACAGGAAAAGAAAATGGAGTGGAAATGAAGAGAAGATTAGTGTTAGGTGAGTGTTAGATTTGAGTGCAGGAAATTAGGAATCATCAAACTGAACACAAAGAACACCTTAAATAGTCGGCCCCCCAACCGAACACTTCCATCTGTTCAGGAATCAGGAGCAAGTTTAACCAACCAATCAGCTGCTAAACAGTTACAGTCACACACTGTTTTCTGCACAGTTGCTCCTGTCTGTGACAACCATTCAGTGATTATTAAGAAGATCAGTTACATCTTATTACATATCAATCTTAATGGTTCTTCCCATGAATTAATTGGATCGAGAGGGCCGGAACAGAGTTACAGACTTACAATACTCAAATGTCAAAAGCTTTATTAAAACATCAGCAGCTCCTGAAATATTTATTCCTAAAGCATCCGTCGTCCGGTCAGGCAACCAAAGATATATACAGATACTCTTGCCAGAAGTGACGCTTAAATTGGCTTCCGCACGTTCTCATGTCCCAAGACTCCCAACACTATAAATCAAGCAACTCTAAGGTTTTATACAGGGCGGCACACTAACCCTTTTAATGTTTAATTCTCTACAGATAATCATCTCACCTACAAGAGGGCAACTCCGCCTGATGTCCACTAGTTAGGTAAAATCGAGGAGTGCCACTATCATCACGTAAAACATCGGTTTTAGGATCAGTCGTCACATTAGAAATGTTGTTCACAGAACCTCAAAATAAGGTATCATTAACCTTCAGGCCCTCTACAAAGCGGTTCGCAGTCCATATTTAATTCTATGGCCGTAAGAGCTGTATCAGGGCTATGCCGTTACCTGGCATAGATACAGTTACCAGTCGTCATTTCTACCTAGGAAAAACAGTAGTTATATCATATATGTAGTGAACTGTTCTTTGAGATGGCATCAACATCAACGGGTGCTCATTGTTCAGTCTTGACCACGACTATATACAACCAACAATCAGGACGGACGAGTCTTCTCCTGGGGTACCAAGTTACTAGTACATGGGTAGACCGCTCCCAACATTTGCTTCTTTTCAAGAGGCAAAAATCGAACAAATGTATACTTGTCTAACACTATAAGATATTACTAATTTAACTATCACGGAAAACACAAATGTTAGAACAAGACCGTGTCTTACGAGACGGCTCTTTGATTAGTTAAGCACTCATTTATTACGATCCATAAATGACGAATTTCATCCAAGAATTTGAAAACATCAAATTAGCACCAACTTCACATAAGTCAAAGCCAGAAAACAAAGCCGAAAAGAACTAAAAAAAGGGGCTGAAATAAATGTCAAAGCACAAAGATCAAGGGTACCATTGAATAGGTAGCTGCAGCCTGCAGGCCATGCAATCAAACATCCTTGAAAGTCTCCCCAACTAAATTTTTCAGAAGAGATTAAGGCAAAATGAGGAGCTCATCATAGACTGCTGTGCAGCACCATCTACTTAATGTGCAGCTGATCAGTAGGCTTGTCCACACCATCTGTTGCTTGCTACTTGGAACTATCATTTATATTGAAACTATCCTCAAACAGCTGTCTCATGCAACAAAATTGAGCTCTATTTTTACCCGAATCTTCCTGAAATCAAAGGGTTATACAGTAAAACCTTAGAAATACAGATTTCATACACACAGCAAAATACGTCCTCTTCCTCGAGTTACGTGTCAAGCGAGCGCATATGGTTCACGTTCCTGACAGCGTAACCATGGATTCAGACTTTTTTCCTACAGATGATAGACTGGATCATGTAACAAATATTATACAGTAATGCAGAGAAATACTAAGATTACTACTAACATTCCTAATTTTGTCTTTCCTCAGACATTCTATAACGCTATAAACCAGGATGTAATACGACAGGAATTTAAGGACAGATAAGTTAAAAGCCATGTTACAGATATACAGCACGAATATAGAACTAGTCGGATAATGGCGGCTTATATTCATAAGATGAAAACGACGACAACAACGTAGTCCAAAAAGTCGGCTAAGTATAATTCCTAAAACAGAAAATTAACCCCTTTCAAACAGCACATCAAGTAATATAGTTTATTTTTAATTTATGCATTCTTCTGAACCTATATAGGTTGCATAATGGACATTTGTCATCAATGACAGATTTTTAATAATAATTGGAAGCTTGAACATCCAATAAATAGACATGCATAACTAAGAACACAAATCAAAAATTGTGCAAGCAACAAAAAACAACCATTGATTTCTCATGAGAGATGAAATCAAGCATATTGTTAGCTATTCTAGTTACATTGCTTTTGATTACCCAAGCAATAACAGAAGATAACAGTTACGAAACGCAAAGATCATCCAACCAAGACAGAGAAAACGATAATGGCGATGATAAAAGGTCACGAAACCTGCATAGAAGGGGAAGAAGAAGCAGAAGAGGAAAAAGCAGAAGAGGAAAAAGCAGAGGAAGGTCAAGAAGAGGTCCAAATAACTGTGACCCATTGTATAGTTTCTTGTTTGGGCTTTGTGGACAGTGGCCTTTTCTGACTGCTCCTTCTCCTGACAACCCCTTTCTCCCGACACGACCACCTTCACCACCGCCTCTATCACCTGAATTACCACCCCCTTTGCCGCCTACTATCTTGCCTCCTCCTGAACAGCCTCCACCAACCCCAGCTTCATTTTTATCCCCACCACCACCTACGGTAATACCTCCATCGCTGCCACCACCGTCACTTCCACCGCCGTTACTGCCACCACCACAGGTAATACCGCCACCAACACTACCACCACCACAAATAATGCCTCCTCCATCGTTACCACCACCACAGATAATACCGCCTCCACCACTTGTTCCTTCACCGCCACCTCTGGTGCTGCCACCGCCGTCCCCGACGGTCCCTTCACCGCCGTTTGAATGGCCACCGATGATATTGCCACCAATTTTCTGGCCATGGCAATCTCCACCAGTCGTTCCACTTCCACCATCTGCACCTCCAGCAGTCACATTTTTACCACCACCTGTGTCGCCACCGCTGACTTTGTTACCACCCCCATCCTCCATAGTCTCATCTCCACCACCAGTCATAGAGCTTCCACCGTCAACACCAATCATCACTTCACCACCATCACCAGGGATCTCATCTTCACCAGTGATTTTTCAGCCACCACCCCCAGCTCTTGGAATTCCACAACTGACAGTACCTCCACCACCCGTTCTTGGATTACCATTACCAACACCATCCACAGTTTTGCCACCACCGCCATTATCAATAGTTCCATCTCCACCACCACCCATTGGAATTCCATTGCCAACACCAATCATAGGTTTCTCACCACCGCTACTTTCTATCCCATCTTCACCACCACCACCACCAGTCTTTGGATTACCAATACCAACACCATCCACGGTTTTGCCACCACCGCCATTATCGATAATTCCATCTCCACCACCTCCCATCGGAATTCCATTTCCAACACCAACCACAGGTTTCTCACCGCCGCCATTGTCTGCTACTTTATCCCCACCACCACCACCAGTCTTTGGATTACCAATACCAGTACCATCCACAGTTTTGCCACCACCGCCATTATCGATAGTTCCATCTCCACCACCACCTCCACCACCAAGCCTTGGATTACCACTGCCGACGCCAACAGTTACACCACCACCCCCGTCATTGCCTACAACACCATCTTCACCAATAGGAATCTTGCCATCACCAGCCCCACCACTCATCCCTGGAATTCCACCAACTACTTCATCGCCACCACCTGTGTTTGGATTGCCACCTTCATCACCTCCACCTACGCCATTTGTAACTCCACCACCACCACCACCACCTTCTCCTCCAATATTTCAATTGCCACCCTTGTTTCCGCCAGCAACTTCATCACCACTGCCAGCATCATCTCCACCACCATTCCTTGGAATTCCGCCATCAACACCAGTAATAACTCCACCACCACCACCTTCACCTCCATTGTTTCAGTTGCCACCCTTATTTCCACCAATAACTTTCCCACCACAACTGCCACCCTTAGTGGTTCCACCTGTGTTCCAACTACCACCAGTGACTCTGCCACCCTGGACTCCTCTTGTTCAAGTTTCGCCTCCACCAGAGTCCGGAGATAGTGAACAGCCACCAGAAACATGGCTGCCATGGTCACCATTACCATGGGAAGCACCAAGTGGCGGTAACAGCGGAGATGTTTTCAGTACACCACCAGCTGGAGGTATTGATCAGCCACCAACAACATGGCCGTGGGAGGCACCTCCTGTAGGCAATGATGATTATCCGCCGTTTTGGGGAAGTCCTCCAATATCAGATAACACAAAATCTTAAAGATATGAAACGAGTCTCAAATTTTAGTATTTTTGTAGATAATATCAGTCTAAGCCTTTTAGTTTGATGGTGTTTCTTCCAAAATAAAAATGTATGTAGACAGCCATCGTCACATGTTTCCGTTTTATCACTGCTGGGTAGCAATTGTTTCTCAAAGAAAATTTCAGGCTTTTCAATCAAATTAGAATTGTAACACAACGTTACATGCTAACAGTGCCAAGGAAATCTTCTAGATATACTTGTATTAGCCTTAACTTCATCTTCTTAGACACATATAAAGCCAATGACAACTTGAGAAGCATAATCTATGTGGAGACATGGGGTAGATTAGGGATCCAATGGTAAACCCCAAAATTTGGATAAGACTATCTTACGACTCTAAAAGGTAACCTAAGTGCGCTCTAAAAATCTTCGGAGTGGTTGATAGAGAGACTATGTTTTACACGACATCATATGACTTCAACCTAAAACACTGCAACCTCCCAGTAAAACTAACATGGACTTCGTAGCTTATTTACACATATAACTATATAAGTACACAGTATACTCATCCTAATCATCCATAACAAAAGTTCTTTAAAATCCAGGAAGATCATTTTGGTACAAATTCCTAGAAATTTAGCCTTCTCATCCGATAATTTTTTTCCCCTCAAAAAATCTCTCTTGTGAGTTGCAACCACAACAAATAGGTCATTCACCCAACTTCAATGTTTCTAGTCTTTTCTCCAGGGTTTTGTCATGCAGCCGATTTATGAAGACCATTTCCTTTGAGTCGAAAGTGCTTGTACAAGGTAGACAAGCAACACTTATAGAAATATAAATCAACTTAAAAAAAATGTATAGCTGCAAGATGCACTTCAAATCAGAAATAACACGAATTAACAGATATGGTAGCACAGACTAAAAAGCCGTATCAGACAATCAACAAGTGTCAGAAACAACACTCGTGTCGGAGAGTCGAGGTAACACCCTTACTACAGCTTATAGCATTGAATAACTTTCATCTCACTGGTCACCTCCATGATAGCTCAACGTCGTAGCATAAACTGAACATTTTAAACGTCAGACTGCCCTTCTCTATCCATAAAATATACTCCCAAGATATCAAATAAATGACATCAATGGGGTGTTGCCATGTAAAAAAAGACACCAAAGGGAATGACACGATGACACCAATATTTAAAATGAGACCAAGATGCTTTAGCTCTTACATACAATCTAGACAAGTAAATTCAAATTCCACTGAGAGTGAAGCACTTGACTTTAATAATAGTGAAAGAAACATGCCTGTGAAAAATGTATTTGGAAATTCTCAGTGTAGAACCGGTGGAACATAACAGGATCCTCGTTAACAGCACCATTCTGGAGCTAATGACGGAAAACCATGGTTCGAAAACAGTTCTGTTCCGTTATTAGTTGAAGTATACTTGTTGGGAGAAGTTATTGTCCTAAGAGAAGATCTAGAAGACACAATGCAAGCCAGCGTTTCAAGGTTCACATTGGAACATCTCGACAGATTAAGTTCCCGTAAGTTTGGACAATTTTCTACAAGCTCTTTCACGCTCTTTGACGTTAGAGCCCTACAACCTGACAAGTTAACATTTACCAGCTTTGGACATGCTTTAGCAATTACTGAAATGGATTCGTCACCAAATTTCCCCTCTTCAAGTTGTAGCACCTCCAACGCAAATCTTGTATTTTCAATACCCCTTCCAAATAACAATGATTGCTTCCACAATGCTATTTTCAAATGCTTTAGTTCATGAGAACAGTTCAATAGTTTCCTTATCCCTTCGCTAGTGAGATTACGACAATCACTTACATTAAGATCTACCAAATTCGGGCACATGAGCCCAATTTTTTCAAGCATATCATCCGTCAAACGTGCATTTGAATCAAGTTTTAAGCACTTAATATTGTTCCCCTTGACAAATCCTTCGCCTAGTTCTCCCTCTCCAAGTAGTGTGCACTGGAATTTTATCTCCTCAAGTGCAGGACAATTCTTCACAAGCATTTGAAATGTAGAATTAGTTAATTCATAACAATAGCTTACACTAATCGCAACCAAATTGCCCAAGTAACAAACCAATCCTTTCATTGCCTCATCTGTCAAAAACACTTCTCCTTGAAGATTCAACCTCTCTAACTTCGAATAAGCACACAAAAACGTCGATAGCCCATCCAACGAAACCTTGTAACAGTAAGAAGCAGTAAACTTGGTCAAGGGTAAGTTAGCTTTTGCAATGGAGCACAGCAATGCATTCTCTACATTCATAGTATAGAATTCAAGATTTGACAAATTCCTACAAAACCCAATAGAACTCTCAATACTGAACATAGAATTCGACATCTCCACCCTCGATTGAAGCACTGTATTCATAGAAATCCTCTTCAACTTCGCACAATGGCGCATTACATACCCAATTCCATATTGGGTGACAACACTACAACCATAAACCTCAATATCCCGAAGATCCGAACAACAATCAGACAACGCAATCAATGACTTATCAGTGATCAACACGTTACCAGACAAATTAACCCTCCTCAAAAAAGTCAACTTTTTAGCAATACCCAAAATACCCCTATCAGTCAAATCATTACGACTAACATTAATCTCCTCAATTAATGGAAAACCATCACAAACTTGAACAAGTATCTCATCCCACAAACCCTTAATATTACACAGAGTAAGCAATTTAACACTATTTGGGTTTGAAATTAGTTGCTGGAGACCCTTAATAGGGACTGCGTCAAGGTCGCTGAGGTTGAGACAATGGAGGTGGGTGGCGGCAGAGGAGGAGGTGATAAAAGAGAGGGCGGTGTCGACAGTGGCAGCAGAGGAGGCGGTGATGGATAGGGAGTGCAAGGAGGCGGAGAAGCGGCGAAGGAGGGAGGGGAGGAGGGGGAGAAGGGATGGCAATAAGAAGAGGGAGAAAGGGAGGGAGTTGGTAAGGGCAAGAAGGTGTTTACAAGTTAAGGAGAGGGTGTGGATGTGGGTGTGGTGCTGGTGGTGATGGTGGTGTGTGTGCAGTTTGGACAGGATTAGTTTCCAGCAGTCTATTGGGAGGTCTAGTATGGTGGTGGTTGATGTGGTGGTGGGTGATAAGGTGGTGGTGATGGTGGGTGGTTCCATGGGGGAGTAAAGGGAGGAATGAGGGAATGTCAAGATTGATATGCAGCTTGCGTTCTTAATTTGGCCAAGATTTAGATCAAGTCTTAAAACATTACCGTTCACACAAATTGAAAAGGCCAACCAAAAGTAAGACAGTTGCAGAATAAAATAGTGGTATGTCATTTTAACCTACAATGTGCAACCACCATCCATGAGACCATTTATTTATTAATATTATGTTATCTTAAAAATCATTCACCCTAAGCAACATCTCTCTTAAGTATAACCAAATCCATAACATGCAGCCACCTTGATGATCCACAACCACACCACTGCCCATTCTGACTCCTACGCCCTGAGTCCCGCTGCCACCACCACTACTGCCACCATCACATATAAACCGCCACCATTGCCACCAACACAAATAATACCGCCTCCACAGCTTGTTCCATCACCGCCGCCTCTGGTGCCGTCTCCACCACCAGTGCTGGAACTTACTCCACTGCCCCATATGATCTTTTCACCACTGTTTGAATGGTTACCAATGATATTGCTACCAATGTTGGGGTCATGGCAATCACCGCCGGTCCTTCAAATTCCAACATCTGCACCTCCAGCAATGACATATAAAGCCAATAACAGCCTTGAGAAGTATAATCAAGCAAATTACGTGGAGACATAAGGTCTAGTAAGGGATCCAATGGCAAGCCCCAAAACTTAGAGAAGACTTCCTATGATTCTCAAAGGCTACCCAAGTGAGGCAGTCAGTGAGCTCTAAGAAGTTTTTGGTGTAGTTGATTAAGAGAGTATGTTTTAGTAAAAAAACTTCCAAGTTCAGTCTGAAATATCCAAGTCTTGATATTATGCTAAATACAGGAAATGGAACCTTATAAACAAGTATAAGTACACTTTTTAGTTTTTACTCATTCTAATCATACATGACAAAAGCTGCTTAAACCAGGAGGAAGATTATTATGGTTTGGATTGCATACAAATTTAAACGTCTCATCTGATATTTACTTCCTCCAAAAATCTATCTTGTGATTTTCAAACACACCAAGATAATATACAGACTATACACTCAACTTCAATGTGTCAAGACTTTTCTACTGGGTTTAGTTATGGAACTGCCAACTTATGAAGACCATACTTATTGAATTTGAAAGGGCTTGTACAAGGTATATACACAACAATTATAGAGATATAAATCAACTTAAAAATAGGCGTAAGAAAAAGCTGCAGACTGCACTTCAAATCAAATAAATAGCAAGGATAAACAAAAAAAGACAGCACAAAAACCAAAGCCCTCTAACATTACTTGTTATCACTTTGACATTCACAGAAACTAAAACGCTAGCAAAAACAAGAACAGCAAAATACACATTAAAAATGGACTAGTAAAAATAATAGAAGTGGCAAGGATAGAGTCATAAACCTCCACGAGTTTGAAGTGAAAAAGCGGATGCAGGTTCTGACTTCTAACTGTGATTATATTTATCCATTTACTAGCCATGGACAATGGCCAGTAATAATTCATTTCAGCACAGACCAGGGCCTCCACCACCTCTTCTATCATCACTGTTTCCACTTATTACCCCCTTCTCGATCTATAGTAAGTCTGCTTTTGTGACCATCTCCACCAATGGGGAATCATCACCTCCGTGGCCCCGCCACCAGTTCCAAAAATATTACGTTAAAAAAAATTATGTTGGAAGAATTATAATTTGCCTTGTGAGAGTAAAATGGAGGGATTAATTTTCCTGCGAGTCTTTTTTAGCGACAACACCATGGTTCTTACTTACTTTTCCCTCAAAATCCTTTCATCCAAATAAAGGGATTGTGTCTCCCTCGCCTCCATTGGTGTCACCACAACCACCAATCCCTCGCCTCCATTGGTGTCACCACAACCACCAATCCCAAAAGTTGAACACTTTCACAACTACTGCAAATGGGTGAGACAAAACCATAACACTAAGGATAAAAATCATAATAGCTGACAGCATTGAGCAATTTTGATTCGTTAACATAGCGTAAAGCATTGACCAAGGTTGGTATGGAAACTCCCTACAAATACGGCATCTCCATTGTGAGATTAGGGGTTGCCATAAAGGGTCTTCTAATTGCTTATAGCTTTTATCATCAGAGAATGTGCATATATAACATATAGAGACTTCATCTAACCTTCTGAAGGCCATTCTATTACCAATCGTATAAGAAAACCCACCTTTATACATTAAAGAAGCCTGCAGGTCTATGCATACACATACACCCTTACGTCCCTGAATATAAGGCCTACATTTCATGCCTTCATGGACATTAAGCTCCATTACTACAGCTTCTACCATTGAGCAAATTTCATCTCACCAGTCACCTCTATGATAGCTCAACATTGAAGCTTAAACTGTACACTTTAAAGTTCAGATTTCACTTTAAAGTACATTATTTAAATATAGGTAACATAGGATATCAATTAAAGAACACCAAGGGAGTGTTGCCCATGTACAAAAAAATGAAGAGAAATGACACGCTGACACCAATATGCATAAGGAAAGCAATAGGCTTAAGTTGAAATATACAGAGATATCTTACGTACAGAGATAAGTAAATTCAAATTTCATCGAAAGTGAAGCACTTGACCTTAACAGTACAACAACTTGAAAAGCCAGAACTTGAACTCTTGATGCAAACACGGCAATATACTCAAAACAACTGGCACGCTACATTTTTTTTATTCTCTCTTCAAAAAA
Source organism: Silene conica (assembly GCA_029255685.2). Classification (NCBI taxonomy): domain Eukaryota; kingdom Viridiplantae; phylum Streptophyta; class Magnoliopsida; order Caryophyllales; family Caryophyllaceae; genus Silene; species Silene conica. The sequence continues at coordinate 23,296,670 of CM055313.2, read as the reverse complement.
AAAGTAAAGCATTTCTGAAGTAGCTTAGTAACTAATCACTAGTAGAGCATTTTCCGGTGAAAGAAATGCTGAGGAAACATGTATCAGTGTTGAACCAGTGGAACATACCAGGATGACTAAGCAGATATGGGAGAGATACATATCCAAATGATTAAATAAATCTCCTTGCTCACTAGCAGCACCAATCTGGAGCTACTGACGGAAGAAACCATGGTTCGAGATCAGTTTTGTTCCAGTACCAGTTGAAGTATATTTAATTGGAGAAGTTATTATCCTTAGAGACGGTCTAGCAGACACAATGCCAGCCAGACTTTCAGAGCTCAGATTGGAACATCTCGACAGATTAAGTTCCCGTAGGTTTTCACAGTTTTCTACTAGCTCTTTCACGCTTGTTGACGTTAAAGCCGTACAACCTGCCAAGTTAACATATAGCAGCTTAGGACATGCTTTAGCAATTGCTGAAATGCATTCGTCACCAAATTTTCCTTCCCCGAGCTGTAACAACTCCAAATCATAACTTGTATCTTCAAAACCCGTTCCAAATAAAACTGATTTCTTCCATCCAGTTACTACCAAATGCTCCAGTTTGCGACAGCAGTTCACTAATTTCCTTATCCCTTCACTAGTGAGATTCCGACAATCACTTACATCAAGATGAACTAAATTTGAGCACATGAGCCCAATTTTTAGCATGTCATCTGTCAAACGATTATTTGAATCAAGTTTTAAGCACCGAATATTGTTCCCCTTGGCCAATGGTTCACATAGTTCTCCATCTCCAAGAAGTGTACACTCCATTTTTATCTCTTCAAGAGCCAGACAATTCTTCACAAGCATTTGGAATGTAGAACTAGTCAATTCATAACAATAGCTTAAATCAATCTCAACCAAATCGCCCAAGTAACAAACCAACCCTTTCATTGCCTCATCCGTCAAAATCACATGCCCTTCAAGGCCCAACTTCTGTAACCTCCTATACGCACACAAAAACGTCGAAAGCCCACTCAACGAAACCTTATAACAGTAAGAAGCCGTAAACTTAGTCAAAGGCAAATTAGCTTTGGCAATGGAGCACAACAATGCATCATCTACATTCATAGTATAAAATTCAATATTCGACAAATTCTTACAAAACCCAACAGAGGTATCCATACTAAACAAAGAAGTTGACATCTCTACCCTCGAATGAATCAATGTATTCATAGAAACCCTCCTCAACTTGGCGCTACGACGCATAACATACCCAATTCCATACTGTGTCACAACACTACATCCTAACACCTCAACCTCCTCAAGACCCAAACAACAATCAGACAACGCGATCAACGACTTATCCGTAAGCAGCACATTTCCAGACAAATTAACCCTCTTCAAAAATTTCAAATTTTGAGCAATACCCAAAATACCCTTATCAGATAAATCATTAAAACTACCATCAATCTCCTCAACTAATGGGAAAGCAACACAAATATCAACAACAAGGTCATCGGACAATCCTTTGATATCACAGAGAGTAAGGAGTTTTACCGCATTTGGGTTGGAACCCAGGTGGCGAATAGCGTCAATAGGGAGGGCGTCGAGGTCGGTGAGGTGGAGGCAGCGGAGGTGAGTGGCGGCGGCGGAGGAGACGATGAGGGAGAGAGCGGAGGAGACGGTGGCGGAGTTGGTGTTGGTGGCGGAGAGGGAGTGTAGGGAGGTGGAGAAGCGACGGAGGAGAGCGGGGAGGTGAGGGAGGAGAGGTAGGGAGAGGGTGAGGGTGAAAGGGAGAGTGTTAGTGAGAGTGAGGAGGTATTTGCAGGTTAAGGAGAGGGTGTGGATGTGGTGGTGGTGGTGGTGGTGGTGGTGGTGGAGTTTGGAGATGATTAGTTTCCAGCAGTCTATTGGGAGGTCTAGTATGCTGGTTGATGTGGTGGCGGTTACGGTGGTGGGTGGTGCCATGGTTGGAGGTGAACGGAGGAATGAGGGAATGTCAAGACTGCTCGAGAATTGATATGCTTCATTTGGCCAACATTAAGGCTTAGACATTGGATATGTTTTTCTTTCTTTTTTAAACAACCGCTTACTACCGTTACAATAAGAGGAGGAGATTCGAATTTAGACCTATTATTATTCATAACTAGGTTGTAGCTCGTGAAATTCACGGGTTTGTTTTTTAAATTTTAGATGAATATAGTTAATAATATTGGAGATAAACAAATTAATTATTTACGGTGTCCTGTTTTTAACTTTAGATAAATACCGTAATTAATAATATCAACAAAAGCTGATTAATTATATACGTACAGGTAAATTTCGAATTATTTATGACACATGTCCGTATGACGGTATACATGAGTTATCATATAGTTGTTCATTAAGATGATCGAGACTTACGATAGAATTAGTACACTTATAATTACCCATTGCACCATTTTTAAAATATGTAACCCATATATACAATAAAGTTGTATATTACATATCGTACAATAAAAGCAAAACGTAAATAATCTGATGAGACGTGAGTAGTAAATGTATAATTGGGTTAAAAAACGTATTTTTGATTATATTTACTAAAGATGTTCAAATATTAAATAACCGTTATTGCGTGTGACGTCTTACACGAAAACATTCCAAATTTATTAAATGACCACTCATTTACAATATTAAATAAATAGTCCGTAGTTGTTAAAATGATTCGCATTCACGTAAAAATGTAGTCTAATAAATTATGACGCTCACATTAGTAAATATACCGAGGAAGAGTAATTTATTCCGACCCATATTTAATAAAGATTAAACAAACTAAAAAAAAAATTCTATCTGGAATGCTCTAGACCACGATTGGATTGTTATCAAAATTAGTAGGAATTAGAGAAATATTTATACATTATTATTATTCTTTACAAAATAGTTATTATTCTTTACAAAATAGGAATTAGAGAAAGATCAAATCTGGTGTGACAAATCTTTAGTAGGATATTATTATTATTATTATCATTTAGGTAATTTACGGAGCAGGACCATGATTTATAAATTTATTATTTATTAATTTATTAATTAATTGAATCTCTTATATTCAAATCTTTTAAGTCTCGACAATGTGAGTTTTTATGGAATGCAATCTTGGCAGTCATTTGACGGATCTGGTATTTAAATTACCTAAATTTATTTAAATTACCTCTTCACATGTGAATTATGGGATGGATGGGCTTGTTGACTTTATAAATTTATATTATTAATTAATTGAATCTCTTATATTCAAATCTTTTCGCCTCGAGAATTTGAGTTCTTATGGAATGCAACCTTGGCATTAAATCACGTGTAGAATTATGAAATTTATGGAATCAAATTAATTGTTAATTGAAATACATAATCACGTCAACCAATTTAATGCAAATGGAATCAAATCTTTTTTCTGGAATTATGGAATGCAATCTCTTATATTCAAATTTTATTGGACAATATGTCAGGATGCTTTAAATCGCGCCACGTAAGACAGAGCTTGTTTTACGTCATGTCACGTCAGCAGTTTGGCTTCTGCATTAGATAAGTATATGATTAAAGCTGATCAGATGGTCGAAGTCCGATGGCCCGATCCAGTTTAGCCCGATTTTTTCTCTGATTTGGGCTTGATAGTTTGGCCCAAAAAGCCCGTGGCCTGGCCCAAAAGAAGCCCGATATAAATACAGCGTCGAGTTTGGGCCAACCTAAAGGCCCATTTAGCCCGGCCCGGCCCGACCCGGAATTATTTTTTAAAAAAAAAAAATCAAAAGTTGGAATCGTATATCAAATCATACTAATAATTTAATATCCTTAATGCAGTGATTATTAATTTTGCGGATATTTTTATCGTACAACTCTAATTAGTTAGTGTACTAATATTTTTTTGTCAGCTCATGAGTTATGTAAGATACTATACTACTATGGTATTGTTCTTCTAATCAAAAGAGTAGAAGTCAAATACTTAAGACTTGAAAATTTTATTTCGTTGCTAATAGTTTGTTTAAATATCCATTTTGTTAATTGTTTAGTAGTATATTTTTGGCCCATTTTGGCATGAGGCCCATTATAGCCGTACAATTATGGGTTTAGGCCAAAAAAATGGCCCACCTTTTTCGGCCCGTCCCGGCCCATGTATTTGGACCGTTATTTAGCATGGCCCATCCCAAACCCGACCCAGCCCGGTCCATGGTCAAGTATAGCTAAACAAAATTAAAACGCCAAAGGATGAGATGGGTTCGAATTTCCATGATGAGGCTTGGCCACATATCTTCTAGTGAGGAGTAACCTGTGAATTGAGCTTATATGTTGTTATACGATACGTAGTGATTAGCATGATATTGTTGCGTGGTCCAGGAGGATCAAACCTCCCGTCGTCAAAAAAAATAAAATGCCAAGGAATTTAGGATTGATAAAAGGGTTAATCTATGGGTGTAAATGAGAGCATATTTTATCTGTTTTATTTAAAGAGCTATGGTGTATATGGTGTGTGCATTATTAAACTGACTGTTCAGTATTCAGTAGGATTGCTCTCAGCTAAAACAATTGCATACATTACATTTTTTTCCTAGTGATTTAACCAACTAGTTACATTCATCTTCTACCATTTACTAAGACCAATGTGGCCTTGGCAGAACTGGTTACCTATAGGTATATGAGCCGTATGGTGTGTACCCTGATATAACGACCCTTGCAAAACCTCTGCCCGGAGGAATACTGATCGAAGTCGCGGTAGTAACAGAGAGAGTTTTAGCAGCAAGAAATCTTCAATTACCGTCTTAGATAAAATCGCAAATTTAGACTTCAAGTCCAGTGTGTCGAAGAAAAGCCAACTTTGTAGGCTTTACCCCGGTACAGTAACTGTAGATTCAGCTGAGAACACCAGAACTGAGATAGAAGGCGATAAGAAATGTTACCTGGAAACATTAGAATTTGGATTAAACCAGAAAGGGTTGCAATCAGTCTGTCTGGATACTCAAAATGTGGATATGGCTTATTTTTAGCCAGTCTTCACCATCTGGTTCTCTGCATCTATCTGACAAGCCATTACAGTACCAGACTTGAAGTTCTCGGAGGGAAGGCATGTGGCGAATTGCTTCCGGCAATGATTTAAGCTCTGTGCAGGATTGTAACAGCTCAGAAAAGGGAGGGAGGAAAGCCATTCCGGCAAAGATTCCAACTTGCAATCACAAATTCGGAGAGTTCGAAGGGCACTCAGGTGTCGGATCCCCTCTGGCAGATGTTTCAACTTGGAGGGGGCGCAGAGTGTTAAATGACCAAGGTTTTTAAGGGATATCTTGTAATTCTTAAAGGCTTGACATGTGCGAATTGTCGCACTATGCCATGGGAAAGCACCTCAGGAGCATAGTCTCCCACCATCATCTTTGCTTCTTCCCCCATTATCTTGGTTTGCGTCGGTGGTAACTTCTGCTTTGCCACTAGTAAGGTTAACAATGGCAATTGGCAAAGGTAATCAAAAATCAGCCCTAATATCTAAAATGAGGATATGACTTATTTTAGGCCAATCTTGGCCATTTGGTTCTCTCAATCTATCATTCAAGCTGCCACAACCCCATACCCGAAGTTTACTGAGGGAAGACATGTGGCCAATCGCTTCTGGCAAAGATTTGAGTTCGGTACAGGACTGTAACCACAACAAGTTCAGAGGGAGGTCGGAGACCCATTCTGGCAACGATTCCAATTTGCAATCACAGATTCGGAGAGTTCGAAGGGAAGACAAGTGTCGGACCCCCTCTGGCAGATATTTTAACTTAGAAAGAGACCATAGGGCTAAGTTACCAAGGCTTTTAAGGGATTTGAACTCTTCTCCCTCTCCCAAGTCTAATTCATCAGAATTCTCAATGCTGAGGTATCTAAGGTTGGTGAGATGCTCTAGCCCTCCTCCGTGCAAACTCTCTAACCCATTGCAATTGAAAAAGCTTAGGCTTCTAATTGAAGACGCGTGCTTTTGAAATAGATCTGCAGCTGCTGAAATGATCTCGGGATGAAAATATCGTATGATTAGGGTATTAATACCTACCAGAGACTCGCCAAACATCAAGTCAACAAGACGCACCTTATCTATATGCAGCCTTTCCAAATAAATGGTTGGATCACTTGAAACAAAATCAGTATGGGGTAATAATTCAGGACCACCCAAGTTGGATGACTCAGAATCAACAATGGCGGGATCACACATAAACCTAAATTCTTCGTGTACTTCAACTAACTGCAGAGTTTTAAGACAGGGGCATCGAGGAACCGCTGTCAGGTTTGGGCAACCATCTATTTCCAATTTATGAAGACGAGGAAATGATTGGATAACAGCTAGTTTTCTATTGGCTTCCGTCCTTAAAATCTCATCACTGCACACTCCCCTCAATTTAGGGAGTCTTTCAAGCACAAGCTTCTCCAGGGACAGAAACAATGATCCTCTGTCGGAATCAGAGAGTGCAGCATTATCATCACTCTCTATATATTCCACCATAGGCATAGAAGAGAGTTCAAGAACTTTGAGGTGGAGAAGTTTACCAAGTGAAGGTAGATTATATAACCAATCGAAACCATGTAATGCAACTCTAATAAGGCATGGGAAGAACGTTGCTAATGATTCCACCCAACTCGATATTTTGAGTCCTTTGTACCCCTGAATTTCAATCCCCTTTATATTACAGTGAGGGCGGAGGCTTTCCAACAATATTTCCTGCACAGCTCCTAAGCTGCGTTCATTATCAGGGTCTGCTTCCCAGCGTATTGCGATATCCTGAAGATGCACCTTGTTGCTTATCAAACAAGTTCCTTCATTATCACTTGCCAACTCATAACAAAACCCGCTTTTAAAAACAATTTCAAGCCTGCCATTAAGATGAACAAGGCTTCTTAAATCTTTCAATTGCCCTGTCTTAACTTGCTTGGAAGTCTTGCTGGCCACAACAAACATACTCAAAGTCCTAAGACCGGTCATAGAATCCATCCCGACAGGCATATGAGTCAATTCAAAACAATAATTTAAGAGCAAGTGCCGAAGATTATGAAGGTTTCTCAAGCCCTTTGGCAATTCCCTCACTCCAGAATTCACCAAGTTCAATACTTGCAAATTCTGAAGTTTAGTAATTGATTCAGGGAGAATCTCTAAACTGTCATTCAGAGAAAGATTAAGATACCTTAGATGCGATAAATCACCTACGGTATTTGGTAAGGTTTTTAGCTCAAAAAAAGCTAAGTCTAACACCCTTAAACGCCTTAACTCTGAACATATTGTGTTCACATTTGATACATTAGCTATTGGATAAAAACTTTGATCAAAATTGTGACACAATGAGCGCAATTTCTTCATCTTACCCAGATGATCTCCGGCACTAGTCAAGAGCTTACACCCATCATGGCCAATTGATAGATGACGAATTTTCTGCTCAAATTGGAATGTAGCAGTTTCCAAGGCTAATGACTCTTTGCCTGCAACTACTTGAGCAAGATCATGTATCAAATCATGCATTTTACATGCTTGAATACTACCATAGGCATCCTCTTTAACATCTTGAAAAAAACACCTGTTGAGTAAAATTGAAAAGTACTCGTCACCGACATCTTCTATGCTTCGCCCATCATTCAATAAGTCAAGACAACCGTGAGCCATCCACAGCCAAATCAAGTTAAGTTTTCCTATAACGTAGTCCTTAGGAAAGAGTGCACAAAAGCTAAAACAACTCTTCAATGAGGGACTAAGGTTATAGTAACTGAACTTTAATATAGGCATTATACTATCCTCAGCTTGCCCATCCTCGCTACTTCCCAAATTTCTAAAGTCAATACTTCGAAATGATAGCCACTTGCTCTTGTGTTGTCCATAGAGCAGGCTACCTACAACCCTTATCGAGAGAGGAACATTGGCGCATTTCTTAACAACGTCCTTCCCAATCTCAACAAGTTCATGATCTAAAGGTGATTTTCCTGTTTCAAAAGCAATTTTCTTAAACAAACGCCATGAATACTCATTTGATAGACCTTGCAATTCATAAGTATGATTGTTGTCTATAGCCCTTGCAACTGCTTTTGAGCGGGTGGTTATTAGCACTCTACTCCCTTTTCCACCTAGCATCAAGAAATCTCTCAGCTCGACCCATTTGTTATGATTTTCATCCCAAACATCATCTAGAACAAGCAAATACTGCCTACCCTCGATCATGTTTCGAACTTCTCTTTGCAGCTCTTCCACTCCAATCCCCGCATTCTTCCCAATCATCTTAGCAAAGATCTGTTCCATGCCAAATTCGTTAGAAACACAAACCCACCATTTAACCTTGAATTCCTCTTTAACTTTCTCATCATTGTACACAAGTTGGGCAAGTGCGGTTTTTCCCAATCCTCCCATCCCTACAATAGTGGTAAAGGTAACATTCTCTTGAACATCAGGTTGAGGATCCGAATCAACTAGCAGTAGTCCCACAATGGCTGATTTGTCGGATTCTCGTCCAATAATGCTATCATCCCTCGCATACGAACCCGTCTCCTTTCTGTGCTTAGGAGGCACAAAAACATCACTAAGCCCAAATTGTTGACGATTTTTGGCAATGTTATCCAACTTTTCCCTAAGCTTCTTAATTTCACGAGACATATTAAAAGCAACAAGGAACTGATTAGATCGGGAGAAAAAGCGCCGTACCTTCTTCAGGGTTTTACCACCATTTTTTTTCTTCTCCTTGAGAACCATGGTGTTGAACTCATCAAGCACATCATCAACATCATAGACCGCATCTTTAAGCCTCTCAATGAACTCTTGGCCACCATGGGTGAGCTCTTGGTGCTTCAAGTCGGCGTCAAGGAGGACAGCCTTGATGGTGGAGACAGTGAGAGCTAGCTCATCAAGTTGAGATTCATACCCAAACATGGAGCATATTTCTTTGAACTCCTGACTTCTCAGGACACTGAAAAGCTTCTCAGCGACAGTTATCACGACTCCGGTAGCCATTACGTCAAGTTTTCAAAGAAATTAACAGACAAAAAATGCAAATAACGGGATTTGATGCAAAATATTAATCAAGCTCAGTGCTCTGCTTGCTCCTTAGCCTTCTATTGTCATTAAATTAGTAAACTGTGGTTGCTTATTCACCTTCTGGGCAATTTCGTTTGGATATTTAAACATTATTCAATGACCCAGATCCCATCTCACCCGCATTTGCTCAAAATAACCATCCACCCCATTATAATACACACATGAAAAATCCAAATAAACCCACGAAAAACGGGCCACCAATGATACAACTGTACAATGAAACGCGAAATAAGCGTAGTTGACACTTGACAGTGACACATACGAATTTTACTCCTTCACATACGTCTTTTACAATTTTGCGTTGCCAATGTTTTTTCATTCACTTACCGAACTCATTTTTCTCTCCCTTTCCTCATCTCACCTCATCAAAAACAACAACACCTCCCTCCTTTCACCGTCGATATGTATAATTTTTTAATATATACACTGTCAGATCCTATTTATATACTCTTTAATCCAAATAATTACTTAAACTTATGTATAGCCGTTCCATTCTCGAGAAAAAAAATGTGTGGCTGTGTGCAATATACTATCCGAAATGTAATTAAGATTGAACAATATTACTTTCTTTGCGTTGATCATTTACTTACATTTCTATTTTTTTGCGAATAAATGTTCGAGAAGGAATAAGTATCCCCAAAAAAATTATCTAAACAGGACGTAGAAAGCAGTGGTATTTGATTGTACAAGAATCAAACACAGAGTAACTAATCAGAATTCAGAACCCTAAACTTATCGACGTAATCGTCCACATGGAGTATCCCATTAATCAGGAAAAACAATGATACATATCTATTTATGTGCTTATATATCATCAAAGTTTAGTGGCTCAGGGGTAGAAACAATTTCTCATCGTCAGAACAGCCCAGGAACAAGCCCCATGTTTTAGTATTTATTAAACTTTATATATTAATATAAGTTTTTGTTAAAATGTCAGTGATTATATTTTAGCGTTTTTTAAGTTATAAATTTTACTAATCACCCTCATTTCTTAAGTGATCGTCCACTTACATAAACTTGTTCTTTACAAGAAAAACAACAAAAGGCGACATAATTGAGTTGAATATATGGATTACGTACCTTTATCATTTACATTGGATATATACAATAGGTATTAGTAACTTGACTGACTGAATCGTCCGGCATCTGCTGAGGAATCGGCAGAGTTCAGAGCCATGCTGAGGAAGTAGGGAGAGACAGAATGGAGACTAGTTTCTACTCCGTACTTTCTACTGGGCAGTAGAACAATAATTCATGTGCTATTGTGCTAGGGACTTATCAACAGATCAACAGAGGCGGTAATCGTGTCAATCGGAATTTTTTTACGTATTTGCTAAATTCCGCAAGCTAGTTTGCTTAATCTAACACTTTTTTACCCTAAATTTCCATAATTGCCCTTTGTAAAAAAAGTTACAAAATCCCTCTAAGTCTCTAACCTGATCAAACTCTTATTCGTTCGACTATTATGGATCGTAACTTGCACATATCAAACATAAGTTCGTCGTTTCATCATAATTTTTTATTAAGTTCCGTCTTTTATTTAATTTATTTGATGTTTTTTTTCTAAAAAGAAGCTTTTTTAACTGAACTGAAATGCAATCAATCTCTGAAATTGAACTGAAGTCGTGAAATACAATTGTAGTAAAATAAAAACCAATTGGGAGGGATTTTGGAATATTTATATATTCTAATTACAGTAAAATCAGATTTTTAGAACAGTTGTTGAAATTAGAAATCCAATTGCAGTAAAATCAGAACCTGAAGTGAGTTGAATTTTGGGAGGAGTTAATTAATTTTTGGGATTTTTGTTTCTCTCTTGATTTTTTTTGGTGGGGATGATAAAATGAGGAGGATATATTCGGAATAAATGTGAAAAATGTGTGGGATTGAGTAAAATGATGTGCGAGATTTAAGTACTTAGGCATGTTCTTTCTGGCTTCATTTCAGTACTTTTCAATTTCGCTTTGTTATATTCAATTAAGTTTTATTTATATTCAATCAATTATGTTAAATTAATCCCTTCACAAAATTAACTTTTAATTCAACTAAATTAAGTTCACCTCAATTTCATTCATTTTAGTTCAATTAACCTTTATTTCAAGCCTAAAAGAACACGGCCTAACGATCATGTTGGGTTGATCAACATTACAATACAGTTTGTGTACATTCTTCATCTCACCCAGACATTTTCCGGGATTTCTTAAGAGCTCAAACCCATCATTACCTATTGATAAGTGACGAAATTTCTTCTCAAATTGAGATGTAGCCATTTCCAGCGCAAAGAACTCTCTACCTGCAATTTCTTGAGCAAGATCATACATCAAATCATGCATTTTCAATGCGTTATTGCATAATTATGCTCAACGTTACGCTTCATTAGTTAGAGTTGAGACCGTTAGAAACTTAAAGCAAATGGTGGTTGTCAAAATCTTAGATTTGACAAACGTGTCAAATTAGACCGGGCACAAATCCAGTCTTATATCCGAGCCAGATCAGGTTAAGACAGGTTATTTTGAGTTTTCAAGAGTTATACATGTGTACTTTTCTTTACAATTTAATCTACATTGTAGGATGTGTATGTTTCATTTTAACAAATTTTATACAATTCAGACATGTGAGTGACTATATGAGTACTCCAACATACATTATATGATATTTCGTCTCAATTATTTGGGTTATTTTTCTCGGTAAGCCAATTTTTATCGAAGGTAGGAAAATAGTTGAGACGGAGAGAGCATAGGGTGTGTGCATTAAACTTACTGTTCTGTATTCAGTAGGAATGCTCTCAGCTAAAACAGTTGCATACATTACATTTTTTTTTCCTACTGATTTCACCAACCAGTTACATTCATCTTCTATACCATTTACTAGGACCAATGTGGCCTTAGTAGAACTGGTTACCTATGGGTATATGAGCCGTATGGTGTGTACCCTGATACAATGACCCTTCAAAACCTCTAGCCGGGGGAATACTGATCGAAGTCGCGGTAGTTACAGAGAGAGTCTTAGCAGCAAGAAATCTTCAATTACCGTCTTAGATAAAATCACAAATTTACACTTCATGTCCAGTGTGTCGAAGAAAAGCCAATTTTGTAGGCTTTACCCCGGTACATTAAACTGTAGATTCAGCTGAGAACACCAGAACTGAGATAGAAGGCGATAAGAAATGTTACCTGGAAACATTAGAATTTGGATTAAACCAGAAAGGGTTGCAATCAGTCTGTCTGGATACTCAAAATGTGGATATGGCTTATTTTTGGCCAGTCTTCACCATCTGGTTCTCTGCATCTATCTGACAAGCCATTACAGTACCAGACTCGAAGTTCTCGGAGGGAAGGCATGTGGCGAATTGCTTCCGGCAATGATTTAAGTTCTGTGCAGGATTGTAACCACAGCAAGCTCAGAAAAGGGAGGGAGGAAATCCATTCCGGCAAAGATTCCAACTTGCAATCAACAATTCTGAGAGTTCGAAGGGTACTCAGGTGTCGGATCCCCTCTGGCAGATGTTTCAACTTGGAGGGGCCGCGGAGCGTTAAATGACCAAGGTTTTTAAGGGGTTTTAACACTTCTCCGTTTCCCCAATCTAATTCATCACACTCACTAATGCAGAAGTCTGTCAGGTTGGTGAGATGCTCTATTCCTCCTCTGCACAAACTCTTTAGCCCATGGGAACGTCCAAGTTCTAGGTTTCTAATTGAAGACGCGTGTTTTTTGAATAAATCTGCAGCTGTTGACAAACTCTCCTGGTTCAAGCCATGCAGGATGAGGGAATCTATACCTTTCAGAGACTCACCAAATATCAAGTTAACAAGTCCCACCTTATCTATAAACATGTTTTCCAAATAGAAGGTTGAATCACACGAAGAATCATCATTTGGATGAGGTAGCAAGTTAGGGGGAGTCGGGTCAGATGAGATAGGGTCAACTTCATGGTTACTTGCAAACCTAAAATCTTCGTTAACTCCACGTAACCAGAAATATTTGAGACTGGGGCATTGAGGAACAACAGTCAGGCTAGGGCAGTCCCTTATTTCCAATTTATGAAGGCGAGGAAATGATCGGACAGAAGTTAGTCCGTTTAACTTAGGAAGACTTTTAAGCAGAAGCTTCTCAAGAGACCGGAACAATGGTAATCCATCTGGTACTGTTGACATCGTATCAGAAACTGTAGTATTGTCATCACTCTCTGTAAGCTCCACGATAGGCATAGATGAGAGTTCAAGAACTTTGAGGTGAACGAGTTTACCAAGTGAATGTAGATTATATAACCAATCAAAACCACTTAGTGCAACTCTAATAAGACATGGGAAGAACGTTGCCAATGATCCCACCCAACTCGGTATTTTGATGCCTTTGTACCCGACCCAACCCACTAACCGATAGCAACATTATTTTGTCCAACCCGCACCCGACCGAAACCGAACCGACCCGGCCCGTGACCCGATATTTCTCCAGCTGATAGATGACGTTATAATGAACTGGCTTAATAATGGTTTAAATGACACCAAATTGATAATCATATATTTATCTAATGCAGAAGCCAAACTGCTGACCTGGCATCACATAAAACAAGCTCCGTCGCGATTTAAAGCCTCCTAACATATTACTAAATTGACTGTCCAATAGAATTTTTAAAATCCGTCAAACATGGTCAATATCCGTGAATCATGCTCAAAATTTGATAAAATCAGTAAATCATGTTCAATAAATTTCCTAAACTGAAAAGAATAATAATAATAACCTAAAGATTTGATTGAAATTAATTTTCAAAACAAAATTTTTAAAATCTGTGAATCATGTAGAATAAATTTTCTAAACTGAAAAGAATAATAATATTTACTTAAAGATTTGATTGAAATTAATTTCCAAAACAATTTTTTTAAAGTCCCTTAATCATGGTCAATACACTAAACTGAAAAGAATAATAATAATTTTGTGAATCATGGTAAGTTTCGTGAATCATGGTAAATTCCGTGAATCACGTTAATTTTGTTTAAATTTCCTAAATTGAAAAGAATCATAATCATAATAATAACTGAAAGATATGATGTACAATTAATTTCCTAAACAAAATTTCAAGATTCCGTGAATCTATGAATTATGCACAATTAATTGACCTAATCTGAAAAGAATAATAACTGAATGATTTTAAATATTGATAGATTATGGTTTGAAATTAATTTACTAAACTAAATCCTAATGTGAAAGTGAAACAATAACTAAAGCTGTGTAGATCTTTTAATATTGAAATGATACAAATCGTGCAAAATATTGAATAATAACTCCCGTGCAAAATTTCCAAAACTGAAGCCGTACAGATCTTTCAAATTATAATAAGAATTTTATAATAATCAAAATTTTATAATCAAAATAATTCCTAAACTAAAAGAATAATATCTGAAAAATTTATGATTATCATCAGATTTAAAAGAAGCCAGAATCATGGATAGTAACTTGCAAATCATACAGATTCATATTCATATACAATCATACTACGTAGTGTTAAATTAAAAATTATAATTATAATTATTGATTAATCTACTTCTATAAAAGGAGTAGCATTTAGGAGATGCTGATTGGCTCCTAAAATTTAGGAAGTTGGAAAAAAAAAACAAAAAAAAATTCCCTAACCCACGTTCATACCAAGTTTTTTTTGCTCTCTTTCCTACTTTCCCTATTTACTCTCTTACCTATTTTTAATATTTACTCTCATGTTTTCCTTCTATATTATATATATTTCGTTATATAATACATTTATACGACATATATAAAATAAAATTTCATAAAATCAAATCCGACATGTTTTTTTAAAGAAGATAAAGGCACAAGGCAGTATCATGTGTATAAATCTCGAATTAATGAAAAAAAAGTTCAATATTATTAGTAAATAAATAAATAAAATAATGATTTCAACCATTAAAAAATTGAAAATTATTTTTTCAATACTTTAGTCTATACATAAAATAATGAGAATTTAGTAGTAGAAAAACATTGAATGTGTCAATCTTTTCGTAATAAGTAAAAAAATTACTAAAAAATAATTTTAAAAGAGTGCATGAACAATTATATTTATAACATAATAATTGAAAAATGATAATACTTCAAACTAAAACAATGCTAACATAATGAAAATATACAACATGCAACATTTAAAATAGGCCTAAAAATTCAAAAGTAAAAAATATTAAAAAGTAAGAACATCGAAATAATTTGTAACAAATTTAATAGTCATCACAACAAAAACAGAAATTAAAAATCCATGATTTCAATTTATTATCATAAACAGAATAAAAAGTTAACAATAATAATAACACCAAATTCATGAAATTACTACAAACACATAAATTCTAATTACCAAATCTATATACATTTTTTAACAAACAGAAAGATGACTACATTCTTTTGCAAAAATAAAAAGGAAGAATAATAATTAACTTTATAGAAAAATACTATTTTGGAGATTTTAAAAATGAAAAATAAAAATAAAACCACAATTAACCTTTATATTATAATTCGCTAATTTAGTATTGACTCGCCTATCGTATAAAATGAACAAAATACAAAAAATATTTTTAGCAGAATTATTATTATTGATACCATTTACGTGAAAAGGTCTTTAAATACTAAAATATCATAAAATTGATCAACTAATATTACATCTCTTGCATATACTTCAAACTTTTTCTGAATATTTTGTGGTTTTAGGGAAATAGCGTAATTTGCTTATTATTTGAGCGAATTACTAGAATTATATCGAATTGATACAAAAGCGAATTGCGAATTTGTTCGCTTGAATCTATTCGGAATTCAGAGGAGGTGAGTAAATTTGGTATCCCTATCAATAATTATATCACGTTATTCGTGTAGATTAATCTCGCATTTTTCGTCGCATTTAGGAGATGCTGATGGCTCCTAAAATTTAGGGAGTTGAAAAAAAAAACAAAAAAAAATCCCTACCAAGACGTTCATACCAAGTTTTTTTTGCTCTCTTTCCTACTTTCCCTATTTACTCTCTTACCTATTTTTAATATTTATTTACTCTCATGTTTTCATTCTATATTATATATAATTCGTTATATAATACATTTATACGACATATATAAAATAAAATTTCATAAAATCAAATCCGACATTTTTTTTAAAGAAGATAAAGGCACAAGGCAGTAGCATGTGTATAAATCTCGAATTAATGAAAAAAAGTTCAATATTATTAATAAATAAATAAATAAAATAATGATCTCAACCATTAAAAAATTGAAAATTATTTTTTCAATACTTTAGTCTATACATAAAATAATGAGAATTTAGTAGTAGAAAAACATTGAATGTGTCAATCATTTTGTAATAAGTAAAAAAAATTACTAAAAAATAATTTTAAAAGAGTGCATGAACAATTATATTTATAACATAATAATTGAAAAATGATAATACTTCAAACTAAAACAATGCTAACATACTGAAAATATACAACATGCAACATTTAAAATAGGTCTAAAAATTCAAAAGTAAAAAATATTAGAAAGTAAGAACATCAAAATAATTTGTAACAAATTTAATAGTCTGTTAAGAGTCAGATAAGAGAATATGTTTTGTGGAAAAGAGTGAGTTGTATTGCTCAAAGTGATGCCACATATAAATACAAATACAAGAGCAGGAAGCCCTAAACATAATGGGCCTAAGTCGGCCTAACATCCCCCCTCAAACTGGAGCGTGTAAATTAAGAACGCCCAGTTTGCGGAGAAGAAGAGAAAACTGAGCAGACCCTAATGCTTTAGTGAAAATATCACCAAATAGAAGGTGAGTGACTAGATGAACATATAATAGTAATTCAATTTGAGTTTATGTGATGGAAATGAAAATATCTGATAAACAACGAATGATGATGATGATGGTTTCTATTTGGTGGGCAATGATGCAACAATGAATAGTTAGATGATTATTATTGTTTTCTCATTTTTTTTGTCTTTTAACTTATAAATATATAGGTCGGATTAATTTAACCCGACTCGGTTTATATATTAATGTATGCGTCTCAATTTATGCGAGCGGATTTTAGTTTTAATCTAACACGATTTTTCACATAACGCTATGTAATTTTTAAACTAAAAGTATATATATATATTTAATATTATTAACAATATTAACTTCATATTATTAAAGTATTAAAATAATCAATTTCTTTATCTTTATATTAATTTCATATTTTAAAATTCTAAAATAATTAATTTCTTTATCTTTTAATTATTAACAATATTAATTTCATATTATTAAAGTTCCAAAATAATTGATTTCTTTCTCTTTATATTATTAACAATATTAATTTAAATAACTAAAAACAGACCCGTGAAATTCACAGATTACAACCTAGTTCTTCTTAGTTATTTTAACTTAAACTTCAATTAATACAGCTATCCATTAATTAAACATAAATTATCATCTAAAACTAAATATATAAGATAAAATATATGTCAATAACCTGACCCGCCCGAAGATGACCCAACATAAACCGACCCGACACTGACCCGAACCCGATATGACCCGACCTGCTTTGACCCGACCCGTAACCGACCCGAGTGACCCGATTGCCACCTCTAAACGATACTCAAAATGTGGATATGGCTTATTTTTGGCCAGTCTTCACCATCTGGTGCTCTGCATCTATCTGACAAGCCATTACAGTACCAGACTCGAAGTTCTCGGAGGGAAGGCATGTGGCGAATTGCTTCCGGCAATGATTTAAGTTCTGTGCAGGATTGTAACCACAGCAAGCTCAGAAAAGGGAGGGAGGAAATCCATTCCGGCAAAGATTCCAACTTGCAATCAACAATTCTGAGAGTTCGAAGGGTACTCAGGTGTCGGATCCCCTCTGGCAGATGTTTCAACTTGGAGGGGCCGCGGAGCGTTAAATGACCAAGGTTTTTAAGGGGTTTTAACACTTCTCCGTTTCCCCAATCTAATTCATCACACTCACTAATGCAGAAGTCTGTCAGGTTGGTGAGATGCTCTATTCCTCCTCTGCACAAACTCTTTAGCCCATGGGAACGTCCAAGTTCTAGGTTTCTAATTGAAGACGCGTGTTTTTTGAATAAATCTGCAGCTGTTGACAAACTCTCCTGGTTCAAGCCATGCAGGATGAGGGAATCTATACCTTTCAGAGACTCACCAAATATCAAGTTAACAAGTCCCACCTTATCTATAAACATGTTTTCCAAATAGAAGGTTGAATCACACGAAGAATCATCATTTGTAAACCTAAAATTTTCGTTAACTTCATGTAACCACAAATATTTGAGACTGGGGCATTGAGGAACAACTGTCAGGCTAGGGCAGTCCCTTATTTCCAATTCATGAAGGCGAGGAAATGATCGGACAGAAGTTAGTCCGTTTAACTTAGGAAGCCTTTTAAGCAGAAGCTTCTCAAGAGACCGGAACAATGGTAATCCATCTGGTACTGTTGACATCGTATCAGAAACTGTAGTAGAAACTGTAGTAATGCCATCACTCTCTGTAAGCTCCATGATAGGCATAGATGAGAGTTTAAGAACTTTGAGGTGAACAAGTTTACCAAGTGAATGTAGATTATATAACCAATCAAAACCACTTAGTGCAACTCTAATAAGACATGGGAAGAACGTTGCCAATGATCCCACCCAACTCGGTATTTTGATGCCTTTGTACCCCGAAATTTCAATCCCCTTTATATTAGAGTGAGGGCGAAGGCCTTCCAACAATTTCTCATGGACAGCTCCTAAGCTGTGTTCATTATCAGGGTCGTCTTCCCACCGTATTGCGATATTCTGAAGATGTACCTTGTTGCTCAGCAAACCTTCCCTATCGTTTGCCAACTCATAACAAAACCCGGTTTTAAAAACGATTACAAGAGTCCCAGTGAGATGCACGAGGCTTCTCAAATCTTCTAAACGGCCTGTTTTGCCGTGGTTGCAATTTTTGCTTGCCACCACAAACATACTCAAAGTCACAAGACCAGTCATAGTATCCATCCCTAGAGGCATATGAGTCAATCCGCGGCAGTAAGTTAAGCCCAAGTGCCTAAGATTGTGAAGGTTTCTCAAGCCCTTTGGCAATTCCGTCACACCAGAATTAATCAAGTTCAATACTTGCAAATTCTGAAGTTTGGTAATCGATTCAGGGAGAATCTTTAAACTGCGATTCAAACTAAGATCAAGATACCTTAGATGCAATAAATCACCTAAGGAATTTGGCAAGTTTTTTAGCTCAAAAAAACTCAACTCCAACACCCTTAAACGTCTAAGATTTGAACAAATTGTGTCCACAATTGCTTCATTAGCTACTGGACGAAAACTTTGATCAAATTTGTGACACAATGAGCGTAATTTCTTCATCCCACCCAGACGATCTCCGGGACTAGTCAAGAGCTTACACCCATCAGTGCTAATTGATAGATGACGAATTTTCTGCTCAAATTGGAATGTAGCAGTTTCTAGCGCAAATGACTCTTGACCTGCAACTTCTTGAGCAAGATCATGTATCAAATCATGCATTTTACAAGTAAGAATGTTACCATAGTCACCCTCTTTCACTTCTTGAAAGAAACATCTGTGAAGTAAAATTGAAAAGTACTCATCACCTACGTCTTCTATGCTTCGCCCATCATTTAATAGGTCAAGACAACCGTGAGCCATCCACAGCCAAATTAAGGTGTGTTTTCTTATTTCAAAATCTTTAGGAAAGAGTGCACAATAGCTAAAACAACTCTTCAGTGAGGGACTAAGATGATAGTAGCTGTACTTCAGTATAGGCATTATGCCATCCTCAGCTTGGCCATCCTCCCCACTTCCCAAATTTCGCAAGCCAGTGATTCTAAATGATAGCCACTTGCTCTTGTGTTGTCCATAGAGCAGGCTACCAACAACCCTTATCGAGAGAGGAACATTGGCGCATTTCTTAACCACGTCCTTGCCAATGTCAATGAGTTCATGATCTAAAGGTGATTTCCCCGTCTCAAAAGCCATTTTCTTAAACAAATGCCAGGAATACTCATCCGAGAGGCCTTGCAACTCATACATGTGATTGTTGTCTATGGCTCTTGCAACTGCTTTTGAGCGGGTGGTTATTAGTACTCTACTCCCTTTTCCACCTAGCATCAAGAAGTCTCTTAGCTCAACCCATTTGTTATGATTTTCACACCAAACATCATCCAAAACTAGCAAATACTTCCTCCCCTCAATCATGTTTCGGACTTCTCTTTGCAGCTCTTCCACTCCAATCCCAGCATTTTTTCCAATCATCTTAGCCAAGATTTGTTCCATGCCAAATTCGTTAGAGACACAAACCCACAACCTCACTTTGAATTCATCCTTAACTTTCTCATCATTGTACGTAAGTTGGGCAAGTGCGGTTTTTCCCAATCCTCCCATCCCTACAATAGTGGCAAAGGTAACATTTTGTTCAGCATCAGGTTGAGGATCCGATTTACCTAGCAGCAGTCCCAGAATGGCTGCTTTGTCGGATTCTCGTCCAATAATGCTATCCTCCCTCGCATATGAACCCGTCTCCTTCCTTTGCTTAGGAGGCACAAAAACATCAGTAAACCCAAATTGTTGACGATTTTTGGCAACAGTATCCAACTTTTCCCTAAGCTTCTTAAGTTCACGAGACGTATTAAAAGCAACAAGGAACTGATTAGATCTGGAGAAAAAGCGTCGCACCTTCTCCAGGGTTTTCCCACCATTTTTTTCCTTCTCCTTGAGAACCATGTCCATGGTGTTGAACTCATCAAGCACATCATCAACATCATAGACAGCGTCCTTAAGCCTCTCAATGAAATCTTGGCGAGCATGGGTGAGCTCCTGTTGCATCAAGTCGGCGTCATGCAGGACAGCCTTGATGGTGGAGACAGTGTCGGCTAGGTCATCAAGTTGGGATTCATACCCAAACATGGAGCAGATTTCTTTGAACTCTTGGCTTGTCAAGACAGTGAAAAGCTTCTCAGCAACAGTGATCACCATTCCGGTAGCCATTGTGTCAGGTTTTCAGGAAATTAACAGGGGAAAAGCGCAAATAACAGAAATTCAAGCTGAATATTAAGGAGAAGGAGAGTTGGTTTGTTTGTTGGTGCCTAATCACAAATGCCCTGCAATTGTCTTATATAGTTATATCACTATATGACACATTAAACAGGAAAATTTGCATTAATCATTATTTAAAGCCAGTAGACCTGGTTGGTTTGTTTAGCTTCTGGGAAGTTTCGTTTTGTTTCGACATTTGACATCATCAATGGCCTGAATTTTTTTAACTTATGTTGACAGCTTCAAAACTTCTCTGTCTCTGAAATAGTATGAAATCACATATCATAACCCCACTAGCAATGGTGAATTCATCATCAAGTGACATAAACTGTTTAAAAAATCCTAATTGACATAGAATACTCAATAATTGCACAAGACAATGTCAACTGATAAACCGCATAAACTGAAATCAAATATGTTTATTGACTTTAATGCCTGAACATCTACCCTTCAACGAAGGGGAAAGGGTGAGACTGGGGACTCAACTTTCAATTTTACTAGTTTTAAAGCCGTGTAAGTTGTACGCCATGTTATTTTAGAAGTTGTTACTATCAAATATTATAAATATATATTTAATTTTAGAGTTTTATAATAAGTATAATCTGCATACATTTTGCTTAAAAATTTTAATGGCCAATGTAATATAGTTGAGTTATAAAAAAGATTTTAAATTTGAATTAAAAAAAATTAACTGTAATTAGTATAAATGATATATTAAGGTCAATTGGTCGGGCAATTGTTATACTAAGATATACCCAGTTTTTTTTTCATAAACACCAGATAAAACACCCGAGAGTGACAGGCTCGAAGTCTATTTATGCATGGACTCGCGCCAAAACTGCTCCACAAGATTTTTACTCTAAGGGAGGCTTGAACTCGAGTCTCCTGGGAACTCGAGTCTCCTTGGAATCACCCAACTAGACTCCACCCTTGCGGGCAAGATATGCCCAGTTTTTACCAAAATTTGAGTTTATACTCGATCTTTTTACTCAGGCAGTTTCAAAGAAGCCCACCTACATAAGATGAAACAAAAAATTTCAGACGAATATTAACCAATCACCCCTTCCCACCAGCCACCACTGCCATCACCTACCTGACCACCACCAACTGCCCCTATCACCAACGACACTAGCCGTTTTCCCAAATCGACGACCACTGCCACAAGTTCGCTAATGAACCACCCTTCACGCAAACCCAGTGGAACCCAAAGCAATGCTCACACTCCATCATCTTCCTCGTTCTCCCATATATGTAAAATTCATTAACTAAACATAACAATATGATTGAAATATCCTTGTATAATATGACTATATTCTTCGATTGTATTGGAAGATGTCATTCTTTTCATATTATCAAAGAATACCGCGCTGCAACTTGCACAAATTTGTACAATGCAATTGTGTGTTTTGTGTATTGCAAAGCAAATTAATGTAGTATTTTTGATAAACCGTAGTAATTATTTGTTCAATATGAGAATTAGCAAAAAGATAAAATCAAGGTTTGTGTTTTAGTTGAGGGGAGGATAGTGTTTGGAAACAGTGTGAAAAAATGTATATAAAAAAGTAAAAGTAAATAATACCGGAAAAAAATAGAGATAATTTTTTTAACAACATAAGCATTATTTTTAAAAATTGATCTTTTTGGCTAGTCGCATCTCCAATGCCCCAATTGTTTTACCTCGAGTTGTCATCATTAAGCTACTTTTTTTCCATTATACGTCTTATAAAATTCTACTTAAATTTTGTTCTTCTTTGTCGTGTGGTTACACAAATTCTCATTTGTGACGACGGTATCCGTCACAAATTTGTGACGGATACTGTTTTCTCTCACAAAATACCCATGAGAGGCGGGTGAAAAAGCACATGAAAGGTCACAAGCAAGACATGCCGGTGTGGTTAAGGGATGCAGTAAAATTAAGAAGCGTGAATATATATCAAACTATTTTATTGTTATATAAGATCCCACTACCTCATAACAAGTATTAAAAGCTCTTGACCAAAAGATAAAAAGTTTATACAATTAAGGAAAAACTCTACAACCGTATTTGTGGCTACACCAGTACGGCAGTACCACTACTCGTTTCCATCTAAGGCTGGCATGCACTTGAGAATAATCTCGGCACCACCTTCTAATTCTTCCTCAGATATGATCAATGGCGGAACTAATCTCACAACGTTACCTTTACCGGCAGTTAAAATTAGCAATCCCGATTTGAGGCAGGCATCTACCAAGGGACCTGCTGGTACATCGAGCTCTATACCAACAATAAGACCCTTACCTCGGACTTCTTTTACGTGTCTATTCCCTCCTAGTTTTTTCGTTAGTAGATCAATAAAGTATTGGCCTTTCTTAGACACATTGGACAAGAAGTCTGGATTTGCAATTTTATCAAAGACTGTAATTGCAGCATTACATGCTAAGGGGCCACCAGCAAAAGTACTCCCATGGTCCCCAGGGTTTATTGCTGCTGATACTCTCTCCGTCACTAGTACCGCTCCAATCGGTAATCCTCCAGCTAGAGGTTTTGCGAGGGTCATTATGTCGGGGTATACATCATATGGTTCATGTGCCCAGAGGTGACCAGTTCTGCCCAAACCACATTGGACCTAGTAAATGATGGAAAATGTATGTATCTAGTTAGTCAAACTGCACTAGAAAATTCCAAAAATAAATATAAGAAAATATGGCAAATTACTACCTAATAAGTTCAAAAAATTGTATATTACTACCTAATATAATTAATTTTGCAACTTACTACCTAAAATCACACAACATTAATCACTTTGCTACCTTTTCGACGGAAATCGAACTTAAGTTAGTTTTAAATGTTCGGAATACATTTAATGACGATTTTACCCTCCCTTAATATCCCCTCCCTCCTTCCCTCCTTCCCAACTTTCTCTATATCACACTTAATTAATTAATTTCATCAGATTGATCATCGCACCATTGACTTATGCCATGTATGCTTCCTTTCTTCGCTTTTCTTTCTGTTTTAGTGGTTTATATTAATATTAATTAATTAAGTTTAATTTGTTGAAGTTTATATATCAGATTGTTTCATTTTTCTGGGTTTAATCCCTTGAATTTCTGTTTGTTTATAATTCTCCCAACTTATGGAGATGAAAATGGAGGAAAATTAGAAAGTGAATGAATTTACTGGGGAAAATGGAAGGAGCTTGATGGAGGAGTTAAAATCTGAAAATAAGTTTTATTGGATGAGAGAATTGTGTTTTAATGAAATAAAGAGAGGGGAAGGGTAATATAAGTATTAATTTAGGTTTGAATTAAAAAGGGACGAAATAAACTGATTTCCGTCATTTTTTAGCTATTTCCGTCATGTTGGTAGTAATCGTGTAAGTTTTTAAACTTATTAGGTTGTTATTTGAATAATTAAACATATTAGGTAGTAATATGCAAAAGTTTAGACTTATTAGGTAGTAATATGCTAAATAGTCTAATATAATGTATTCTTTTTTTGCTGAGAGCAATTCATCTGACCAGTAAACTAAACGCATACGCAGTTCACTGTAATATATATAGATATATCCTTCTCAAGCAAGCAAGAAAGTCAATTAGAAGAGAGTATCAAGAAGGATTCTTTCTCAAACAAGTCAGCTACCCTTAAATTTACATGCGCTTTGAGTTTGATGATAATACAAGAGACGAGAGTCTGCTGCCATAAACCAGATTATAGAGTTGATAAAACTGGCAAGGTTTTAGTCTTTGTTTAGATTGAATGACAACACAGGAAATGAGGAATATAATCTCTCTTATATGGAATAACACAAATGAGTGTCTCAAAATGTGCAATGACGCTGAAAAAGAGTCGGAGTACCAATTTTATATTGGATCTTAATATATATACTTGAGTAATGGATAGTTAGAGTTGTGGAACTTGAACCACACTAAATCAAATTGGGAAGCCGAAAATGCGAAGAGGTGGAACTTGCATACCTCATCATAGATTAAAAGTGCTCCAGCTTCATTGCAAGCGGCACGCAGAGAGTATAAAAATTCCTTTGTGGCACTGTGTATGCCACCTTCACCTTGGACAGGTTCGACAAAAACACCAGCAATTTTACCACTGAGTATGAGTTCACGGGATGCCTTCTCATCGCCATATTCGAGGAAAGTAACCCCGGGCATCAGTGGTTCGAATGGTGCTCTGTAATTTTGTTTACTAGTCAAAGAAAGAGCCCCAATTGTCCTTCCGTGGAAACAATTACTGAAAGCAATAAATTCTGTTGGTGGGTCTTTCACATCCGGACGTGTATGTCTTTGAAACTTCCTTGCAAATTTAATGGCAGCTTCAGTGGCTTCAGTTCCAGAATTTGTGAAAAAGACCCGGTCTGCAAATGAAGATGATACTAAACGCTTTGCAAGCTCCACCTATGATGCAATAAACAAGAGAAATCTGATCAAAATCCATCTGGTAAGCATGTACAGCAGAAATGAGAACATCAATTCAACTCAAGTTAACATCCATTGATCACCAAAGTAAGATGGGAAAAATATATTCGGGTAGAGGTAATAAGATGCCTGAAACTCCCCGATACACCACTCTTCCCTCGTTCCTCATTGTCACCTTTATCTCCTCTTCGGTATGTCAACTACATTGCAGTTGCAACTACCCTAACAAAGCATGACCTTCATGTAATCCCAAAGTCTGGCCTTTATCAGTTAGATATAACTACAATTTACAATTGCCATACAAGTGTAATTCTTACCCTCCGCAGTCCTCACCGTAGAACTTTGAATCAAGTTCAACTAAATCAGCTTCATTACAAGGAAAGTCTCAATACAAGCTATGTTACTCCGACTCTTCTAATTTCCTCGCGTACCCATGTCTGGCACTCGACACTCGGACATACCACGGACATGGGTATGACACTTGGACACCTCAATTTAGACCAAAATATGCATATTTTTCAAAAACGTAGCCGAGTCCGACACTTGGTCACGTACCCATGTAAGATACTTCTAAACGAGTCTGAGTAACATAGATTACAAGTGCCAGCAAACACTATCTAGGAACAATTTCATCTAATGCGGCGTAAAATAGAATCTTGATGTACCCAGCGACTTTGACCAAACTACTCCTGATATCAGACAACAGGTTTACTAGGGAAAAGAAAAGTAAGGGCAATGGAAATAAACCCCAATGCAAACTAAACTAGTGGTTCAAATGTTCAATCATCTTCATCCATTCATTTATCAACACCCTAAAAAACCTCGAATGACAAGATTTACGAATGAAACTCCATTAAGATATAGAACCATTGATCGAGTCCCATCTATTAGCTCGACCTTTTCGATGAGCCCCTTAATATAGCTAAATTTTTGTAAAAAAAAATTGTGTATACATCCACAGTTCCTTTTTAGTAAGTTTTCATTCAAATCAAGAGTAGCATTCCCGAGATTATGAAATTAGTGTATCTTAATGCAAAAACTCAACTCCAAAATCATCATTTCGAGCAGTACCACAATATTAACCTACGCCTTCCGTCTCAATCATTTGTTTACGTCCTTTTATTCTTTGTGCAGCGTGTTTTAATCAAAGCTAAACAAATGAATAAGACGGAAGGACTAATAAACGTATCAAAGAATAAAGTTTCCAAAAAATGACACCTACTTAAACGATAAGAACTAAGATAGGAACAAATCGAAGACAAAACACGTAAAACACGGCAATTATAAACACATATTATCAAATAAGACGCTGTGGCGGATCTGGATCTGAGAGAGAAAGGGAGGGCAGGTGTAAAACACGGCAATTATAAACCCATATTATCAAATAAGATGCTGTGGCGGATCTGGGAGGGAAAGGGAGGGCAGGTGCCTCACGCACAAAATATGAAGTTATATGTACACGTTAGTATTAATTGTTTGCATTATAATGATATTGTTGTGGTGGTAAATCAAGGGGATGGATGGTCTAGACACGAGTTTGATCCCGTTACAGTATTTTAGTTTTCGTATACGCAGAACCATAGGAAGAATGGATAAAATAATTTGTGCCCTACCGACACCAAATTCCAAATGTGTGGTCATACAGTCATAGTATGACGGAAGAATGGATAAAATAATTTGTGCCCTACCGACACCAAATTCCAAATGTGTGGTCATACAGTCATAGTATGACGACGCTGCAATACTTGTGCACCTCACAACTCATCATCATTATCACTAATCACTAATTAATGAGAACTAAGAAGGGAAAGAAGGGTTATATGGCACTCAAGCTCGATCTAGAGAAAGCATACGATAAGCTGGAGTGGTCATTTATTGAACTGTCTTTGAAAGATATGAAATTGCCAAGCTCGATGGTAAATGCCATAATGAAATGTATAACGTCATCGAAACTTAGTGTTTTATGGAATGGGGAGCAGACAGAAACTTTTGCCCCAACCCGAGGCATACGTCAAGGAGACCCATTATCGCCATACATTTTCACTATCTGTATGGAAAAGCTAAGCCATTTAATTGAATATGAAAACCAACAGAAGAGTTGGAAGGGGTTCCCGTCAAGTCGTTACGGTCCTATCCTTACTCATCTCTTTTTTGCGGATGATATTATCCTGTTTGGTGAAGCTACGATCGAGCAAGCGAATGTCATTAACAAATGTCTTAAAACTTTCTGTTCAGCATCCGGCCAACGTCTGAGTTGCGCGAAATCACGCGTCTTTTTTTCACCAAATGTATCGGATTTTGATGCTCAGGCTATCACTGATGTGCTCGGGTTCGCTAAAACGGAGGACCTAGGCATGTATTTGGGGATGCCGACCATTAATGGAAGGGTTACCAAGGAGACGTTTGATTTCATTGCGCGTAAAATCGACAAGCGTCTAACGGGATGGAAGACAAAATCATTGTCTTTAGCGGGCAGAGCGACGCTAATTCAATCCACTCTGTCGTCTGTTCCGTCTTTTGCAATGCAAACAGCAAAATTACCTAGATCGTTATGTGACGAGTTAGATAAAAAATCACGGCGCTTTCTTTGGGGAGGAGATGACGAAAATCGAAAAATCAGTTTGGTTTCATGGGAGATGGTAACGAAAGATAAGGCGAATGGAGGTTTGGGTTTGAGGTCTATGAGACAAGTAAACACGGCGTTCATGGCCAAAATTGGATGGCGTATGTTAGCCGAACCAAATGCACTCTGGGCTCGAGTCCTTCGTTTCAAATACTGCAAAGGAAGATGCGACAGGGAAATGTTCGTAACGAAACAAGCTAGCTCGAATCTTTGGAAAGGGGTCGTGGATGCGGTTGATATACTCAAAAAGGGACTGAATGCTTCGATTGGGAATGGCAAAAATACTCTTTTTTGGAAGGACAAATGGGCTACTAATCAAAAATTGGAAGATGAAGTGATGGTAGCTATTCCGGCTCACATAGCGAATTATACGGTGGAAGAGATGTGGGAACCAAACACTGGATGGAATTGGGATCTTTTTGCTGAATACCTCCCTAATAATTTACTTCACACTATTGCCTCTTTTGAAGTTTTGCCAGGAGATGAAAATGCGGACGAAACTTACTGGACCGCAACTGCTTCGGGTTTTTTTACCATCAAGTCCGCTATTCGTATAATCAGAGGAGAAAGCTTGGATGAGTCGGAATCGTTTTGGAAGCTACCATGGAAAACATGGGCTCCGCAACGAATTCGGGTTTTTTTATGGCTTCTTATGCATGACAGGATAATGTCAAACGTAAATCGAATGCGAAGGGGCTTGACGGATGACCCGTGCTGTGGAGTGTGTGGTTTTGTCGAAGAGTCAGCTCTACATTTATTACGGGATTGCCCAGAAGCTAGAATGGTGTGGAGTCTTTTTCCTGTTGCAAGGGAGCAATGGTTCAATGACTCGGTTTCAATTCGAGAGTGGGTTATACATAATTTAGAAGAGCGGAGAGGCGGAATGGAAAACTGGAGTACCCATTTCGCAGTAGTTGCTTGGTGGCTATGGAGGTGGCGAAATTGTCGGGTGTTTGGTAGAACGGAGGAGATAGTTGACAATAAAAAATGTTTTTTGATGAAGAGATTGGAGGAAGTCAGGAGAGCACAGGAAAAGTCACACATGGAAATGGGGCAGGTTTCACCGAGGAAGGAGGTTTTTATTCGATGGTTGGCTCCACCGGAAATGTGGGTTACTTTGAATATAGACGGAGCCTCCAAGGGGAACCCCGGGATGGCTGGCGCGGGGGGATCTTTAGGAACTCCTCGGGTCAGATTATAGACTCCTTTGCGGAACGGTTGGGGTTAGCTACTGTTACCCGAGCAGAATTAATGGCCTTGAAGCGGGGACTTATGATTGCGATGGAAAAAAGAATTGGAAAGCTTATCATCCAAACGGATTCTACGACAGTCATAAGTTTCATGGAATCGGTTCCGACTGTTCCAACAGCACACATTCATATGGTAAAGATTTGTCATTCCTTTATTCGAGACTTTCAGGGTCAAGTAGAGTTACATCATGTGTACCGAGAGGCGAATTCGTGCGCGGACTGGTTAGCTAATCGCGGAGTAACTCAAGCTCAACAGGTGATCCGGTTCGACATGTCGAATGTACCAAGTCAACTCATCGCTTTGGCACAACAGGATTGGTCTGGAGTAGCTTGGCCGCGGCTTATTCCGAACCCGAGGGTGCCCAGTTACTAGCTCTGTGTGTTGTTTTGTTTTATTTTGCAGTAGTTTCATGATTAGTTGTTTTGTTTTGTGTTTTATTTTAAGGATTTGTCCTCTTTTCTTTACCAAAAAAAAAAACTAATTAATTAATAGTCCATCCATTGTAAATGGTATTTTAATTAAACGTAAACAATATTTTAATTAAACGTAAACAAATGACTGACACGGAAAGGGTAATTCAAAAGAGCGAAAAGCTGAAATAGTTAAAAGTACTGACCATGGGAGTGGAATAATAAATATTGCTAACATGCGCCAAGAGATTAGCCTGATCAGTTACGGCCCGAACCCAATCAGGATCGGAATGACCGAGAGCATTAACAGCAATACCAGAAGTCATATCCAAATACTCTCGACCCTCAATATCGAATAATTTACAACCAATGCCATGGGATAATACTACTGGAGTTCTAGCGTAGGTACCAACTATTACTTTAGCTTCGTCTTCGATTATTTGTTTTGTTTTTGTCGTGGCGGAGGCGGAGGCGGAGGCGGCGACGGTGGTGGAGATGTCGAGGTTGAGGCATGAGGAGGGAGGGAGACGGAGGTGAGTCGGTTTGTGGTGGAGTTGACGGCGGAGATTGAGTGGGGTGGTTAAGGAGTGTGAGGAGGAGAAGACGTGGGAGGATGTTTGCATTGTGTTTGGGTTTGTGATGAGACGGCTGTTGCTTTTTAGACAGAGATAGTGTGAATCAGGGTTTTGCTTTCTCTGTCTTACAAATTCACGCTATTTCTTCATCCGATAGTGAGAAGTAGGGGCGTTCGCTACTCGCGGTTCGGTAAACCGAACTTCATATTTCGGTTCGGTTTGGGAAAACACTGAACTTAAATTGCATTGTTAGAAACGGTTATTTGCGGTTTGTTTAATCACTTTAAACGGTTATTTACGTTTCGGTTACCGATTAACTTATAAACATGTTAAATATACTTTTTTTTTTTAGTTTTCGAGAATTTTATCTAGTAGTTTAATTAAATTTTTAATATTTAATTATACTCAACAATAAAGTTCATTAGTAAAACTTTAATTTTAATCATTTTAACCATTTTTGAATCCGAAAACACTTTTTAATTAAAAAACAATTTTTTATATAATATTTTCATTTTTTGCTTATTTTTTTGTGAACGGTTCGGCTCGCGGTTAACTTTTTTTTCTAAAATTACGAACCTCAATCGAACCGATGTCCATGATAAATTTAACGGTTCGGTTCACCGAACCGCTTTGTCAAAACGGTTCGATTAATCGAACCTTAAAAATTTACGATTTCCAGTTTTTCAATTTTTCGAATCGGTTATTGTGGTTCGGTTTATTATGAACATCCCTAGTGAAAAGTATCGTCTTCAACTTGGGACGGATCAAGATACGGGCTAAAAAAAGTTGAGTATTTAATTTTTTTTTCAAAGATACTAATTGAATTTATAAATATAGTTTTTGAGCAATGTATTTTTTAGCTTAACGTTTAAGTAAATGAGCGTAAACACTTTATACTGAAAATCTATAATCTTTAAAATAAAACAAGAAATGTTAATTAAAACACTCAAATAATGTTAGGGGCATTTGTTTTGCGCATGGGTATGGGTTTGGAATCAGGAATCATATCTGGGTGGTATGGGTTGGAACTCCATACTCGATACCTTGTATTTGTTTCAATCGTAAATGGTATGAGTTTTAAACTAAGTTAAAGTTGAAATATGTAAAATTTAATACTTTAAGTAATAATTTTAACATATAAAATTATGAAAATAAAAATTTATCAAATAATTATATAACATGTTTCGTTTACAATACATGTTAATATTTATTTTTCACATTTTTGATAATTGTAATTTGATACCCATAGGTATCAATCTCATACCCACCCTCTCCCTAGCTATGAGAAACCCATATCTCACGGGTTTGAGGTATGACTATGAAACGCTCAGATTTGCTAAACAAACACATGGTATGAGTTTGACTCATTTCAAACTCTTACCTTATAAGTTATACCTTTTATGTGTGAACCAAACACCCCTTAAATGTACAATATCTAATGTACTCTAATTTATGAACTATTTGTTGATCGACCATCTCACAACATTTTAACTTTACATTCATTCTTTTTGATACGTTAGATAATGTTAAGACTTAAGAGCATTATTTACCATGGAGAGAAAGTTCTCTATGGATGAAGTTGGAGAGCAAAATTCTTTCAATGGGTTGAATTATAATGAAGAGTAT
Source organism: Silene conica (assembly GCA_029255685.2). Taxonomy (NCBI): domain Eukaryota; kingdom Viridiplantae; phylum Streptophyta; class Magnoliopsida; order Caryophyllales; family Caryophyllaceae; genus Silene; species Silene conica. Next base: position 23,264,691 of record CM055313.2, on the reverse strand, counting down.
GTCCATCTCTATGGATCTCCATGTTTGTGGAGAAAAATGGTACTATTTTTTATTTAGTTTTGCATTTAATATTGTAGAGGTAAATAGATAATTGGATTATAAGTGGCGTAAATAGATAAAAAAAAAATGAGTAGGAAAAAGGTGGGTCTTATAATAGAGAGACCGATGAAAAAAAAAAAAAAAAGTATAAAAAGATGGAGATAAAATATGAAGAAAAAGTCATACATTGTAAATGATGCTCTAACTAGGGATGTCATGGACGGGGTTGGTGCGGAGGAAGGGTAACCCACACCCATGAACTATAATTGGCACCCCACGACCCGCGGCCAACATAATCAAAACAGCCACTTAACATAATATAAGGTTTTTCAAGTCGTAGACACGATTAATCGCTACCAGGTACAAACTTACAGTGCAGGATTAGTAGTAAAATTACTTATTCTCGAGTCTTGATGATATTTCATGCAATATAGCCATATAGGTATACAACTATACAAGCTATTTTTCGGTAGCAGAAAAAAAATTATACGGAATACAACAAATGTTTTCCCCCGTATTTCCCTGGCCCCTTGACACGCCGAGTTACAGGTGACAATTCTAGCTAGTCAGCCCGAGTTGCCTTTCCCCTGGCCCACCCCACTCGTACTCTTCATCCGGGCAGAGTTCGGAATTTAGGACCAGGGTCAGGCTGAGGCAACCCGCGCATGCTTACATTAGTGCATCCAAGATAAATCTTGTCTAAGCGACACCTCTTTTGCAGTCCCTAGGAGACCAATCTCCGAAACTTGGGGGCAGTCTTCCACAGACAAGAACTCTAGCTTCCCTGTTCCCTTCAATTGCTTGAATCCGTCATCAGTGACTCCCAAGCATCGACAGAGTCGCAAGACTGATAACTGTGGAAACTGTGCCACGAATTGTAAACCGTCGTCACTTATCTCCTGACACTTCACTAGTTCCAAGGTTTCTAGGAAGGCAGCTGAACATAAAGCCTCCATTCCAAGATCACTAAAGGAATAGACATGATCCAATGACAGCTCCCGAATAGGGCAACTTCTTACCAAGTTAATAATCCCCTCCACTGAAAATGACGAGAGTGATGGGAAATCCCCATCGGCAAATGATATCTTAACACACTCTAACATTGGACAGTTTTCAGCCAAGGCCGTCAAACTCTCGTCAGTTAATGTTAACCGGTGGCTGATTAAAAGAGGGACTGAGAAATCCGATGGTATTCTAAGAGAGATTGAGCGGAGTGATTGCGCTGCTCGAGATAATTCTAAGATGTCACCGTCTCTAAGTCCAACACACATGTCCATGTGAATCTTCTGTAAGTTTAGGCACTGACCTAAAACACAAGCAAGGCCTCGTCCTGGGCTTACCATGCAATTCACTAAGCTCATTTCCACCATGCTTTCACAAGGAATTGATTGTTTGTTCCATCTATCAACTGCTATACGGTCATATAACTTCATATACCGGTAATTGGAATCCACTTCAAACTCGAAAAACTTCAGATTTCGCCAGCTGGGTCCAAGCCTTATCAGATCACCTTCTCCAATAGCCCGACAATTCTTGATGGAGAGATATTCAATTCTCTCGAGTTTACCTAGACAGTCGATCCACTCTGAACCGTTTACATTTAAGCATCGGATGAGGTGTAGCACACTTAGTTCCTTGCATCCCACAACGACCGAGAGAATTCCACAACCAGTAATTCTAGGAGCAAAATTCAGTTTCAAGGATGAAAGATTCAAACAAGATGCTAAGTAACCTACACCTGCATCAGTAATGTAGGTGCAGAAGCTTAAGGTGAGATCCACAAGAGATGGGCAGCTCTTTGAAAGATTTAGAAGGCCTCGATCGTCTAGTTGTTTGCCCAATTTGGACATCCACCCGGAATAAATTATTTCCACCTTGATCAAATTTGGGAACCTATGGCAAAGAGTGTTTAGAGCTTCATTTGCCGGTTTCAGACCACAGCCGACACGTAGACATTGTCTCTGCTCATTCTCCAACTCATGGAAACGCTTACAAGTCAAAGAGACAGAGTTTCTATCTGCGGTTGTTGTAATCCTCTCTATAATTTCCAATATTAATTGATTAGGCAATGTGTCCATGACAGCCAAACTATCCTTGATCCTAACTTATTAAAGTATATCGGAAACAATAGGCTGCAACACAAGGGAACTTGTTATTCCCTACAACAATAAATTGAAGGATTATGACTCCACTATTCCAGGTATCATTTTCATTACACATTTACCTTATTTATGTATGATGAACTCTTTCAGAACGAAACCAATATCAAGAACACGTGTTTGTCAGACAGTGAATGATAAAACAGAAAAACTCAAACACATAAGTATTTCCAGGTTTCTATTTAGTAAAAATATACTCCTTGTAAAACTATTACTTAGACTTGACTGCAAATGTTGAACACGGGTGCGTGATATAGTGTCAAACATGCCAAAAGGGATTTTTTTTATGACGAGTGCCACCCATGCATTCCCGTACAACCACATGGACCATGTAAGTCACCCCTTCGGGGGCTGCAGTGGCCAAGCGATCACAGTCCAGCTGGTAAACCTGGAACCTCTCAACTCCTGCATTTCTACAAGATTCAAGGTTTAACCTGGACTAACACCACTTCAAGGGCAATTTATTCAAACGTGTTTTGGCCTAAAATGAAGAACCTAAATGTCGTGTTGTGTGGCACGCGTCCAAAGAGAAGTGTCGAAACACCACGGCAGTTAAAATATGTGTTCGCTCATACAAGCTAAAGGTTAGCAAAGTAATAAGCACAGCTAAGTTATATGTACTCATTGACAAAGTGCCACAATTTCATGAGATGAGTCCAAAATATCTTCCTTTACAAAATCGTAGAAGATAGTATAAACCCAATTATATCGTCCCTAAGAATCAGATCCTCCTTCTGACCTATTCCGTCTAGTCATTTAGCAAATAATCGGCTAGAAAAGCTCAAGATAGCTCCAAGACAATAACCATTGGAAACCATTCTGACCCAAGCCATGACAAAAATGTGATTAATCTATGATAAAATCAACCTTTTCGCTCCCCTCAGCATTCGGCATAAAAGTATAATGGATTCACAACATCCTCCCTTCCAAAGACGAAACCTTTAAGCCATATACATCAATTGGTTGAATGTTCAATCCCGTTTCGTCTCTTAAATACAAAAATGATGTTGAAAGATGACAACAGTGAAACTATTAGCTGTATTAAGACTAATTTGTATGACCATTTTCACATTCATTGATCTAAATACCAAATCATTCAAAATTAAATTAAATTTCAATTAACCCTTAACCCTTCACCCCCAACATACCCAAAACTATACAAGATAGTAACCAATTTGACCAAGAAAAGGCTCAACTATAAATCTATGCAATAGAAGAACAATCCCAATTTACAATTAAAAACCAAAGACAAAAACTAACTCTAAAGCCATATCCAGAAAGCTAGTAGCGGAGTCAGGATTTGAACTCAGGTGCCAACAAATTCAATGGGGAAAAGGGGAATAGTATAATGGAAACACGAAAAAAATTGAAAATTTTAACTAAAACTTATAATTTTTTCATCTTATAGCGGGCGGGCGCCCCTGCTAGCCCTCCCCTAGCTCCACCTCCACCTCCACCTCCACCTCGGGCAGAAACCAATTTGTTTTAGAAGAAAGCATGGTACAGAATAATAAGAAGAATAATAAAAGTTGACCCAGATGAAGAAAGATTGAATCTTGGTAAATGGAATTAGCAACAATTCAGGAAGAAATAGAGAGAAAGATTAATAAGAAATGATTGGGAGATTACCTGGGTGTACAATGGAAAAGCTCTTTTTTGTTTTCTATTTCAGAGTTTGTGACAGGAATGATGAGGGATGAATGATGATGATGGTCGTGACTCATGAGGTGTGATCCTGTGGAGAATTCATCATTTGTCCCATTTCGAGACTCATCTACCGACTATTTCAAATCCATTCACGCCCCTGTTTCACTTGTTACGCCCCTACTTTTTAAATAATTCCCATTTTGTCCCTGAATCTTTTTTGGTTTTTTTTTTTTTTTTTTTGACGTATTGTTGACGGCCGGGTTTTAAGTTGGTTGTTTCTGAGACGGTAATTGAGATAGTTTGTGTGACGATTTTGAGACGGTTTTTGAGATGGTTCTTGAGACGGTTTTTGATAATAATTTTGTAGCCGGAATTTCAGACTTTTTGTTGAGAATGATTTTGAGACGGTATTTTGACACGGTTTTTGAGACGGTAATAATAAACAATTTTTGAGACGGTTTAATTGCGAATTAGGAAAAAAAAATTGGAACGATTTTGCGTATGTCTCGTAAAAATTTTGTTGTTTCATCCAACAAAAGAAAAGCGTGCTAATAGGTAATATAACGACGTCGTAAATATATCATTATATCATAATTTAATCGAGTAATTGTACCTTTGCTCAAAAAGTTTCAAGTATTTAAAATATTCTAATTGAATATGAATATATTCTTTCTATCATATATCAATTAGCTGGTTTGCTTGAGTGGTTTAGGGGAAGACTTAAGATCTTTTACATATAAGCGCGCGTGAGATCGACCCCCACAGCCAACATTTTTCCATTTTTTTTCTTTTTTAACGACACGACCTTGGCCATGTCGTGTGGACCACACGACACAGCCATGGCCATGTCGTGTGGTCCACACGACATGGCCTAGGCTGTGTCGTGTAGTCCACACGACATGGCCATGGCTGTGTCGTGTGGTCTACACGACATGGCCTAGGTCCTGTCGTGTTTTTTACACGACATTGTATTTTTTTTTTTTTTTAAAATTTTATTTTCTTTTCCGTATCTAGCAATGTCAACTCTCGTATTTTTATTTTATTTCTTACACGACAATTTATTATTAATTTTTTTTAAACGACATTGTATTTTTTTATTTTCCGTCTATAGTATGGAATAATATAATTTGGATGGGAAATTATAAACCGTCTCAAAAAAACGTTTCGTAAACCGTCTCAAAAAAAACCCAAAACCCGTCTCAAAAACCGTCTCAAAAATCGTCTCAAAAAAACGTTTCGTAAACCGTCTAAAAAAAAAACAAAACCCGTCTCAAAAACCGTCTTAAAAACTGTCTCAAAAACCGTCTCAAAAACCGTCTCAAAACCAACTCCAAAACCGTCTTAAAAACCGTCTCAAAAAAAATACAGAAATCATCATCATCAACGAACGTCAAAACTCAACGTAAGACGCAGGGGCAAAATGGGAATAAATTGAAAAATAGGGGGCGTAACAAGTAAAACAGGGGGCGTGATATAGCAATAATTTTGGTACATTTTCAAGGTAATATCAAAATATTAATGTAAACGTAGTTACTTTTTCATGGACGAGGCCTCCGATAAAAAGAAAAATAAAAATTTTCTCTTTCTTTTTTGGCCTTTCATGCTTAATAGGTGTAATAATCAAATTAATTGAAATTCTATAATGAAGAATCTGAATCGACTCATCAAGTAATTCAATATTCGATTTTGTTGAACGAATTACATGAACTGTTGTTCCTATTAACTCAATTAAATTATTTTTAATTAGAGTTTTTTCCCCCTAAATTCTGTATTTTTTCAATGTGGATGGTGGAGGGATAAGTCCTGAAGGGGATCATAATTGTAGGGAATAGACGTGATCATATGGTGGTGGCAGGGTTGCGGGTGGTGGTAGCCGGTAGGGGTGGTTAGAGACTTAGAGAGGGAAGGAGTAAGTTGAAATTGAACGTATGTGGGTTGAAGTGAAAAAGGTAAATTGGTCATTTATGTCCATAAAAGAGTAAAAAAACTCGTTCATAAATGAGTAACACCCAATGTAAAAGCCAAAGAAAATAAAAGATGCCAAATGTTAATAAGGGGGTAATCTAGTGTTAAAATTTTGGTACAATTTTCAAGAAATTTAAATTCAAACCTATAAAAGCAGTTTTGTAGAGTATTTATGATCTAATTCCACGCCTTCTAAACTTCAAGCTCAAGTGCCTATATTTGTGTACTTGATTGATGTATTACATGTACCCGTAGATTTATAATTGAGTTAAATATCATTTGTATAATTGTTATTTTATTTAATATTCCTATTAAAAAAACCGCGCATTCGCGCACGATCTAACTAGTGTCATTATAAAGAGATTAGAAGAGTATGGACCATGTGGTTTTGTTGTTGATGGTGTGTTACTTGGTGAACCACTCCTTACAAGACCTCCCATAGTTTCTCCACATTCATTGTTGTGAGATTCCCACTGTTTGATCAATTTTGAAAAACAAAAAAACCAGCTTTTCATCCTCGAACATTGTTGTATAACTCTCCAATTCGATGTTGTTAGTTATTCAGTATTTCAGTACAGTTATTCAGTATCAGAATCCGTCCTCAGTTTTCTGCATTCTGAACATCTTCACGGAAAACAAAAGAGCAAATACGACTTGGGTAAATCCCCGTTTTACATAAGACTTGCTCGACAAAACCAAATAAGGACCAATAGTCCGATACTATAGTAACTGGCAGTTCTTGTGAAACAAGTCTCAAGAACCTCAGAGATCATTTTGTAACAGGAGCATCATTGTCGGTCAGAGTCCCGATCCAAGCTGGTGGAAGCATCCCAGTCTGCTCATGAACTGTCTTCATAAGAGGAGGAAGCATGCTATAGACATCAGCAATGTCCCTCATTGACCCACCAGACGCGCTTCCACTATCATTACCCGTTCCACCTGACCCTGATGACCAGATACTGATCTTAGGCTGCAGTCTCTGGATAGCATTAGCATTGATCTTTGCCATCTCTTGATACACCCCTGAATTGATCATCATGTAGTCCCTTACTGCAGCATAGTTTCCATCGAGCGCTTTTAGTAGAGTATTTAGGTAAAATCCTTGGGCTTGAGCCATGGCTACGACTCCCTCGGCTTCCTTCTTTTTGGCATACACTTCAGCATCTGCTGCTTGCTGACGCGCAAAGAAGGCCGCTTCTGCCTCTGCCTTGGTTGCCTCAGCTTGCTGTTGTTTTTCATACAGATTTGCATCTGCTTCCTTTTGGTTCTTGTATAGATTCCTGTTGGCTTCTTGGACCTGTTAATTTACTCCCAACAAGATGCCAGAGTTAATTATTATTATGCTGAAAATTAGTCGTGTGTAGGGTTGTGACCGAGCCGATTTGAGTTCGAGCAGGGTGGGCTTGGAATCGGCTCGGAATATTGAGGTTGAGCTTGGAATCGGCTCGGAATTATCCGAGCTAAAAACATCAAAGCTCAGATTAGACTCGAGCTCTATTCGAGCTCGGTTAAGTCATTATTTTCTTTACTTTCTTGAACTTTTAAGTCAAAATAAAAATAAATATATTTTAATACAAATGCAAATGTAAAATACTTATCATATATATAAGAAACATATGATTATAAATGTTAAAATAGCATTTTATTAGGAACAACAAAAATGACAAAATGACAAAATAACTAAAAATAAAAGGTAAAACGAGCCTAACCGAACTTCCGATTTCGAGCTCTACTAAGCTCGGAATCAGCTCGGATTTGGTCCACCCCGACTCAAAATCGGCTCGGATTTAGTTTTGACCGATTTTGAGCCGAGCTTTGACCGAGCTGATTCCGAGGGCTCTACGAGTCGGCTCAGATCATTTACAGCCCTAGTCGTGTGCCTCAAAAGCTCCAATCTATAGCAGGGTACGGAAGTCGAATGTACGCAAGTTTACGACTATGTAATATTCTAACAACACGGGCTATTTCAAGATGACCGATAATGTAAACTGCATAAAAGATTAGATGTAGCGTTATAGGTTTACCTTAATGTCATACTCGACAGTGGCCTTACTGAGGAGCTCAGCCCTGAGTTTCTCAGTCCTCGAAAGAGCATTCTTCTTCTCCACCTCACTCTGCAGCTCTGCCTCTCGGATGGCCACCGCCTTATTCGCTTCCACCTCAGCAAGTTGAGCTGACTGGCTCCATCCAGCCTTCATGGCCAATAGCTCAGCGTTTGCTTTTGCCACATCAGCTTCCTTTTGGTTCTGAAATATCTTCACTTCAGTTTGTACCTTGATTTCTTCCTTCTTGCCTTCTCCTTGCCTTTGTGTAGATATGATTTTGGTCTCAGCATCGATTTTCGCTGCATTTTGTGTTGTTTGGCCTTCCCTGAGCTTTGCTCCAATCTCGCCTTTCATTCTAGCCTCGGCTACATCAACCTGGGATACACATTCCAGAAATCAGTGACTTAAACATGACAAAATCCAAGAAAGCAAGTATCTTTGGAGTCCATCTACGACTGCGCATAAACTGCAACTCAAAAATCATTACTCTTTCGAAATTTCAATCTTCTTCATACATCCATAATCCAAATCGAATGGCAGTCGCAGAATTATCATATGCATACAATTCTATCAGAAAAAATCAAAATTCCACTCGAAGGTAATTCAGTCACACACATAACATCCCAAAAAAAATGGCCTTCAAAGTTCCTAATACAAGATCAATACTTTTTCTACATGCATTTCAAACATTACAATTTTTTTAATCAAATTCAAACATTACATTCATAAATAAAAATGATTTTACTATCGAAACAAACTACAATATAACGATCAAAACTTCTACTACGAATCTCATATGGAGAACAAAACTTTATCAGAACAATAAGCAACAAACCCGACATCAACTTCAAAAGTACTCTATAATGTACTGCAGTACAGCAACAACAACAACATTACCGCAGTGCCTAAAGGGCTCCCGCAAATTGCAGTGTAAGTGGGAGTCGGATGTAGTAATTCGCAAAAATCAAAACTTTTTCAAGAAAATTTATAATGAAATGAAAACATGAAAGTTAATAAAAATACCTTGGCTTGATTAGCAGCCTCCATCTGAGTCTTCTGACCCAAGTAAGAAAAATACTCATGACCCGCGACATCAACAAGCTGTTTAACATTAGCATTATAAATGATCAAACCAAACTGGTTCAACTCCAACTGAACTTTATCAAAAACCTCCTTCTTAAAATCCTTAGTACCCTTAAAAATCTCCTCCATGGTCATAGAAGCTGCAAGAACACGCGTCTCGCCCTCAATGATCCCCTGCACAAGCTCATTAACGTGGTTCGAACTCATTTCATGAGGCGACATGAGCTTGGCGTACAACACAAGCGAATCCTCATCATCAACTTTCGGCCCAATGGTGAAAACTGCAGGCAGTAAGAAAGGGAGTTTCTCTGCCGACATTGCCTGCACTTCAAACGTGTAGTTCACCGGGGAGACATTGACACGGACATAGCGTTGGCCGGGGAGAATAAGAGCCTTTTTCGAGAGTTTAATGTCACGAATTTGGAATCCTGTTATGGCTAAGTACTCTGATGGTCCTGCTACTTTGTAGCTTGGAAATGGTGACATTTTTTACCTGGTTGTTGTTACTTTTTACTGTCTTTTTATGTGTTTTACCGTGGGGTTTTCAGGTGTACAGTTTGATGAAGGAAATAGTAGAATTGAGATAACTATAGTGAGGGAGGCTTTTAAGGAGAATTCCACGAAAATAGCTCAAGTTTGGTACTAGTATCTTTTGTTTAGAAATGGGAATCACTATACTACTTACTAGGTCCGGATCGGAAAAATGGATCGGATCGGATCATTTGGTTTGAATCCGGAAAATCCGGATTGAATTAATTTGGTCTGGTCCTTGGTCCTCATTTTTTCAATATTTGGTCTTCCGTCCGATCCGGCCTGATCGGTTAATTTGGTCTGGATTGGATGGACCAAAGTTTTTTTTTAAGACTAATCATTAAAATATTTTGAATTAAATTTATCATTTTATCTTCAAAAACATTATAAATTAGTATTATCAATGATTTTCATAAAAAGTGTCGTCTAACTATTTAAATGCATATTATCTAGCGGAATTAAAATGTAATTATCTTATACAAAATAGTAAAAAAAAAAAAATAGGTCCATTTCGGTCCAAGACTAGACCGGACCAAATATTTCGGGTTTGGTCCAGTCCACGACCAAAAGTTTTAGTTTCGGTCTTTGGTCCACCAAATTTTTAAGTTCGCTCTTCGGTCCGGTCTTGGACCGATTCTCACCCCGGGGTTTAAGTAGACGTAGCAAACGGATCTCATTCAGCCTGGTCAATTTTGCTAGGTCTAGGGTATCCCGTATCCATACTTAAAAACTAAAACGAGAAATCACAATACTGTTTATTAAAACACTAAAAACCGAACTGAAAAATTTGAGGATTCATATGGCTCTCTGTTTGAGGATTCATCTTATAAGAGGCCAATTAACCCTTAATTCGACCAATTGACCCTTAATTAACTTGCAAGTAGTATATGTACACAAATTCTCATTTTTTTACGGCAATATCCGTCGCAAACTTGTAACGGGTCAAATAAAATCTATTTGGGCAGATAAAGACAAACCATTTGTGGTTTTCTATACACTTTTATTTTTGTCTTATATAAACAAGTGGGTGTACTTAACCGTCACAAGAGAGACTTATTATTAGGAGTAGACAACGAACAAAAATACGAAAATCAGAGAGAACAGATGTTCCCTGACAAAAACAACCATTCTCGAGTCTGGTGTACTATATCAGATGTATAATCTTTTTTTCCAAAAACATGTAACAACCTTGGCACTCGAAGCAAACTAAACTATGAAGGCGATCTTTCCAAAACCCCGTATTAAATTGACAGGGATTATTGATAAGAGGTACAAAACCTCATATAAAGTAAATAAAGTGATGTAGAAAATGTAACTTCTATCAACTAATCCCAATGAGAAAAGTACAAATCGAAACTACAATCTAGACCACACCTAAATAGCCGATAGGCCAGATACTAATCAACTCAACCCATTGCTGACAAGCGGCCGTTGATCCTGTGTTTGGACCCGGAGTATCCCATTCAGTTGACTACAAAGCGGAGCTGGATACGGAGTTACGGACCTCTTTTTGGAATCTAGATCCGCTTGAAAGTGCAAAAAATCACAAATATAGTGTGGATTCAGGCTAAACCACGATTTAAAAAATTTGGACCCATCAGTTTGGGTTTCTTACTTGTTCAAGTCTCGTCTTGAGCTAAGCTTCATATGAACAATGGATTCACAATTTCAGGCCTTGGCGTTCTGCTTTGAAGGATCTTCAGACCAGAACAGATCGCAGCTGCCCTTGTTTACTTGCAATTTTGGCTAATATACCAAGCTAAATTGATGCCCATCATCTCAGAACAACTTTGCAGATGCAAATACATGACTAATTTATCATACTTCAGGTAACATGTCAAAGATGCTTTCTTTGGTCGAACCAACCAGAAATATTCACAACCCCAACCCACTGACTTCCAAGTTCCAATCAAAGTATGAACAGTATGTACGCAACACAGCTACATGTTTGCATTGTCATTTCTACCTCTTTTTTCGATTGCTGGATTTTGTAGTTTTGGACCGAGAACTAGAAGAGTCTTCAGAACCTATCTTCAGGACATCACCATCTTTTACTTCATCTGACATTGATGCCTTCTCTACAGCCGCTGTTGCTTCAAGGTGCAACATCAGGTCATTGAGCTGCAAGAGTTTAAAAGATCAGCACCAATGAGACTGAAATAGATAATCGACAAACAATTTCATGAAATTCACAAACCTGTTCTTCAAGGTTGCGTATTTTATCCTCTGTCAATCTTAGAGTTTTCTTCTCCCTGAGGGGAAAAAACATAAAAGGGCATCTTGTGAAAAAACTATTAATTTTGTAAATTGAAACTATGGTCACATTTAATTATATAGGGCAAATAGTTTGTGTAATTAGTTTTAACCTTGGACATGGTCTGATGGTCTCATTCTTTGGTAAATGTCGTTATTAGATTGGATCCTGATATCCAGAACATACATATGCCAGATGACAGTATATATCACAAAACAGCTAAAGACTAAAGTTGGAAATTATCATACCTCTCTTCAGCCTCTTGTATCTTTGCTTTCCATATCTCTTGGTTTTTCAACAAATTTTCATTGATCTACAGGAAGCAATGGAGCATTAATAGCTGACTTGATTCCAAGAAAACTGGACCTTTTGCCAATGTATAAGCTTTTCTAATAAATAACCGGTAATAGCATTATGATTGTTAGAAATTGAACGGTTTTGCTTCATGACAGAGTAACAAAATCAGACACATACATCATCAAGGAACTTCTTCTCTTTAATGCATCTATCCAACTTTGCTTGCATTTTCTGCAATTTCAGGGCCACAGTCTTGTCCACAGCTTCCGCGATTCCTCTTTCAGTTTCTTCTTTAACCTCTTGCAATAATGACTCAAAATACTGCAGAGCAGCAGAGTAAAGAATCGAAAGATGAATATCCTTGAAGTCATAGCCCAGCTATAACTTACTCTACAGATAATGAATATGGCTGCAAAAATATTTCATTAGATGAACGGCTTACCAGCTTTTGATTCTCAAGCTGCGTGGATAGAAGTTCATTGTATTCATTCCTAATCTGCGCAGCAAACATCTTAGGAAATAGTCGCAAAAAAAAATCTAAGACGTGTCTTATAAACCACTCCCTTCGTTTTTTATTTTCTTCCCACTTCTCAAATTATGTGAGGGATAATTTGAAAGAGCGAAGAATTGGAAAAGTGGAGGTAGTAATAGATCAAAATAAGGAGTACTGAAAAAAACCACCATACCGCATCAACTTTGCTATTTAAGATGGCCTCATTAATTCCAATATCTCCACTGTATTCACAACTTCCACAATCGTTCATACCATGTGAGCAAGGAGCATTCAGCTCAACTAATTTCCCATCAGTTTTTGACTGTATTAAACGGTGGACATAATTGTCACCAACATAATCCCACACCCGCTGAGTTTCCACCTCTAGGGAATAGCAGTGCTGTGTCTCCTTCCAGTGCAGTATCGCATGGCCCTCTTTATACCTGAATCAAACTTTTCCTTGTTAGGGAATTTAGATAACTAGAGTTTCAACCTTCTGCTATGCATGTTTAAGACTTAAGTATGTAGGGAGATGGCATTCAGGCATAATAATGGAATCTCCAAATATTTAATGCTGGTAAGTGGTACCACATGGGTAAGGCTGTGTACATTAGCATGAGGCTTTGACGCACGGAGTTGCTCCTTGCGGGAACTTAGTTATAATACTGTTGATTTTGCCGTATCCTATCCTTTTTTAAGTAAGGACATGAAACTTGAGTGTGTCTTTTGCTCAAAGAAAAGGAATAAACTAGTTACCTTCCACAACCTACAAATCCACAGATAACACATATCCATAAATTTTCTGAGGTCTGGCAAATGAAACATATCGATTTCTCAGGCTGCTGCTGGCAATAACGACAAACCTGTACAAAACACAAACTAAATTATAAGACAAGCATGTAACCATATTAAATACCACACAAATTCTCATTTGTGACGGAAGTATCCGTCACAAGCTTGTGACGGATACCGTTTCCTCTCACAAAATACCCATTTTCAATCTTAAACAAGTTTTTTTCAGTGTCTGTGTGTGTGGTGGGGAGAGGGGGGAGGCGGTATTCTTTATCTTACAATATCATGCATATGCTCTTAGCCTATTGCACCACGATGAAATAGAAATCGGAAACTTACAGGACAAGAAGAATCAGTCCATTTTGAGATGCAGGAGCAGTGGAAGGAATGATTGCAGATGGTTGTAAGGATTCCTCCTGTCTCTTGATCTAACCTCTCTGCAAAACAGGTAGGATGGTGATAAAACACAGTAGTTTCATAACCAAAAAACTGCAGTAAAGCATCAAATATTATGACAAGAGAGTCAAATAATTTTGAGAAGCATACCCAAGCAAACTGGACATGACGGCTGTTCACTTGAGTTCAAAAGAGAAGGTTGTGCATGTTCAATTGAGCCAGTGTATTGCACATCGATCGTGAAAAACACGTCACACAACTCTGACTACATTATAACCCAGTTAGGTTTCTAGAAATCAATGATAAATCATTATATGTGATAGAGACAATCATGGTAAGATAATACCATAATTGGAGAATACAACCTCAAGAGAGGAAAAATGTTGCCCATTGAAATGCTTATGGAATTCATCTGTAGTGTCCTGGCTGTCGAACCTGATGAGAACAATATATTTATCCTCCATTTCATCATTCCTGGACACAGTAATACAAGTCAGTGACTCATTCAAAACACAAAGGGATCACTAGTCTTTTCGGTCAAACAAAGACACATTATCCTAACCTCACAATTCGCATTTCAAGCATGTGCGGAACAAAAGAACCACAAAACTGGCAAAAATCTGCATATGTCATGTGATTTGGCACTCCAATAACACATACAAGAGGCTTCCTCTCCACCTATAGGTCATCAAAATGGTTAGTTTAGACTCCTACCAGTATAGAACTCAGTGATTTAACTCAATAAAAATAAGCATCTTGAGAACCATAATATACCAACATTTAAAAGAGAGAAGAATTTAGGGCAACAAATTTCATAGGAGATGAGAAGAAGAAGAAATAAATAACATGATAAAGCTAACAGGCTTGATAATCATCTCTGAGATCTGTAAAGAAGCCAAAAACACCACTTATAACCACTTATAGACAAAGCCAATTTCTTAGAAGTCAAAGGAAGCGAGAACCATGGACGTAAAATTGTCACATAGGCAAGCTACTTGCGGCCAAATTCACATCATAAAGTTGTACGCAACACTTGGTTTGAGACAGACATCAAAGTAAAAAAAATGATCTTCCATCAAAGACTAGTAAGCTCCACCTAGACTTGTTTGGATATAGGGAATTGGAGGTAAAGGGAGGAAGGGGGCAGAGAGAAATACCAATTCTCAGTTACTGGTTAGTAAATAGCCTACAGAGGAAAATTAAGGGAACTATTTTCCTCCTCCAACCCTAATCGAAACCCTTCCACCATTAAGAAGATCTGGGGGGAAAAGTAGTAAAAAAAACTACTTTACAGACTTCCCTTCCCTTCCCCTCCCTTCACTTCCCTTCCATCCACCTCCCGTCTCCTTCCCTCCTCAAATGTTGTCCAAACACGCCTCAAAATCCCAAGCACCGCATCTCTGATCGTCCAAGTTTTATTTTTTTCCAACATTATGCAAAACTTACATAACCACCCAAAATCATCATCATCATCATCATCATCATCATCATCATCATGGTTACATGGTATGACTACCCAAAATAATCATCATCGTCATGGTTACATAGTGTAAACATAATAACACAAATTTCTTTCAACAATCTGTAAGCAAAATGCTTCATTCACACCATAATGCCAAAATAAACCCCACCATGGAGACAGCGAAGAAAACCTCTGATTCTCATTCTATTCTTTTCTTTGCCATCCATTCATTCATTATTTGCCGCAATTAGCAGCAGGGAGACTGTTAAGAGCTACCCAACCAAGCTACACCACTTGTTCTTTTACTCTATACATAGGTCATCTCAATACATTGAGCAAACTATCTAGCCATAGAAATTTATATTCTATACACATGCCTTAACTGTACGACTGTACCCAAGTTTAGCCATACAAATCTATAGAACATGATTCTTCAAGACACTTCTTCCTGACATAAGAAGCCTAAAAAATACAGCAGATCAATAACTCCAACCAAAAACAACAATTCAAACAGTCCAAAGTGTACGTTTAGCCATCAAACTCTTTCCTAATCCAAGTTTCTACCACCAGCCTCCCATCCATCCAAGTTTTCCATTTTGATAGTTGCTAAAAAAATGGTAACCACTTCTACCATTTGGCAGCAATAGTCCATCTTTTATTTTAAATGTTAAATTAGCACTTCAATAGCTCAAAGTATAAAAGTGGCCAATGATCAACCAAAAATGCAATCAATTGTAAATAGGACCATATCAATAATCAGTTTTGCAGAACACAACACGTATTTCCCACCCCCTTTGAGATGTGTCATAAACATTGCTTCCTCCGTCTCAGTCATTTCAATTGTTTACCTTTCTATTCTAGGAATTTCATTGATGGGCAATTTGAACCTCCGCACTCATGGTCAACTTAACGTCTAATAATTGACCCCTTTCTCTGGTTTTTGGGCCAAAATGAAAGGTAAACAAATGATCGGGAGTATATCGCACATGCCATACATGTCAAACTAAATTCTTGCAAACTAATTGCAACTCTACATGTTTGGAACGATCCCCTGAACTAAACCTAAAAACTTTAGAGCCCAAGGTTAACGGTGCTTAAAGAACTTTATAGTCGAAGGTTAATCGGAAACGAATCCTCGCACAACGAAAACTATTAACATTCAAACGCCTAATTGCAAGCAAAACTTGCCATTATACTTTCCGCAAAAATTCAAGAGTCTATTGAGCGGAACCAAAAGTATAATACGATCATTTGTTTAGCTTCGATTAAACTACCTCTCGCTAAAAAAAAAAGTAAAGAAATGAACGAGACATGTAATTATATACTATATGCGATATATTGCAGCAAAGATTAAAAAAAAAAGGAAAAAAGAGAGAGGTAGGAATTACAGGGAGGCGTGAAGAAGAAGGAAGATGGAGAGAGTGAGAGAAATAATGGAGGAGACCGCGAGTTTCTTCAATTCTAGGGTTTCCGGATGAGAACGGTAGTGCTTTTGCCGATATTGCGTCGGAATCAATGGCGGCCGGTGATGATATGTGGATTTCCGGCGGTGTTGACGTTGACTCTGACATTTGTGCTGATTGAGGCTTGAGAACTTCTTGCGTTTTTTCTTGTAACTTTGTAAGGTACCGTGGAGTGTAATTTGCTTTGCCAAAAATAGAATGTATTTATGTACCCAACATAAATCGGAACATTTTTCATGGATCATGATTCGGTTAGATACCGTATTCGACTCCGACACTCCACGTCTAAATATGTCGACGCCTATAAAGCCGTGTTTAACTTTCTACATTTATTTGGGCACATGTTCGACGCGTGTCCATGGTATTTGAGCCGGTCCATCGCGTGTCCACAGTATTTGGTCATCATTTTAGATTTTTAGGTGAATGGTGTTCTTCAGACGAGAAATGCGCTATCGAGAGAGATTAATCAGAATATTAGTTCAGATGAGAAATGAAAATGAGTTATTATCACGGACAAGTTTTACCATCACTTATTTATGTTGGAGATTGTGTCCTCCACATGTAGTGTGATAACGTCATTGAACATACCCTTGTACGGACAAGTGGGAGATTGTTGGGGCTGGTGTCCTTGACAATTAAGTACAATGACTTATTAAATCTCTTTAAGGATCACAAGGGCATACTTCTGTATTATTACCAGTTGATCCACGTTTATCAATAACGGTTGGCTTGCTAGATAAGTTTGACGTTATTGTCATACGGATGGCGGTGGTCAACTGGTCCCTATACGTCACACCTATAGGACACGTTTGAGAGATGTGAAGGTATGAAAATACAGTCACATTTTGCCGGATATGACTAAACGGTTAGTCAGAGGTATTGACTATTAAATTAGTCAATAAGATGTTGAGATTATTATTTAATACGGATTAAATAATTTTAGCTAATACGGATTACATGATTAATTCGTAAATTAAATATAAACGGTTATATTTAATTAAATATTGTATTCGCGTATTAATATAAACAGTTATATTAATTTGGGTAATTATACAATATCGTATTTTGTCAGACCATTATTAATATATCGACTGTATTAATATCTGATAACATGTTACGATTTATAAATAAAACCCGCGAACAACTTAAAGCTAATTGGGTCGAATCACGCATTGGAATAAGGTAAGAGTGGGAAGCCCACTCATACCCAGTCTCCAATTCGGCCGAACAGAGGCTACATAAGGAGAGGGTTTCTCCTTATGTTAAACACTCTTGTTGCACTGCAAAATCTCTCAGGGTAAAATTAGGGTTTTGAGAGCATTCTTCTCCCAAAACCTCAGATCTCACATCTAAACTCAAATAGCTCTCCCTATATTGCAAGGCAATTGGAGAGGATTTCTAGCACACGCGGCCACGTCTCAAACTAAGTCTTGGGTGCAAGTTATAGGAGGGAATTTGCATTAATTCCTGTTCTTAGGCCTTTTACGCGAGGACTAAAGGTTGTACTTCTTTTCTCATGTTTTTAATCTTATGACGATATTCACAATTGCATTTTTCATTATAATCCTGCAAATTTAGGGTGAATACGCGTTTTATTCCCCACAAGTGGTATCAGAGCCTTAGGCCATGAAAATTTTACAATTGTGTCTTTCATAAGTTTTAAAATTTTGAAAACCGTACCTTCTGTCGAAGGCACTCGATCGAGTCCCTGTGACACTCGATCGAGTGCCATCGTACCAAGCTGCCGTGCGTGAGTTTTTAGTGAGAAATCGATCTTGTTTTCGATTATAATTTGCATATTGTTAATTAATCGATATTTTTAGCAATATGTGAATCTTTTGTTGTTGTTTATATATGATTTACAAGTTTTAAATCCATGTTATAAACCCGTTTTGATTTAAAAGTGCAGCGATTGCGTTTTAAAGAGTCACTCGATCGAGCCCCTGCTGCACTCGATCGAGTGACACTGGCACTCGATCGAGTGCCTCTGCTGCTCGGTCGAGTGCTCATGTTTCGGGCTCCCTTTTCGAAAATAACTTGTTTTCTTATTTTCACATGGCTTAAAATAATATACTGTATACGGAAATAGTATATTATTTAGTGAAACGGTTCACCCTCGTTTGATACATATTGTTTTTAAAACAGTTTAAAACAATGGATTATATGTTTATTAAAATTGGTGATTAAAACGGTATAGTCACTTAATTTTAATTTTAAAAGGTGGTTTGGTATAAATTTATTAATCATAATAACGGTATTATGTCATGTATAAATTGTTTTTAGTTGATGCATTTTATTTATCGTCTTGTGAATGCCTTGAATGCTTTCAATAACGTATTTAATTTTTGCAAACGGTTGTAACTTAGTGTGGCCTTAGAAGATTGTGTCACCGCAATGATGGGACACGATCTTGCTTGTAATTTTGAGATCTTGAATCTCCGTTTTGGGTTTTTGCCATGTAATTACTTTTGTATTTAAATTAGAATGTATCTAGGATTACTTTTGTAATTTAAATTAGTAATTTTGTGAAGACCAAAGACAAGACGGAGGCCGGATGCTCACTCCCGCTGCAAGGACCAAGATAGAACATCAAGACAAGCTTCTAGGGTCCAACGGTGGATTCCAAGTTGTTTTATGTTTATTTTGGTAGGATAGGCCACACTAGGACTTTTATTTACGTTTATTGCATTTATCTTTACGCTTTCATCGATAATAGCTTGCATCATATTCCGCCTAAAAACCAAACCACCTATATCATGCCTGAAAACTGACTCATGTAGAGGTCACGCGTTAGTTTTCTGTGACAATACAGATGTTACATGTCAATTTAAAAGCCATCACTTTATTTAATTCATTCACGCAAATGCTAGTTTTTAGTTCACTTAAATATGGATAAATAAGAGTTGATGGGGTCTTCCTCGTATAACCAAAAATTGAGATTAGTCTTTATAAATCGGCCTCCCATGAATCCCTTCTTCGTCGGTAGGCATAATATGACCCCTTCTACGTCGGGTAAGTGGGAACAGATGATTTATTTTATCTCAACATCATGGTCACTCGATAATATTCCAGTGACTGAGATGGACTAATAGATAGGATTTACGGAAATCTATCGACCAAGAGTTCCAACGATTGGAATTAGCCAAACTGTGGGCTTATCAATATACGGAAATTGAGTCTTGGGATCGTTTATATAATTCTTGAGGGAGATCAATTATATAAATGCATGAGTCTACGAGTTTAAATTCAATTTAATATAGACTTAAATCACAACAATAAGTTGCTTATATGGTTTTGTTTTATCTTCTTTTCAGTGTAGAACACGTTCATTAAAACTGCTGTAAAACTAAAATGGCTGGTGAAGACCCAATGCCAAGTGCCAAGCTAGCACGTGAATCCTGGCTAAAAGCCTTCATGGACTCCATGAATCAGTCAACTAGACTGAGGAATGATGGGTCAAACTTCTCTGACTGGGAGGCGGCACTACGGAATGCTGCCATTGCTGACGGAAAGCTTAAGTTTTTAACTGAGCCCATTCCGGCACACCCAGGAACTGGAGCTAGAGCCAACGATGTTCGCGCTCATAGCGATTTCGTTATGGAAGCGGGTGCGATAAAGAACGTACTCATCTATGCAATGGAATCCAATTTGCAAAGACGCTTCATAACCCATGGTGCAAACAAGATTTTC
This sequence comes from Silene conica, assembly GCA_029255685.2. Classification (NCBI taxonomy): domain Eukaryota; kingdom Viridiplantae; phylum Streptophyta; class Magnoliopsida; order Caryophyllales; family Caryophyllaceae; genus Silene; species Silene conica. The sequence continues at coordinate 23,244,375 of CM055313.2, read as the reverse complement.
ACCACGCTCACTAACGAATTCTCCAAGGCTCCGAGAATCGTTTCTTATGAGCATACCTGTCGCTTCTTTGAGGCGAAACTCCAGAAGGGCCAAGCTGTTAGCCCACATATTCTCAACATGATTGAGAATATCGAGAAACTGGAGTCCCTAAACTGCAAGATCAGTGAGAACATCATCGTTGATCGCATGCTTCATTCGCTTCATGATGGGTTCGCCCTCTTTCGGGCCAACTACTACATGAATGACATGAAGAAGACTCCCCATGAGCTCCACTCCCTTCTCGTACAGACTGAGAAGGATCTAAAGTTGAGTGGGAGTCTAAAGCAGGATGTTCTCATGATCTCAAGTAAGGGAAAAGGTAAAGGGAAGGCTAAAGCTCAGGGCGACCTAGCGGTAGGTAAGCCCAGGTTCAAGAAACCAGGATTTGCTAAGAGTGGGCCTGGTGAGTCGAGTAACTCACAAGGCAAGACAAAGAGCAAGGATACAAGCATAGAATGTCACCATTGCCACAAGACTGGGCATTGGAGACGCTCATGCCCCGTGTATCGCGAGGACATTAAAACAGGCCGTGTTACTCCTGTTGGTATGTCTTCTTCTTCTTTTATTCACATGATTGAGATTAACCACGCAAGTTGCGGAACTTGGGTACTTGATACTGGTTGTGGTTCTCATCTATGTAATCATGTGCAGGGCCTCCGAAACCAAGAACCCCTAATCAAGGGTGAGGTGGACCTGCGTGTCGGGAATGGAGCACGTGTGGCTGCAGTCTCGAAGGGAACATACGTAATCCAGCTTCCAAGTGGATTCGAGTTATTTTTGTATAACTGTTATTATGTTCCTAGTTTATCCAAAAACATTATTTCAGTTTCTGCACTTGACAAACTCGGATTTTCATTTGTAATAGAGAATAATAGCTGTATTTTCTCTTTGCACAATATGATTTATGGCAAGGCAGTTTCCATGAATGGAATTTATGTTTTAGATCAAACTACCGAGATATTACATGTGAATAATAAAAGAATAAAGGTAGGTGACAAAGATCAAACTTACTTATGGCATTGTCGTATGGGGCACATAAATGAGAAACGCGTTAAACAGCTCATACAGAATGGAGCTATTTCGCCTTTTGATTTCGAATCATATGGCACGTGTGAATCATGTCTCATCGGCAAAATGACTCGTATTTCCTTCAAAGGTGTTGGAATGCGCGCTGCCGACCTATTAGGACTCATACATACGGACGTATGTGGCCCTATGTCGATCAACGCACGAGAAGGCTATAGGTATTTCATCACTTTCACGGATGATTTGAGTAGATATGGCTATGTCTACTTGATGAAACATAAAAGTGAATCCTTTGACAAGTTCAAAGAATACCAGAATCGGGTACAGAACCAGCTGGGTAGAAAGATTAAAGCACTACGCTCGGATCGTGGTGGTGAGTATCTTTCACGCGAGTTTGATCAACACCTAAAAGACTGTGGGATCGTGCTACAGTTGACTCCACCTGGAACACCACAATTAAATGGTGTGTCCGAACGGAGAAATCGAACTTTGCTTGATATGGTTCGATCCATGATGAGTCACACCGTTGTGCCTGATTCATTGTGGGGCTATGCTCTTTTGTCGGCCGCTCTAATACTTAACCGAAGTCCGTCTAAAGCTGTTGACAAGACTCCATTCGAGTTATGGAAGGGAACGGTCCCTAACTTGTCCTTTATTCGGGTTTGGGGCTGCGAGGTTTATGTCAAGTGGAGACACGAGGATAAGCTCGGCCCGCGTTCGGTCAAGACATACTTTATAGGCTATCCAAAGGGAACGTTTGGTCATTACTTCTACTCGCCTACCGAACAACGTGTTTTTGTTGCGGCTAGTGCGACGTTCTTAGAGAAAGAATTTCTCGAGAACAAGTCGAGTAATAGAACCTTCGAGTTATCGGAGGTTCAAGAACCAACTACCGAGCAACCATTGGAGGAAACAGTACCTTCAACCGAGGCTGCGGTAGATATCCCTGAGGAACCTAGGAGGTCAGGAAGAGTCTCTATTCCACCGGACAGATACATTGGTATGGTCGAGGAACACGATACAGATGACGTCTTACTCCTAGAGGGTAATGAACCCACAACCTATAAAGGTGCCATGACCAGTTCTGACTCAAAGCTATGGCTAGGAGCCATGCAATCCGAGATGGACTCCATGTATGAGAACAACGTGTGGGATCTTGTGGACCTACCTGCAAAGGTACGTCCCCTTCAATGCAAATGGCTTTACAAGATAAAGCATGCCGTGGAAGGACAACAAGATATCCATAAGGCTAGACTAGTTGCTAAAGGTTTCACCCAAGTGCCAGGCTTGCACTACGATGAGATCTTTGCACCCGTAGTCATGCTACGTTCCATTCGGATTATCTTAGCGATCGCCGCATTTCATGACTATGAAATATGGCAAATGGACGTTAAAACCGCCTTCTTAAACGGTTATTTGGAGGAAGAGTTGTACATGGTACAACCCGAGGGTTTTATCGATCCAGCACATCCTAAGAAAGTTTGCAAGCTTAACCGTTCCATCTATGGACTTAAGCAAGCATCGCGGAGTTGGAATCATCGCTTCGACCAAGTGATAAAAGAGAATGGGTTCATTCGATCAGTCGAGGAACCATGTCTCTATATCAAGTCGAGTGGGAGTAAGATTGTATTCCTAGTACTGTATGTCGATGACATACTCTTGATTGGGAATGACATACCTCTCTTATCTTCGGTTAAAGCATGGTTGAAAAACCATTTCCAGATGAAAGATCTGGGAGAGGCACAAAGAATTTTGGGCATCCGTATCTACAGGGATAGATCACGACGGATGTTGTCTCTCAGTCAGGAGTCTTATATAGAGAAGATTCTGGAGAGATTCAGTATGACGAACTCCAAGAAGGGGTTCCTTCCCATGACTCCTGGGCTTCACTTGAGCAAAACTCAAGAAGCTAAGTCAGTGGAAGAGAAAGAGCGCATGAGTCGGATTCCCTATGCCTCGGCAATAGGATCGATCATGTATGCCATGATATGCACACGTCCAGACGTTGCATATGCATTGAGTATGACCAGTCGATTCCAAGCTCATCCAGGTGAACCACACTGGATGGCCGTGAAAAACATTCTTAAGTACCTACGGAGGACTAAAGATTGGGGATTGACTTATGGAGGCGACTCAACGCTCTGCGCCACGGGTTACGCAGATGCTAGCTTCCAAACAGATCGAGATGACTCGAAATCTCAGTCTGGATTTGTCTTTACTCTTAATGGCGCTGCTGTCAGCTGGAAAAGTTCTAAACAGAGTGTTACAGCAGATTCTACGACTGAGTCCGAGTACTATGCCGCCTCGGAAGCAGCTAAGGAAGCAATATGGATGCGTCAATTCTTACAAGGACTCTCGGTAGTGCCTAGTTCGAATGACCCAATCATCGTTTATTGTGACAATAGCGGTGTCATCTTCCAAGCTAAGGAGCATAAGTCTAGCAGCAAGGCTAGGCATGTACAACGGAAAGCTCATCTAATCAGAGATTACGTGGAGCAAAAGGAGATTTTCATTGATAAGATCGCTACGGATGACAACATAGCTGATCCTCTCACAAAAGCATTACCACGTGATAAGCATGAAGGGCACATTCATTCCATGGGAATTGGATGTGTTCCTAAGTTGTAGTACTTTTTTATGAATTCATGTAATAATTCATTTTCTCGTGTACTCTATTCAACCTTATTGTTATGATATATAATGTTTTGTTTCTCATGTGGAATTGTACGCCAATTTTGAACACCACAAAGTGAACTGATTAACATTACATCGTTTTGGTCCTTGATTACCCACTTGAGCTGATAACTCAGGTAATCATTTTGTGACGTTGGTTGATGGTGGGTTCAACGAGCCATAAGTCACGTGGATGACTGACCAATCACAAAGGCGAGTTATACGGATATCTCGTAGGACACCCCGTGACAACGTTATGGAGTCCTAAATGTTTTATAACATTGGGTGCCAGGTCGTGGATAGGACCTCCATAGTGTTCCTTAGAGTCGAGTCTTTTGACTTTCAACTGTTTCTTGAGATTAAGACAGATTTTGGGTAACTTTGGTTTCTTTCCCACGGTCACCGTAACAGGGGCCAAGAGGATTTTTTCTGGGTTATTTCATGCTGGGCGATATCGGCAGGTTTCGAGTTGAGGGAAATATCCAAACCCTTATCAGGATTTTATCATTTCTCAGGGCCACTCGAGGAGTAGTAACTGAAATGCATGGCCATGCTCGAATACAGATTCGTTTTATCAGTTAAGTTACTCTCTAGTCGGGGAAACCACTCTTGATACAGATCGCTTGTGAGATACGACCTTTGCGAATGCGGATTTGCAAATTGTCTTACATTGAGTGGGAGAAATTTTAAAAGGATATGAGATTCGGTTATCGCACCTACACTTGTACGGACAAGTGGGAGTTTGTTGGAGATTGTGTCCTCCACATGTAGTGTGATAACGTCATTGAACATACCCTTGTACGGACAAGTGGGAGATTGTTGGGGCTGGTGTCCTTGACAATTAAGTACAATGACTTATTAAATCTCTTTAAGGATCACAAGGGCATACTTCTGTATTATTACCAGTTGATCCACGTTTATCAATAACGGTTGGCTTGCTAGATAAGTTTGACGTTATTGTCATACGGATGGCGGTGGTCAACTGGTCCCTATACGTCACACCTATAGGACACGTTTGAGAGATGTGAAGGTATGAAAATACAGTCACATTTTGCCGGATATGACTAAACGGTTAGTCAGAGGTATTGACTATTAAATTAGTCAATAAGATGTTGAGATTATTATTTAATACGGATTAAATAATTTTAGCTAATACGGATTACATGATTAATTCGTAAATTAAATATAAACGGTTATATTTAATTAAATATTGTATTCGCGTATTAATATAAACAGTTATATTAATTTGGGTAATTATACAATATCGTATTTTGTCAGACCATTATTAATATATCGACTGTATTAATATCTGATAACATGTTACGATTTATAAATAAAACCCGCGAACAACTTAAAGCTAATTGGGTCGAATCACGCATTGGAATAAGGTAAGAGTGGGAAGCCCGCTCATACCCAGTCTCCAATTCGGCCGAACAGAGGCTACATAAGGAGAGGGTTTCTCCTTATGTTAAACACTCTTGTTGCACTGCAAAATCTCTCAGGGTAAAATTAGGGTTTTGAGAGCATTCTTCTCCCAAAACCTCAGATCTCACATCTAAACTCAAATAGCTCTCCCTATATTGCAAGGCAATTGGAGAGGATTTCTAGCACACGCGGCCACGTCTCAAACTAAGTCTTGGGTGCAAGTTATAGGAGGGAATTTGCATTAATTCCTGTTCTTAGGCCTTTTACGCGAGGACTAAAGGTTGTACTTCTTTTCTCATGTTTTTAATCTTATGACGATATTCACAATTGCATTTTTCATTATAATCCTGCAAATTTAGGGTGAATACGCGTTTTATTCCCCACAATTTAAAATTAATATCAAATACTTTTACAAAAATAAAATCAAACATTTATAACTATAAAATGTACGATTATATTTTATTAAATTTAAATAACGTGTCTCGTGTCCTAAATTTCATTACATGCCGTGTTACGTGTCCGTGTTCGAGTCCGTTTTGGTGCTATTAATTCACCGGTTCAGTTAATTAAACCGATGTAGTAATTGATTAGTTAACTGATTTACTGGTTTGCTAGAAAGTTGAACCGAACTTGATTCGGTATAAAATGAAGTTTTTTCGATTTTTTATTTATTTAAATCGCTTTGATTTATCGAGAACTCTGAACCAAAGTGGTTTAAATGAGTAGTGATTGAGTAACTATTCAAGTGGACTTATGATCGAGTTAACTAACTCTTACTGAGATAGATTAACTATAAAAACTGATTCATAATTGAATTCTTATCTAGATAAGTCATTAATGAGTATGATCATCTCGAGTCTCGACCAATTTCTATTCTAATCATATTAAGACGATTTGCTTTCGATTCACTAAATTCAAACAAAGAGTATTACTTACGACGGATAATATCCGTCACAACTTTAAAGACGATACATAGTACATACTTGACACTCCTTAATCTTGTCCTTAACCTTGTGCTTGAAATATACCTCAACTCGACCTACACAAAGGCTGAAAGCCCCCTTACAGGAATAATTTGCCATTCGTAACCAAGCTTACTGATTATATAAGCTCTCATAATCACCGATCATCCCTCTGGATTTATACCCAAGGTACTCCAATTTAACTCCTATGTTACCATTAATATATCTTATTGATTGATTGATTGATGTTCAACTGTTAAGATTGTTAACTTCTGCAGAACCGTTTCTTTCTTATTGATTACTACCCAATACTTGATTTTTCACATAATTGCAATTTGGGTTTCTTAATTGATATTCTCTTTGTCTTCTTCCAATTCAACTTCGATTTCCGTGTATTAATCCATCCATAAGAATGTGGAGCAATCATGGTTTTATGGTTTGTTTGAATTGATTATAAACACTAAATTTTTATTTATAGTTCATAGATTAATTTCATATTCATCTTTATTATACTTGATTTACCTCGTACAACAACCTTACCCCAGTCCTCAGTATTGTTAAATTCAACAACGGGTCTAGGCCACATAGTCAGGGAAAGAGTCCACAATATAAAATGATAATTCCTCCCCTCTTCTATCAACGTGGAACCCTCACATGTGGGACTTTCCGGTTTCTTCACAGTATCTCAATGGCTCCCGTAATTTGCAGGGTAAGGGGTTGGATGTGGGAAGCTTTACGCCCTTACCCAATTCTTGATTTTTCTCATACAGCAACACCACCATAACCCTGGTGCCTGAATGGCTGTGAAGATAGAGGGGTGGGCCTCAGATGTACGCAACCTTAAGCCCTGACCCTCGTGGCCTTGTGTTAGCAACCCAATACTTGAATTTTCTCATAGTTGGCAAAATCTGGACCTTTTCCTTAACGATTTTTGTAAATATAGTTAGTATTTCGATTGTGTTCACCCATTTAATCCGTCAATTGTATAGATTTTGATGAATTAGTCATCGTGGTTTTAGAGAAGAGCAAATGTTGGTGTTTGAATTGTTTGTAGTCGTGGATTCGTAAAAAGGACTGATTGTTTTATTTAGGATTAATTCACAGCAATAATCCCTACTATGAACGATCTTCTCATATTAATCCATATTACATTTTAACTTAGAATAATCTTAACTATTGGCCATGGCTTCTCAAAATAGAAAACGATAGATTTTAACTTGTTATTTTGTAACGAAAAATATATATAATATTACTCAATTTACTCTCTTCAAAATGATTACTCCCTCATATATTTTTGCCTCTCATTTAATACAAATGAGATTTTTTAACTGGCCTTAGACTATTTTGTGCAGAAGATTTGTTAGTTGGGTTTATTCTAAGTTAAAATGTAGTATGGATTAATATGAGAAGATCGTTCGTAGTTGAGAGTATTGTTGTGAATTAATCCTTTTATTTAACCAGTTCATATGAATTTCCATATTTGAGATTTCTTACATTGTTGATGCTTAGAGCAATAATTTTACATGTAAAGTAATTCAAATTTGCTTGATTTCAAAGTATTTTTATTGATTTTTTATGAAGTGAATGTTGATCTGAAAACTGAATAATTGAATTCATGAGCACGGTTAGCTTATATTATTCACAATGAACTGTGCTTTTTCTTGCATTGATGAGCACTGCTAGTTTATATTATTCACATTTCACAATGAGCTGTGCCTTTTCTATTACGGGTGCTCAGAATATGGAGTTCAAATTTGAAGATGTTCAAGCATTTCTTAGTCAGAAACCAATTGGCAATGTAGATGCATTTGGTGACATATTCCTACGTCGCATTCCAGCGAACAATTCTTACGGTCTCAAAGAGACGGAGGTTGCAATTAGAGTGTCACAGCCTCGTGGAGGAGACCAAGAAGAAAGTCTTCATTTGCAATTCAAAGTATGTTAAAAGTTATGATCATGCTTTCGGCTTTGAGTCGTTTATGCCTGAAGTTGTTCAATTAACTTCTAAGTTCTACCTGTTGGCAGCATAGCAGTATAAAATTCGCAATTCTCAGCAAAAAATCAATGTACTATAAATTCAAGTTTGGCATAGAGCCATAAACATTAATCACCTCAATTGTAGACTTGTAGACTGAACTCTGAAGTTTAATGATCACATATTCGCATATACTATTTTCTCCAAGTGATTACTATCTGTTGCTCTGCTACATGAATACCATAGCTCCTTTTTATCTTGATATCCTTTGCTCTTATATACTTTTGCGGTACCAAATTTTCTCTCTTCCAAACCCGAGTACGATCTGAAAAGCTTAAACCTAGAGCAGCCAACATGATGTCACTTGTTAGTGTTTACTGCAGAGTTCTCAGCCTTTTACTTTTGTCTTTTAATTTCTTTGATCTTGTCTACTCCCTGAGTCCCTGCTATCATATCAAGTTCTTTTTATGTGCTGATCATGTCTAAATTTCCGTCCCTTGTCTACCCTAATTGATTGCAATTGTCAATCTTTTATAGCTTCCTGCCTCCCTTTATCAACGACATAATGGCATATACTCCCTTAATTCTTTCCATCCCTCAAAATATTTCTAAATTTAAATATACTCGTATATTTCAATTTGAGTGGCATTTATTTTTACTTGCCAGCTTTCTTGCCCTGTCTTTGGTTGAGATTTTCTTACTGCTAATAAGAAGGTGAAACCTTGAAACTAGTCCAATCTTTTTTCAGCTGACAAAAGAGGGTGGTACAGTTCTCACGGGGTTAATTAGCATAGAACGGGAGTTCGTAAATCATAATTACTAGTCTAATTTCTTTCTCTTTTACCGTACATTGCTTAATTTTATTCTATTAGGATTTAGGACAACTAATAGCTGAGGTTCTCTAACAAATTTGTTTACCATGATCAATTTGTAATTATTGAAACTCCCACGGTTATGTGATACTCGAATTTAGATTTTTTTTTCATTACCCTTGTCTGATAATTTTGCTTTGTGACCGTGAGGTCAGGGGTTCAAGCCCTGGGAGCGGCCTCTTGCCAAAAATGGCAAGGGAAGGCTTGCCGCCATTACACCCTTGTGGTGGGTCCCTTCCCCGGACCCTTGCCTAGCGAGGACGCCATCGTGCACCGGGCTGTCCTTTACCCTTGTCTGATAATTTTGTTGATGCATCATTACCTTGCTCTTTATCATAGCATCTTCACAAACACTGCCTAATTCGCAGTATGCATAGATATTAATAAAAAAACAACTGTATGAATCAGTGATACAGATACATCATACACGTGTGTCGTACACTATAATGGTGAATCTTGTCATTGGAGTTGAGTGAATTCAGTTATCATGTTTTCCACCACTGTTCTCTTATAGTATACTTGTATATTTTTAAATTTAAACTGCAGAATGAGTTGAAATTGCGTTCTCTTAAACACCGAAATATCATTGATTTGGTTGGGTACTGTGAGACGAAGGAGAATTTTTACCTTGTCTATGAGATGTTCCAGGCAAAGCCGTTATCAAAACTTGTTGAAGGTTAGTTGAGTGCTTACTCCTACTATTTTCTGTATCTGTGATTCTAGGTCGATCCTATTGGATTTATTGTAACATTCTTCTATGCTCTTTGACATATTCATTGCATGGATGTTGTTTATCTTGCCTTTCCCCGTCTGTTTGTCACTTTGTCTTGGTATTTTCTAGCTTTCTTGGCAGACAAATAAAACTTTCAAATTACTTTTGCCCAAGCAGGCTTGACATGGGAACAAGCTGTTAAGATTCTCAAGGGAACAGCTTCTGCACTGGCGTTCCTTCATAGTCATCCAGAAGGGCCATTTGTGCATTCTAATATCAGCACCAACAATGTACTTGTGACCGAGGTACTGTATTGGGCTCTTTCTGGAAGAAAAATGGTTTCAGAAAATATTCACTTGTGTCTCGCTGCGATATTTTCAATAAAAAGGTTCGAAGATTATATGTAAAAATATTTAGCAAATCAACAATATATTTGATATATATGATACAAAGATATAATAATGATAAAATATTTTATAAAATATGATTAATATTTTATGTAATTTCAAATGTTCGAGCCGCTCGCGAGCTTTTCGAGTCGAGCCAGCCTTTGCTCGGCTTGACTCGTTAAGCTCTCGAGCCGAGCCCGAGCTCGAGTCGAGCTCACACAAGCCAAGCTTTGACCGAGCCGATCTCGAGTTGCTCGCGAGCTGTCTCGTCTCATTAACAACCCTACTACTCTCGCACTTGTATCTTTACTTTCGTTTGATTCAGCTGATACAATAATTGATAATCGATTTTACAGGATTTTGTGCCTAAACTCATTGACTTTCGGCAGTGCATAGTGGAAGGCGAAAGAAGCATCAACTCTAGTCCGAGATATTATCCTGCAAAACAAGAAGGTATGTTATTCTGTGTTGGTAGAAATTAGTTGGTCCGGCCTAATTTCAATCTAAATGCGACCAATACCGCCTTAATATGAGGTCATAGTAACCTTCAAACTTTTATGGCAATGGATATCCAAGTATTCTTTTGCTTTTTGCAGTACTCAGTCAGTATTCAGTAGTCGGTACTCAGTACTCAACCTGGGTTTTTCGTATTGTAAGCTGCTAGTACACAATTTGACACAAATCATTTTTCCATGCTGCCCGTGTCATGACTCGTGTCTCTCTTTCGTTCTTGACCTTCAGGTGTGGCTACTGTCCAAACCGATGTATTTGCATTCGGACTTCTTGCTCTACAGCTTATCACCAAAGACGGCAGGACCGCTTTTGCCTTAGAAGAAGGCGAAGGTCAGTCCGTTTCTCTTCACCACATCCTCGATTTATACGTTCCTATGTTTAAGGAAAAGAAGAATCTTGTCCATGCATCATATGGGCAGAAAAGGGAATCAGGAAAGTTGACGGAAATGATCTTCAATTGTCTGAAGAAGGATTCTCAACTCGACCTGAAAAGTTTCCACAAAGACTTGATTTTATTAAGCCTAGCTACCCGATGATAACTAATACTCCGTAGTTGGTGTTAAATCATCGTCTTCTGTACATATGTATCATAAGCTAGAGCTTCTTATTGCCTTTAGATCAACAATTGGGTCGAATTTGGTTGCTTGAATTTCGCTGAACATTACAGATACCGAAAATCTCAAGGTCCTAAGCCAAACCCAACAAGACGGAAATGCAAGAAGGGTACATTGTCGAACGATATTGAAATGACTAGTGCTTAAAAAGAGGAAGGGTACAAACTTTGTACATAAAGGAAACTACACGACCAACAAAACACATCTACTATGCATTTTCTATCCTCCATTTGAATTGTGTCGATGTTTTATTCGACGATGAAGTGTAGTTCTTCCAATCTTCGAGCGTCGTATTAAGATCAGCGATTTTGCTCGGCAATCCAAACCGACAATTGGCATGCATGGTGCGAACCTTGTTGAAATCTTTGCTAGGTGTGCAAAAGCCTCCGAAATAATTAGTATCCATGAACCTTACTTTCAATCCAATTTCCCTTATAAATTGGCCATGTTTAAGAACATTGAACACGTCTTGCTCGTGCTTTCGAGGAAAATAAGGACGTGCCTTTACCCAAAAATCGTAAAATTGGATAGTACGATTGTTGGATTTAATATACATTAATCCAACATTGGGATGGTTATCGAAATCATTCTCCTTGCCGTTGAAGTTGTCGCATGATAATTGAAAGTCAAATTCTTGTGTGAAAATTGGCAGTGGATCTCGAAACCACATTACATCCGTATCCTAGACAACGTCAAATAAATATTATTATTTCAACAACACCGAACAAAGAAACATCTAATAAATATAATAACAGTAAGTCTTGTTTAAAACGGGTCAAATACTACCAGGTGGGCTAATAAAAACAAAAAAATCGTCGTTTCTTAGGTGATAAGTGGATGATTTGGTATGTATTTGACCTGTCTTACGTTTAAGACGTATAATAACGATTTGAAATGAGAATTTGTGAACATCTAATTAGTTATTCATGAAATAACATAATTTAGTTTTTATTTAATTTTTTTTGGGTGCATGGTTTTTACTTAACTTATGATCACAGTATTAATAAGAGAATGTTATTCTTTGAAGATAATATGTAATCAATGTTAAAATTTTACAACTTCATGAAAATGTTTTCAAATAATTGATTTGTTATTAAAACAACAATAAGTCTTTTTTGTAACGGGTCAATGTAATCTACTTAAGTAGATAAGACAAACATAAAACACCTAGGGAAATACAAATATCTTGTCTTAATTTACACATGTGAGTTTTATTTGATCCGTTACAAGCTTATGACGGATACCGCCCGTCATAAATGAGAGTGTGGGTTAAAACAAAAGGGTTACAATTTAAAGGGCCAATTTCTCTCTTAATAATTTACCTTGATAGAAGGTTAATATTATCTTGTAAATTTAAAAAGCAAAGGGAAAAAAACTTGGAACATAGTAATATTCAGTCACAAGCTGAAAACGGGTCAAGTAATATCCAAATTGGTAGATAAACAAAAGTAAATTGTCTAGGGAGTAGCATTATGCTTTTGTCTTATCTAACCACTATTTGACCCATCTTCAACTTGTGACGGGTATGTCCGTCTTCAATAATAATTTGTGAATAATATTAACCCTCCGTCAAGGTTAACTAAGAGTGAAACTTGCCCTTCAAATTATAACCCTTTCATTCTAATAACAAATCAATTGAAAACATTTTTTATTAAATTCTAAGATTTTTGTTACATATTACATTGCATATTAACAAGAGAAAGTTTTATGCAAATAATAACGTTTTCTTACTAATACACTAAGGGGTCGTTTGGTTCAAAATATTGGAATGGATTGGAATAGTATGTGATACCATAAAGGTATGGATTTAGAACCTCATACTTACTCAAAAGTGTTTGGTTTCATCATGGAATGGATTGAGTATAGTAATAAGGTGGAATGGATTTAGAAACTTTGATATATACATGGGTATGAGATTCCAATGGATTGGAATGGAATTAGAATCCATTGGTTATCTAACTCCATTCCAAAACCCTCTAACCAAACATTAGAATGGATTGAATCCATTCCAAAAGCTCCAACCAAACACCCCCTAATAAAAGAGAAAACCTTCATAGTACAAAGTGATCCATGAAGAATACTTCCTCAGTTCTAATCCACAATGCATGTTTTTATTTTGTACACTATTTACAAGTGACCATTTAATCTCAATTTTCTCCTAATACATAAGAGAAAAAATATTCATGTGGATCTTGTTTGATTTGTTTTTATAAGTACAGTGAAAATATCTAACTGTTATAATTTTTGAAAACACATAGCTAACCACGTAAACGTTGACAAATGTAAAAAAAGCAAACATGCAGAGTGGATTTGAACGGAGAGAGTAAAAGCAAATATGGAGTATTTTCATTTGTTTCATATGCGCGACATATATTTTAACAGAACGTATGAAATTAATTAAAAAAAATATATCCGTCATAAATGAAAATTTGTGAACAATTACAGATGAATGATAGAATATTACCGTGTTGACGAAGTTGTAACCTAGAGTTAAAATGGTGTGCGAGAAGGCAAGCCTTTGCCATATAATATCCAAATAATGCGGACTCATAAAATCAGCTTGACCAGCAATTTCAGATGAGTGATTTGTTTTAAGATAATAACAATGAGACACCGATGACCGGCACCGGTTATAGGCCTTGTCGTCAACGGCAATGACGATTAGATGGTCAAGGAGCCTGGCCGTGTTATTCCCTATTCTGAAGCTCTCAAGGAATAGGTCAAATATGGAATTTGGTGCTGCCCATGCCTCGTTCAAAGTTGCTAGTATTACCGTGTTGTCTTTTGTTGCGGCTGCCTTCAAAACCTTTTTTAGCTCGTAGTACTCATCTGGGATTACCTGACAAACGTGGTTTAGGGCAATTAGTTAGGTAAACTATTCACCGGTAGGGCTGTAAATGATCTGAGCCAGCTTGTGAGCCCACGAAATCAGCTCGGTCAAAGCTCAGCTCGAAATCGGTCAAAATTAATTCCGAGCCGATTTTGCGCCGGGTGGACCAAATCCGGGCCGATTCCGAGCTTAGCAGAGCTCGAAATCGGAAGTTCGGTTAGGCTCGTTTTATCTATTATTTTTAGTTATTTTGTCATTTTGTAATTTTTTTGTTCCTAATAAAATGTCATTTTATCATTATTAATCACATGTTTCTTATATATGATAAGTATTTTATATTTGCATTTGTATTAAAATATATTTATTTCTATTTTTAAATACAAGTTCAAGAAAGTAAAGAAAAAAATTATTTAACTGAGCTCGAATAGAGCTCGAGTTGAGCTCGAGCCTTATCTAAGCTCGGATAATTCCGAGCCGATTCCGAGCTCAAGTTCAAGCTTCTGAGCCGATTCCAAGCCCACCCGTGCTCGAACTCAAATCGGCTCGGTTACACCCGTAATCGCTGGGACGGGAGAGTATTAATTACAGGTATTTAATGTTAATAACTAAGAAGTATTATACGACTTTTTTTGTCTAACGAAGCGCGCAGAGGTGAGAGTTGAATCTAGGACATATTATCCATAAGACCATAATACCTGCTCCTTCTTAATCACTAAACTAAGATATCTCCAATACGGATTACGAAGCATATGATTTAGGACAAAAGAACGTAATGAAATCATGTGGCTTACTGGTAACTTTGTAATTAAGAGCATTTTAACGTATATGCCATGGTTGGCACATAAGATAATTGTATACTCCTTAATACGTACGTAGTCATTAATTGTGCATGTGTATAATTACGTCCACCTTCGAACAAGTAGTAATATTACATCATATTCAATTCTAAATGTTGATTATTTTCCAAATGCGACTAATTCTAAATTTTGACATAACATTGAGACTTGACAGCAAGACACTATTTGGCCATCGACGGAAATTGCATTTAGGTAGAATATATATATATAAGTTGTAAAATTATGATTACAAATATTAGGTAATATATAATAGGATTAATTGATAGAAATACTCTGAACTATGACTGAACTATTTAAAATAGTCTAAACTTTATTTTAACCACGAATATAACCAACTAATGTCCTCATTTGCTTTGAATAGAATTTGTTGTTTTGTTAACTTATTCTAGCGTGTTTTAATGGTGTGATTAGGTGAATAAATTAACAGAGAAGTAGAAAGAGAAAGACGGGTTAAAGAAGGGTTATAAATTTCTTCCCTTATTTAGCAGTTAGCAGGTCATATATTATAATAAAAGCGAATGAGAGCAATAGTTGGTTATATTGTTAGTTAAAATAGGGTTTGAAGTATTTTGAGTAGCATACCCATAGACTATAGTTCAGAGTATTTTTAATCAATTAATCACATAAAATAATACTGTAATATATTTTAGGAATATGCTTTGTATTGTTAGGGAAATATTACTTTGACCTATTCAATTTCCTTAAACTTAATAATTAACTTGCTGTATTATTTCACAAAAACTACATAGAGACGGTATATCAATAGCGTTATTGAGAGATCCCTCAAGTCTCACATGATGGGGTGAGTGACCACTGAAATTTTTATTTTTCTATTTTGTCTCTTACGAGACCTACTGATATTATTTAAGCACATTTTGATTAATGAGAAATACAATAATTTTTCCACTTTCACAATTTTAACACGTTTTATGTATAGATTAAAGAAAATGTACTTAGTAAATTTACATAAATTTTGAAAATAGTAAATTTGCATCAATCTACTATCAAAATTTACGTAGTGATGTAATACAAGGGCAATACAATATCACGAAAATGGAAATCGAATCTTAACTTGTTATCCATTATAGCTCCTTCATAATCCCTATTTTAGTAGTATTGTTTTGGGAGTATAAACTAGTAATTAAATACATTTATTATTATTATTATTATTATTATTATTAAATATTATCATGAATTATTGATTGTTTACTCATTCTAAACGCTTCCTCCTTGGCCGACTAGTCTTTTACTCATTAAAAATTCATGCAACCAAGAATCTTGTATAACTCTACAATTTATAGTTCACACTTCACAGTCAGGTCAACATTTTCCGATTGGTTCGTACAAGTATACATTGAAATTCAATTTCAACAAAGAAGAGAAATCAAATTAAAATAAGATTGTTGTCATGGTATATGATCTACGATGACCTTATTTTTTTTGCAAATTGTACCAATTAAATAACTATAATCATCGAAAAAATAATTGATGAATTAATGTAATAATGTTTGATACTACTCCCTCAGTTTCAATTATTTGTTTTATCGATTTATTTCATTTTACGGTGCTTTAATTTTATTATTTGTTTACCATTTTATACTGAAAAGGTTTTTTTTACGTGTCAATTGATAATATCCACTCTATTGTTCATTTGTCGTTCATTTAACAACAATCACAAATGGTTCTCTCATTTTTCCTTGATCGTTGTATCAAAAGTACAGAGCTATGGTTGAACAAATAACCAGACCAGTGGGAGTATGTAATACGAGTAATAGGAAGTATTGGTTGCGACGGGTCACCATTTGTGACGGATATTTTGTGAGATAAAATGGATACAAAATAAGTAGTGGAGAAAGGGGACCACATGAATAGTGTTGGAGAAAGAGAAAAATTGGGTATTTTGTGAGAGAAAACGGTATCCGTCGCAAGCTTGCGACGGATAGTGCCGTTGCAAATAAGAATTTGTGTACGAGTAAAATGAAAAATTAGAACATACTAAATTTAAATGTCGATATCTTTTAATTTGCAACATTAGTGTTTAATTTATATGTGAATGGAACTTAATTAACATTTTAGTGTATCTAATTACATGCATGGAGCAGTAATCTTATTGTTACCGTTGACCAAAAAAAGATTACCTAAATCATTCAAAAATGCTACGTAAATCAATCAAAATCTCGACATAATTACAGCAAAAACATAAGATTAAATAAAACGGTTTTTCTAACGTGGCTTAAGGTCATACGTTAATAATCCGAATATGGAAATATTCATAGGAGATTCTCACTAATTATGTTAAAACTAAGTTTATACCGTATAGAATCCTATAAATATTTCCATATTCGGGTTATTAAACTGTACCTTTAGGGCCCACGTTAGAAAAACCGTAAACAAAATAAACTTATGAAACTCACCTGTTGGAGTCGAGATGATGAAGTAGCTACGCCATTGCCATTGCCATTGATACAAGAGGAGTTAAAAGAAGGTAGAAAACCTCCATAATTGTTGAATAAAACACAATAAATGAATCCAAATGCAACGACAACAGTTGAAAATGAAACCAAAACCTTTGAAAACTTTGGAAAATCAATGGATTTTATTAATGAAGAGGTTTTCGTTTTCAACATGCTCATTTTTGTTTTGTGTTCCTTGTTGCTTTCTTTTTCGTGTGTTTATAAATGGTTTAGTAGTTTAGATATCCTTTATTTTGGGTTACTTAGACAAGAGATTAATTCTTTCTTAATTTATATTTGGTAGGTTATCATTTTATTCATTTCTTTCAAACAACTTGTAAATAACGTAAATATTATGATATTAATTAGACTATGTTTTGTTTTTTTGGTGACGAGGGGTAATCCCCGGGCCTGCATTTCCGCATTACCACATGGATCACATAAGATACTTCTTCGGGAGTTGTAGTGGCCAAGTGGTCACATAAGATACTTCTTCGGGAGTTGTAGTGGCCAAGTGGTCATTGTCCCAGCTGGTAATCGAACCTGGACCTCTCAACTCCTATATTTCTGCAAGGTTTAAGGTTTAACTCAGTTATCACTAGACTAACATCACTTGGTCTAATTAGACCATGTTTATTTTAATTAATATCAGCTATATTCTGTTCATTTCAATTTAGTTCAATTTTCGTTACAGATTAACTATTATTTTAGTTCAGTTCAGTTCATCTCCAATAAATTCAGTTAAGGTCAACTTTATTAAGCTCAGCTTAGTTTAGTTCAGACAATTAGACTCCCTAGTCCCTCTATCCCAATCAATTGTCGTCCTTTGCTTTTGGACATTGTTCATAAAAGAAAAGAATTCTTAAAATAATTTTCAATGCATAACACAACAAAATACCGTCATAAAAAATCATATTTGATTTGTCTTGATGAATAAGTTAAAATTATCAAAATTTTATAATTTTCAAACTTATGTAAGTAAGGATATTTTATATTTACGATATGAAATTAGTATTGACAAACGTGTAAAAGTCAGATTAAAGACCAACAATTGAATGGTACTCCCTCCTATTCTCAATAACTGTCTCATTGTCCATTTTCGTCTATTCACAATAATGTTACACTGCCGATTTTTGGTAAACTTTTATACTTAGGAGTCGTTTGGTTGATTATGTAAGTTAATTTTCCTAAGAACTTAGAATTTATGGGAAAGAAGTTCACACATCAAATTCGAGTGAAATTGAGAAAAGTGTTTGGTTGCCCATGTAGGCATTAAATTCCACAGGAACTTTCAATGACCAGGGGTGTAGGTAAGCAAGTTCCTACATTATGTACGCATTGGAAATTCGTGGAAAATTCCAATTTCTATATTTTATAAAATTTATGTCAACCAAACAACCCACTTTTTTTAAAAAATCATGGCATTTTGCAATGTTGTGTTATTTCCGTTGCAACTAAAAGACCCCTTATTTTAATTACTTCAACCAACAACCATACCTCATCTTAACCCACAACCTTACTTATTTTAATCACTCTACAGTCTATACACAATAATGATCAATAATATATTCGCTCTCTCCAATCTTATTACTTTCACACAATACTTTACATTTCTTAACTACTAGTTTTATGCCCGTACAAAAAATGTACAGGTCTATTTCTAAAAATTTCGTAAATATATTAAAAAAGTAGTACAAATATAATTTAATATGAACTTAAATGAGAAATATATAAATTATGAATTCGGGGATGATTTTGACTCCAAATAATTGATTTACTGGTATAATTAATTTTTTTTTAATGATTATATAAATTGAAATAAATAATCATGACATTATGAAATAAATTTGAACCATAGAAAATAGATAAAGAAATTGTATTGTATTTCTATATCTTACCCTTTAAATAACTTACTCTCTAAATGAAAGTAAAATGATAGAATTATTTTTAATAGCAGTCTCTTAAAATTTGTGGATGATTTTATAAAGAAAATAATAAGGTATTGTTATTAAGACCATCTTTTTACTCGATGTTAACGTAGCTTTAATTGACTAATTCTCGAAGGTTGTTATATTTTCTTAAAAATCGTAAATTTATATTTTTTTTTGTTAATTTAATGGGTTGGGTTTATTTGATCTTATTCAAAAAAAATTGATCTACGTTTATTTCATTTTTTGATCTACGTTTTTTTGTTAATTTTTATCTCCTCGTGTATTTTTTTCATTTTTTTAATTTTATGGGTTGGGTTTATTTGATCTTATTCAAAAATCTTTGATCTACGTTTCTTTCATTTTTTAATTTACGTTTTTTTATTAATTTTTATCTCCTCGTGTATTTTTTTCATTTTTTTAGATATACGTATGTTTGTTAATTTTTAACTCTTTGTATAATTTTTTTTCGTTTTTCATACCTCTAAATATTTGTTAATTACTTATAATTGTCCAACTTTTTTTAATATTGTTGAATTTTATGTTTCTGGGTAGAATTTTAGTGATTTTTTTTTATTTTCGAATTTGGAGTAAAGTTGTTTTTTTTATTATGGAAATAAAAATTATTTGTAACTTTAGAATGTTAAATGGAGAAAAGTAAAATGAAGAAAAATTAAAGCTCCTTGTGTGAGTGGTTGGACATGGTGAGAAAGAAGGTTTTTAATTTCCTAAAATTAAGCAACCAATGAAAAAGCAGGAAAAGTTGTTCCTTTTATAGATAAGGGATTTAATCTAAAACCGTATATAATAAAACGACATTGTATATTTTTGTTGACCCCAACTATTTATGAGCTTGTAAAAATATATATTTTGGGCTAATAGACAACCATAAAATTATGGATCGATATAGATGCATGAGTCGACAATATCACCTAATAATAATTATTAGTCGTATTATTTTATCTAGCCTTAATTTACCATTTCGCAAAATTCTACTTTACGACGGTCGCACATGCGACCAGTAGGAAAGTGATCACATTTTGATACGTAGTGACCACTTTTGATTAAATAGTGACCATTTTTTTTCATATTTTCGGAAATATAGATATTTTTAGGATTTATTTTTCATCAAAATCTTAAAATTTGGGCCTCGTGTTAAATTTAATGTATATGTTTATATAGTATTCAAATTTGTTTTTATACATTTTAATTGTCACAAATTATAGAGTAATACGGTCTCATATAAAAAGTTGTTCCTTCAGTGCTAATAAGCGATTTTTCTTTTTATATATGTTGATCGTCTTATGGTATGAGAGTATGAGACCGTTCATACAAAAATTCTAATTTAATTTTAATTGTCAAAGTATCCAAGAGGTTAATTTTCCGGAATTGTAATTTTTTTTATTAAAATTTGTTGTCCCCTATATAGATTTCCGATTTTTTAAAAAAATTTATTTTATTGTAAGGTTAAATGTGATTAATTTTTTTATCATAAGCTTTTTAACATATGAACTAGTTTTTGTGCCCGTGCAAATGCACGGATAATTTTGGTATTTTAATACTTATTTTACTGTTTTTGTTGTCATTTTGTGCGTTGTAAAAGTGTTGATACTATTTTTATAGGCAAATAAACAAAAGGGTGGACATCTATGTCTATTCCTTATTATATAACTTATTCGGGAGAAAAAACATGTAAATTAATGTAAACCTGTAAAATCTCTACATGAATGCATATTAATAATATTTTATCACTGAATTTTACATATTGTCTTTAGCTTATTAGAGACAATATGAATAATACATAGAAAGCGATGTGTTATTCGTCTTAACAATCGGGCTAAAAATTAGATGTTTATTTTCTTAAATACAATGTAGACTTTTTTTAGCAAATACATGTACAAAAGCGTCTCAACAACCTTTTGTCATTTTAATGGATTTTCAACGTACGTATAGTTAAGAAAATTAAAGTATTGATTTTTATATATCATTTACTTGGATGGAAGTATTATTATATAGCTTATCTATTCAATGTTGACTCGCATTAATATATTTATAATCTAATTTGTACTCACTAATTCTCGTATTAATTTCAACAATGTATTTATGGGATGAATAAAAGTTTTGTGAGTGAGAGAAAAGATAATAAATTATGATAATAAAATTACAAAGTATATATATATAATAACGGTGTTTAAAAAACATACCATCAAATAAAAGAAATATATTTTAAATATATATGATAGATTAATAACCAAAGTTGTGAATGGAAAATTAGATGTTGTTATTAATTTATTTTGTATTTGCAATTAATAATTTTTTTTATATTTTTTGTACTTATAAACATATGACTCATAACACTTAAAATGAATTTTAAATGACACGTGAAGTAAGATACTTATTCTTGCTTTTTTTATAATATTTTTGCGGAGTTGCCTTTTTGTAAGGTTAATATTGTAGCGAAGTTACATAAAAACATGTGTATAATTAATTTGTGCTCGCATAAATTTCAACAATTTATTTGACGGAGGAAGCAAGATTTGTGAAAGTAGACAAAAATTATGATAATATATAAAGTATAATAATAGTGAGAAAAAAAGGAAGGTGTAGAACTCTAGAAGTGGATTTGTCAATTATTAGTAGAAAATTAGCAAAATTAACTACATATTTTTTTTAAATGACATTATCATTATAGTTTAAAGCATATATGAGATATGATATGATATGATTCAAACATATTTTGTAAGATTTAAGCATAGTTGTATTCTCTTCATTCATCTAATATTACAATCATAACAATGTTATTATGATTCATAAGACCTATTAATTTTCTTAATTCATAATTAGATAAAATAAAATATACACATATTAAAAATAAAAATAAAAATAATAATCTTAAAGAAATATACATTGTGAGTGCTAAAAAAATATATTTGGTGGGAAAAAAATATTTAATGTTTTGAAAATATATAAAAATCAAAGGAGAATGAGCATTGTGTTAGAATCAATCATTATAATATTTACACTGCATATGACACCGTTAAAGGGTCAAATTGACATATTCGTAGCATACTTCAACGAAAATATTTGATTTATAACCTGTTTGGAAAAATACAAAATAGAATTAGAAGTTTTACTTGAAAAGTTAAAACTGTGAAAGAATGAAAAACTGTGTAATAAAATTTTAAAAAATTATCAAATAATAAATTAAGGATTATAATATATAATATAACATGTCACCACATAATAAAAATTATACTACGATTTTATATTGTACATACAATAATAATAAAAGGAAAACCCGACAAAAAAAGAGTATTCAAACCAAAAGAAAATTGAAAAGAAGATCTATTACCATTATTTTCCAATTTCTTGTAATATTATTGATATGTAGTATTAGCTTCCTGCAATTTGAATGCCAACACAAAATATTAATTAAATTAGTTTCTAATTCTAATTATTAACCCCTAACATAATAACGATAAAAAATAGAACAATTCATTTATTTCTTTATGTATACTCTACCTATCAACTTTCGTTCTAAATAAAAATAAAAATTAGGATTAGTAGTGTGATAGTTATATAAGATTATTTTTGTAATTAATTCTCGCATTAATATCAATAATTTATTTAGGGGAAGAAGAAAAGTTGGGAAAAAAAAAGCCATAAAGATTATGATAACTTAACTACAAACTAATAATGATGATTACAAACATATAATAAATAAAAGAAGTATATATTAAATAGATTATGATAGATTAATAACCAATTTTATGAGTGGAAACTAAAAAAATTGTATTAATTTTTTTTTTTTGTTGGCAACTAATATTTTTATATTTTCTTGTACTTGTAAGTATGTGACCCATAATATTTGGACATTAATTAAATGACACGTGAGGTGCTTAATCTTTTTTTTATGTAATATTGTAGCGAGTTTAATATTGTAGTGCATTTTTCTTGTCTTAGTAATTTTCATTACTCATCCTTAAACTTTAAAAACTCTAACCTAATTCTTTGAAATCTAATTATACAATGAGAATTTGTAGAGGTAATATCACTTTTACAATTTGTTGGCTCATCAAATATTTAATATCCACAATTAATTTAAGAGTAATGGTGATAATAATGACATTTTTTTAAAACATTTTAGTATATTTTCTGTGTATATGAAAGGGTTAGTTTACTACATTTACATTATATAGATTACAGCCATGTCACAATAATTTTTGCCATGTCACAATAAATTTTTGCCATGTCATATTTATTTTTTGCCATGTCACATTTAATTTTTGCCACGTCACATTAATTTGATGTTTTAGTTTACCCTTTTAATAAGATTTTATAGATATGTATATGAAAAATAATAAGAAATGAGGAGAGAGGGTAATTAATTGGAGAGAGAGTAAATGGAGAGAGTGGGATTGGTTAATGTGTAAAAAAAAAAAAAAAAGTAAAAAATTACAGCCAATCATAAGCCTAGAAATAACCTTCCTTTTATAGATAGAGGATTTTCTTTAATTTTTGTGACATTGTCGAAGAGTTAAATATATCCATTCCCATTATAAAATTTCATTTTTTCTATTATTGCCATTATAGAATTTTGTCTTCTATTAGTGCTCCTCTAAAATTTGTTTTACTTTCCTCAGTGTCATTTCATATCTGTTTTACCTGCAATAGAAGGTTACCGAGCATTATTAGACTTAATTAACTTCAGCAAGTCTTATTTGCGACAGTATATCCGTCACAAGTTTGCGACGTGTCAAATATTACTCACGTAGGTAGATAAGACCATGATTAATACTTGACCCGTCGCAAACTTGCGACGGATATGCCCGTCACAAATCAATTGATTTAGGAATTGAAAAGATTGACGCAGGTTATTAGGGGCTTTGTTTATTATTGTACGCAAAAATCTCCAAGAAACAATTGACTCATCAAAGAGTCTTGCTGAAAACGGATTTTATCTGTTACAAACTGAAGACAGATAATATCTCTCTCACAACCATGCGAGTGGGAGAATAAGTGGGGCGGCTAAATGGAACATTTCATGGATCGTCCGACTTACATTTTGTGAGAGAGACACTTTTCGTTTTCAGCTTGTGACGAATAGTATCCATCTCCAATGAGAATTTATGTTGATTCATTAGGAGTTTTGTTTAATATCATTAGGGGCATATCCGTCGCAAGTTTGTGACGGGTCAAGTATTAATCATGGTCTTATCTACCTACGTGAGTAGTATTTGACCCGTCGCAAACTTGTGACGGATATACTGTCGCAAATAAGGCTTGCTGAAGTTAATTAAGTCTAATAATGCTCGGTAACCTTCTATTGCAGCTAAAACAGATATGAAATGGCACTGGGGAAGTAAAACAAATTTTAGAGGGGCACTAATAGAAAAAAAAATTCAATAATGGCAATAATAGAAAAAATGAAATTTTATAATGGCAATGGATGTATTTAACTCCATTGTCGAAATACTACTCATATAAGACAAATGAGTATTAAATACTACATCTAAATCATAAATAAGATATTCATTCCATTATTAATAATATATCAAACTCCGATCATTAAAAAAGGAGGTAATAAACGCTTTAACTAAATACAAATTTTTATTTGCAACGGCACTATCCGTCGCAAGCTTGTGACGGATGTCGTTTTCTCTCACAAAATACCCACTTTTTCTCTCACAAAATACCCACTTTTTCTCTCTCACCAACACTATTCTTGTGGTCCCTTTTCTCCACTACTCATTTTGTATCCATTTTATCTCACAAAATATCCGTCACAAATGGTGACCCGTCGCAAGCAAGACTTACTATTAACTGAATGCAAAAATAGTAGATTCTACTATAATTAGTTTAGAAAACTAGTTTTTAAATCTGTGTGTTATAGGGTGCGGTGTAATATTTCAAGTGACTCCGACAATTTCGTCTCTACTTTCCTTTTCTATTATGGAGATTGTAATTCTATTCGAGCCGAGATGAGACTTCTATATTAGTAAGTCCTACTTGTGACGGGTCATTATTTATGACGGATATTTTGTATTTTCTATTATGGAGATTGTAATTCTATTCGAGCCGAGATGAGACTTCTATATTAGTAGGTCCTACTTGTGACGGGTCATTATTTGTGACGGATATTTTGTAAGATAAAATGGATACAAAATGAATTAGTTAGTGGAAAAAGGGACCACAAGAATAATGTTAGAGAGAAAAAAAAAAGTTGGTATTTTGTGAGAGAAAACGGTATCCGTCACAAGCTTGTGACGAATATCGTCGTCACAAATGAGAATCTGTGCTTCTATATGGGTCAGAACAAGCTTAACCGTTTCTATTCCCAAATTGTTTGTCTATATTGATATTCTATCGCCAGAGAACTTCCGTCAAGATCAGCTTCTAAGTAATAGATTTCGTATTCTGGTTCAACAATGTAAAGAGCTCATTATTTGAAAATAGAACATTCTTATAGAGCACAAATTCTTATTTGTAACGGCACTATCCGTCGCAAGCTTGTGACGGATACCGTTTTCTCTCAAAAAATACCCATTTTTTTTCTCTCTCCAACACTATTCATGTGGTCCCCTTTCTCCACTAACTCATTTTGTATTCATTTTATCTCACAAAATATCCGTCCCACAAACAGTGACCCATCGCAAGTAAGACTTACTACTTATAGAGAGGTAAACCATGTTGTTGATTGACTCGCTAATAAAATAGTTTCATCTCATTCGACTATTACCGTTCTAGACGCGCACTTGTCCTTTGAAACTTCATTCAATCATGTATGAAGACATTTTAGGAGTTACTTAATTAGTTCAAGGTTTTGACCTTTTTTGCACCAAAAAAATCTGTGTGTTGCAGAGGTTATCTTGAAAACTTAGAATGTGTCTTTTTAAGGGAGAAATTAGAATGTTTTTGTATTTAATAATTCTCAAAGTGTTTTTTCAAAATGGGTAATTCTCACTAATTATTTAACCAAATAGATAACTTTTGAAATTATCAGCAAAAATGGGTCCACATCATCGCTGAACCTAGGCTCGTATTCAAGTCGCTTATCCGGATAACTACCAAACTTAAATTGTAAATTTATGCCAACCAAACCTCATTTTTCTCCCAAACTCAAGTCGCCTTGGGAGCCGACTAAGATTAAAGTCCCCCTGAGCGACTTGGCTTTAGGTTGCTACCCAATCCACCACATCCCTTTGTTATGTCCCACTATTTGGCATAATTTTAGCGTCCAAAACAACCAAACAAAATTGATGAAAACTGACACGACTGTCGTAACCTTATTAAAAATAAAACCAACTGGTTCTAACTAAATGTAGTAGAGGTAGTCGGGTATCGAATTCACATGGAGAAGGGAATCCTATAAGCTAACTAAGTCTTTAAAGTAACCATCTTGGGGGGTGTTTGTTGATTTTGTCAAACAACTAAAAGAGAAAGTGATGAGAGAAATAAGCAAGAGAAACGCCGATAAGGAGAGAAGACTAGGATTGTCGGTTCACCATGGCTTCTAAGGTTCGGAATAACTCCTTAGACTATCTTGGGTCTAACTTGTGGGGTAATGATAAGGTCCTTTTGATCCGCTAATTGCCCTAAGACAATACTAATCTAACTTTCGCTCTAATAATTAGCACATCCTAATGTTCATCATTGATCTTCCTTCTTCCAATCTTTCGATCTAGGCCAAGGGTACCAAATCGATGTGTCGACTCAAACAATCAAAAGCTATTAACTGTGATGATTACATACAAATCTAATCGAAGATAGTCTATTCAATTCATCCTACCTATGTCATGGTTCCCTTAAATCCTAGCAAAGGAATTAGCAAGCATAATCAAAGATATGGTAGGAGAAATAAGAAAAGATGCAATAAAAGACATAATGAAGAGGAGAAGTAACAAGATTGAATAAATAAAGTTTAAATTTCAAGAATACCCAAGAGGAAGAAGATAAAATTTCGATTCAAAGTAGAAGAGAGAAACTGTAGTGTTGTTCAAAGAATTAGGGTAAAGGAAGTTGGTTTCTTTCTACTGTTTTCGTCCCTTTTATATTGTCCTCAAAACTAATAAAAGTGCGTGCACTAAATAAAAGGCATCTCAATATCCGACAACAACATTCTCTCGATCCACTAAAATTTATGTTTTTTTACACGAGTTTAAACTTTAAAATAATTACTCGTACAAGGTAAGTAACCATTTCTCCAGAAGTAAACCTGTAACCCGTATTCCAGATTTTCAACCAGAAATCACACCATGATTTTTCTATTACTGTCCCGCTGAGAACAAGTAATTATATTTAACCGTAAACTACAAACAATAAACTTTAACAAAAAAAATTCACAACTAATCAAGAATGTGTATACACAACACTGTATCTGTATTACCCTCGACATCGATTCGGTACGCTCCAGTGCGAAGGTTGCAATCCTGTATAATTCGAATTGAAATAATTCTTCCAATCTTCAATCGTAGTTTTGAGATCTGCTATCTTCCTATCAAGCCCTATACAACAATTAGCATGCATTGTACAAACTTTATTAAAATCTCTGCTAGGGGAACAATACCCGCCGAAGTAATCCGTGTCCAAAAACCGTATCCTCAATCGGATACTCTTAACGAACGGACCGTTTTTGATTTTGTTAAATACATTCTGTTCGTGTAGACGAGGATACGTGTGTCTCGACGCCACCCAAAATTTGTAGAATTTGACTGTACGACGGTTTGATTTCACGTACACAAACCCGTTGTTAGGGTAGTTGCTTATGTTGAATTGTTGGCCGTTGAATAAATCGCACGATGTTTGAATGTCTGAATACGGGATAAATTGCGGAAATGGACTTCGAAACCACATTACATCCGTGTCCTGAGATTCATGATAAGAAGGGAGATTAAGGCGCTATTTGGTAAACAACATATTGAAATAAATTAGTGGATTCCGTCATAATTAGTAGGTTGACCAATCAATCTACTATTTGCAGTGTTTGGTAAACAACATATTCTGATAGCATATTGATCGGAATCTATTATTTTTTAATATGCCAACATATTGCATTAGCATATTCAATTTATACATGAAACAGTTCTAATTATCCTCTAATCTGCTATTTACCAAACACACTTTTTTTAATCTGCTAATTTAATCTAATAGTCAAACCTGCTATTAAAATCTACTAATCGTATTATGCTAACGTTATCTGCTATTATGAATCTGCTTATGTCGTTTGCCAAACAGTGCCTAAAGCGCTGTTTGATAAACAGCATATTGAAAGAAATTAGTAGATTCCGTCATAATTAGTAGGTTGACAATCAATCTACTATTTTCACGTGTTTACCATCACGTGTTTGGTAAACAACATATTCTGATAGCATATTGATCGGAATCTACTATTTTTGAATATGCTGCTATTAGCAGCATATTCAATTTAGACATGAAACCGTTCTAATTATCCTGTAATCTGATATTTATCGACCGCCTTTTTTAATCTCCTAATTTAATCCAATAGTTAAAACTGCTATTAAAATCTACTAACCGTATTATGCTAACGTTATCTGTAATTCGTATAACCGTACCATCCCCGTACATGTATTTCACACGAATAAACGAAACAAGAAAAGAGGGAGAAAGCATTACCGTGAAAACGAAGCTGTAACCCAAGCTCAAAATGGTCTGCAAGAAAGCAAGCCTTCCCCACATCATATCCATATAAATAGGAGTCATGAAGACAGCCTCATGAGCCATTTGAGATGACTGATTATTCTTGAGAAAATAACAATGCGACACTGTGGCCTTGCACCGTGCATACGCGTCATCATCGACAGCAATGACTAACAAGTGATCAAGAAGCTTAGCCGTGCCATTCCCGACTCTGAAACTCTCAAGGAAGAGATCGAATACAGAGTTTGGGGCCGCCCATGCTTCATTTAAAGTCGTCAATATAACAGTATTGTCTTTGGTTGCGGCTGCCTCCAAAACCTTCCTTAGCTCGTAGTACTTGTCTTTTACCACCTTTCAATTTGGAGTAAACCCAGTAACCGTTATTAGTTATCACTCACAAGCAAGACTTGCTGAAATCGTACTTATTATTTGTATGAAAAAAAAATGCAATTAGCTTAATTCCTTTGTCCAAGGCGGATTGAAAGGAACAATCATATGACTTTTATCACTATATTTTGGGGATTGGGAGGCTCATTAATTCAATCTACATACCCAACTAGTCAAATGTTCCATATTTAACAAATTCTAAAATCACATATTCTCATTTTTTACGGTATTATTCCGTCACAAATTTGTGACCTCTCACAATGGGGAGAGCAAGTGGGGTAGGACTATGAGACGTCACAAACTTGTGACAGTCACGAACAAGACTATCTGATAAAAAAGTAGATGTGTGTTTTAGCCTAACTTTTCAAAGTATTTTTGGACTTAAATACGCATTTTGGCCAAAAACATCATTTATTTTAAAGTTCAAAATAATTTCTCATAAAACTAAAAGCAGCCCTTAGTATTTCTGATTCTTGAAAACTACTTTTAAAAAATTAAGCTTTAAAAACAAAAACTCATTTTTAGAGTCTAGACCAAACATGCACTAAGACCGTCTCACGTTAGAAAATCATTTTTGTGCAAGATTCATTTATTATTATTAATATATGAGCCGTTTTGTATAAAGAGACCGTCTCAAGGTGCAATGAATTACCAATTTACATAATAATTGTCGATAATATTTAGCCAAAACAAATACATATGTACAAGTAAGTTGTATGTTCAATTAAGTCATGCTCAATTATTCAAGTATACAGAGTATTTTTAAATCTTAAACTATACTCAAACAAGATTTGCTCGTACTAATCATGTATGATTATCTCAATTACGCAATTATGCCTCGCACCAAATCTTTTTCCACGACCAAATTTAATGAGTTATAGACTTATTGTTGACTAATTAAGTTATGACAGTAAATTTTTAGTACTCTAGTGATCGAAATGAAAACATTGAAATATCCAGTGGTTGATTCAAATTCCTATCTTAACATTTGTATATTTTTCCATAATTCGTAATTTAGATATCAACTATTTTAGTTGGTAACTCCGAATGAGTGGTAGTTATAAGTTATGACAATTTTTGATTCTCTTAGCTTCGGCCAAGAAAATATAACACTCCGTAGTCCGTACTAAAACTTTTTTAATGCTTTCCAGTTTCCACCCTGATATTCCTATTTTTTTTCATTTACCGTCTCCCAGACAACATTTGAATCCACTCATCCATCACAAATTCTCATTTATGACGGTAATATCCGTCACAAGTTTGCTTGTGACGGGCCAAATAAAATTAATTTGGAAAGATAACGATAAACCCTTGTCCTACGCAACTTTACTTTTGTTTTATTGATATTAGACCCGTAAAGAGACTTATTGCTTATTTATATGTTTATTTTTGGGTTGAGAATATTATTTCCCATTACAAATTTAATATTTTATATTTTTTTAACGCAAACTCGTATTGGATCGGCCATTGGGTATCAAAAAAAATAGTAAGTCTTGCTTGCGACGGGTCACCATTTATGACGGGTATTTTGTGAGATAAAATGGATACTAAATGAGTTAGTGGAGAAAGGGGAGCACATAAATAGTGTTGGATAGAGAGAAAAAGTGGGTATTTTGTGAGAGAAAACGGTATCCGTCGCAAGCTTGCGACGGATAGTGCCGTTGCAAATAAGAATTTGTGCAAAAAAAAATAAGATTGTATAGTAGATATCAGCCTATCAGGGGCGTTTTTAGCGGGTGTGTAGGGTATACCTGCACCCCTTTATTTCGAAATATTTTAAAATTAGTTTCAATAAATTTATTAAATACTCGGTGGTGTAGATGTATAGTGACTAAAAACTGAATTTTTATTAGCTTGGTCGTGAGCTCGACCCCATAACTAACATTTTTGCGCTTTTATCTCATTTAATAATAAATTTTGACTTTAATGCTTATTTAATGTTGTAATATTATATTATTGGACTATAATTATTTTGATTATATTATAAAATGTACTATTTCCACATTAAAGAGTTATATACCTACAAATTTATACAAAGTATTTTATTTATATCTTCTTAAATTATTTAGAACCAAATTTTCTAATTTTGTGTTTTACTTTAGCCTCACTATTTTTTTAAAAAAAAATTTACTCAACAAAATAATTTGTTAAATTTTTGCACTCACTGTACTCTAGTCCTAGGTGACTAGGTACGCCCCTGGTAGATATTGTCTTTATCTAATAAAATGAGTTTGTTTAGAGTTTTGAAATTTCAACCTGAAAAAGTAGGAAAATTACATCTTTTAGTAAAAAGGAAGCTATGAAGAATTATGGTTCCCCAGTAGGCTCCTACCTCATTTGACAAAAGAAAAGGAAGCTAAATTACCGGACAAAAGAACTGACCCACTTGGCTTTAAGACGGATAGTACTAAAGAATTTATGAGAAAAAAATGGTAGAAAAATGAAATAAAACACTCACCGTTTTGTGATGGACTTGTGTTGCTGCAGGAGCAAAACGATACTGATAACCATACAAAGACGGAACAGTCTGCCCAAAATCATTGATGGAAGCGTAATACAAAACCAGAAACGCAACCGCAACACTAACGCACAGCGCCGTCGCCTTAACAATCTTTGTATAATCCATCGGCTTTGTCGGTGGCGACATATAATCGACCGTCGTCATTATTGTTTGGTTACTCCAAGCTTTTCCGTCTTCCATTTCCTTGAACAATATGTAAACTGTAAAGCTATATATGAAAAGTGTAAAGT
Organism: Silene conica; assembly: GCA_029255685.2. Taxonomy (NCBI): domain Eukaryota; kingdom Viridiplantae; phylum Streptophyta; class Magnoliopsida; order Caryophyllales; family Caryophyllaceae; genus Silene; species Silene conica. The sequence continues at coordinate 23,212,312 of CM055313.2, read as the reverse complement.
ATTTTGTGAACTTGAATTGGTTCGATGTGATTAAATTAATAAAGGCGTTAATCACTCCATTATACATGGGCACATGGTTAAGTTACTTTTTTTTTTTTTTTGCAAGGACATGGTTAAGTTACTAGCTCTAGACTTTTAGCTCTTGATTGTATGTAATAAAATTTGGAATTATATTTCAATAATATATAGAAATGGTATATGTGGGGGAGATTACAACTGTGTTAAAATGTTAAGAGGAGTCTGGTAATAATAACACTGCACAAATTCTCAATTAAGACGAGAATATCTTACGGTACACACTGCATACGAAGAAGTATTTCTTCCATTTCAATCAATTCTATACATTTCACTTTTTTGACACTATTTATAGGTCGAGGAAAATTTCGACACAACTTCTAATAGTATATAACATTAAAAGATAGTCATTGATCTTGTTTAAATTGTCTTACCGAATACATTGTTACTATCAAAGTTTTATAATTTTTATCGATATGTAACTACAGATATTGACAAAATAAAACAGGTATTAACAAACTTAAATGATACTCCCACCATTCATATCCACTTTGCACCTATTCCATTTCGGTCCATTCGAATCCACTTTGCACCTTACCTTATTTGGTTGTACTTTTAATACTATAATACTATAAAAACACTATTAAGGCCCACTTTTTCAACACAATACTACACTTTACACCTATTTGTTGTACTTTTATTAATATTTTAACAATGCGTAAAAACCCGTGAATAAAGCAAATGTACCAAGTGGAAATGAATGGAGGGAGTACTAGTTTTCTGTTTTGTACATTATTCGAAAGTGAAGCTTTAATTTCAATTTTCTCTCGTTACATAAAGAAAAAATATATTCATGTGGGGTTTTGTTTGATTTATCACTACGAGTACATTGAAAATATATACTCCCTCCTATCCAGCTTATTTTTCCCTCTTTCTTTATTGACGATAATCACGTTTTCTTCCCTCTTTCCTTATTTGGTAAGTTTCTTGTGGTTCAAATTCAATTTCAGGTGGGGTAGGCTGATTTGTGTGGTCCAAATTCATTTTCTTAATTTTAGTCTAAAAAGGAAGGGGAAGAATATGCTAAATGGGAGGGAGTAACTTTTATAATTCCTTTTTACAAATACGTAATTAAAGATATTAATCACGTAAAGCGTGCGTTAACAAACGTGAAAAAATAAAGATATTATTTAAAAAAGAATGAATTAATATTTATTAAGGATTATTAGTCACTTAACCACTTTTAATATTAAGACGATATATCTATCCCAAAAAAACCAAAAATTCTTATTTGCAACGGCACTATCCGTCGCAAACTTGTGACGGATACCGTTTTCTCTCACAAATACTCATTTTTTCTGTCTCTCCAACACTATTCACGTGGTCCCCTTTCTCCACTAACTCATTTTCTATCTATTTACCTCACAAAATATCCGTCATAAATGGTGACTCGTCGCAAGCAAGACTTACTTAAAAAAAAAACCGTGTTAATGTTATTGTTAGCTGGTATTATTAGTCCAGTCTAATACTGAAGGCTACGTGCAAACAAAAAACAGGCATTTATTAATTGATTACACCTCATGCTCCTCTTACTAATACTAAAGTTGTACATTCTTTTCATCTACTACATTCTTAGAAAGTTCTCATAATTTTCCAACCTTTTTTCGTCATCATATTTTTTAAAAGTCATAAAAATGTTTAAATAAGAATGTTGTATAATGCTTAATGATTATATATAATATCGTGATATTTATTTCATGATGATACCGATAGGATTGTTACGTCATATAACCAGGGGCGAATTATATAGTGGTAAGGGGTAGCGGCCGCTATCCCAAACTTTAAAAAATGGCTTAAAAGACGTGTTTTTGTTACCCAAATATTGTTGATTAGTAGATAAATAAATGTTGTCTTATTAAATATATAGTAAATATTTTGTGGTTCAATGGTCAAAACTTTGATTTTTTTCATAGTGACAGGGTTTAAATCTCAATACACACATTTTACCACTTTAATTTTTTTTTTTTATGTTATTATCCAAATATATAATTATGGTTCGCCCTGCATATAACAATTTTGTATAGATTTATTATGTTTCAAAGTAAAACAAAGTAGCATCTACCCTTTTTACACAGGAAGCAATTGTGAATTCTATTTTTATGTATTACTTTCTTATAATAACCATCCTAAATATATTAGAGAGCATGTAAAGTAATTTTTTCATATTTTTAATGCTTAATTTTTTATGTGATTATTTTTTAGATAAATTTGAAGGTTACGGATTTACGGTAATGAAAAATATTTCAAATAATAGTTAATAATAGGTTTACTTTATTAGTTGTACATTATTGTATAAAATGGTAACGGGAAATTTTCCATAGAGATTAGTTAAGTTGCTTTAAATTTACACAAACGCATAAATATTTACCAATTACTCCGTATTTATGTATTTCTATTGCGAAACACATTTTTATTGCATTTTGCCTGATTCCGTATATTAATTGCTAACCATCCCAAACAACTTACGGATAATTGGACAGATATTAGAAAGGCACGGATAGATGCTAACAATAATGGAAATGACTATATACTAAAACAATAAGACCATCCCCAAGCAAGGTCATGGGGTAGGTCATGACCTTGTTTGGTCATGGTTAATGCGTAATTAAGAGAATTAATTGTTGACCAAATACACTAATTTGTGACCTTATGACCAACCAAGGTCAATTTGTGACCTTTGGGAAACAATGATGACCTTATTTGTGACCACTTATGTGGCCACTTGTAATTGGTTGAAAAATAAAAAACAATAAAAACATTAATTAATGGTTGAATTTTCAATGATTGAGAAGGATGTAAAGTGAAAAATGATTGGGTTGATGACCTAGGTCGTGACCTTTTGCTTGGGAGGGTGAAGATAGGTCGAGATAATTAAGATGTGATTAACGGTAAAACCGGGTCGTGACCTAGTTAGCGTGACCACTGCTTGGGGATGGTCTAAGGGGTGTTTGGTTAGCAAAAGGGAAAAGAAAGGAAATAAGAAAAGGTACGAGGGGAAATGGAAGAGATTACCTAAAACTTAATAGGTTGTTTGGTTACTCAAAGAAATATATAATTAATTGTCCACTCACACTCACTCCTACCACTAACGTCAGACACCACCACAAATAACCATTTCTCTATTGGCGGACAGTGATGGTGGTGGAGGTGGCAAGGTGGTGGTGGTGGAGGTGACATGACGGTGGTGGCGGTGGTGGTGGCGACGGTGATGGTCACGGCGGTGATGGTGGTGTGGGTGTCATGGCGGTGGTGGCGATGGTGGTGGTAAGATGTCACGGCGGTGACGGTGGCGGTGGTCACGACGGTGATGGGGTGGAGTGTCATGGTAGTGATGGTGGTGGGGGTGTCACGACGGTGGTGGTGGTGGTGAGGGTGTTATGGCGGTGGCAGTGGTGGGGGTGGGGGTGGCGTCATAGTGGTGGTTTGGTGGTGGTAGTTGTAAATGTGGTGGTAGGTGAAAAAAGTCATTGGGGTTGATAAGGAATTAGAAGGATTGAAGGGTAAGGGAGGGAGTTCAATTTCCTTTGATTGTGTCAAACAAACACCAATAAAGGGAATGAATAACTTTATTAGTCTTTCCCTTTCTTATAGACCCCCAACCAAACGGCCTCTAAGTGTCTCTTGTGTGAGTATATGCGTCACAGGCTCGTGACGGGTTACTCATGTAAATATATAAGACAAAATAGATTGTTATTCACTTATTTCTTAAGCACCCTCCTTTTGTTTTATCTACCCGAGTATTATTGACCCGTTGCAAGCTTGTTACGAATATGTCCGTCACAAATAAGTATTTGTGATATTAAATGGTGATTTAAATTAATTTTGTTTTGAAAGCAAATAAAAGGCAAATATTGATTAGACGAAATAGTGATTGAAAGTATACTCATATCATAGGTCTCTCCTACGACGGATATATCCGTCACAAGATTGCGACGGATCAAGTATAACCATTTGTTTAGATAGGACAAAAATAAAATTGCATTGAGAACCACAAATAATTTGTCTTTTCTTCTAAGTAAGTTTTATTTGATCGGTCGGATATTAACATCTCTAATCAGAATTTGTGTACTCATATTTGTCATTAAGTTGCGACATTTATTCCAAGGTTGTAAAGTAGGTAGCTTATGAACATGGGCTAAAATATGAATCGTAAATAGGAATCTTCCAAGTTTTGTTGATATGCGATAAATGTAAACTAATGACAGACCTAGGATCACTAGTTCACTACAAGTGAAACTTGTTGCCGGTAGAAGCAAGCAATGTTCATTGACATTTCACTATAATTCATTTAATTCTACTAATTTTACTGCTCCCCCAAACTTTTATGCATTTGACTTAGCTAAGGAATAAGGAATTGGGGTGTAATCCGATATCCTAGGTCGGTGGTATAGAGGTGGAATATTATCTTTATAATTGTTTAATAAATACGCCGCATATTATATTTATTATGAGTGTATGACTCTACGAGTCTTTTGGGAAAAACTCTAAAAATAAATTTTAAAGGGTTTAAAATTTAGTTTTATGCATGGGAGATCGACTATGGATGCAATTTTTATCATGAGACAGTTGATGAAACACCATCAGGAGAGGAAGAAAGACCTGCACATGGTTTTTATTGATTTGGAGAAGGCATATGATAGGGTCCCGAGAGAAATACTTTGGTGGGCTTTGGCGAGAAAGGGTGTGTCAAAAAAATATATCGACCTCATAAAGGATATGTATGAAGGGGCTAGTACAAGTGTTAGAACTAATGTTGGGAGAACGGAAGAATTCCCCATTACCATTGGTGTGCATCAAGGTTCCGCACTTAGTCCATTTCTCTTTGCTATAGTTATGGATGAGTTGACAAGGGATATTCAGGACGAGATCCCTTGGTGTATGATGTTTGCGGATGATATTGTGTTGATTGATGAGACGAAAGAGGGGGTTGAGAGAAAGTTGGAATTATGGAGGCATACGTTGGAGACTCGTGGGTTTAGGCTAAGTAGGACTGTAGGAGTAAGACCGAGTATGTGAGGTGTCAATTTGCGGGGCTGAGATCGACGGCGGTGGGGAGCATTATTTTCGATGGAAAGGTTGTTGAGGGGTCAGATTCCTTTAGATATCTCGGATCTATTATCCAAAAAGATGGAGATGTAGACGGAGATGTGTCCCACAGAATTAAAGCGGGATGGATGAAATGGAAAAGTGCTACGGGGTTTTTTTTGTGATAAGGGTATGCCCCAAAGATTAAAGGGGAAATTTTATCGTACGGCAATTAGACCGGCCTTACTTTACGGCTCGGAATGTTGGGCCGTGAAGCAGTGTCACATTCATAAGATGAGTGTGGCAGAGATGCGTATGTTGAGGTGGATGTGCGGCCATACAAGGAAAGACCGGTTAAGGAATGAGGTGATTAGAGAGAAGGTAAAAGTGGCCCCAATAGAGGGCAAGATGATGGAAAACCGACTAAGATGGTTTGGCCATGTGAGAAGGAAACCTATGGACGCACCGGTTAGGAGGTTGGAGACCTAGGGTGCCGAAACGGTTGCTAGGGGTAAAGGGAGACCTAAACAAACTTGGAGAAGAGTGATTGAGCACGATATGAGATTTTTCGGGCTTCAGGAGGGGATGGTGATGGAGAGGGCACTATGGAGGGATATGATACATGTGGACTTCTAGCCTTTGATGTTTTTATTAAGTTTTCTAAAAAAAAGAAATTTATGTTTGGATTTGTTACACTTTTTCCTCCAAAACTCTTATTTTAATTTTTACTTCGTTTCTCAAAATCACTTTAAACTTTATTCTTGATTTATTTTTTGGGGTTTTTATACATGTGATAAGTTCGATTTAAAATCTATATAACCCCCTTTGCCTTCCATTTTTTTGTTTCACTCCACTTCCGTTTTTTTTCTTTTCCTTCTTTTTTCTCTTGTTGAGATGAGAGTTCACTCATGACGGTTCCAAGGGATGATTCATGTCAGCCGACCCCAAAACATTTTGGGACTAAGGCTCTGATGTTGTTGTTGTTGTAACCTAAAAGCGGACAATATCTTATTACGGAGTATTGTAAATTGTAAACTCCAATGCAGTATAGACGCAACAAAAAAGGTATCGACATTTCTGCACAATAAAACTACGTAATTTATTTTCACAGTACGTTTTTTACCCATTGCAGTACATTTTACACGATAATTTCCATTTGCATACCCTGCCTAAAAAAAAAGCGAAAAAATCTAATTTCCTCACTAGTAACCAGTAACCATACAATTTCTCAAATCAATTAATTTTTTTCATTTATGGATTATAATTCGATCAAACATGTATTTTTAATTTCCTCACTAGTAACCAGTAACCATACAATTTCTCAAATCAATTAATTTTTTTCATTTATGGATTATAATTCGATCAAACATGTATTTTTAATTAGTTAATGGCAAATCAATAATCAAATTTTATTGTTTTCTCATATGCATTTCTCTAATTTGAATTGTTTAATTTAAGATTTTGGGGTTTTAGAGTTGGTAGGTAACGGTGGTTCATGGCGGCGGATCATCGGCGTTGGTCGTCGGAGGTGGGCACTATGGGGAATGTCGACGTGGGTTGCGCTTCGTAGATGGAAGCAAGGGTGCGTGGTGGTGTGTATTAGTCGTGGTCATGGATTTTTCGATCGGTGGTGCGGCAGGGGAAGTTAATGAGACGACTAGACAGATGGATTAATTATAGTGTCACCGGACGCCGGTATTCAAGTGGTTGGGATCGATGGTGGAGGCTGCATAGGTGGTTGATTGGGAACTTGGTGGTGGGTTGGTTGGAGACTTGGTTCACGTTTTTTTCCTCATTGTTGTACTACATTGAGTGAATTGGAAAGCTGTGAGAATGAGGTGGTAATTTGGGAATTGGCGTACTGCGTTGAGTCAAATCTATAAAAATAAATACCAAAAAACTATTATGTGGTTGGTCCTTAGCTTAATTAAACTATTTGAGAATATGAGATAAAATAAGATATTAGGAAAGATAATATTATGGGTATCATAATATTATTGTCTAGAATATTATTGGGAAATAACGATTACATTATAATATACTCCTAGTAAACTATTTAATTTTCCTTTCTTTTGTAGACGCTCTTATAAATTATAATTATCTTAATTTCTCTTTCTTGATCATTTCAATGAATTTCACAACATAATTTTAAAATTGACTTGACTTTGTAATGGTATTTTTGGGAACCTCGACTTTAAATTGAATTCCGTAATTGAGACATTTTAAGTGTTTGAAAATCTCTTTAATTTTAAATTTGAATTGACTCAATTGCTTATCAATTCCAAATTAGTTAAAATTTAGGGTTCTCAAATATCTATCATATAGTAGTCATTTCAATTTTCATCATTTATTACGTTTTGTTTTGTGACACAAATTTCAACACAATATTTTTATTTGTGATATTCTCCCGGTCGTAAATACTTTCCGAGACAATATTTAATTTTCTCAAATATAAAACATTCAATGATCTCGGCCCATACCTATCATGCCAAGTTCAATTCCAATTTCAATTTTATGGGTTTTCTAAACACAATTTTAAAATTGAATTTAGAATTAAATTCAAATATTTGAATTTCTACCATTGAAATTATGGAATCAATTCAAGGAATTCGTAAATTATCCATATTATAAATCAACATTTTTCAGATTATCAGGTCCGACTCAAATAGGTATATTTTATGTGATAAAATTTAATGTAAGTTGATGGAATAGGTATCCTAATCAAATTGTTAGGTGCATAATCTTTTTGAACTTATTGGTTTGACACTTTGACGTAGTATAAGCATCATAATTTAAAAAGAAATTCTCATTTTCCACAGGCGTGTCCCATTGCAATTACACACGCTTACGACGAGTTAAATACCAATTTGTCTTATCTATTTTATATAAGCATGTCTTATATACTTACATAGTCGTATTACTCGTATAATAGTAATATTTAACTCTTCACAAACTTGTGGCGAATATGTTTGTTGAAAGACTTTAAAAAGTCTCGTTTCTACTTTTGATATGTTTGTTAAACTTGTTACATGCTCCACAATTTGAACTTGATCTCTAACACAGGTACAAGTTATTGATAGCTAAACAAGTCAAAAACCGGCTATAGAGAATTAGAGATTAGAGAGGCCGGTCCAAACTCCTAACATCAATTTGTCACCGCGAAGAAGATGAGTGGTAGAAGAGGGTACGTGTTCATTAAACTCTAATCCTACGCGAAAAAAAGAGAATTATGTAAAATTGGTTCTAACTTCTAATCGTACAAATAATCGACGTGAAGAAGGAATAATATAAATCTTATACGAGCATACTTTGAAAATATCACACGAAGTAAATTATAATAATAATACGACGATGAAGAAAGAACTCACCATGGGCAATCTTTTCTGCTTCACTTGCAAACGGTCCGTCCGTTCGATGTCGTTTGACGGGTCATGAGCTAAAAATTAGGAATGAAATTTGAGCTTGGAATTTTTGTTGTAAGAAAATGGTAAAATACATGTGAAAAACTATATGCTCATTTTAAGAGAATATAGTATACCAGTATACCACACTTAACACACGACAACGTCCAATTCGTTCAGTTTCTCTTTCACTCTTCCAGCAACTTGTGTATGTATATTAGACTTTGTTGCTTAAATTGTAGCCACACGTTCAGCAATTATTGATGCATTGTTTACTTTCCGTTAACTAACTCCTTTAATACGACTATATTCGTCAGTTAAATACTAATTGCACGGGTTGTTTTCAAATCGTATTATTCTTAAATATGTATTATCGGAACTAAAATTAATACGAATATATTCGTCAGTTAAATACTAATTGCACGAGTTGTTTTCAAATCGTATTATTCTTAAATATGTATTATATCGGAACTAAATTATAAATGTTCATAAATTTTGTTTTATATATAGCGTCTATACACACTTTTTTTAACAAAATTCGATTTTGTATACACGTTTGTTTATGACTTGATTTTCACAAAATATCATCAATTAATGATATTAATTTGTACACTATTGCTGGGTTATTTTTATTGTTTTTTAATCTAGTATTGCGGTAAATTGTTAATTATTATTGTTTATTATAATTATGTATTGGGTATAAATTGTTGCGTAATAGTTTTAGACATACGACGTTCGAAATTATTATATTTTCTTATATAATATTTAAGTTCATGGTATACATATTGACAGTTTTCGTAGAAATTAATGTTTACGAACTTATATCAAAAACGTTACGTAATAATTGTAAAATTACTATTTCAGACAGTTATTTCAAATTAAAATTATTATACAACTTTGCGGATCCCACCAATCCACCACGATGAATTAAAAAAAATGTCAAGCCTCCTAAATGGGATTAAAGTTGTGATTCTTTTTTATTATCTCGTTTATTATTTATTTGATCTGTTTTATTATTTTAAGAGTTAAAGACGGATATATATATGTCCAAAAGAATAATTTGTGGTTTTCATTGCCTATTCCCCCAATCAAGGTGGATTTGTAATATACATGTCGGCTGGCTAGTTATCTTTTGGATAAACACAAATTCTTATTTGCAACGGTACTATCCGTCGCAAGCTTGTGACGGATACCGTTTTCTCTCACAAAATATCCATTTTTTCTCTCTCCAACACTATTCATGTGGTCCCCTTTTTCCACTTCATTTTGTATCCGTCACAAATGATGACCCGTCGCAAATAAGACTTACTATTGGATAAATCGTATTCAAAAGGGTCGGCCTATCTATCATATGCCTGGAAATTGATATGCCCATGAAGTACGACCGTTTGAAATATGACCTACCTTTATTATTATTTTGGCAATAATGTGTCGTGGATTTGGAACTTTAGAATTTTTCTGCTTAAATACCCCAACGCTTCGTTAAGGACCTACACAACCAACTTTCGTTTACAAATTCTCATTTGGGAAGACAATGTCCGTCGCAAACTTGTAACGACGCAAATAAAACTCATTTAGGGAGATAAAGACAAATTATTTGGGATTCTCTATACACTTTAACTAGCCTTATACCCGTGCAAACTGCACAGGTTTGTTATTTAAAAAAGATTCTTTAAGTAGGTATATATAAGATAAGTTTTATAATAATTAATTAATTAACTACTTTTAAAGTTATTTATTTTAAAAATAAAATTCTAAAATAAAACAATAAAATCTCTCCATATTTTAATGAATTTTAAATTACCAATCTAAAAATTGAGTTATAAAATCGTATTTAAATTTTTAGAAATTATAAATTTTATTTGTAATTAACGTAAATAATGCATCAATGTCAAGTGTCAACTGACCATGTAGTTATTGTAGTATGATATATCTTTTTGTTAGTTAAATATGAGTTACTACTTTGTCTTAATATTCAAGCGATTTCAGGAAAACTCGACTTACATACCAAACAAAATTATTTGGATGAAATAAAACAAAATTAATAAAACTGAATCGGCCTGAACAGTTTGCAGAGGGCAAAATATTAAACTTGTTTTTCATTTAGTCAAACTTGTTCAAGGTTAAAATGAAAATTTTGGTCTGCGCACGTTTTAAATGAAAATTTAGACACCGTTTTTCATGTAGTACCCGATTGTTAATTAGTGAAATGGAATCAAATGAAGATTATGACCCAATGCATTTTTAATACGAAAATTTAGTGTCATGCACTTTTGAAATGAAATTTTGACCCGTGCATTTTAAAAACGAAAATTTAGACTCATGTACTTTTGAAATGAAATTTTGACCAGTGTATTTTTAAAACAAAAATTTAGACCTATGTACTTTTGAAATGAAATTTTGACATGTGCATGTTTAAAACGAAAATTTAGTTCCATGCAATTTTGAAATGAATTTTTTACCCGTGCATTTTAAACGAAATTTTAGATCCATTCACTCTTGAAATGAAATTTTGACCGTGCATTTTTAAAACGAAAATTTAGTCCCATGTACTTTTGAAATGAAATTTTGACCCCTGTATTTCTAAAGTGAAAATTTTGACCCATGCGCTTTAGAAATTGTATAATAGTCAACCCGTGATATTATACTATAAATATATAGCAATTAAAAAGTAAACAATAATGTAATAGTGTGTTGATTTTAAGTGTTAAATCTCAGTATATACAATATGAATTTGATATAATTATTTTAAATAAATACGATATATACTACTAAAAATTTTAAACAATAATGTTCCCTCAGTCTAAATTTAAGCAAAATCGCAATGTTTTTATTAGATGTGTATCTCGACTATTTTCTATAAAGATCTTTATAATATAGCCCGTTATAGGCAAACTTGACAAAGAAATGCCTCGATCTCAAGAACCAATCGAAACTCGCCTGAAAATAACTCGTTCTTCAACCCAACTCGGAAATGACTCGATCTAGTAGTAACCCTCGTATTTAGGAAAAGACCTGCCCGACCCGTGATAATATAATTTAATAAGATTATTTATTCAAATTTGTATTCAATTAATTACATTCCCCAAACTACGTAATATGTATTATGGATTGACTTTTGAAATTTTAAGATAAAATATATTTATATTTGTTTTAAAACATACTAATTAATAAATTAGTAAAAATGTAAAACATATTTTATTTTGACAACCTAATGATTTATATTGATTACTAACTTATTTAAATGTGTCAGTATTACTCATAAAATATCGAGTTATTAAAATAAAATTAAAATAAAAAAATATAATCTAATGATTAGTTTGGGCTATTCTTCTAGTGGATCAGTCTTATGCTATAGGACAGTCCTATAAGAGAGATGCTGCATATAAAATAGCATAGCCAAACTTGACCTAATGATTGCACGGGTATCCTTAACTTACATTTATTGACTCATTGATATTAACTTGGGCTCATCGGTGGAAAGATCGAAATTAAATTAAGCAAATCGATTGAACAAAGGCAATAAGAATTGAACTTAAGAGTCCGTAAATAACAGCTCAACCAAATCCACCATATTGTTCATATAAATTCAGTGTACAGACACTCATTCTCATCCATACACCAACCCTAGCTCAACTAACTCTCTCCCGCATCTCCCCCTAATTTCATATTTTCATTCTCTCAATTCTCATACTTAGATCTCACACTACATCCTGTTTTTTCATTCTCAAATTGAATTGATACGTTTATATAAAATATGACCCACCTTTATTATTATTTTGGCAATAATGTGTCGTGGATTTGGAACTTTAGAATTTTTCTGATTAAATACCCCAACGCTTCGTTAAGGACCTACACAACCAACTTTCGTTTACAAATTCTCATTTGGGAAGACAATGTCCGTCGCAAACTTGTAACGACGCAAATAAAACTCATTTAGGGAGATAAAGACAAATTATTTGGGATTCTCTATACACTTTTACTAGCCTTATACCCGTGCAAACTGCACGGGTTTGTTATTTAAAAAAGATTCTTTAAGTAAGTATATATAAGATAAGTTTTATAATAATTAATTAATTAACTACTTTTAAAGTTATTTATTTAAAAATAAAGTTCTAAAATAAAACAATAAAATCTCTCCATATTTTAATGAATTTTAAATTACCAATCTAAAAATTGAGTTATAAAATCGTATTTAAATTTTTAGAAATTATAAATTTTATTTGTAATTAACGTAAATAATGCATCAATGTCAAGTGTCAACTGACCATGTAGTTATTGTAGTATGATATATCTTTTTGTTAGTTAAATATGAGTTACTACTTTGTCTTAATATTCAAGCGATTTCAGGAAAACTCGACTTACATACCAAACAAAATTATTTGGATGAAATAAAACAAAATTAATAAAACTGAATCGGCCTGAACAGTTTGCAGAGGGCAAAATATTAAACTTGTTTTTCATTTAGTCAAACTTGTTCAAGGTTAAAATGAAAATTTTGGTTCTGCGCACGTTTTAAATGAAAATTTAGACACCGTTTTTCATGTAATACCCGATTGTTAATTAGTGAAATGGAATCAAGTGAAGATTATGACCCAATGCATTTTTAATACGAAAATTTAGTGTCATGCACTTTTGAAATGAAATTTTGACCGTGCATTTTAAAAACGAAAATTTAGACTCATGTACTTTTGAAATGAAATTTTGACCAGTGTATTTTTAAAACAAAAATTTAGACCTATGTACTTTTGAAATGAAATTTTGACATGTGCATGTTTAAAACGAAAATTTAGTTCCATGCAATTTTGAAATGAATTTTTTACCCGTGCATTTTAAACGAAATTTTAGATCCATTCACTCTTGAAATGAAATTTTGACCGTGCATTTTTAAAACGAAAATTTAGTCCCATGTACTTTTGAAATGAAATTTTGACCCCTGTATTTCTAAAGTGAAAATTTTGACCCATGCGCTTTAGAAATTGTATAATAGTCAACCCGTGATATTATACTATAAATATATAGCAATTAAAAAGTAAACAATAATGTAATAGTGTGTTGATTTTAAGTGTTAAATGCCTCGATCTCAAGAACCAATCGAAACTCGCCTGAAAATAACTCGTTCTTCAACCCAACTCGGAAATGACTCGATCTAGTAATAACCCTCGTATTTAGGAAAAGACCTGCCCGACCCGTGATAATATAATTTAATAAGATTATTTATTCAAATTTGTATTCAATTAATTACATTCCCCAAACTACGTAATATGTATTATGTATTGACTTTTGAAATTTTAAGATAAAATATATTTATATTTGTTTTAAAACATACTAATTAATAAATTAGTAAAAATGTAAAACATATTTTATTTTGACAACCTAATGATTTATATTGATTACTAACTTATTTAAATGTGTCAGTATTACTCATAAAATATCGAGTTATTAAAATAAAATTAAAATAAAAAAATATAATCTAATGATTAGTTTGGGCTATTCTTCTAGTGGATCAGTCTTATGCTATAGGACAGTCCTATAAGAGAGATGCTGCATATAAAATAGCATAGCCAAACTTGACCTAATGATTGCACGGGTATCCTTAACTTACATTTATTGACTCATTGATATTAACTTGGGCTCATCGGTGGAAAGATCGAAATTAAATTAAGCAAATCGATTGAACAAAGGCAATAAGAATTGAACTTAAGAGTCCGTAAATAACAGCTCAACCAAATCCACCATATTGTTCATATAAATTCAGTGTACAGACACTCATTCTCATCCATACACCAACCCTAGCTCAACTAACTCTCTCCCGCATCTCCCCCTAATTTCATATTTTCATTCTCTCAATTCTCATACTTAGATCTCACACTACATCCTGTTTTTTCATTCTCAAATTGAATTGATACGTTTATATAAAATAAAATAAAAACAATGTTTTTGTCATCAAAAACATTATAATTCACATGGTGCTTTTAATAATATCTATTATTTTCAACTCTAGTCATCAAGACTAAATATTAATTTGCATGCAATTTTTTTTACATATTTTATTGTTGATCGATTAATTTAGAAGTATTTTAAGTAAATTGTTTTCTATTTTTTCGAGTTCCATTTTTTCTAATCCATGAATATTATTTTTATTAATGTCGCCTTTTATATTATTTTGATATGTCATAGGGAGTAATACGTGATTCTTTTTCATGGAAAATTTTTCATCTCTTTTTCATCGAATTGATTTTTATTATTTTAACGAAATATTTTTTTATCGTTTCAATTTTTGTATCATATATATTGTAGTTAATATCAGTCGCATATTCGGCTTTCAACTTGATTGTGAATTCTCTAGTATAAAATGTGGATTCTCTCAATAAAAGCGCAAAAAAGAAGGTAGAGAACATGGGGAACAATGTGGGGCACACTTAAAAAAAATAAAAAAAAAATATTGTACTTTCAACCACAGTGCGACACCTAAGCACTGTGGTTGTTGCTTTTATATTTAGGATTCTTGTCTTATCTAATCAAATGGGTATACTTGACCAGTTGCAAGATTGTGACGAATATACCCGTTACAAGAGAGATCTATTGAACTTCGTTAGTCTATACAGGAAGCGTGAAGACTATTGATTTTTTGGCAAAGTCCATTAAATTTGTCGGTTAGTTCTAATGTCTCATATACAGGCATACAGCTATACTATTATTTTATGGAGTATTTAGAATATATTTGGTTCAAAATATCGGAATAAAATAGAATGAGATAAAATGTCATAAGGAGAATGAATTTAGAACTTCATACGTGAATATTATTATTTATTTGGCTCAATCTAAAATTGTAGGGAGAGGGGAATGGTCAATATATGGATGTGAAAATAATGAATTGTAGGGAGAGGTGAATGTCGTCTAAGCCTAAGTTTAGTTCACAAAGTGGTATAAGAATTAACGCGTGAGTTTCATGGCCTAAGTTTGAACGTGAAACGTCCACGTCCAACTTCGGGTTTTTTACCCTAACAAAAATGTTTTACTTAAATTTGAACTACGGAGTATCATTTTTTTTGCAATGGTAAAAACAATAGTTATTACGTTTTCATGGCTCTCTTAGTTAGACTATGCGCATATTTATTAAGAGTTTCAGGAATTACATTACTGCTAAGATAATGAAAAAAAGGGAAACAAACTACAAATATCGCTTAACACCCCAAGCAAAAGATGTTTCTGGGACTTTTCGTCGAAACGGTGTTATTTAGCAAAGTATTTATCGGTTTGGGGCCATTTGAAACTATTTCTTTCAAATGGGTCCACGACTCCACGTCATCACTTTATTTATTTTTTCAATTTTTTACATACGCTAGCTGTGTAAAAAATTGAAAAAATAAATAAAGTGATGACGTGGACCCATTTGGAAGAAATAGTTTCAAATGGACCCCAAACCGATAAATAGTTTACTAAATAACACCATTTCGTCGAAATTGTTTTGTTTCTGGGCTAAACCAACGACATGTAGGCGATGTAGCACAAATTGTAGACTATCCATAGAAAGCTCCACATGAAGAAAATCATCTAAACGAGCCCAGTAGATGGGCAAGATGGCTTCCTTGAAGCCACAAGCTTCAGCTTGATTATAGACAATCCAACTGCACCAGTCTTGAGAGTCTTCAACCAACAAACATCAACCTTAATATGTATTGCACCACATCCCTTTCCATTTCTAGTTAAGTAAAACTAGTTATTAGTTAATCTAAAATGGTCTAATTTAAACACGTGTATCAAGACTCATTTGAACAACTCGATGATCAAATGTAGAATACTAGTGTGTAACAATGCACGGGTATAATATGAATCTAAGTATAAAAAAATTATGTAGGTGACAGTTTTAACTCAAAAATATAAATATTTTGTATAAATATGGAAATGTTTAAATAAGTGAATATATATTTATAAAATCAATAAATAGTTTAAAAATAGATATCCATTCTTACACCTTAAATATTGATTGAAGACAAAACAAACGTAAAGATAATAAAAGTTCTAGGGAAATCAAAGCAGGAAGACGACACGGGTAATCTCATCGTTAATGTGAAAAAGTACAATATATATTACGTTATACCTGAATGACTCCCATAAACCATGATGTAAGAGGTCGGAGATACTCAATTTTACAGTTGCATTAACAAAACATAGAGATTGTTTCCGAATGATAATCCGGAAATAAAAACAGAGATGATTCAAATCATTATTCCTTCATCGTAAGAAAAATCTCGTTTAAAATAGTCATTTTTCTATATTCCGTACAAAATCAAAGAATTAATGAGACTGACTCCATAAAGTACAACAATATCAAACATATTAGTGCAATTCTAAATATAAATACCAACGGAATGTTGTAAAGGTTGTATGATACAGGTCCACACCGAGTACTAAAATCAAAGAATTAAAGAGCTCATTTTAATCACGCCATATCCAATCTCCTTGCATTTGAGCCTTCAAATTGAAATTGAACTTTGACACCCTTCATTGTTTCCCTGGAATGCAAACACCAAATGTTAATATAGTGTAACATTCATACTTTCTAATTGTGAGATAATTTGCATTTTCAGCAGTGCTTATGCAGTAGCATATTCTGGAAAGTTCTAGGGTTTATTAGATTTCAAATAATTTGTTAAGTCTTATTTAATGTGTCCTAAGAAACCTAAGTTGCACCAAGGCGAGATTTGGTTAGTGTCTCATCCATGGAGCATCTTAGGCGCACTCGAGGCGCGCCTTTACAAACTAAGACGGAGTATACAAAATTCGAGCCCTCCAATATGTATTAGCTAATTTGGCAACGTGAAACAAATTAAAATATACGGACTAATAAAATTTAGTACATATTATTCCGTCTAATTCCTTTGAATTGACCTATTTGTTCAAAATCCACATCAGGAATTTTGAAAAATGGAATGATTTAGAGTCGGAGGGTGTATGCCTTAAAATAGTAGTCTCACAATGATTAAATCAAATTAAAAATGATCATTTCCTAATTTGGTAGTCGTATAATTGATAGTAACATGACCATAATTTTACAACCAATACTTATAGCTATATTGCGCAGACAATCGCACATTGGACACTCGGACATAGGTATGACACTTGGATACTGAATTTTATACCAAAAACATGATATTTTTTCATATAATAGTCAAATACGTCACCTGGACACGTATTCGTGTAGGATACACAAATCACTTACTTCGTATTCATCTATAAGAACGGTCTAACCCTAGTTACCTACCTAAAATTTTCATTATCGTCCTCTTCAAAACTTCAATAGCCAACTTTATTTATTTTGTTAAGGCTTTATTCTGTTAAAGTTGTTAGCGGCTACTACTAAGCAAACTAAAAATTGTGAAAACTCTCAATTCCTTTCTCTAAAGCTTAGTAGTTTGGAGCTAACTTATTAGAAGATGTTGGTAGAGTTGTAGGGTCTATTATATGAGCTATTTATGCATAGTCTAATAATTGATTGAGTCTTTTAGATGTCTTTGTTCAGTGGTGAAGACGGAGCTATCCTGGACAATAGGTCCTAGGTTTGATTCCCCCTCCCCTCTATTGTAATGCGACCAAGTGTGTGCTTCGTAGAGATAATATGAAAATTATCACAAATTATTCGATATTTCGTAGAGATGGCTAAATATAACAAAAATTAATTATTTTCAAAAATCCTCTTTTAATAAATGATGTTCAAAAGTAATTAAATTGTTTGTAAATAATACAAAATTGTGACGGGCCACATATAATTTGTGTTTAAAATATTTATAATATTTTGCCAATAGCCAACAACATTACAAATATAGAAAAATGTCTTTAGAAACTACATTTGTTAATATATTACATTTATTTGTTTGATATAAAATTTTCAAACCCTTATTACAGGTAACCTAAAAAATACGGAGTAGCTAGTAATATAAAGTCGGTCATGTTTCAATAGAATATAAAGTCGACAACACCTAATAATGTTGACTCTTATATGACAATTGAGAGTTGAGACAGAGTCATCTTTGTTCTGGGAGGAAATATTTCAACTCAATTTACCTCTTGCGACGGATGTTTAAGGTCAACGTTACTTTTTCAACAAAACCAAATGACGTTTTCGACGGACATTTCTATCATGTTGACCTTTGTTTTGTGTACTATAGTGTTGAAGCAATTTATAATATCTCACATATGCTAAAAAACATTACAAATATTGAATATTTTCTTCCACTACATTAATAGTTATATTACATTCATCAAATTGTTTTCTTTCACCTTAAATTTCCGGACTCTTATTATCCGTGACCCAAAAAATAGTTTCATAAAATCGATCATGTCTAAAAACATGTCGTGACTAATAATTGTTAAAAAAAACTATTATATGATAATTACTAAAAAATATGGTTGAATATTAAATGTTTTGCAAAAATCTGGTATTTATGAGGAAATTAAAAGTATAAGTTGATAAAAAAGTACATAGTACTATTTTTACAGTTTAGGAAAAATTCAAGAAATTAAGATGGCGAAAATATCGAGACAAATGGAAAATAGTGTGGACGGAATAACTTTTACAAATTAGAGAGGCTGATATCGAAGATGTCTTAGTCTAGTGGTTAAGACGGAAGTATTGTTGACAATAGGTCGCAGGATCGAATCCCCTAATGAGTGGGTAGTTTTTGTTTTACGTATTTATTGTGTACATAATCTGTATTTTATACGGTCGGTCGATATGAGCGCGACACGTCACCTAATAGCGGTTACCGGCTGTTGCTTTAATATATTAAATGATGATGATAATTGATATGATTATACCATCAGTCGTATCGTACTTAGCTTCATGTATAAGGTCGTGGTTTTTTGACTTAATTTCAGCTCATTTTAGTTCAGTTTAGCTTTATTCAGTTCAGTTTCATTCAATTCAGTTCAACTATTCTCTTCAGAAAGCCCATGTTTTTTTAGTCTTAACTAGGTTTGTGACCCGTGAAATTCACGGGTTTATCTGTTTTAGTTTTATTCTTTTATCTATTGTTAATATTTGTCCGAGCAATTAGTTTATCCATTTAAAAAGATATAGTCTTGAAATACAAAAAGTTAGATAGTTAATGTCTTATTTCTTTGACAACTCAGATTTATTTTTAAAGCTATATATTGTACTTTAGTTGTTAATTTGATTAATATACTAATAACATGTATTTTTTTTAAAAAGAAGGTGTCAACAGTCGTTGGCGAAACATAAATAATAAATAAATGGAAATTAAATTCTACATTGTTGATCCTATAATTATAAACTTTTACCTTCAAAACCACCAACAGCATAGTCCATGAATATGAACAAAATAATTATTAATACATTTTTGAATGTAATTTTTTTAATAATTTAGTGTAGTTGTTATGTGGCAAAAAAATTAAATGTTTAAGGTTACTTTTAAATTAGATTAGATTGTATAGATAAATTATGTACCAAAATTTTCTACATAAAAGCTTCAACGACCCTTTGGTATCTAGCTATATGAAGTTAGTGTGTGAAGACGAAAGGGCAAATTAATGCATAACGTTTGATTTTTTTTTTTTCTTTTTTTTAAGAATGATAAAATTCCCAGTGTAAATAGCTTAAACCATATTTTTTGATTAAATTAGAGGGATTTTTATCTCAATATTTTGTTTCTTATAAAGTCATATTCTTTGATAGTAGCATATTTATCAAGTTTAATAAATGCTAGTTTTAATATAACATCTATATCAGTTTGTCAAAAATCCTAAATTTTAAATTTTGCAAAAATGATAAATTAAGTTAAATAGTAGCCTACTACAAATGGTGAATTGGTGAGGAAAACCAAAAAGTCATCCTATTAAATAAAAGAAATAAAAGTCAAATAAATAGTTAGGTTAATAACCAAATTTAGGAAAGGAAACTAAATAGTTTGTGTTAATTTATTTTTGTGTTTGCAATTAACATTTTTTATTTTTATTTTGTATTAATAAGCATGTGACACATGATTTTAGATTTGTCCTTTTAATAACACATGACAATATGACATAGTAAGATACTTAGTATTGTCTTTTTAACTTTGATTCTCAAAAGTCACGAACCTTGATTAATATTTATGTCTATCTTAAATTTGATAATAATAGAAAAAAAAATGCTCAAAAGTCATAAAACATATCTCTAATTGTTTATAATATTCGATTGGGGCAAAAATTTGTAAGCAATTTTTTTTTTCTATCCATATCGTCAATTGAATTGCATGTGTCACTAATATGTCTTATCTATCTATTCACATCAAGTTAAGTGTATTAAGGTTTTAAATTGATTAAATCATTTTTTTATTTTTATTTTTATGTAAGTTTCATTGCTGGGTTATGAGATATTCGTCACATTTTCAAATTTCGTCGTACGCGTTTGTTTTGGTCAAATTTAAGGGTTATCAAGATTTTTGGTATTAATAAGATATTTAGTCTTGTCTTTTTACAATATTATAAAAATAAATGAATAATCTGGTAATCAATAATATAGATGAATTATGTATTAACCAATATAATTATGACATGTTGATTAAAATTAAATACTTTAAGTAGCCTTCTAACTATATTGTAGGCATAAATATTAATAATAATGTACATATGGCCATTATTCATGTAAATAAAATTTACAAAAAAACACATACATTTTAAAGTTTATGAAATACTAATTTTTTTTTTTTGAAACTAAAAATAATTAATCATGAACATTCATGTTGTCAATCATGTCGTTAGTTTATAATATAGTATTGAGGGAAATATGGGGAGTATTTGTTTAAGCAATTCTAGTATTCTCTTCTTCATATAGTTCTCTATCTCAAATGATTAATGAACCATCCCTAAAAAAAATCCACTTAGCGATTAATAACAAACAAAATGGTGGAATTTGATTTATTTAATATTTACATTATGATTATATTAATTTAATTTTTTTCTTAAATAATGAAAGAAATAGTGCATTAAATAATAAAATGGATTTTACTTTTGAATAGCACAACTCCACAAATTCTGGTAGCTCCTAAATAACAACAACAAAACAACATATATGTGAAGTTAAAAAATGTGATAGTACTTCATAACCAATAGAACTTAAAAATAAGAAAATAAACTATTAATTTAACACCTTAATACACTTACCTTACCGTAATACATTTACCATGATAAGAATGATTATTTACACATACAATTCTCTCGGTGATGGGGTAGACCTATAGTCTTCTTTCTCCAATGAATCATTCTTACAAAAAAAAATTCAGTGAATGATTATTAATAAACAAAATGGTAGAATTTGATTTTTGTATTGTTAACCTTATCGTTGTTAGTTTAAGATTTTTTATATAATAAAAGAAATAAGACATTGAGTCATAGAGATGTAAGTATGTTTACCTTTGAATATCACAAACCACAAATTTTAATAGTCTTAGATGAAAACAAAACAACATATATGTGAATTTAAATGAGTCATCCAGAGCCAATGAAACTTATAAATAAATAATTAAATAAATAAAACTTTAATATACTTAGCTTATCTTAATGTTGAGACAATGATAAGAAACATTATTATCAACACATACAATTTTCTTGGTGATGGAAGCATACAAAAAAAACTGGCTTGAATTTTGGCTCACAAATGTTGTCTTCCATCAAACATTTATAACCAATTGAGGATGCAATTTACGACTTTTGGAAGTTTTTTTTTTTTTTTTTTATCATTATTAGCAAATTTAATATATACATAAATATGTAGCACGATTTTAATGTTTTATGACTTTTGAGCATTCTTTTCATTATTAGCAAATTTAATATAAACATAAGAATAAAGTAAAATAAATGAGATGTAAAAGGTTTGCTTTAAATTTTAATTAATTTGGTTGGGGTTAATTATTATGAATAATTTTAATTAATTTATTACCATGTTCAATTAAAAAAATGAATTAAATAGGAAAAAGTGGTGGGTGTTAAGTAATATGAAAAGTTTTAATTAATTATTAACATGTTTTATTAAAACAAAATAACTAAAACTTTAATTTTAATTATAAATTATGAAATTTGTATTACAAAATTTTCATTTAAAATGTCAATATTAATTATAAATTATGAAATTTTGAAGGGTTGCATAAATTTGGGAAAATAGTACATTTAATATACAAAACTAATTTAAGAATAATGATAATATTAAAAGGTCAATGTTTAAAATTAGAGTGGTGTAAATTTTTATCTGTCGTTTAAACTTTTCTAATTTTAAAAATTAAAAGGTCAAATGTTTAATGTAGTATGATATTATTTCTCCTTAATATTTAAAACTTATAAACTATTATTTTATAAGTCGTGTATATTAGTTTGTTGCTTAAAATATTCTAACAATAAACATCGAAATTTAAAGTTTAGTATTGTATGAACTTTGATTTTGATTTTTAATTGTTGTTTAAGTTATCTAGAAATTCAAGAGGTAAAAGTTTAATTTTTTTTACTTTTAAAATAAGAAATAATGGGTGACTTGTTAGTATTCTAATTGTGAAATAAGATACTTTTGGCTAACCTTTTTATTTTATTTATAGATTTATTGGTAAATGAACTAAACAAATGTCATATAATAAATTTTTAATCCATGTCACATTTAAACTTGCCATGTCACATTTAAACTTGTCATGTCACATTTTTTTGCCAGCCTTTTAATTAGATTTTATAGATTTCAGCTCAATACAGTTCAATTCACTCTCTATTCAGTTTAATTCATTTCAATCTATCTTAATTCGTTTGAGTTCAACTCTTCTCTTCACAACTTAACTTTTACTTTAGTTCATCTCGGTTCAATTCATTTTAGTTCACTTCAACTTCATTAAGTTCAGTTTAATTCAATTCAACTTGAATAAGTTCAGTTCATACAGTTCCAGTCCCACCAAAATAAGGCCTAATTGGTTTAAGTTTTTGAGTTATATATGTAAGATATAGTCGCTCTGGCTATATCACATAAATGTTAACCTCCAAAGACCAAAGATTACAATGTAACTCAGAAAATTTATGAAACACAAACAATGTGTATAAACTCAGTTATATTTGTATATAATGTATTGCCTTGAGAGATATATCATATTTGCGTAAAAAAAGGTAAAATATCGCCCTAAGTTACCCAATTATGAAATTTGGAAAAGACGATGGAGATACAATCGATCTAAATTGACTCAACCACGAGGTTTATAATCGTAATTCATTAATTTTATGATATTTATTGTTATATTAGCTTACTTATGTATTTTGATAGTAGTGTTGTTTGGATGTTTTTTTTTTCGTATTTACGGTTAATGTGTAGGTGTCGTGATCAATGATCACACTTTGAGTTTGAAAAGTTATATGGACATTTTAACTAATGTCTTTGACCAAACACATGCCAATTAATGGGCTATAAGAGTCAAATGCTTGTGGATTAAAGAGTCAAATGCTTGTGGATTAAAGAAAACTCAATGCCAAAGCATCATAGTCAAAGCGCGCGAGCAAGTAAATAAGAGGAAGCGCCACAAGAAAATGTCATATGGAGTGGCAAAACTGAATTCTCTAGCCGTGTGGAATGGCACAACATTGAATTTCGACAACTCCTTTAATTCTCCTTTATTTAGACAATTATGCTCATACATGATGATACTTTAGGAAAATACTCTTTGAAGATCTATATAATTAAGGAGCTATTATTGATAATTTTATATATACTTTACATTCTTCTCTATCATTTTAATAATTAGAATACATAAAAACAATTTATAATTTCTAGTTTGTTTTAGCTATTTTCATTTTTGTATGGAGGGCTAAGTTTTACATCTTGGAACAAATTCATGAAGTTAAATTAGCTCTTGAATTTTAAGACTCGTACTCTATTTCTATTGAGTTGTTTGAACATCATGTTTAATTTGGATTATTGTTAGTTTGTTAGTTATGCACCTAGAATGATCAACTAGTTGTTGTTTAGTTGATTCAGTAGGTCTCCTGAGAGACCGTCTTTCAATAAAATATTGAGAGACGACCATATACAATATGGAGCATATCAAACACCATATCAAAAGAGAATATGGTATACAGGAGAGAGAAAAAACTGATTTAAATTTACATAAAATAACATTAAAAGAAAAAGGAAAGAAAATTAAACAAATATTCTTTCCAAGTGCAATCTTCAAAAATGTCGTGTAATCTTTCCAATTTACATCAAGTTTCTCTTCTTCCTAAATCGTCTTTTGTATTGCTTTAAAAATTATTTCATAACTTCCGTGTATTCAAGTTTTACCAAGACCGTGAATAACATCAGTTTTATTTTTTTCTGGATTTTAATTATGCTCAATTTTCCTGTACCTTTTATTTTGTATTATGTAACCTTGTAATTATTTCTAGTTATATTTGGATTTAATTTTTGCAATTTTGTACCATTTTTTGTTAATTTAGTACCAGATCTCTTATTTTTGTACCATTTGTTTTGTAATCTTTGCTAAATTGGTACTAGTTTAATTTTGTACCAATTTTTGTTGATTTAGTATCATAAGAAGAATGCGTACATTGAATTTATTCATTTGTATAATAATTGTTTTTTTTACCCGATTGGTTACATTATGTACATGTACAATATTTAATAGTAATTGTGTAGTTGAATAAAAATTATGTACTTGTTTTGTTAAAATTGGTATTTAGTATCATTTAATAGCCTACATGTATCTTTCTGATGTAGTACCTATTTTTTTTCACATTTTGTATTTGTACATTATTTGAGATGATTTGTTTAGTTGTGTTATAGTACGTTGAACTTGTTCCTTTGTATTTCTATTTAATTTTTGTACTTGGTTTGTTTAAATATGTACTTAATACATATTATTGTCTAAATGTACCTGTTGTACGGACTATTTATTTTTTCTTACTTGTACTCATTTTGGTAAAAATAGTATTTAGTACCATAATATAGCGTAGATGTATCTTTCTGATGTAGTACACTTAATTTGTTGTTTTGTATAAAAATTGACGCTTTGTACATGTTGTATTACATTTTGTATTTGTACATTAGTAGAGGCTAAATGTATTACATTTTGTTCTTTTGTACCTTGAATTTGTTCTTTTGTATAATATTATGATGTACTTGTTATTTGTTGTTTGGTATTTTTTTTACAATATTACTTTTTGTTTTTTTTTACCTTGAATTAATGTGTTTTTAACGACAAACCTCCTCTATACCATTTGACATAGCTACTTTGTCTTGATCGGTAAATATGGACGAAGGGAAGACATCACTACCCATTATTGATTCATTAAAAGTGTTAAACAACCATTCAAATTACTCTTGCTTCTCGTCGGAAAGGAACGCACAATCGAACATGATATTTGACCAGTGATTATTAACACCCACAAAAGCACCACATATAGGGTTGTATCGATTTGTGCGATATGTGGTATCGAAAATTACAACATCATGATAAATAATGTAGTCCTCCGGCCTTCATCATTGAATCCATCCCATTTCAAAGCCTTAGCCCCAAGTAACGAGCCAGCTATGTCTATTTCATCTGCAATCACTCCTACATCATAATAAGAAGTACCCAAGTTAAAAAAAATATATATACGGAAAAAAAAGGTACGAAATTTATGTCACATTACTTATATTATTACTTTGTCGGTACGTAACAATGAAAAAGACATACAAAATTGATGTAACTTATTACTAACATTACTCTGTCTGTACGTAAAAAGGAAAAAAGGGTACGAAATTTATGAAAATTGTTATATCTATATATATATATATATATATATATATATATATATATATATATATATATATATATATATATATATATATATATATATGACCCTGTCGATACGAAAAAAAGGAAAAACAAGTACGAAATTGTTCCAAATACGATGAAATAATTCTTTACCATCATCCTCTATTATTATGAGATCATCTTCCTCAAACGGTGTCGAATCATCATCTTTCGTATTTTTCATCATCGTCAATGCTACAAATTACAAGAAAAATAAATTAGTTTGCAACAAAAAATTTTGAACCTAACCAAAAAATTAGTCGTGATTAATAATACCGTCTATTTCTATTATATCGTCATGATCTTCAATATTCATCGTCGTTTCTTTGTTTTTTTATAGATTGAAGGTGGAATAATATTTTAGAGATTTTTGTGTTTACAGTATATGCGTTGGTTTCAATCAATGGAATAATATTTTAGAGAGTTTTTAGGAATCAATTAAATGAATGAGGAACAATATTAGGAAGGTGTATAAATTAGTTTGATTATGCAATAATTAATTGAATAAATTAATTACAATTACCATATTATAATATGATATATTTTGGATCCAACAACTTATAATTGGGCCGTCTCTCAATAAATTATTGAGAGGCGGTCTCTCCTAAGTTTTTGTGTAGTTGATTAACTATTGCTAAATTAGGTAAATAATTTATTTGTTTGATTACATATTCCATTGTAACAATTATAATTCATCAAGTAGAAAGCTAATTAATCATTCATTGTTGAGTTATAAATGATTAAATGTGTATGAATCATTGTGAAATATTGCTTATTTTCTTCATTAATTCATTTTTGCTAAATTTAATTGTTTTATTATACAATCTTGCTAGGATTAAGCGCTTGACTAAATTGATAATATTATAAGGGTTATTTATTTATGTTTGTAGCTAATAACTTATCTTACGTGGAATTAAAAGTGAACATCTTCATAGCAAAGCATTCAATAATAAAATAGATTATAAAAGTCAATGATTAATTCATAACTAGTTGGTGGAAATTTACGTGGTCAAAAAATTATTCTCATATTTGTTTACAAATCCAATTATCTATATCAATTTTACATTTCATTGCATTAGATTATTATTTTAGTAGATTAGATAAATCAATATATCAAAACCTTCCATTTGATTACTTAACTTTTATACATTAAGTCGACAAATACACCTTACTTTAGGATCGACCCCATACTTACACTTGCTACTAGTTTGATTTTGTAGTGGATATAAATACTAATCTGGAGACTTACGATAAGCTTAGCCAAGGGCGGTGGACTAGTGGCCTATAATTTTGATGATAGTTTAATTGCATGACTTTTGGTTATAATATTAATAACGGAAGGTGGTGGACTAGTGGCCTATAATCTTGATGGTGGTTTTACACTTTTATTGAAGGGCTTATGATCATAATATTAATAGCGGCCGGGATTTATGCAATTTTTGGGGTTACAGATGGTGGAGTAAGGGTGGTGAGTGATGGTAGCGGTAGAAGATCAATTTTTAAGGCATTAGCTATTATCAACAATACAAGAGTCTAATATCATATTACGTTAACTGAAACTTAAGGTAATGGTTATGACTTAAGCAACGAGCTTATACCTTTAACACCATAACGTTGAAATTAAAAGTTGTCGTATAGAACTAGAGGAGGAATTTCTAACTAAAGATGAAATAAAGTGAAAAATTCAGGTATGGAAGACCTCGACTCGAAACTACCTCGATCTTAACCATTAGTTCCTTGTTAAGTAGCACGAATACTCCTCTTAACTAGCCATCCCGTGTTCGACACCGTGTCGTACACCGACACTCGTCAAACGCACCTCAATGTTTCGAATGCCTATAAACGAGGAATGAGATGTTAAGAGACTAAAAAATATTAATAATGTGACGGGTTTGAGTGTTAAATGAGAATAAGTTATAGTCAAAGTCAAATTGTACCTTTAATTATTTAAATTTAATATCCAATATATTACAAAAATAAAATAATACTTCGTAGTACATTAGTTATGACTTATAACTATAAAACATACTCCCTCCTATTCTGGATAACTGTCCCACTTTCCGTTTTCGTCTAGTCACGTAAATGTCCCATATTCCATTTTGGGACATTGTTTATACTTATTTTATTCACTTTAACCCACAATAATACCCCACCTTACCCCACAACACTACATATTTTAATCACTTCTACTCACAATAATAATCAATAATACATCCCCTCTCTCCAATCTTCCCACCCCACACATTACTTTACATTAAACAAATGATTTCCTTAATTCCCGTACCCAACCCCAAATGTGACAGTTATCGGGATTAGGAGGGAGTATATTTTATTAAATTTTAGTCACGTGTCATGTCTCCTAAATTTCATTAGATGTCGTGTCGTGTGCCTTTGTCGTATCTGTGTCGTCTAGGAGTGTGCAAAATCCGGTCCGGACCGGACCAGAATCTACCGGATTGGAACCGGAATTCGGCCTCCGGTCCACCATTTTTTAAGATTTCGGGTTCGGGTTCTGGTTTTTTCGGTCTGGACCGATTTGGACAGGATTTTATGTTTTTCTATTTTTTCCTTGAAAATATATTAAAATGCGGTTCAAACCGGTCCAACCGTCCATAATATTCAAATTCCGGTCCATAAATTACCAATCCATAATTTTGTCGGTGCATAATATTCAAATTTCGGTCCAATCGGTCCGGTCCGGTATTGGACCGGAATTTTACCGGTCCAGTCCCGGTCCATCATTTTTGTCAATTCCGATTCCGGGCCAAATTAATACCGGTCCGGTCCGGTTCGATTTTAGAGCTGTGTGCAATTCTATTTGTTAGTTAGACTACGTTTATAGGTTGGGCCAAGTAGGTCTAGGTCTTGAATAAAGACAAAAAAATAACAAATAAAAAAAGGAAAAAGAAATTAAAAGGTTAGGACACCTTTGAAGAAACTAGGTCCAAACGGTCCAATCTGGACCTCCTGGAACACTTTCAAGACCTCGTTGTAGACCTTGTTTAGTGTAAAAAAGTACTCCCTCCTATTCTAACTATTATTCCCTATTTCCTAAAACGGATTATTCAGCTTTTCTTCCCCTTTCTATATTTGGTAACTTTTACACTTATTTTATTCATTTCTCTCTCCTATTATCAAACTCCACCTAACTCTTTTACTCATATTTTATTCATTTTTTAATCTTTGTGGCCCACAATTTCTTATTTAATTCCTAATTATTCATTCCTCTCTCCTATCACCCAACCCCACCCAATTTTTTATACTTATTTTACTCCCTACCTTAATTCTTGTGCCCAACTCAAAGGGGAACAATAGTTAGAATAGGAGGGAGTATAAGTTAAAGGTAGGTTAAGGTAGGTCTTGATAAAAAAATAGATATGAAAATGTAGGGCTTGAAAATAGGTTAAGAAAAAATAATTAGTATTTTAATATAGAAACTAAGGCTAAGTAGGGCTACAAGACCTACAGATAAACATTGTCTTAGAGTCCTATATTTCTTGCACTCCACGGCCCACCGGTGTTTGGTGATTAAGCCCATACTAAAACCAGACGTAGGCCTAGTTTCGAATATCTAGCTACACAGCCACTGTCTAGTTACTCGTGACAACACAATACACAACGTCATAACCACAAACCAATGTTCAGGCAAACAGTCACACATTCAGCATTCAGTCTGTCAACTATAACACACTTTTCACTTCCCCTCTTCCCGCCTTCACCTCTACTCTCACTATTCACCCAAATACTTCAAATTCCCATCCCCCCAGTAGTCACCATGCCCCTTTAAAGACCGTCTTAAATTACGACCTTGCTCGATACTGTTTGATTAAAGGCACTTTTAATGTGAGGGTGTTCTTCAAAAAACGGTCTTAAACGAGAATTTGTATATTTTCCGTTGTTTTTCTTACTAAAGTTTATGTTTTTGGTTACGCAGTTGAATGCAAGAATCTTACATGTACAGGTTACAATGAAAGCCGCTTGTGGTACAATTTTACTACATAAATGGCGTCCACTTTCTCTTTTTCTTCCCTCTAATTTACCCAATTACTCTTCTCTTCCTCCCGCTTCATTACGGCTGTAATCATCTTTTTCTCTTTATTTACTGCTGCTACATTCTGTTCCATTGTTTTTACTGTTGAATTTCTGCTGTTGTATGCTGTTATTGCTTAATTTTGTTGGGGTAATTTGTAGAATTGAGGTAGGTTATAGTTTACCTTTTTTGGGAACAGCCCACATTAAGCTGTGTATGTGTATCACCTAAAAAATGGGATTGTAAACCCTTTTATTGAATAGGTTTTGTTAGGGTTCAGTTTGCCAGAAGATTAAGGGTGATTCGGACTCTCAGTATCGATATCTATCAGTCTATCACTTGGGGTGTTTAAGTTGTGCTAACTAATGAGGCTCAACTAGGCGTGTCTGTGTTGAATACGCGTTCATTTTTGTATGCGCGCACATGGGGGTTGGGACGGAGTTAGAATTTTCAGAGTACGGTGTCATTTTAGTCTGGTTGTTATTTGTTTCATTTCTTGTTGGGTCTTGAGGTATAAATTTTCAAATTAGCCAGATATAGCAGTGTAAAACGTTAATTGTTCAAGAACCTGTTAGGTTAATATTGGGATTATTTAATTGGAATTGAATGAGAATTTATTGAAATATTTCGTAAAAAAGGAAACTCTGATGCTCCCTAGTTTGGATACAGTTATATAATTATTTTCAACCAGAGAGAATATTCATTGAAGGACACCAAGGGGATAGCCCATGTACAAATTGATTACAAAATGAGAGCTTGGTTCCAATTCTATATTATTGTTCTTATTTACTATTTCTCGGTTTCACACTTTCACATTGGCTTTAGTTCTAGTAATCGAAAGGAGTTGATGCCTGTGGTTTCTACTCTTTGCTCTTGTTACTCCCTAAAAATGGTCATATGATCATATGAAAAGTACTAAAGCAGTACTTACTTCTTTGAGGGTGACTGGATGGGTTGGAAATCATGGGCATTATTTAGATAATTTAAACTTTGGGATACGGATTTTATAGAATCTTCACGTATTTGTGGTTGAGATGACTCAAAATCTCTTATTTAATGGCGGAATTATGCTCTGAATCCTGATGGTGGTTTCTATTCAAACTCCCACTATGACTTATTTTACAAAAGAAACATACCAACTGGTCCACTGGATTAACCATTTAAAATTTCAAGACTGGGTTTTGACTAATTGTTTTTTTCTTGCTTATGGTGTTATTTTTCCAAGTGTTTAACAACCTAAAATTTCCGTCAGTAATTACATTATTCACATTATCTGTTATTGATCAGCTTCACCTTTTATTTTGATAAGCAGCTTCACCTTTGTTTCATCAAGAAACATGGATCATTTGAACTTGGAAATAACCAATCTGTCTTTGTATAATAATATGACTCTTACCTGATGCTCCTGTAGTCCTTTGTTCTTCTTTAGCTGATAAATAGTTTCTTTTTTCTTTCTTTCTATAAAAGTTGATGTTGATTTAGCTACCGCCTCTCCCAGAAAAGAAAATAATAACGTTTCTTTTGGCAGAAGAAGCAAAAAGCTTGAACGAGTTCATTGTTTCAGAGACAGGAAATCATCGAAAGGGTCAGCAAGGACAGGGAAAAAAATCAAAGAATGGAGAAATGTCTTGGATGAGAAAGATACTTCTCATATTTTGTGGTGGAAAGAGGTCTGGTGGCTAGATGCTTTCCTCCACATTCAAAATTCATGTCTATATTTTGCTTTTGTTTTTACGTGTTTATTGCTGTTCTATGTAGGCTTGTCTTGACAATTTACCGACTATATATTTTTTTTTTCTGTTGTGAGATAGAGATTAGAGATGTACAAAAAAGCTTCAACAGTTCAGCTGATAGAGAAACTTGACTACTCCAATTTGCTTGGGCTAGATGTTAACCTAAAACACGGAAGGTAAGCTCATTCTGGTGAGGTTTATCCTCAAAAACTCTTGGGGCCCCTTGAGTTTTCAGCTGAAAGTTCCTGAAAATATAACTTCTGTACGAATATAAAATCACATGTAGTTTATTATGTATAAGATGACAGATCATTCTATCCTCAGATTTACTTAGTGCATTTGGAAAATGCAGTGTAAAAGAAGGAAACCTCAATTGGGAAATGCTGCAATTCAAGTCTCGGTTCCCACGAGAAGTTCTATTATGTAGAGTATGTTGTTGTTGTTGTTGTTGTTCTTACTTGAAGAGCTTTTTATACAATCATACATGGCTTTTTCTCTTTTATTTCAACTTTATTTTGTCCATTTGTTTTCCTTCTTAGGTTGGCGATTTCTACGAGGCAATTGGAATAGACGCCTGCATTCTTGTTGAACATGCTGGATTAAACCCCTTTGGTGGATTGCGTTCAGAGAGTATCCCGAGAGCTGGGTGTCCAGTTGTGGTAATTGAATGACTGCTTTCTTTTCTTTGTGGTTCATTCAATGTCATTTCTATTTGACTTCTGCTAATGCAAGGAGGCATTGTTCTCTCATCCTCAAATATTTTGCGTGAGAGTTACTGTTTACTTTTTATTTGTGCAGAACTTGCAACAAACATTGGATGATCTGACACGCAATGGCTACTCTGTTGTGAGTGTCCTGATTTTTTTTATTAATTATCCTCCAAAGATTTATTATCTAATATTGCTATCATTCTCATGATTTGTGGAGATTGAATACTACTCCGTATTAAGTAATGAATGAATTATTTACCTTTGGTAATCGAATAAATTAAAAAAACTGCTTGCTGTTCCATGCTCCCTTTCAGTGTTTGCTGTTTCTTTTATCCATTTTTTCATAAGTTATCATGAGATTGTCAAGTTGGGATTTAAGCTGCGAGATTCTTCATTTTAAATTTGTAATTCCTACTCAGATTCTCAGAAAGACATTTGGAATCTCTAATATTTGTGGTTTATTCAGTTTTATTAATTTTAATTGTAAGTCGGTTTCATTCAAAAAATTATCTAAGTTATTTTTCGCTTTGATAGTGCATAGTTGAGGAAGTACAAGGTCCGGCTCAAGCTCGTTCCCGCAAGGGCCGCTTCATATCTGGGTAATTTCCTTCTACCACTTAAATTGTGTCTACTATATTGTATGTTAATAAAATAGTTTGCTCACTAGTTCCTTTACTCCATGGTACTTTTCGTGGAAGATAGTTTTTGATGCAACAGGAATAAATGTCATTAAACTTATCTTTCTAATTTGGTTTCTTGAAATGTTTGTGGCACTTTTACTTTTGATTTAAATCAATTTATGAAATTGACATTTGTTGGAAGAGGGAATTCTCAAGATAGAAATGCCAAAGTTGATAGGTTGTTTTTAATTTTGACAATTAAGTGAGATAGAGGGATTTGAAGGGAATGGAAAGGACCCCTACTGACAGTTTTCATTTGGCTAGCAAAATGGAGGTGGATGGGAGGGGAAATGGATCGCTCCATTTCTTTACTACAAGCCACATTATAACCCACCAACAAAGGAGAGATTTGAAGGGAAGAACTTCTCCTCCCTAACCCTTCCCTTTCCCCCTTTTCCCACTCTTTTGGTATTTAAACTTGTGATCCGAGGACTATCAAATGACGTGGTTCTTGTCAACATTGTAATTTTTTTGACGAATGTATAAATTATACATAAAGCTACTGTTATCTGTCAAATATTGAACATTCAATTGTTAAAGGGAATTAATATTTACTATAAAGGCACAAAAAATGTTTGTCATGTGGTCTAAAACTTCGTCTTAGTTCATGTGTTCATTTACTTCCGATCAGTTACCATAAATATCAATATTAATAGCGTTTCACTTATATTTTACGTGTTTGTCAATATTTAGGCATGCACATCCTGGAAACCCATATGTTTTTGGTCATGTTGGGGTTGATCGTGATCTTGATTTTCCAGAACCAATGCCTGTTGTTGGTAAGCCACTAATTATACAACTTCAGTGTTTTCCTCTTTCATTTTCTCCTCTGCAGTTATTGGATTGAGTTTCCTGTGATTATTACCGAAGCTAGGATTTTTCTTTCCTTAAAGTCTTAAACTGAGTACTTTTGTTT
Source organism: Silene conica (assembly GCA_029255685.2). Lineage (NCBI taxonomy): Eukaryota > Viridiplantae > Streptophyta > Magnoliopsida > Caryophyllales > Caryophyllaceae > Silene > Silene conica. Next base: position 23,177,926 of record CM055313.2, on the reverse strand, counting down.
CACTAGAATTTGTGCTTAGACGTCGCTTTCAAATATGTGTTTATACATTGCGACGTCCTCTTGCAGGTGTCTTTCTGTTCAAGATATTTTTGTGTCCCTTCTCGTTTACTTGTTGAAATATACTGTAACTTATCATAGTTTTTGTATACATCTTTATTCGTAGGTGTATCTCGTTCTGCAAAAGGATACTGTTTGATCTCAATCTTGGAGACGCTGAAGACATTTTCTGCGGAGGATGGTTTAACTGAAGAAGCCCTGGTCACAAAGCTTCGCACTTGTCGTTGCCACCATTTGTTTCTGCACTCTTCATTGAAACACAACTCTTCAGGTGAGACCTTTAGGTTATGGGTATCTGTATATATACGAGTTTTTGAAGGTGGTTTAATATACTGTATTAGATATAATATACCTGTTCATGACTTCATTGATCATTAAAGTGTCTTACTGCAACTGTCATTATTTCATATTTTTCTGCTAGTTATTTTAGCCTACTCTCGCCAAATAGACAGAAATTTTTAATGCACATCATTGTATGGAAATAGTTTACTGTTCTTTCTAATATAAGGATACTTCCGTCCAGGAACTTGCCGCTGGGGAGAATTTGGCGAGGGAGGACTATTATGGGCAGAATGCAGTTCTCGACACTTTGAATGGTTTGAAGGTGATCCTGTCAACGAACTTTTGCTTAAGGTTGACTGTTTGGTGCAGCTGGTTTTATTTCTGATGCCTATGTTTCTGGATGCTTGATCTGTTGCTTTATTGTATCTCTGTTCTCACTCAGTTTCTCTTTAGGTGAAGGAGCTTTACGGTCTTGATGGTGAAGTTGCATTCAGAAATATAGCTATTCCTTCTAAAGATAGACCTCGTCCTTTACACCTAGGAACTGCCACACAGATTGGTGAGTTCAGTATGAAAGTTTTTATTTAATGCCCGTCCTCTTTTCTTTTTTCTTATGATATTTCATCGTTGTTTTGATATCTGTAGGTGTCATACCTACAGAGGGAATACCTTGTTTGTTGAGAGTGTTATTGCCATCAAGTTGCACCGGTTTGCCTCAATTGTAAGCCTGGAGTGTTTTGTGCACTTGTTGAACATTTTCTTAATTTTAATGCTCAGATATACACTTTCTTAGCCTTGTATACACTATTATGTACTCTCTCCCTCCCACCTATTTATTTTGTCCCCATATTCTTTTTGGTTCATTCTAAAATAATTGACCCCTTTCTAAATCTAATAAAATAAGAAGTCGAACTTTCCATACTAGTCTTACCTCCCAGTTAGTAACTTTTGTTTAGATGGGACAAATAGCAGCCAAAAATTTCAAGTCAGGAGGTGATATTGGTATATCATCAATTAAATATAACCTATGTTGAATAGGACAGTATACATGAGATGGAGTATATAGCTAGTAATATATTTGTGTGCCTATGTAGTCTTGTCTCTTGATCTTGCTCCGTTTATTCACCAAGGCAATGGACAAGTTGGTACAAAGGCCCAACTATTATTAATAAATAATATTCCTAATACGCTCCCTCACTCTTGAGGAGTTTTGAGGTTGCCAGGATTCGAACCCGTGACCTTCGGTCACACTGGCTCTGATACCGTGATAGATGAACCATCTCAACCAAAACCTTAAGTTCATGGTTGGGGCCTAACTATTATTAATAAATAATATTCCTAATACAAATAGCCCAATTTTCTCATGCGATCCATTTCCACTTATAGTTTTCTTCAGAAATTCAATAACTTCGAAATTTTTACAAATATAGGTCTCAAGATTGTAAATCATTTTGATTAGCCAATATCAATGCCTTGAATGCTTACATTAGTGAATAAAATTTAATTTTATAGTAACTAGCAATGATTTTACATGGAAACGTGATAGTAAGGCATCAGACCAGCAGGAGGTTATAACAGAAGAGATGAAAAAAGTAGCTAGGGGTAATGTGGGAAGTGTGGTTCAGATTAGTAGGGGTAATAAAAAGCTAGTACAAATCGATGAAGCTGATGTCCTGTGAACTGTATTGTATTGTAGTATCCAGCTTGTAGTTAACAGAGTTACAAAAGGATTATATTTAGAGCGCAGTACACAATTTTTTTAATTTTAATACCTCGGGTTCTTATGTTTGTTGCTTTAGTTTACCGTGAGAGTTGAGATGTTATGATTATGATGGATGCTCCTGAGGAACTAGAAGTTGGTAGTCATTTTTTCGAACTTTTACGTGATATATATTTATGTTTGTACACATATTCCTGATTTATTGATTGTTCACGAATAGCTTGCTGAGTTATATGAATTGGTGGCCCTGTAGCTTTTAAATTTGGATAGGTGGATTTGGAGAGTAAACGAAGGGATGAAAATAGAAGGAAGCAATTACATTGTTTAGAGGCGGAGGATTTGGAGGGCTGGGAGAAAGGATCCTTCCCTTTCCCTTCTACAAGCAAATCGAAATCTCTCCATCTTAGGAAATATTTGAAGGGAACCCCCTGTTCCATCACTCCCCCCTCCATCCTCTTTTTTCTATCCAAACGAGGCTCTAAAGATGAATGAGTTTTATGGATGTCCTCCTCGGGTCTAAAGAAAGCTAGTGCAGCTTTTGATCAGTAGCTTGAATGTTGGCTGAAGTTTGTAGTTCTTTGGCTCAGGTATATCAGAGATCTTCTTCTCAATCCTCCAGCTTACACTACAGCAGCCAAAATTCAAGGTGAGTTTGAGCTCGGAATACCTGTTGCTTAAGGAGATTTTCATCCGAATGTCACAAGCTGACACCCAACTGCTGAACAGAGAGAAAAGACTGAACAATAAATTAGAAGTCTCTTAGAAGATCATTTGTAGAAACATGACGGCTGGACTAATTGTTAATGTTTTCGTTTTAAGATTATATGATTTAGTGAGTTACTCTTTGATAAAAGCTTTAATCATTTTTTGTTCTTAATCGCACTTTATTGTTTAACAGATGTGTGCAAACGCATGAGCAGTGTGACATGTTCAATGCCAGAGTTCACTTGTCTGTCTTCTGCAAAGGTAATATGCTATTAATTGTGGAGAGGTTCAAGAAACTTGCGTGTACAAAATATCTGTATTTTCCATTAATGAGTGTCAAGTGTTTTAGTTATGTTCGATAGTCATTAACATGAAGCTATGTATACAGTATGATGGCGTTTTTCTCCCCACCCTCAGTGACTTTCTGTTATATTCTTGACATTTGACCCCTTGGCCTCTGTTACATTGTGAATGTGTCAACTTTAATAATGCCATGTGAGACTTATGGGAAGTATGGTTTTATTGACTTATCCCATTGTGTAGTTTACAAGTCTATTGTATGATGAAGGGCGTGCAAAAATAAAATAGTAACGTTTATTTGACATAATTTCTAATGTACTAACCGGTAGGGTGGTACTTTCTCCCCTTCCTCTTCTTCCCAAAAGTGATCAAAATCTTGAATTACATGAGGAAGTAGTCGTGCATAGTAGACATGAAGCTTAATGACTGTATATTTTACCCTCTTCCACCTCTGAATGTACTTGCATCCAGCCAATTATGGCCTTGCTGTTTAAAAATAGTTCCTCTTGTTTTTGTAGAAATAGTAGGTTAGTCAGAGTATCTTTGGTCAAGGGGCCAAATCGTCGATAGAAACAGTGTTGCTCTAATGTGAGGATGATCTCCCATTTCTGCATCAAGGAAAAGCTGTGAGAGACACATACAAGTTATGATGCTTCCGAGCTGTTTTTTGGATTCTTTTTCACTATTCACTTCCAAGTGCAATTCAAATGGCAGAATAGTTGCAAGGAAATGTGGAGTTTATCATAGTTTTTCATGAACCCATAGTCATATACCAAATTTAATATCTAAATAAATGTGACTTTTCCTAACAATCTCATAGAGGTAGACCGCATGCATACATTTCTGTTTGACCAGCTGAGCCACTCGCTATTGAATAAAGCTAAATCATTTCTTAAGTTCACACCCGTGTTGTTCTCTGGAATGAATAATCTGTAGTTTTGCTCAGCAACTGTAAGTCCGTAAGTACAAGGTGGTTGGTCAAAAAGGGACATTGAGGTTTCATTGTTTCAGTATGTCCTTGTTCACTTCCCAAAGAGGGCAATTGGCTCATAATCTGATTCTTTGTTACTGTCTACAGCTTGTCAAGCTGCTTGAGCTTAGGGAGGCTAATCATATTGAGTTTAACAGAATAAAAAATGTTGCTGAGGAAATATTACAGTTGCACGGTAATACTGAACTCTGTGAAATCCTTGAGCTCTTGATGGATCCTACTTGTGTAGCAACTGGATTGAAGCTTGAGTCTGATAAATTGGTAAGTGAAAACTGCATTTATGCTTCAAACATGATGTTCTTCTCTGTAGTTTTCTTCCGCTAAGAGACCACGTCTTCTAATACTGAGTGTTTGGTTTTTAAGTTGTCAACCTGCTTGGATTGGGGAAACCTTCTGTGATTTATTGCAACATTGTAGCGGGTTACCCGACTTAACAAATATGCTGGTGTTTATGCGATGATGTTGTTCTGTCATACTTTGAAGTATTCCCGTGTCTAGATATTTGCAAGAACGTGATAAGAGTTATCATCTACAAGAATGCTTGTACCCTTTTGGTGTTTTCCACTTTATTTGCTCATTAAAACCGAATTAGAACGATTTACATCAGAAACTTGGCATATATGCTATGCTATATTTAAACCCTTTTCGGTGTTTATTTTATTTTATTTTATTGTCTCATTAAAATTGAATTAGAATCATTTACATCAGAAACTTGGCATTTATGTTATAAGTTATAAATCATTACGGTTATTACTTAGCAATACAGTAAATATAAGTAGCAGTTAATTTGGATAAGTTCCAGCTTTCACTGCCATTAGTTTAGCTGGGGCTTGTAATCGTTGTGGACTTGTGGTCTTCTCATCATTGAAGAATAGATGCTGAATATGTTTTCGTTTAAACTCTCCTTATTCCAGGTCGGCGAGTGTGAATGGGTATCATCTAGAATTGGCGAGCTAATCTCACAGGATGGTGATGGTGACCAAGAATTTAGTTTGTACTCCCTTCTTCCGAATGATTTCTGTGAGGACATTGAATCTGCTTGGAAGGGACGTGTCAAAAGAAAGCATATGGAAAACTTCTATGAGGAAGTTGACAAAGCAGCTAAGGTTCTCCATACAGCGGTAGGTGAAGCTCTTTGAAACCTAGACATACTTCATATGTAGCTGTTCTCTTGTGGGATTCCAGAATTTCATATATTATAGGTCACCCGAACGAACGTATTATTAACCCTTGACCATGCACTCAATAATCACTCATCCCTTATCTAGAAGTATCTCTGCCTTTTGAAGCATCAGATACCTTAACAATAACCATTTTTATCGTACAATATATACTTTAGGTTTCTGAGGATTTCCTCCCCATTATTTCAAGGATAAGAGCTTCAATTTCCCCATTTGGAAGCCCAAAAGGCGAAATTTTATATGCTCGAGAGCACCAAGCAGTTTGGTTCAAGGGGAAACGTTTCACACCATCAGTATGGGCTGAGACCCCTGGGGAACTGCAAATTAAACAGTTGAGACATGCAATGGATTCTAAAGGAAAGAAAGTTGGTGAAGAATGGTTCACTACGGCTAAGGTGGAGGATGCGTTAATGAGGTTTGCTTTATTGTTTTTCCTCGTCTTTATGTTTTTGCTTTAATCAGCATGGTAAAACTTAATCAATATCTTTTCCTGTTGTAGGTATCATGAAGCTAATGACAAGGCTAAGGCAAAAGTTCTTGAATTGCTCAGAGGACTTTCTGCTGAGTTGCAATGTAAAACAAACGCTCTAGTCTTTGCCTCCATGATACTTATCATTGCAAAGGCGCTATGTGCTCATGTAAGGTTAGATATGCATACAGATTCCTTCCATCGATCGACATTTATTCTATCACATGATGCCGGGGCCATGGAACAATAAATATGACCCGGGGTCATGTATCCTGCTTCCTGCTTTTAGACATTTGAGTTACCTTTCTGGCTCACAAGATACTAGAAAAACTTGTCAAATAACCATAGGGTATAGGGAAGATTTGTACAACCAGTTCCCGAATACTAACTAATTACTTAAATGTCCTTGTACACTTCTCTTTACTCTACCTTGTTTAAGATTCTTTTTTTTCCAATTAATATTTAAAAAAAATAGAAAAATGGGGTTACATTTTTTTATTATCTAAATGAGGTCACACCTCTTCGAGTGGCGTGTTTACAAGAGAAGCGCCACTGGAAGTGGTGTTTTGACTAAGGAAACACAGTAGAAGACAAAAAGTAATAAACTGAAACACGCCATCCCCCGTGGCCCCATGGCCGTGTTTTCCCCTTGAAACACACCTCGCAGAGTCCTCTGTTCCTTAACCTTTTTCGATAAATAACTTTTGATCAACCCATTTTGCTAATTGTTTTTATTTTATTTTTCAACGTTAATCGACATCTTTTCCTTGTTTATCCATTTTCTTCAGTTTCATTTATTTTTAATATAGGGTAAATTATATCTATACATTAAGTGGCCAATTAAGGTGGGAAAAACCAAAATTGAAATGTAGGCAATCTTTTTGGGGGTGGAGGAAGTACGTCCTCCTAGTCTTATACTGTACGCCTGTATTCTAGAAGTTCTTATGTCTTTTTGGTTGTACTCAGTGAGGGGAGGAGACGAAAATGGGTCTTTCCTACTCTGCTGGAATCCAGAAAGTACGAGGTAAGAAATGTTTTTGTAGAATTTATAACAAAGTCTGTTAAAAGTTAAAACATTACTGACTTTACTGTGTAGTTTTTAAACGCACACAGAAATATTTTAGTAGTCATGCATATCACAACTCACGTAATCGTATAGTCACTACAGTACCAACCACAATCATATGCGAAGCAGATGCATATCTGAAGTTACCTACTCACACGGTCACATCCATATCCTAAGCTTTTGACATGAACCTAAAACAGGCAAATGTATTCATTAATAGCGAAAAAGAAGCCTTGAAACAATGCAAAACTTGTAGGCCTATGTATGCGCGAGCTGTGAGAAATGGCTTGAACCAATTTTCTAAGCTGTTTGTTGTACAGTCTTTTGTTGTTGTTGTCATCGTCCTCTCCAATATGTGATTTTCTTTTGCTAGTGAAGTTTTTTTTTATCTAACAAGCACACAAACAAAGATGAAAAATACTTGAGAATTGTGGATGGCTTTCTCGAATAATCGCATCTGTACTATACTGTTTGATCATGTACACAGAATGGAGAGCATGTTGCTGAAGGACCATGTCCAGCAAGGATGGACATAATGGGATTGTCACCCTATTGGTTTGATGTAGCCCAAGGCAGCGCAGTGCGTAACACAGTCAGCATGCAATCATTGTTTCTGCTAACAGGACCTAACGGAGGTGGTAAATCAAGCTTGCTCAGATCAGTTTGTGCAGCTGCTTTGCTCGGAATATGTGGCTTTATGGTGCCAGCTGAGTCTGCTTCTATTCCTCATTTTGATGCTATTGTTCTTCACATGAAATCTTATGATAGCCCTGTTGATGGCAAAAGTTCTTTTCAGGTATCGTTGTCTAGAACTACTTTTTAGTAACTATACCTTTTCTACCTGAATTGTTATTCGCAGTTAAAAGTTGATAATTTCCCACATGTTGTCCTAAGGTTTCACAATAGTTTTTGCTTATTTTTCCATCTTTTTCACTATAATCTGCTCTTTATCATTTTCATCTTGATGTTTTTTTTTTTGGATAAAAAATAATTGTTATCCTTGTACTTATTTCTTTATCTTTAACTCATAGTTTATATGTTGATGTCATCATAGTATTAAATCTCGGCTTCTGTCACACTGATAGTATCGCTTGTCGCAGACTAATTGCGCAAAATGCGGCCAAATTTTCCTTAAATTGTGTGAAAATATGGTTGTTGTAACCTCCAGAACCTTGATAGCTCAGTCGGGTTACTCGGGTATCACGGGAGATATCAAAGTCATTTATCTTATAGATAAATAGATACTTCAATAATTATAGTAATACTGTAATACACTATTTATTTACTCATTGACGTTTTCCTGCATTTGTACGACTTTTTGATCTTTATCGGCTGCTTTTTGAAATCATTTTGGTTTATGCCTCTGTTGTTGTCGTGTTACGGTGTTAGATTAATGACATAAGTTGAGAGTACTTTTCACTTTTCACTTTTCACTTCGATTCTATTTATGCTATATGACTATATGATATGGCTTTTGGCTTGCACCTATTTAAATGTCATGCTTCTGAACAGGCGACTTGCTGACCTATATCATGTAGATGTTTCCTTGTCTTAATTTAATTATGAAAATACAGCTCAAGGATTATTTTGAGAAATTTGTCTTATCGTCTTCCCCCTTCTCTCTGCTGTTACTTAAAACTTCTGTAGGTCTGTTTCCTGGTCAGATTTTATATAATTATGTTGGTGTCAAATTCAGATTGAAATGTCAGAGATCCGTTCTTTATTATCCGCAACCACATCAGGAAGTCTTGTTCTTATAGATGAAATCTGCCGAGGAACAGAGACCGCAAAAGGCACATGTATTGCAGGCAGCATCGTTGAGGCACTGGACACATGTGGCTGTCTGGGTATTGTATCGACTCACTTGCATGGAATTTTTGACTTGCCCCTTCGAACAAGGAATACTGTCTATAAATCTATGAGTGCAGAATATATTGATGGTCAAACACTGCCAACTTGGAAGTTAGTTGATGGAATCTGTAAAGAAAGCCTTGCTTTCGAAACTGCCAAGAGAGAAGGCGTACCTGATACTGTAGTCAAAAGAGCCGAGGAACTCTATCAGTCAGTTTATGTTAACGATACGCCTTTGAAAGTGACAGCACCTCAAGATTTGAAGGATGACCCTAACGTAAATGGCGGTAATGAAGTCGCTTCCACCATTGCCATGGCTTCCCAAAAAGATATCTTAAAAGCGGAAGTACAGAGGGTTGTTAGTGCCATATGCAAGAAAAAGCTGATGGAACTTAACAAATTGGCAGACACCTCTGAAGTACCCGATCTGAAGTTTATAAGTATTGGTGTTAGGGAACAGCCACCTCCGTCAACAATAGGGGTGTCAAGTGTTTATGTGATGTTGCGGCCTGATCAGAGACTATATGTTGGACAGGTAAGCCTATGACCGATTCTTCTATTATGTTCGTCTGGTAACAATTTTTTACCGTATTCATGGCATTTTTTTTATTGTATTCATGGCAGTGTAAGTTAATCTATGTCAGCCCGCAAGGGTGGAGTCTAGTGTTTAAAACTTGGGTGAAATTCCCAGGAGACCCGAGTTCAAGCCTCCTCAAGAGCAAAATCTTGTGGAGCATTCTTGGCCTGAGTCCATGCCGAAATAGACTTCGGGCCTGTCACCCTCGGGTGACTTACCTGGTGTATGTGGTTTGCAGGCTATTACATATACCCGAGGGTTTACCTAGTGCGCACCGAAGGTAGCGGCTGCGGGTTTCCTCGTTACCAAAAAAAAGAAAAAAGGGTTAATCTATGTCAGTCCCCTTACCCAGCCATAGATTGGGAACCCCCTCATCTCTAACCCAAGTTATTGGGATTTTTTTTGTGTGTCGGACTGTCGGGATTCACAAGGACACTTGCAACGCTTTTAAGGTTTTGAACCAAGATCATGAGTATCACGTCTCAATGACTTTGTCAGGTAGCTAGACACATGTGTAAGGCTTATGTTCGGGAAATTGAATTGTTTTACTCAGACACTTCTTACTGTCCCCCTTGTATGATTCAGTCAGTTCTTACTAATTTTTCCACCCTTTCAATAACGTGCCGATGCAGACAGATGATCTTCAAGGTAGAATCCAAGCACACCGAGCCAAAGATGGTATGCAGAGCGCCATTTTCATTTCTTTTTTAGCTCAAGGAAAGAGCATTGCTTGTCAACTTGAAACTCTACTGATAAACCAGCTTCCAAAACAAGGGTTCCACCTTGCTAATATTGCCGATGGTAAGCATCGGAACTTTGGTACAAATGACACCATCGTAAAAGCTGCTACAGTAGTTGAATCGTCTGCTGAGGCGACGCTTTTCTAGATAATGACGAATATTTTTGGGCATGGATCTGGAGCAAGGTGATATGTATTTGATTAGTGCCAGAATAGAAATCCAGTTAGCTAGATTGCCACAGGTGAATGCAGCAATTTTGCTTGAGATTTCAAGTTGCATCACCACAAGTTTCGCAAGGAGTGTATATCTAATTATAATGATCATGGACTTGCGGTATAATGGTATATGTATATCGCAAATTCTTAGTTTAGACGGTCTTTTTTCATTTGAAAGAAGACGGATAAATTGTTGTCATGTTACGATTAAATGTTATTATTTTTTGATAAATTGTTATCATTATTCTCAGGATTAAAAGGGACGATTTTAGTTATAATATTTTGTCATTAAATTATTACATTCTTTTAAAAAAGGGATGACTTTAGTACGTTTTATTTCAGATTGTCTAAGCAAGACAAATTGGTAATATGCGTGCTTTGCAAACGAGGGCTAATCGGGCCTAATAGTTAGAACTTGGAATAAAACAAAAGGAAAATGCATCGGAAAAGAAATTTATTCCAACTTACTATACGTCGTCGACAAATTACTAATTATCGTCGACACTTTTTGATGAAATTCTTAAACTACTCCTTTCATTCCCTTCTTTGATTTTTTTTTTTTTTCTTATTTTGATAGATTAGAAAAGGAATTAGGATAGATGCCTTAATTTTTGACGGAATTAGGATATAATCGTTGTTTGAATGTCGAATTTTTATTAATGTAATTCGTTTAAGCTATGTTTCTTACCCGGATTTGAACCGTATTCGCGAAAAACGAAAAAAAAAAAAAGGTTTGGGACGAAGGGGATTTTCGTCTGGACGAATTTTTTTTTCGTCTGGACTGTTTTCGTGAAATATTAGAAAAAAAATGGGACAAAGTTTATTTTCGTCCAGACGTAGGTCCAGATGTTTGATGTAATAAGCTCAAAAAAATATCCATATGTTCAAAAACAAATAAAGTTTAGGGTAATAAACTCAAAAAAATACCCATATGCTCAAAAATAAATAAAATATAAGATAATAAGCGGCTCAAAAAATATTTATAGGCTCAAAAACTAATAAAAGTATGAAGTAATACATCTAATGCATGTTCCTATGTCTCTAGAATAGGAGAAAGTACTTGACATCTGGGACCTCCAAGACCTCCAAGAATACATGACTTTTTATTGAATTAACTAATGGACATCCGGTTGACTTTTTATTGAATTAACTAATGGACATCCGGTTGAAAAAAAAAAAACTAATGGACATCCTTTATATATTCAGTTTATGCATTTTGTTTTCAGGTTTACAATCGTTTTTTTCTTCCTTTAGATTAGGGTATTTAGTTTTATTTGCAGATTTATAGGTGAAGCTTTCGTTCGAACAACTATAACGGTGGTCACTTATGTGAAAATTAACTTAGGCATCAAAACTTTGATAAAACATAATTTACCGCAAGGTGTAAGAGAAGGAAGTCCCACAAGACAAGAGTATATGGGTTAAATAACTGAGGATAATATCGTAAATTGAATTTGTTTTACATCGAAATCTGACTAACGGGCAAGATTTGATTAATTGTGTTTTATAAAGATGTAAAATATTAAAAATAATTAAAAAGCATAAATTTAGAAAAATTGATTTTATAGTCTTAGAAATTAATCTTTACTAAATTAGATCGCATTAGTAGTCGTCGTCTTCCAATGATATACTTTCTTTACCCAAATAAAATCCATGCTTTTAAGTTAACTTGCTAAGCAAGTAATTTTCTTATTTGTTAAAATCTTGTACGGGATTTCGCAACACACTCTATATAACCCGAACAAACAAACCATCAAATCAGAAACAACTTATTATCAAAAAGTAGCTACCAAAAAAATTACGAAAAACATCATGAAAACCATGAATTCATCATGCTCGACCTCGACAATACCTTGGTTTACACGATTCCTCTCCATCGTCTCATTCCAATTGATAGAGACTACCTCTGATACTTCCAGAGGGAGATTGTTGATGGAGTCGTTAATCCGGCCTACATTAATGTTATACTAAACCATACTTATGCAGTAAAGATCTAGAAAAGGCCGGGTGTTAAGGACTTTTTAATCCAATTGGAGCAACTATTTGATATTTCTATCTATGCCACGGCGGCTCGGTCATACGCTAAGGTGGCTGCGGATATTCTAGACCCTTACAAGTGCATTTTTAAGGATATCATCACTAGGGAAATTTGTACCTCCGAGGGTCGTAAAGACTTGACGTATTATTGTACGTACCCGGGATGAGAGGTCTGGAAACGCCATGCCAAGAATTTGATACAAATCAAGCGATATGAGTTTTTATTGATTTAATTCAATTTTCATTAACTAAAATAACTAATAAACGCCACGTAGACAAAGCCACATAGTATCCAAAAATGCCACGTAAACTCATTGTCACGTAATTATCTTATTTTATTGATTTAATTCAATTTTCTATAAATTAATGTAAATCTAAGCAACTCTACTCTACAAATTCAATTGAAAATTTCATAATTTATAATTAATATTGACATTTAATTGAACTTTTGTAATAAAACATGTAAAACGTCATAATTTATAATTAAAATTGACATGTTAATTGAAATTCTATATTTATATCTATATAATCCTTATCTATAAAAGGAATAACATTTCTTGCATTTTCATTAGTTGCTTAATTTTAGGAAGTTAAAAAACTTTTATTTTCACCATGTCCCACCACTAACACAAAAATGTTTAATTTTTCTTTATTTTTGCTTTTCTCCATAATAAAAAACTTCACTCCAAATTCGAAAATAAAAAAATCACTAAAATTCTACCCAGAAACATAAAATTCAACAATATTAAAACAAAAGTTGAACAATTAGAAGTAATTAACAAATATTTAAACAAAAAATTAAAGTAGTCATAGAGGTATAAAAAACGAAAAAAAGTATACAAATAGTTAAAAATTAACAAACAAAAATATATCTAAAAAAATGAAAAAAAATACACAAGGAGATAAAAATCAACAAAAAAACGTAGATTAAAAAATGAAAGAAACGTAGATCAAAGAGTTTTGAATAAGATCAAATAAACTCAACCCATAAAGTTAACATTAAAAAAATATAAATCTACGATTTTCGACAAATATAACAACCTTCGAGAATTAGTCAATTAAAACTAGGATATAACAATATTAACATCGAGTGAAAAGATGGTCTTAATAACAATACATTATTATTTTCTTTACAAAATCATCCACAAATCTTTATACTATAAAAGTTACAATTTTATAGAGACTGCTATTAAAAACATTTCTAGTAGAGAGTACCTTAAGGGTAAGTTATAGAAGTACGATACAATCTATTTATTTATTTTATATGGTTCAAATTTATTTCATAAAGTTTGATTATCTATTTCAATTTATGATAATCATTAAAAAAAATTAATTATACCAGTAAATCAATTATTTTGAGTCAAAATCAATCCCGAATTCATAATTTATATATTTCTCATTTAAGTTGATATTAAATTATATTTGAACTAATTTTTTAATATATTTACGAAATTTTAGAAACAGATCCCGTACATTTTTTGTCCGGGCATAAAAATAATAACATAAAAAGCCTAGATTGAGTAATATTAGAATGACACGTGACGCATTACATCGACATGCTAAAATGACACGTGACACACTACATTAAAAAGCTAGATCAATTTTTTTTATTAAAAAAAATGTAAAAATATAAAATGAAAAGACAAAGTACATAAAAAAAAAACTAGATTGAGTAGTTACTTAATAACATGTGCCCACTACATTTAAAAATTTGACCAATTTTTTTTTATTATTTAAAAAAAAAAAAAAGGTAAGAGTAGAAAATAAATAGACAAAGTAATATTCAATAGACTAATTACTCATCTTATTTAAATTTCATTTACAAATAAAAACCTCCAAAAAATCTGACACTGCTCCAATTAACTCTACCTCCGTTATTCTCTCCCTTAATCTTCTCTCTAAAATTTCCCTCTTTCTTTCCTCTCTAAAAAAACCCTACCCTCCATCAATCAAATCTGGGGCTTCCATCGACTATTGATCGATTTTTACTATGAAACCTTACGTATTAATCAATAAAAGTCTCCTTTTGGTGAAATCCGTTCGTTTGTCTCTATTTTCGGAGTTTTTTCAGTCCTTGTTTTCTAGATTTTAGTTCTATTGGAAATATAGATAAGTCTTGGTCGTTTCTTATATGGTGAAGAATGAAGATGCAGAAGATCGGTTTCGTAATAGATCGTTATATGGTATTACATATGTTGTCGATTTGTTGGTTGCACTCAATTTGGTCAGATGGAATCGTCTCTCGTCAAAGCTCAAGATCCTACGATCCTCTTGTGAAAGTTGTTTGCGGCGATATGATAGATGACGTGCTTTGAAACAATTCAAGTTTACAGATCTTTCTTTGAACAAGATTTTATTTTATTTGATTCTAGTCGAGTTGTATCTAATCAAATTACAGATATGTTGTTTTTTTGTTTGTTAGTCGTTCTGTCAATTTGGATGCGCATAGACTAGCGCATCTTCTTCCTTGGTCCGTTGGTAGACGGGAAAGGTCCTCGGAAGCTGCTAAGGCTCTTCTTGTCTCGTTATCAAGTTATTTGAATGATATAAATTAACCCTTTGGGTATTCCCTGCAAAAAAAAAAAAAATACAGATATGTTGTCGTATAACTATTTATTAATGGATTGATCTTTCTTTGAAAAAAAAATCATTTACATTCCACTTAATAATCAAAATTTAGTGTTAAACTTTTTATATTCTAATGATACGAAAACATTTTTCCCATAAAAGAAAATGAATTTATAAAAATTCTAGCACATTTTTAGCATAAACAAACTAATGAAAATTTTTGTTTATTTTCACCAAATTATTTCATTTGGTTTATTAAGTACATGAAAAAATAAGAGTAGTTACATAATAACATGTGTCCACTACATTTTAGAATTCTTCATATTACTTAACATCCACCATTTTTATTAACACTTTCTCCTATTCAATTCACTATTTTAATTAAACATCATAATAAGTTGATTAAAAAATTTCATAATACTTCACCCACCAAATTAATTAAAATTTATTCCCTGTTTAATTAAATTTTTTAATATAATATGTTATTAATTTGATTAGATTTTTTATACTGTTTAATATACATAATTTTCATGAATATTTTTCCCTATTTAATTCACCCCTTAAATTGTTCAGCAATCAATTATCTAATTTAATAATATAACAAAATAAAATTAAAATATGGGAGTCTATGGTCATCGAATGACTATAAAAGCCCTATAATTTCTATTCAAAATATTTATTTAAAATTCTATTGCTCATTTGCCCATGAGTTTCTAAGATGTGTATTTTATTTTATGGTTTTATTTATTTGATTATATTGAGTAAATTGCGTATTATTGTTGAGTATTTTTGTTGTTATGTACAATAAAGAATATTTTAGTTTGTTATGTTATTGTTTTTAAAATTTTTTTTATTTATATTTGAATTCATATTTTCCGTTTGGTTTAATTTTAATGATTTACACGTTTTTTTTGATTTGTTTGTTAAGTTTTTGCCATATTGATGTTTTATCTTTTGGTCAATATATTTTTTATATGAAATTTAAAGTATCATGAAATATATGTGAATGCAAATAAGACAAAACATCACATGGATAATGTAAAGAGAGAAAAAATACAAAAGGTAGGTAACTAAGGTAAAATCTATACAATATAATTAAAACGCTAACTAAAACATTTAATTTTAATTCACATGTCATCTTTATTATAGTGGTTAATACTAATTCATCTATATTGATTACTTCATTATTTTTTTATCCAATATTATAAAAAAGCAAAACTGTGCATTAAAAAGTTATTTATCTCCAAAACTGTCACATGCTTATAAGTACCGAAAAAATAAAAATAAAATAAAATTGTAGTTGTAATCACAAAAAAACTAACATAAACTCTTTATTTTCCTCTCATAAATTTGGTTATTAATCTATTTATTTATTGTATTAGTAGTAATAACAATAACAAAGCAAATCTTTCCCATTTCATTTCTCATTACACCATATTTATATCTATATTAGATTTTATAATGAGGAGCGGATCCATGATTTAGAAGTAGGGTGGGCTAGGCTCTTGTTTGCGATGGTTAGTCAAATGAAACCATCAAAACGTATAATTGAGGTAGCACATATGTGAAAGATGTTAGTCATTTGGGGTTGCTCTCTTTGTCACAACTTACCGTCATTTGGGCAAATCTTATCATATACTTTACTAATGCAGAAACCAATCCGCTGACATGGCATCACTAAAAACAACCTTCGTTTGACGTGGCACGGTTTCAGAGCTACTGGAAGATTTCCAAAAACAAAAAAAATACAAATTTAAGCAACTAATAGTCAAGATTGCAATATTCCATAATATTCCTTACTACAAAAATTCCTTTAGTTTAAGAAAAAAGTCAAATAATAGTCAATATTTTAGGAATGCAACAATGTTTTACAAGATTTTTAGAATAAGCTTTTCAGTGATTTTCGTTCACGGGTAATGCAATAACAAATCATGGAATAATGCAATATAATAACAAATCACGGGGTTGTTACTATATTGCATTATTCCATTTTGACATTTTTTATAATAGGTGATGACCATTTTTTTTTTTAAAAAAAGTAAATAAATTATACTGAAGATTGCGAAATCAATGGGATAGTATAGGGAATAAAATCAATTGTACAGTATGAATGAAATATTCCATATTCTATCACTATAAAAACTAAAATACAAGTTAATAGAAGTAACTAATTTATTTAAACAGTAAGAGTATCCATTTTGTTAATAAAACTATTTATTTAATATAATAAATGAGTTCTTTTATAAAACAGGAGTATCTCGCAATATCGAACTCTCCCACGCAATCACTGTTGTTTGATATATGTATCTTTTTGCTAATAAAATCAAATGTAAATTATTAATTAACCCAACTTTTAAATTACTATTTTTATTAACCAAGTCTTATAACCATTTGAATTACACAGTTACACTCATTTTAAGCATACGTACTAATTTTATTGCAAGTCTTACTCATTTATAGTTAATAATTCAAAATTAATTACTCCCTAAATCCTTATATCTTAGCTATATGAGTCTATAACTATATATATATTCATTTAAAATTTAAAAAGTACACTCGTGAATTTCACGGGTTTAAACCTAGTCTATATTAATACAAAAACATTTAACTCATCCTCATTAACCCACATCATCATATCCAACCTTTTTTTAAAAAAAGAAAAATAGTAAAGGTGGGACCCACTGTAATGTTTTTGGATTTATATCTGAGAAACCTCTATATTTTTTTATGTACATACATGTTTACGTTTATGTTTTTACGTAAACATTAACGAATAATGATAAAGTGAATAAATAGAGAGCAACATTTTTTTCCTAAAATTAAATTTTCATGATAATTTTTTTTTAAACACATCAAGTTGTATATTAGTTACTCCAATAATCAATTACCATAACTTATACTCCCTCCTATCCATATTTTGTTCCCCTTGTGTTTGGCACAAATATTAAGGTGGAGAATAAAATAAGTGTAAAAAATTGGGTGGGGTTTGGTGATAGGAGAGAGGGATGAATAATTAGTAATTAAATAAGAAATTGTGGGGTCAAAAGCATTAAAAAAGAATAAAATAGTAGTAAAAAGTTGGGTGGGGTTTGATAATAGGAGAGAGAAATAAATAAAATAAGAATAAAAGTTTCCAAAATAGGAAAGGGGAAGAAAACCCGAATAATCCGTTTTAGGAAATAGAAAAGAAAATATGGAATAAGAGGGAGTAGTTGATAATTAATATATCCAATATATTTAATCAATAAAAATTCAAAAATTAATAACAATGGAAAAATTATAAACTAAATTATGGGCGCATTAAATAACTAAAGCAAATACAAAAATCACAAGTTTGTAGATTTTTTCCCAGTATACAAATGAAGGTGTAAATTAAAGAGCAATTTTTTTCAGAATTAAGACGCGTAAGAACTTTACAAATTCTCATTTAAAACGAGCAAATTCGATGGATCAAGTATTATTCATAGGACAAAAGTGAAATGTATTGGGATTAATGAAATATTTGTCTCATCTATGCAAGTGGGTGGTAGTTAACCCATTTTATCCAAGATAGATATAATCATCTTAAGCAAGACCTATTATAACCCAATTAAGGTTAACTAGTTTTGTGACCCGTGACATTCACGGGTTTATATGTTTTAGTATTGTTATTTTATCGTATTGTTAAGATTTGTCCGAGCAATTAGTTTATCCATTTAAAAATATACAGTTTTGATTTTTGAAATACTTAAAAGTTATTTAATTAAGGCATAATACTTGCTTATTATTCTTTTTTTAGAATGATAAATTATCCAGTGTAAAAAGCTTAAAACATACTTTTTAATTACATTAGGGGGCTTTTATCTCAATATTTTATTTCTTATAGATCATACTTTTTAGTAATAGTATAGTTATGAAGTTTAATAAATGTCAATCTTAATATATCATCTATATCAATTTGTCAAAAATCTTAAATTTTAATTGTTGCAAAAATGATAGATTAAGTTAAATCGTACCTACTACAAATGGTGAGGGAAACCAAAAAGTCGTCCTATTAAATAAAAGAAATAAAAGTTAAATAAATATGTACTTAATAGCCAAATTTAGGAGAGGAAAATAAATAGTTTGTATTAATTTATTTTTGTGTTCGCAACTAATATTTTTTAATTTTTAATTTTTATTTATAAGCACGTGACACATGATTTTAGATATGACTTTATTTTTAATAACACATGACATAGTAAGATACTTAGTATTGTCTTATTTATACGATTGCGATATTTATGTCTATCTTAAATTTGATAATAATAATAATAATAGAAAAAAATGCTCAAAAGTCATAAAACGTATCCTCAATTGTTTATAGTTTTTTGATAGAGGCAAAATTTGTAAGCAATAATTTTTCTTATCAATATCGTCAATAGAATTGTATGTGCCACTAATATGTCTTATCTATCTATTCACATCAAGTTAAGTGGGTTAAGGTTTTAAATTAACTATATAATTTTTTTTTTATTTTTTTATGTAAGTTCCATTGTTGGGAATATTCATCACATTTTCAAACTTCATCGTGCGCATTTGTTTTGTTCAAATTTAAGGGCTATCGAGATTTGTGGCATTAATAAGATACTTAATCTTGTCATTTTATAATCTTGTATAAATTAATAGATAACTCAGTTGATATTTTACAGTATTGTATAAATAAATAAAGAATCTAGTAATCAATATAGATGAATTATGTATTAACCAATATAAAAATGACATGAATTTAAATTAAATGTTTTAAGTAACCTTTTAACTATATTGTAAGCATAAATATTAATAATAATGTACATTTAGCCATTATTCATATCAATAAGAATTATTTTGTCCAACTTATTTATACGATTGCGATCTTTGTAACTCCAATTTCATTCTATGAGCGCTATTTTTCAAATGGAAAATGATGAATAAAAAGATAACACATACAAAAATAAAATATTAATTTTAAAATTTATGAAATACTAATTTTTTTCATGAAACTTAAAATAATTAATCATTAACATTCATGTTGTCAATCTTGTAGTTAATTTATAATATAAAATTGAGGGGAATATATGGGAGTATTTGTTTAAACAATTATATTATTCCCTTCTTCATATAGTTCTGTTTGTCTGATGAAGCATCCTACAAAAAAAAATCCACTGAGCAATGAATAACAAACAAAACGGATTTATTTGATTTATTTAATATTACATTATAATTATATTAATTTAAATTTTTCCTTAAATAATTATATAAATATGACCTTGAATAATAAAAATGTAAGTATATATTTACCTTTAAAGAGCACAACTCCACAGATCTTGACAGCCCCTAAATAACAACAAAACAACATATATGTGAACTTGAAAAATGTCATAGCACTTCATAACCAATAAAACTTAAAAAAACAATGATATGAATGATTATTTACACATACAATTCTCTCGGTGATGAGGTAAACAAAATATTGGCTTGAATTTTGGCTCACAATTGTTGTCTTCCATCAAATATTTATAGCCATTGATGATGCATTTTATGAGTTTTGGACGACTTATATTTATTATTATTATTATTATTATTATTATTATTATTATTATTATTATTATTATTATTATCAAATTTAATATATACATAAATATGTAGCAATGTTTTGTGACTTTTAATCATCCTTTTTCATTATTAGCAAATTTAATAGACATAAATATGGAGTAGAGAGAAATTAATTGTAAAATGGTTGCTTTAATTATTTTTTCCCTTTTTATATATTTTTTTTTACAAAATTTAGCTTGCATGAGAATTGTTGAGTCATTATTTGTCTTGCCTTTTATTTATATATTATATTTATAGATTTATATATGTATTTAATTTAATGAAATTATATCCAATTAAACAAAATTGAGCAAGTATATAATAATAAGACTTAAGAGAAAATTGCAGAGTGATTTAAACTATATCGCAAATTAAAATATATTTTATTGAACATCACCACTGCAGCAACAACAACAACAACAATAACAACAACGACAACACCACTCAACAATAATTCTCAATATACTCATTATCGTCAAATAAATAAATTAAACCATGAAATATAATCCACTAGTAGAACTCATGGGTAATATATTTTAAATAAATAGAGAGAATAAAAACTATTATAGCTATTATGGTTTTTTATAGACATCAGCCAACCATATATTTCCATATTTTAATTTTAATCTTAATTTATTTTGTGATATTATTAGATTAGATAATTGATTGCTGAAAAATTCAAGAAATGAATTAAATAGGGAAAAAATATTAGTGCAAATTACGGGTGTTAATTAATATAAAGAGTTTTGATCAATTTATTAACATATATTACAAAAATTAATTAAATAAGAAAAACTTTTAATTAATTTGGTGGGGATTAGATATTATGAAGAGTTTGAATGAATTTATTATCATGTTTAAATATAAAAATGAAATAAATAGGAAAAAATGTTAATAAAAATGCTGAGTGTTAAGTAATATGAGTAGTTTTTATTAATTATTAACATGTTTTATTAAAAAAAATTCTAACTATAATTATAAAATTTATTAACATATTTTATTACATAAATTTCAATTAAAATGTCAATATTAATTATAAATTACGAAATTTGATTTAAATTTTGAAGGGTTACATATATTTTGGAAACCAATATATTTAATATACAAAATTAATTTAAGCCGAAATCTTTGATTTAAATTTTGAAGGGTTAAATGAATTTAGGAAAACAATATATTTAATATATAAAACTAATTTAAGACGAAATATTTGATTTAAATTTTGAAGGGTTACATAAATTTAGGAAAACAATATATTTAATATATAAAATTAATTTAAGAATGTTGAAATATCCTTTAATATTATAGATAAGTGAATTAAATTAATTTATAGATAAGTAAAATAAATTAATGTCATGCAATAATAAATTGATAATTCATCACATAAATACGCCATGTCACATTTAAAATATGCTATGTCACATTTAAATATGCCAAGTCACATTAAAATTTTGCCAAGTCACTTTAAAATTTGCCATGTCACATTTTTTTAGTTACCCTTTTAATAAGATTGTATAGATTTATGGTTAATGACAACTCAATTTAGTTGACATATTATTAAAAAAATAAGTTAGTGTTAAAATATGAATAAAACATATAAAAATAAGAAAAACTTATTGAGTTAATTATTTTAATGCTTTTAATTACAAAAATAGGTTATTATAACATATATAAGTAATGCAGACAACGAATATATTCAGATTGAAGTAAATTTTTATTTAATTATTTTCCTCAAATATTGTTCACTCAAAATTGATACTTAACGGCTAATGCATTATGTATATTAAGTGCGTCATTTACAATCTCTTAATTACAAGTGTAATTTATATTTGAAATTAAAATTCTTAGATATTATTTACAAACTTAATCATCATTTTATTAAAACATTGTTTAAAATGTATGCCCGTGCAATTTGCACGGGTTAAAACTAGTTTTTATTATTTATAAATGGTATTTTATTGAAAGGCAAACAATAACGAAGACAGAAGGATATCTTATAAAAATATAAACTATGATTGAATATTACAAAATGTATACTTGTATAAATCTATTTTACGATATTATTTAAGGATACAAGTTTCGCTATATACTAGTAAATTCAACAATCATCATTAAAAAAACGTAAACGTCTTTAACCTTTTTAAAATACAATATTTTTGTATTCTTGAATAGACTGGTATCTCAACTTTGTTAAAATATTAAAACGAATGATTCTTATTCTAACAATTAACTTTAACATTATTAGGATTTATGGCGTTAAACAATTTTGGGTATAAAATACTTTACTTCTAAGGAAAATAATAATATGTGATCCTCATTTGGACAATAGAGGGGAATAATGTAATTCACATATGCATTCGCAAAAGCATATCAATAAATCATGTCAAAAACACAGGCCAAACATCGTCATTTTAACGCCAAATGTAATCAGTATAAATTTCTAAGTTAACATGTTTTTTTCACATGGTCACATTTGTCTTTCAAATGGGGACATTTGACCAATCTTTTTGAAGAGGCGAAATTAGTCCGTCTTCAATAGTTCAATGAGAATTTGTGTAAATTATAATGGCGTGAAAATTAAGTGCACATTGAACGGTGACATTTGACACGTCTTTCTCCACTACTAACTATTTGCTAAGATACAAACCAGAAATAAATTTTCGAGATAGCGAATTTACGTCATATTATAAATTTATGTTAAGTTCCATATATATCGAAGAACTTTAGGATAACAAAATTCGATAATCTTAGTCGTTGACACTTTCTTACTCGCTACATAACTAATATACTCCCTCTATTCATATCCACTTTACACATTTGCTTTTTCACGTTTGCCAACGCACGTTTTACGTGTCAAATATCTTTAGCTACGTATTTACAAGAATGGAGGGAGTACAACACAGCTTGGACTCGTTAACAAGCGATTATCAATTTTCATATCGTTCCAAAAATATTACTCATTTTACGTGTCAAATATTTTTAGCTACGTATTTGCACGAATGGAGGGAGTACAACACAACTTGGACTCGTTAACAAGCGATTATCAATTATCATATCGTCCCAAAAGTATTACTCATGTGAAAAATGAAAAAAGAATGGGGTGAGAGAGGCTCGAACTCTCGACCTCAGGATTACTCAGAAGCTATGAGACCTACGCGCTAGCCAACTGCGCCACCACCCCTTTGATACACCTTTTCACGTAGCACGATCATATATCCCAATAGTCCCGCTGTTTAAGACACGCAGCAATTTGCAACAGCAAGTCATGGATTTACCATTCTTTAACATCTCAAATATGGTAAAATAAAGTAAATTTTGTTTATAAAATGGTCTCACCTCTTCGTTTATTATAGTAAATATGAGTTTTTATCGAAATATTCTCACTAATATTTTAGAATATCTGTTATTAAAAATATCTTTCATGAGTTTCTTAATTTTGTTAGTTTAAATCGAACATTCTTTAGACTAAAGAGTATTCTTAGTTTAACTAATAAAGTTCTAAATAATTTGTAAAAAAAAGGGCAGCAATAATTTCAAATTTTAATTTTTAAAAGTATACAAAGTTTTTTTTTTTTTTTTTTGACATGATTCGAAAGAAAGGATAACTCAGACGGGTCAAGTAATACCCATGTGGCGAGATAAACAAAGGTAAAGTGGCTAGGAGTAACAACTGTTTTGCCTTATTTACCAAGATTGGTAGTACTTTATCCGTCGCAAGCATGTGACGGATATATCTTCACAAAGGAGACTTGCTAATAAAGTAATGGAGTTGACTTTTAAAATCCCACACAGAACCCCCAAAATCTTGGAGACAGCCCTAAACGGGATGAATTCCGAAACTTAACTATATATGTTATTCACGTATGCATTCGGCCAAAAGCATACCAATATCATGTCTCAATAAGTCATAATTAGACCTGTCAAACAGGTCGAACGGGCGGGTTGCGGGTCGGGTAGATACGGGTTCGGGTAAAATACGGATCGGGTGTATTTCGGGTCGGGTAAAATACGGGTCAAGTCTATACGGGTTCCGGGTCGGGTTCGGGTAAAAATACGGGTCAATCAACATCTTTTCCTCGCATTTTTTAAAACTTATTTTATTTGTATTTCTTACCCTTTATACGTTTTTTATCCTCTTGCTCGTCTTAGTTAACCTAATTGTCACCATTTTTGCGCTCACCACCAACATCACCATCGTTATCGTTATCATCATCCTTACTAACTTGCTAACACTACAAGAATAACTTGATCGGGCGACAGTTTTTGGCGACTGCATCGAGTAGTCGCCAATTTGGCGACGGAATAAATATTCGGGCGACTGAAATCAGTCGCCAATTTGGCGACAGAACCATTTGTAGCAATCTTTTTATTGGGCTAACTCATTAAGCTAACTACTAATTAAATTAACTGTTTTTTTTTTTTTTGTAGCAATCTTTTTTTGTAGCAATCTTTTTAACTCATTAAGCTAACTACTAATTAAATTAACTGTTTTTTTTTTTTTTGTAGCAATCTTTTTATTGGGCTCCTGAACATGAACAATCCGTCCTTGAAAGATACCATGAAGTTGGTAAAGCAAGATATAGAGACTATATCTACAAGATTATGAAAAGAAAGAAGGAACCGAATCATCTAAAAGGTACATGTAATATATAAGTTTTGTCACTTGTAAATACAAGAATTAATGAAAATATCTTAATACTACTAACATACTTTTTAATTGTAGGTGAGAAATATCAAGATCTCCTAAAGCAACGCGAGACTCCCGAGTTCCAAGCCGTGTCCGCTCAAAAGAAGATCAACAAGAGAGGAGGGAAGAAAGATGCGGAGGCCGAGCCTACCCATCACGGGGGATCACGATCATTTTTTACGCGTATTTTTAGTGTAAGTCTTGAATGAATACTTCTTTTTTGAATAAATATACTATACTTCTTATATTAACAATTTTCCCTATTTAGGGAGGGAAGAAGAAGAAGGATAGCAGCAACAACGACGACGGCGGCAACAAAGACGGCGGCAAGAAGCCGATGATGACGATGCCCGAACTTTTCCTTGACACGCATTCCAAGGTCAACGAAAAGACGCAAAGAAGAATATGGATTAAGGCGAAGGACAAAGAGTTATATGTAAGATAGTTTCTCTCAACTAATGATGTTTTTTTGTTACCTTCGTCAATGATTGTTTTTGCTTAACTAATAATACTTTTCTTAATGTTATAGGGGAAATATGAGGCAGAGAAAGAGGCCCACCCTGAGCGGGATGATAATGAAATTTGGTTCAAATTGGTGGATGGTTACAAGAAGGGTATGGTATATGGGGCCGGACAAGCTCATGGGGTGTTTTACAAGGAACCGGCTAGAAGGTCCTCATATGAGCCGCGCGAAACCTACGAGCCGTCTCTTGTAAGTAAATTGCAATCACAACTTGACCGAGAAAGAGCGGAAAGAGATGAGGAAATGCGGTTGATGAAAGAACGTCTTAAGGCCATGGAGACGTATTTCTACTCTTGCAACCCCGGTTCCCAGCCATTTAATGAAGATCCTAATGATCCAAGAGGAAAGGGAGGAGACGGTAGTGGAGCTAGCATGGGATTTCAAGCAGTTAATTAGTTTAGTAACCTAGGAAAAATTGTCGAACGTGGAGATTTATTAGTTTAGTTAACGTGTTCATGTAATTTGATAACAGTTCTCTTTTTTTATAAAAGGAGATTTGGTTGTTGATTCAAAAGGTGTTCGTCACCAATTGCTGGTTACTTTCTGGTTGCAGGTGTACTGATATTATTTCGTATTGGATTTGGCAAAAACGAAATAATGATTTTCATGAAAAATGCTCAGGAATTTTGGCGACTGAAATGAAGTAATGGCGACTGAAATCAGTCGCCAAAACAGAGCACAAGAAACCAAAGCCCCTGGAAAGTCAGGAGCATTGGCGACGGAAAAGGGGAATTGGCGACTGAAGTCCGTCGCCAATTTGGCGACTGCTTCATTTCTGTCACCAATTTGGCGACTGCCCTGTCTGTCGCCAAAATGTGTCTTTGGCGACTACCCTGTCTGTCGCCAAATTTGGCGACGGATTTCAGTCGCCCGAGTTTTTTTGGCGACAAAAGTCAGCGACAACAGTTTGGCGACTGTTGTCCGTCGCCAATAGGTGTTTTGCGACAGATTTCAGTCGCCAATATTTGTCGCCCGATCAAGTTATTCTTGTAGTGTAAGTACGATAATGAGACTCAAATAAGATAACAATGATGACGTGACATGTGATCTGAGGTGATGAGGTGGAAGTGTTGACGCGAATTGTGGTTCATTTCGACGTAATACGGTGAAAGTGATGGTATGACACATATTTTGAGGTGATGATATATATAGCATGTGGTCCTAGGCAATTATGTGGAATGAGGTGTAAGTGATAGTGTGACACATATTTCGATGTAATGACGTGACATGTGATCCGTCGAAATAATGAGGTGACAGTGCTAATGTGGAATGTAACTTGACGTACTACACTAAAAGTGACGACGTGACACACACTTCAATGTGATGACGTGGCATGTCGTTCGAGGTAATGAGTTGGCGCTGCTGGCGTGGAATGCAATTCGACGTACTACGGTGAAAGTGACGGTGTGACACACACTTTGAGGTGATGACGTGACATGTTGTTTGAGGTGATGACGTGACATGTTGTTTGAGGTGATGATGTGACATACCGCATATATATACATATTTCTCCTCAAAAATTTATAACTCATGAATACTTATTTGACATTGTATATTTTAAAAAAGATATATTGTCTTGACCCAACGGTCAACCCGCTGCGGGTCGGGTTTTGACCCGCTGTTTACGGGTCAAAACGGGTTCGGGTATCTTTCGAGTTCGGGTTGAAAAAATCGGGTCATTTACGGGTTATTTACGGGTCGGGTTACGGTCGGTTTTCGGGTCGGGTCAGGTTTTGACAGGTCTAGTCATAATGGCATGGAATAATGTAGATATATAAAATGGTGATATGGCGTGCATATTAAAAGATTAAGAATCATAGCTTTCTTCCTTTCTCCAACACTAACTATTTACTAAAGCTAATTAACAAGATTAAACTTGAACACCACTAAGGGGAGAAACCGAAAGAATATTTCGGGGTAGCGAATTTTCCTTGTTTTTTTGTTATATACAAGAATTTTGGGTAGCAAAAGTCGATAATCTTAACCGTTTATTCAAAACTTATAGTATTGGGTTTTATCCTTTGCTACTAGCTAGGTTATCAAATCTCACACTAAAGTACTAAATCATAGACCGCGCGTAGGCGTGTTTAGGGCTGTTAATGAGACGAGAGTCACGAGACAGCTCGCGAGCAACTCAAGATCGGCTCAGTCAAAGCTCGGCTCGTGTGAGCTCGGGCGACTCGAGCTCGGTCTCGGCTCGAGAGCTTAACGAGTCAAGCCGAACAAAATTTGGCTCGACTCGAAGAGCTTGCGAGCGGCTCGAACATTTAAGATTACATAAGATATTAATTATATTTTATAAAAATATGCTCATATTTTATAAAAATATTTATCAATATTATATCTTTGTATCATATATATTAAATATCTTGTTGATTTGCTCAATATTTTTACACAAAATGTTCGAACCTTGTTATTTTATATAGGCTTGATTTGGCTCGAGCTCATGTTAAAGCTCGCAAGTTTTGTAACGAGCGCATTTTTTTCAAGCTCCGGTATGATCGGCTCGAGCTCGAGCTTGAATTTTTATAATCGAGCATAAGCCGAACAAGGCCAAGCTCGGACTCGGCTCGGCTCGGCTCGGCTCGTTAACACTGGCGTGCTTATGTAAGTTATCCATGAGTACCGGGTATTTGATTAAATTACCCTGGGCCGTTTTGTACTGCTCTATATATTTAGCGCTTTGTTTGTAGTATTTAATTCACAATTCGAGACACATAATAACTAATATACAAAACAGCTTGGACTCTTAAATCAGTGTCATGTCTTCCTGCTCATTACCTGACGATATTCAGCTCTTCTTCCTCGTTGTCGCCACCGTCTTTCTAATCTCTTCAGTAACCGCGACTGACCATATGGTTGGCGCTGACAAGGGTTGGAACGCTGGAATGAACTATACTTCATGGGCTAACAATCAGACTTTCTTTGTTGGTGACTACATGTGTAAGTCTCCGCTAGGACTCAGTAACTCGAGATCGGCTCGGTCAAAGCTTGGCTCGTGTGAGCTCAACTCGAGCTCGGGATCGGCTCGAGAGCTTAACGAGTCAAGCCGAGCAAAGGCTGACTCGACTCGAAAAGCTCGCAAGCGGCTCGAACATTTGATATTACATAAGATATTAATCATATTTTAAAAAAATATGCTCATATTTTATAAAAATAGTTTATCATTATTGTAACTTTGTAGCATATATATCAAATATCTTGTTTATTTGCTAAATATTTTTACATAAAATCTTCGAACCATGTTATTGAAAATACCGGGAGGAAAAAATTTTAAAAATTAAACAATTTTATATATGCTCGATTTGGCTCCACCTTGGCTTGAGCCCGTGTTAAAGCTCGCAAGCTTTTTAACGAGCGCATTTTTTTCAAGCTCGGGTAAGATCGGCTCGAGTTCGAGCTCGCGTTTTTGTAATCGACCACAAGCCGAGCAAGGCCAAGCTTGGGCTCGGCTCGTTAAAACCCCTAGTCTCCACTTCAATTTCAAACTGTTTAAAGTTTGGTGTCCTTACATTTCATACAAATTGACCGACCCACACAATAATTACTGCAAGCGATTAACAAGCGATTGTCATATCGTTAATATGCAAATTTTCTAACGTACTTTGTTATGAATGGATATAATGCCAGCGTTTAGGTACCAAAAAACGATGCACAATGTGTTAGAAGTGAACAAAACAGGATACGAAAAGTGCCTAACAGAGGGAGCAATGGGTAATTACAGCAACGGGAGCGACTTTATAGAATTAATGAAGCCAGGCAAATACTACTTCATATGTGGAATGAAAGTTTCGGTTCTTGTGCACGCGCTTCCTCCTTCAACCTTCGCCTCAGTTACCGAGCATTCTGCTACGTCCTCCGAGCATTCCAACTCTGCCCTCCCGAAAGGAACAGTAGGGTGGTTGTCCTTGGGTTTGTTGGTGAGTTTGGTGTCCTTAATTTTGACGTAGTAGATTTAATTGCGAAACTTCAGTTATTTGTGGAAGCTGTATTTTAGTCCATTGGGACTTTTTTAAGAATATTATTCCCCCATTTCGTTGAATGTCACAAATATCGCCCCCGTTATGGCGTTATGTATTAGGTTGCGTACATCTAATGATTCTTATATCGAATAGTTGGGGTTGAATGGTTGGTTGATGATGCTAACTGTGTAAACTTAGTTTAAGGACGCGTCATTGCAGATTTGCAGTCCGTGACAATTTTAGTAGGACTGAATGTGCCCAAATTAAGTGGCAAATTTAGATCGCCTTGGGAAAAAAAGAATGAATGGGGTGAGAGAGGCTCCAACTCTCGACCTCAGGATTACTCAGAAGCTATGAGACCTACGCGCTAGCCAACTGCGCCACCACCCCTTTGTTGTCCCTTTTTACGTAGCACATTATATATCGCAACGGACCCGCTGTTTAAGATACGCAGCAATTCGCAACTGCAACTCTGCAAGTCCTGGATTTACCATTCTTTAACATCTCAAATATAGTAAAATATAGTAAAATTTTGTTTATAAAACGGTCTCACCACTTCAAAGGACCGAGTTATGCGGTTATGCTATAAGTAAATGACACAATCTCATATTTATCCTACGTTTTCGAATATTTGAATCACCTTATTTTTATATTGTCATTCTTCATTGGTGAAAGATGAAAAAACAGAATTATTTAGTTAAAATTCCAAGAATTTTTCAACTTTTACCTATGACATTACTCGTTCAACCCCGATGAAAATATTCGCCTTCTAACTGTAAATCTTGGCTCCACCGTTGCCTTTCTTCATGCTTGAGCTGCTTATTATGGCTAGACCATTGCTACCGGTTGCCAAGATGATAATATTGACTAGTGACATTTCGATCTAAAAGGTTAGGTCAGGTCCGTAAGCGTTATAGGTCGTAAGTTCAAATCATCCATTTTCACGTGTACTTCAGCAAGATTATTATGGGAAGATTATGGTCTCAGGCCTGCTCGAAAGAGCTTGTTGGGATATACAGAGGACGGAGCCATATAAAGCGTGTTAGCGTGTTTAATCGCTCTGTCGGTTCTGCTTTAGGTGAACTTATTACTGCTACGGTGTTTGGACTGTGAGAAGAAATTCAATCGCACGTATGAGATTGTCCCACATTGATAAAGAGGAGAAGAATTATCACTTCATAAGGCAAGAGGCTACTATCTCTATAGAGACAATCACAGCCTATTCAGAAAGAACCTAGGTTGGTATCGAGTCTCGACAATAAGCAACATAATCCACATCATACTAGGATTCGGGTCTCAAAACCCAGTTCTTGCCAAGCATTTCAATGCGTAGCTCAAATAAAAGGCTGCTTCTACGCCCAATTCGGCCTGTCCAAATCACACGCGATTTAAGATTGCAGCAGCCAGATTATTCTGGCCTTACTTGCTACACCCCGTTAAAAGTCCATCGAGGCCCCGTGAATTGCTTTATGAACCAACAAGGAGCTCACTGTAACCGGAGGTATATACTTCCGCAAAAAAATGTACCTTCACTCTCCTCAGAATCCCTCAAAATAAGAGCACAAATTAAATGAGCAATAGCAAATACGGAAGTACTAATGATCGTCTGGGTTGGTTTCACTTTCACCGAAGGACAATTCTATGAGACTTAATGAAAAGGAAGGCATATCAAAGACCGAACTTACAACTTACATGCGTCAAATAAGGGTGATCAATCTTCCCACAGAAAATGTCACTGATAATAACCTCATCTTAATGGTTTATGAAAATGGCAACATGTTTCATAGAATCAACCTGCAGGAATTACAGAGATGAGCAAAATGCATACAATGTGCTCATAAGTTTTAACAATTGATAAACCCATATCATTTTCGAGACCCCAACCTCTAACAATCTTAAAGACGTAACAAAAAAAATCAGACAGACCAAAACTCATATTAATAAACCATCGCACGTGCGTGAAGAGTGAAGACTGAAGACTGCATTCCTCGTTATATTATCCAGCAAAATTGAGAACATTTTTGAATAATCCCGTTTTACAGAGAACCTACAAATACATGGAAATGCAAATTTCGTTCCATCTTGCAATTATTTGTCAGGATCTTGACTTACGCCGGGCGATAGCTTTAACATCTTGAATGTGAGGTACCACAATTGGTGCCCCAAGATCCTTTCTATGACCAAAGGTTACTCTCAACGGACGGCCAAAAACCACCTTACCATCCATGGCTTCTCTGGCAGACTTTGCGTCATCACCACTACAAAAATTGACAAATCCGAATCCTCTAGATCTTCCTGTATCTTTATTATACACTATCTTTACTTCTGTTACCTCTCCAAAACTTGAGAAAGCTTTCAACAAGGTACTCTCATCGACTGACCAAGAAAACCCAGCAACAAACAGCTGCAAACTACCGCGCGGTTGTGAAATAGATGGAGGATGAGAGCAATAGCATTTTAATTGCAAGGCTGGGCTCCAAACACCAGCGACAGCTCTTCTCGCAATACTTGAGATGCTAATCATTCTCAAATGACAGTGGGATTGTCTATCAAATGCTAAATATCCCCTTGTTCAATTAAATTATACAGCTTTAAAGATGAGCTGATTGAACACCAGCAAACTTAATTTAGCCAGTTTCCTAATCACAAGAAGCTCAAAAGTAACGCAGATTAAGTCCCCTCTGTCTTTGTTCACCCTCCCTTCATACAAATTCCTCACTTCCTTGGTTCCTTCTGGGGCAACGAGAACATGTATAAGTATTCAAGCTCCAAAATACCACACTTGGCACTTACTAACATTTAAAAAGTCTATAATGACATTAAACAAAAGACCCAAATATTTTTAAAAAGGATAAAAGCCGCACTACTTCACCGTTACACCCCCTCCCTCCTTCCACCCAGCCGCGTTCCTAGTTCTTCCGTTCTACTTGAGACTATTTCAAGTTCTAGTGAAAGTTCATACACTATACAATCGGTTAGGACCCTCCAGAGTTGTAAAATACTCCGTAACTCTATGTGGCGAGCTTTCGAAAAACGGTATTAGTCATTATTCAAAATGCAATGCTTAACTACAACATCAACGTTTATTTATTCTTCAAAAATTCTCATTGAAAACAGACATTATCCGTCACAAGCCGAAGACTCTCTCACAAAATGCAAGTGGCACAACCCAAGAAATGCTCCATTTACCTCCACTTGTCCTCCCACTTGCCTTGTTGCGAGAGATATTACCGTCTTCAGCTTGTAACGGATATATCCGTCACAAACAAGACTTATTGTTTATTCTAATTGCTAAAATACGGATATATCCGTCACAATCAACAAAATACCAAGTAGGAACTAAGAAAAATCAGTTATTTTTCGTCCATGTGTTGAAAGGAGCTTCTAATTGCTAAAATAATGATATTTATAGTATAGCTGAAGCTTGCGGGATTGACGAATAATAATTAAATAGAAACATAAACCCCAAGATGATAATAATGTTGCAGAAATATCTGAAATAATCAGAAACCAGACCAAATTTGAGAAATCAATAAGTAGTACAAATTCAATTAAGAAATTACAGTTTTCAGCATTGCAATTGCATACCTGGGATCAAAAGAGCGGCGATTACTGAAGCTTGGGAGGAAGAAATTACAGTTGGAAACCAAAAACCCCAATTATCGCAAAAGAGTGATGCGTTGAGGGTTTATGAGTTTGTCTTGTCAAAGCTCCATACTTCTATTTACCCAAGTGCTTAGACTTTGGAGGGCATGTTTTCGGAAATTTTATGGAAGACGGTCACTATCCGTCACAAGCTCAAACGGATTGTGCCCAATTGCCCATCTTATAATGTGTAAGTGTCAATCTTTATGAGTACTTTATTTTTCTCTCACTTGTCCTCCCACCTGCCAGAGGTGGTTTTGTCACATTTAGTTTTATAAATGATTACTCCGTACTTGATAAGATAAGTTGTTTAAAAATGTTAAAAATAGAATATTAATTGATTTTAAATAAAGTTGTTAGGATTCAAGTCTTATAAAAGCAATTTTATAGAGTATGTATGACCTTAAATCCTTTGGTTCATGTCTTTTTACACTTTGACATAACGGTTGTCGGTTTCCTCCTCACAAAAACATAACGGCCCTTTAGATTTGGCAAATGCGTTAGCTGAATCAGTTTAGTTGAATCAGGTGAGTTCGTTGGGTTGTTATCAAGTTGTTTAAAAGCAAATAAATACCTAATTATAAACATTTGCAATAGATCAAATTGAGTCGGATCAGTTAAAATTTTGTGTTTGAGCAAGTTAGAAATAAGTCGAATTAATCTTTTCACCTGAAAGTTTCAACTCACAAGATGAAAGGAAAAAAAAAAGCGAGGCAACGTTATTGTCAATTCAGATCATTCACTCAAGTGTGTCTTCCGGCTAAAATCATTATTTTGCATACCCGTTATTCCACCTAACCTAAGACCATACCCAAGCAAGATCACCAACCGGGTTGTGACCTTGTTGGGTCATGCTAATAATGTAATTAACTAGTAAATCGATGGTGTTTAGGGTGACCTTGAACTAGATAAAGTCAATTGGTGACTTTGAGTTGAGTCATGGTGAATATTGGTGACCTCTCATGTGTCTTATTTCTATTGCTTGTAGTATGTTAGACCATCCCCAAGCAAGGTCGCCAACCGGGTCGCGACCTTGTTGGGTCGCCTTAATTACTTAATTAACACGACCTTAGACGATAATTAGCTCGACCTTGAATAAATCGGGGTCAAATGGTGACCCTGAACAATGGTGACCTTCCACATGGCATTACACGATTGGTTTAGAAATAAAACTTATTTTTAATATTTAGTTAATAATAATAATTAAAAGAGTAAGAGAGAGGTTTTGTGGGGTAGAGAATGTAGAAAGTGGAAAATTGATTGGGTTAGTGACCTAGGTCGTGACCTTCTGCTTGGGAGGGAATAAGTGGGTCAAGGTAAATAAGGTGAGATTAAGGGTTAATATGTTGGTGACCCGATTAAGACGACCTTCTGCTTGGGGATGGTCTTAGTAAATAATAATTGTAAAAGTAAGAAAGGTTTTGGTGGGGTAGTGAATATAATAAATGATTGGAAATATTAGAAAGTGGAAAAAATATTGGATTGATGACCTAAGTCATGACCTTCTGCATGAGAGGGTGAAATTGAGTCAAGATTAATAAGGTGCAATTAGGAGGAAAAATTTCGGTAACCCGATTAAGTCGACCTTCTGCTTGGGGATGGTCTTAGGTACATGAAATTTTGACTCTTTAACTTCTTTTGTTCATTTCAATACGTGTTAATGTAAAACCGCGTTATACAAAATAAGTCATAATTCCATCCCCTTCAACACATTTTGAGTTAATTGATGACCTTAAGTAACTAAACTTTTTTGTAATTTAAAAAACGGTTTTTCTAACCTGCGCGCGTCCTTAGACACACATTAATAATTTAATTATAAAAAAATTTACTACATATTCTTATTTGATTCTTAGATATAAACTCATTTTCACCCTAGTTAATAAAAATATTTTGTAAATCTTTTCACGTTTAAATTATTAACTAGTGTAACCCCCGTGAAAAATCACGGGATTGTGCACACTTATTTTTAAAGACGACAAAGGTAAATTCATTTCATTATATAACACTTCTATTTATTCGAACAATTTGATTTTTAACGGGGATGTTTGCATATAAGATATGTTCGGTCAAAAGGTGAATTTCCTGGTGCACTAATTTTCGAATATCTGTTAGGAATCATGAAAATATTTGGATTAATTATGATAACATTAATGAATAAGGTATATAAGAAAAAACAATAAACGATTAAAAAAAGATTATATAATTAATAATGAGTAATTTGGAAAGTTATTGTCTTGTGATGAATTGGTGACAGAACTTAAGTTGACGGACAAATAGGACGAATAAAATAACTAATCAGGTAGAAATATAAATTAAATGGGTGTATTAAAATTCAATAATGTAGGACAAAAATTACAGTTTCTCGAAAACCTCCTTGTAAACAACATTCGTTGTTGTATTAGTCATTCCTCCTTCTTCATCAAGAAGTAGCACTTTTAGCCCTTTCTTACTCGTAACCCTAGATATAGCAACGTACAACTGGACATGGGTAAAGACTGGTCTTTGAAGATAAAGTTCAACATTGGATAGAGATTGACTCTGACTTTTGTTAATAGTATATATGATAGATGATGTTTATTTAATAAAAAAATGTATACATATTAATTATGTACCGAGTTGTTTATTTAATGGAAAAAAAACAGGTTTTGACAAAATTACCAAATGTGATCATGCTGAATGGAGTTGTGGGTGTTGAGCTGGAATGCTTTTTCTCAATCCTACTATGAGATAACATAAGCTTCCTCTTCTGCCTTGCTAACTTAGATGCCTCCTGCATTTGGGTTAAGACATTATACTGTCCCGTGACAATTTGGACACTTCCATTAGATCTCTTTAGGGACAATTTATCTTTCCGTTGTTTCCTAGATGTTTGTGCAGTGAGGTATTCGTTTACACCTTTTTCCAACTGAAAATCTATAATATATTTCCATCGTTAACATTTGGATTATAATTAGGACAATAGTTGTAAGCTGATTTTTTGTTCAAAAGGGGAAAAGAAAATAATCATTCCAATAATTGCTTATAGAGGCTGCCATCAGTTTGCTTTTCGCTGATCTGGAACAAATTTAAAAGATTGTGTAAAATCAATTACTTTGACATCATTTGTCAAGGCAAATAATTATCGAATCTCACACATATATAACGTAAAAACATTAATGTGCAAGATTTTTTTTTCGAAATTAAAACAAATCCTTCAATTGGCAGACGTACCAGAATCATGTTGATACAGTGCTGATTTACCCTTGTTTGGTTGAACTGGTGATCTAATTTGTATATTTGGAGGTGGTTGTAAAGCTTGAGTAAAATAAATCGGAGAAAAATATTTAATTATTTAATGTGTAACATAATATCAATATTTGGATGTGGTTTGAAAGCACGAATAATATAAATCGGATATAAATAATAAACAGTATGCAGTACATAATAACTTTTTATTTAAGAGCCACTCTTTGTAACACATGCTTATTTGGATGTAATTTGTGATTTATAAATGCCTTTTTATTGATAGAAAATACCTTAAATATAGACACGTACCAGTTTGGGATTGATACAAAGGTGATTTACCTTTGTTTTGTTGAATTGATGTTTGCCTTTGAATGTTCACATGTGTTTGAATTACTTGTGTAAAATAGAAGAATAAAACATCAACTAAGGTGTAGAAATAGATAAGTAAGAATGTGACAAAAGTAAGTATTTTGCAATCTGTTTTTTTCACATGTATACATAACATTTTTTTTTCACAGCAAATAATTAGTTGGAGGCACGTACCATTTTGGGATGGATAGAATGTTGCTTTACCAGTAGTAGGTCGGGATGATGATGACACTTGAATGTGTGGATGTGGTTGAAAAGCCTGGGAAAAATCAATCACTGCAACATAATATCGTGTAGACTAAAACAATATGTATAAGAGAAAAATAATTAAGCTGAGTAAATAAATCGAAGCAACGTACCAGATTGATGTTGATAAAACGGTGCTTTACCCTTATCTTTTTGAATCGATGTTTGCCTTTGAATCTCTGTAGGTGTTTGAATTACTTGCGTAAAATCTAACAATTAAACATCAATTAAGGTGTACAAATAGATAAGTAAGAATGTGAGATAATTAAGTCTTTTGCAATCTGTTTTTTTCACATGTATACATAATATTATTTTATCACACCAAATAATTAGTTTGAGGCACATACCATTCTGAGATGGATATAATGTTGCATTACCAGTCGTAGGTCGGAATGATGATGACACTTGAATGTATGGAGTTGGTTGAAAAGCTTGCGAAAAATCAATCACTGCAATATAAAATCGTGTAAACTAAAAAAGTATGTATATGAGGAAAATAATTAAGCTACTTAAATAAATCGAAGCAACGTACCAGATTGATGTTGATAAAACGGTGCTTTACCCTTATCTTTTTGAATCGATGTTTGCGTTTGAATCTCTGTAGGTGTTTGAATTACTTGCGTAAAATCTAACAATTAAATATCAATTAAGGTGTACAAATAGATAAGTAAGAATGTGAGATAATTAAGTCTTTTGCAATCTGTTTTTTTTCACATGTATACATAATATTATTTTATCACACCAAATAATTAGTTTGAGGCGCATACCATTCTGAGATGGATATAATGTTGCTTTACCAGTCGTAGGTCGGAATGACATGACACTTGAATGTATGAAGTTGGTTGAAAAGCTTGCGAAAAATCAATCATTGCAACATAAAATCGTGTAAACTAAAAAAATATGTATATGAGGAAAATAATTAAGGTTGCGAAAAATCAATCACTACAAATGGTGTAAACTAAAACAGTATGTATATGACGAAAATACATAAGCTAATTAAATAAACCGAAGTCACGTACCAGATTGATGTTTAGGGAATCTCGGTTTAAACTGTTTTTATGAACAAAATTTAGGGAATCTCGGTTTAGTGGACTTCTATTGAGTAATGAGATGACGACCTGATTCTAGGTAATCTCGGTTACTAATGTACTTAAAATATATACAAAAGTTACTAATGTACTTAAAATGGATAAATTTATTTTGTATATATTTTACTATGAAATATTTCTTATTTATGGAATGGAATATTTAGGGAATCTCGATTTAGTGGTCTTCTATTGAGTAATGATTATAATAATAATAATAATAATATAATATTATAATACATAAAAATATATGACTTGGCATAAACTAAGGATTCTCATTGGTCTACGAAACTGATTTTTGTGAGGGTGGATGTGAGTGCGAGAAAGAGGTAACGGTGGAATATTATTGCGCCACGTATGCAGTTTAACATTCTTCTTTTATAGTAATAATGATGTGTGTCCTAAGACACCGTTAGACAAAATCCTTTAAAAAAAGGAAAAATAGTTAGTCCGTAATAGATGGAAAATGGTCATAACTTGATCCACATCAAAGCTGGCTTACACAAAAGATTTGATAGAAAAGACGAAGAGAGTGAAGAAGACGAAAGAAGTGGAGGAGAAGCTGATGGACGGGATCCGCCATATTCGAATGTTGAATTGTTGATGATTCATTAAACAAGCTTCTCACATTACTCCTCCTACTTCTAACGCCTACTTCAGGTCCGTCTTTCCACTTTGCACCTTGTTTTTTGTTTTAACATTTACTGCTCAATTTGTGACGTTCAATGAGTCTTGCTGAGGACGGATCGGATACTATCCGTCACAAGCTAAAGACGGATAGTATCCTCTCACAAGCATGTGGGAAGACAAGCGGATGAAAATTGAGCATTTTTATGGATCATGCCACTTGCATTTTGTCAGAGATACTATCCGTTTTCAGCTTGTGAGTTGTGACGGATAGTATCCGTCTTCAATAATAAGAATTTGTGATGGATTGTGCATCAACTTTTTATCTATTCAAATCTTCATCCGTCTCAATCATTTGTTTACCTTTGTAATAACCGGAGGAGTAAACAAATGAATGAAAGGGATGGAGTAATATTATATGGGATTTATTCTCTGCTTTTAATCAAATCAATTTCTGTCACCACTAATTTATTATTGTAAGGTTATGATTTATGAAGCAGCTCGAGTTGATGGAGGAGTTTGAGCTGACAAAGCCCGAACTGAGTGTGACACAAATACAAACCAACCCTGATTGTTACCTTTACGTGGATGTGGTGATTAGTGACGGATCGCATTTTTTGCATTGATGTTTTCAAAACAAATTGGTTAACTTCTTATTTCAATTCCCCAGAGGCCCAATTTCTGATTTTGACAACCTTTCTTCACCTAATTCGGCTATTTTATTTTTATTCTTATTTTTGCAATATACTCCAGTAGTATTATAATTGCTGTTTCTTTCATAAGCTGTTAAGGTTGATTCGACCGGTGAGGGACGGGAATTAAGATGTTTTGACCCGTTTACGTAATTGGGTCAACACCAACACGACTACGACTCGAACTTATATGGGTCGGGTTAGGGTTGGGGTCTTGCGACACGAACCCGACACGAATAACCCATTAATTTACGACTAATGTTTTGATACCTCGATCTTAAGTCTTAATCATTGGGATAATCACAACGGATATATTGGTAAGGAATCCCCATGGGTAATTATGATTTTATGAATCTCATGGCCAACTAGGGACTATAACTAGCAAGCCATTAAAATTTCGGAACAAATGTCATCAGATATCATAACTAGGGGCTAATAGTCTTCATAGCATAGTCACTCAACATGGTAGTCTACATCATTTTGATTGACCCAAGTCGGCCAAGGGCGGGGTAGGGGAGGGGGCAGATGTACGCAGCCTTACCCATGTGTCTGCAACACAAGGAGGTTGTTGAATGATCTAAGATGAAGAGGTGTGTTGTGAACTACATCGAAGGAATGTTGTTTAACAATAGAAAGAAGCGCAGTTTCTTTAGTTAGTCATCTTGATTTATTTCGTCATAATCCAGAATCAAAGAATAACGAGTCGTTGGCTCCATTGAAAATATGGAAAGTCTACATCATACAATAAAATAATAACAAGCCTGCATTTGCTATATACAACTTGCAATGGTAAATGATTGTCTATATTCATTGATTTCATGGGAATTAAATTAGTTTAGCCTTTGGACCTTTCTCATTATCTTCTTTAGAAAATGATATATGTTTCGGATAATACGAGACAGGGTCATTGCTAATTGACTGTTAATACTATGATAAAAGGGCAAGAGAATATCCTACATGGTTGTATTTTTATGCCTTGCAATGATCCAAAAGCTAAGAAGTTGTGTAATATGTGTATGTAAGCCAAGAGACTTTAAGGACAAAGCTGATTTTCATTTTGATTCTTAAGGGACATAAAAGCCACATGTTCCTTACTGGGCCCTCAATCAATTATGTGGTCTACCACCTATAATGGAATGTGTATTTAGAAAGTAATTATAATGGAATGTCCTTTTCTTTTCCTGATACTGTATAATTTTTCAACATAATATTGTTTTCCCCCAATTTTTGCTAAGAGTATATATTTACACAGATTGTCTTAACAAATTTCGGGGAGAACCAGGTGCCAAGGTTGATTGGCAGATATATCGAAACTACTTGTGGATCTTAGTCCCTAGCTTAAGCTTTTGGTTGAGATGACGCTCGCCATTAAAGCAGGGACTAGACCACCATGGGTAGGTCTAGCAGCAGCTGTATGGGTTCAACTTGGTTCAGGGAATCCGTACACTTTCCCTCTGTACTCCCCTACCTTGAAATCTGTACTTGGGCTCAGTCAGCAGAAGATTACACTGCTCGGAGTTGCAGTGGATATCGGTGAAAGTGCTGGAATTCTGCCGGGAATGGCATGT
This sequence comes from Silene conica, assembly GCA_029255685.2. Lineage (NCBI taxonomy): Eukaryota > Viridiplantae > Streptophyta > Magnoliopsida > Caryophyllales > Caryophyllaceae > Silene > Silene conica. Next base: position 23,136,949 of record CM055313.2, on the reverse strand, counting down.
AACAAGTTTCCTCCATGGGTTGTGCTGTTCATTGGTGCTCTTTCTTGCTTTTGTGGGTATGGCGTTATCTGGTTGGCTGCCACTGAAACTTTGCAGAACTTGCCTTACTGGCTGGTGAGTCAGATCTCCATTTTTTCGTTGCTTCTTTCTGTTTCATTATTTCTCTAGTTCAATTTTTATACGATGATTCATGTTAGCAGATCTTGTAAATGTGAAACTACGGCACTTATTTTTGTTAGAGTTCTTTTTGCTATGTCACAGTTCAACATCAAATGTCGCACCTAGAAAGGTTAGACTGTTAGAGGTCTAATGTAAAGGCTATTTTTGATTTCGAGTTTTTTTGGTGGGGGCGAGAGGCGTAAACAAGTAAAAAATATAGGAGAAGGCAGTTCAAGCCTTCAGCAGCTCAGTATCTTGTCCAAAGTCCAAACAACCGTCAACCGGTGTCTTTACCACTAAGCCAAAACCTCATCCATTACGCTTTGGAATATTTCATACTCATTCATGATTGTTGTTTGGTTCATTATTACACTTTCAAACACCAGGTGGCTAGAAAACGATTGGTTTCCACTATCCAGTACTTCATTTTTAAAACTTCTGTCAATTTAAAGTTCCAGTCACCCTGCAGTTTTGCAATTAGCTTGTCTATTTTAATTTATAAACATGGCCTTTCTCGATCGTTACTGACTGGTATTGTCTGAATACTCATGTAAAGTTTGATGAGGTCTATAGACTACAGTGCAATTTATAGTGTGACACAGATGTAGAATATTTTTCTAAGTTGATTGCTTGACTAGGTAACGATGTCTTATTATATTTACATATAAATCATGCACGACTGAACGTCTTAGACATAACTTTTGTTGGTGTGTGTTGGCGAGGTAATACTGTAATAGTACTGTTGTCAGGATGTAAATATCTTGACTTGGCATCAAGATTTCATTTATTCTATTATAATTTCTCAAGATTGAGATTCATTTAGATTTGATTTTGTCATCCAGATTGTGCAATTATTTTTTTGTCAAAATTTGGGTCTTGTAAGTTGACTAGAATTTCCATCTAGGATAGACATGAACTCTTGTAAGATAACAATACATGATGACATTTTTAGATATTGCTTGGTGTTGAGGGAATCGGAAGGAAAGGGAAGCAGTTGTTTGGATAATAAGTTGGGTTGGTGGAAAATGCAGAGGGCCTCTGAACCAAATTCAAACCTTATTCTCCCCTTCTCCTTGTTTATCCTATCCAAACAAAGCCTTAAGGTTTTGCATTAGGTTTCAACTTCAAAAAGTCAACCTAAAACATCAAATTGCCGTCTTGTGCTCCTGTATGACAGTCTTACCCAAATTGATACCCCTGTATAATCATCATATAACACAACTACATCCTCAACCATTTAACACATGTTATTTGCAGAATACCATTTTCTTGAGCGATGCACAATTTCATCCAAATTGTTAGTGATTATCCAAATTGACTGATAACTTGGGCGATACAAAGTTTATCCCAAATAACATTTTCTAATGTTACTAACCCATATTGTTACGTTTGTGTCCTGTCTACTTTGGCTGCATTATCTTCTCTTGGAGCTCAAAGAAGCAGTGAACTGTGGCTTAGACTTTGATATGAAATTTCTTCCTAACATTTTATCATTATCAGTAACTAATTGTGCTTCTACTTAAGAAAAGAAAAACAATAGTCGTATCACTGAATCTTCTTCTACAGAGATACTGTACTTGTTAACTTATGTGAAATCATTTTTCCACATCTTCCATTTCTAGTGGAGACGTGGAGTTAAAGACTCTTTATTGTTTGGTTATGGATTTTGATACAATTCTTAACCCAATTTTATTTGTCATCAGTTACCATTGGCAGACCTGTTGTAGCGCTAGGTTAATATTGTAGTTGTAAATCATCTTTTGTGAGAAATGTGAGTCTGATTAACCTCTATGACTTGCTACGTCATCACAGTTATGGATCGCTCATCTGGCCGCAGCCAACAGCAGTGCCTGGTTCAGTACAACAGTAATAGTAACTAACATGAAGAACTTCCCTCTGAATAGAGGCACAGTTGCCGGGCTCATGAAGGGATATTCAGCTCTTGCTGCTGGAATTTTCACAGAGATTTACAGCATGGTCCTCCACAAGTCTACTTCTGCCCTTCTACTCTTTCTCACCTTTGGTCTTCCTGTCATATGTTTTGTTATGATGACCCTTGTCAAGCTTTGCTCCCCTGCCACTTCCTCAGAAGACACTTCACAAAACTTTTTATTTGTTCAAAGTGCAGGTGATTATTATTCCCAATGTTCAATTTAGTCTCTGTAAGATACATTTTAATTAACGAATGAATGTAAGGCCAACCAGTTTAGCTATACTCAAATTTCACCCGTATACCTATTAACCCGTCAGGCGTCAACTCATAACTAACTAATACATTTTGATCATCACATAATGACGTTTTCAAATAATGATTCATGTTTGTTGTTCCCATATTATGTCAAGAGTCAAGACTAAGGATATGTTATTGGTGTTGTTGCAGGTGTTGTTTTAGGGATCTTTCTTCTGACAACACAAGTCTTGGACAGTACTATTACCCTCACAAAATCTGTCTGCTACTCCTTCATTGTGATAATGGTAGTATTGATGTTGGCACCTCTTGCGATCCCTGTCAAAATGACGCTGTTCCCCTCTGAGAAGAAAATTGAAAGTTCAATGACTGACAGCGACCCTCTATTACCTACAAAATCTGCACTGGAAACACAAAGCGGCCAAAACATCTTGTCAAATTCAGAGTCTGATCAAAACTTGCTCCTTGCAGTTGGAGAAGGGGCTGTTGAAAATAAGAAACGAAGACCAAGAAGAGGAGAAGATTTCACATTCCGAGAAGCAATGGTGAAGGCTGATTTCTGGCTATTATGGCTGGTTTATTTCTTGGGTTCGGGTTCAGGTGTCACTGTCGTGAACAATCTGTCACAGATAGGTTACTCCCAAGGAAATGGCAATGATACCACAATGTTGCTTTCTCTCTTCTCTTTCTGCTTTTTTGTAGGTCGCCTTGGAGGTGGTGCTGTTCCTGAATACTTTGTTAGGTAATCAGCTGTGTTATTAGGCTTCTTTATTACTTCCTTTTTTTTTTTGCAAATATTTATTACTTTTCTTTTGAGTGAGTGGTTGGGTTTTGAATTCTGACATTAGATTAGAAGGAAGATTCTCCAACCTTCGGAAGTAAGAAGTACTCAGCTAAAATACTTACTGACACTTTTGACTAGGGAAACAGCATATGGGGTCAGGGTGCATCCGGTGCGAGCTAGGTTACTTTGGTATATTATGCACTCCGTGTTGTTTTGAGTCGGGTCACTTTGGGAGATTTTATTATTTGTTACGTGTAGATATTCACATTAGTGATTTTGGTTAATTCGAGTCTAACTGAATCCGATTAAGTGTGGATTGAGTGGTTACACTGTGGTCAGCTGGTCACCTCAGATCATGTCAATATCAAAAACGTTCAGGTTGAGTATGGGTCGGATCAAGACAATTGGGGTTTTATGTCATTACTCGTATCCCTCACTCGAATGACCATTGGGCTTGAAGAGTGGTTAGTTTGCACAGGCTCCCCATACCATGTGCGGGTTTCCACTTCGTGAGTTTTCGAGGGGTTTTGAGGTTACCAGGATTCGAACCCGTGACCTTCGGTCACACTGACTCTGATACCATGATAGATGAACCATCTCAACCAAAATCTTAAGGTGATGGTTGAGGACTTGAGGCCCAACTATTGTTAATATTCCTAATAATATCAATCCTTAAGATAAAGCAAAAGCACTCATCTAAATTACACTTGTGCAGCACGAAGGCAATACCAAGAACGATCTGGATGTCATTCTCTCAAGTGGTAATGCTTGTATCCTTCCTTCTATATGCATCAAATCTGCACGGAACCCATTACATTGCAACCGGGTTGATAGGCGTGTGCTATGGAGTGCAATTCACCACAATGATTCCAGTTGCTTCTGAGCTTTTTGGACTGAAAAGTTTCGGAGTAATATTCAACTTCATGATGCTTGGCAATCCTGTGGGTGCATTCCTCTTCTCTAGCCTGCTGGCAGGAACAGTATATGACGCAGAAGCGGCCAGACAAGGAGTCTCAGCCTGCTATGGTGCTGAATGTTTCAGGTTTACATTCCTAGTTCTTGCTGCTGTCTGTGGAATTGGAGCAGCAATAGGTGTAGTTCTTACTGTCAGAATTAGACCTGTTTACCAGATGCTCTATAGTAGCGGGTCATTTAGCGTCCATTAGCATTCATTCGATCACCGCTTGTAAAGGTAAGTGATGGTGCTGATTATGACCTTGTAAAATACACATCTGACTTCTCTGTTTTCCTTCATTATTGCGAAAACTGAAGACAAAATTAGAAATTGGTGGAAGGAAAGATCACCCAGAATCCTGATGTTATGGGTTATGTATTGTAAAACTGAATAGATAGCACATTTTGTCTGTTTTGTAAAAAGTGTGTAACATGAGATTGGAGTTTTACGGAAAAGAAATTTGCCTGTTAAGTCCTTGTTTTGGTACATTATCTGATCATTTATACTTGAAAAAATAATTTTGTATATTAACTGCAAATAATAGACAAATAACGAAAGTGGAAGATCTTTGTAAATTTTCGGCTATAGAAATTGTGGAAGACCGTAGGTGGATCATACATTCGATATACTACCACCAGTTTTATATTTTTTGAGCATTATAATAACTTTTTTGAGTTTTTGTTTAAAATTAAGAGTATTTTTATAAAGTTTCTGAGTTTAGTTATTAAAACATTAAGCTTAAAATATTACAATAAAAGTCAAAAATATTACATATATAACTTAGTTAAATTTTAGTTTTGGCACAATAAAAATATTAAAATTTAACTTGTTAACTTTAATACGCTCAGAAAACATATACATACCCTCGAATACAAATAAAGTTTGAGCTAATAAGCTGAAAAAAATATTCATATGCTCAAAAACTAATAAAGTTTGAAATAATCACAAATTCTCATTGGAGACGGCCACTATTCGTAACAAGTTGAAGACGGATAGTTGTCATCTCACAAAATGCAAGTGGCAAAATCCATGGGATGCTCCATTTTTTGCACTTGTCTACCCACTTGTGTAATTGTGAGAGAAACATAACCGTCTTCACTTGTGACAGATAGTTCTATCACAAGCAAGACTCATTGTGAGATACGAAGCTCAATCAAAAAACAAAGTTTGAGGTAATAAATTTGAGGTATGTTCTTTTTTCTCTGAATAAGGTGGACTATAATTTATACACAAAATCTAAAATTAGACGGAAAAAATCATTCGTTTATTGCTACAGTAGAAGGTGATTTTTATATGAATGAACCGATTTATGTTATGGAACCGTCCCACGTAATAATTACCCTAATTTGTGTAAAAGAAAATGCTGAAAACCTGAGAAAACAGAAGTCGACACCAAAACCAAACAACTTCCACAGTTCCACCAACCAAAACCAAAACGAAACGATCGTCCGACCTCCTCGTCTGTCTCTCAAGTAAGGGTTTTCTACTCTTTTTCTTCCCCAAATCTCAATTTCTTCAATTTTTACCAAAATCAATCCAATTATTAGACTTATTATTGCTAGATTGTTAGTCTATTTCTGTATTTCTAGTTGTTTCGATTGAATATTTGCTTATTTGACGTAAATTATTTGATTGATTTTCCCAAACCCTAAGTCCCCTACTTTGTAATTCACTTCTGTTTTTATGTTTCAATTGGATTAGTTAGGGTTTATGAGTTGTACAAGTTATACTAAGCTACTATCTGCACTTAAATAGAAATTTGATCAATGATCAATGTTGATGAATAGAAGGTGATATGTTGGCGATTGATGCCATGCGATGCGATATTCTAGATTGGGCTGAAATTATGTCTTCCATTAATCTATATTTGAAGCTCATTTTCATCTATTGGGTGATTTTTTCTATCTTTTTATTGAGCTACAATTCAGTTTCAGACCTACAGTCAACTGGGTAGCATTATAATTAATCTTAAGCGTCCGCTCTGTTCCTTTGATTGCGGGTTTTGGAAGGATCCATTTTCCCTCCTCCGAGACAAATCAAAATCCCTCCACCATAGGAAAGATTTGAAGGGACATGGTAACCAAACACTCATCCTTCAATTCCCCTCCCCTTCCCTTCCCTCCCTTTTGCCTCCTCTCCATCCCCCTCCCCTCTCTTTCCCTTCACTTTGCTATCCAAACACACTTTTAGTTGACTTATATCATGCTTTATTAGTGGACCTTGCTTATCCTCGACACTCTGCATGATGTATGTTTGTCATACTTAGATGTAATGGCAGGTGTGGAAACTGGAAAGAGTATTTTCGAATATGACATATGTGAAGAATCATTTGCGAAATAGTATGAGTGATGAACTTTTGAATGATTGTTTAATCCCTTATATTGAGAGAGATTTTTTTTGCACAAATTAGTGATTGTAAGGTTATTAGATATACGCACGCTTTTAAGATATGAATCCTCGTATGGATGGCTTTTGATCCTTGTTAGATATCTTCTGTGTAATTATATTACTATGTAATGACGACATTGGACTTTTTATGTATGAATATTGTCTGTAGTTTTTCGAAAGCATTGTGTCCGACTGCCTCCGTTTACCCCTGGCTCCATTCCACTTTCCTCTCTTTCCTTGTCCTCTATCCCCATTCCTTCTCCTTCCTCTTTTTTGTATCCTAGCAAAGGGTTAATGTTCCGCTCCTACTATTGTAACAAATTCTATTTTTACCTGTTTCCACTTTTAACATTTTCTCAAAGTTTGCTTGACCCAAATATAGAAATATACTTATTATTTATGTTTTCCTTGTCTGTTGAACAACTATTGTAACAGATGGCTAAGGTGATAGCTACTACTCAGTCCTCTCTACTGCTTCAGCCACACGCTACCTTAACTGGAAGAGGTTTTAAATTCATCAGCGATGAAAGAAATGTTGTTTCTTCTTGTTATAAGCCGGTTTCATCTTCAAGACAAGTCAGATCAGGGAACAACCAACTCCATTTAACATCTGTGTCTCTATCTCATCACAATATTCACGTTCACAAGGGCATTAGTGCAATACCTGTCTCCATGGCTTCGAGTCTTGATGTGGAGTTAACAGGAGAACAAGTTGAGATAAAGCCCGACTTTATAGGTGGAGGTGGTGATGAGGGTGTCAATGGAGGTGGAGGTGGAGGTGGAGGTGGAGGTGGGGATGGGGGCGGTGATGACAACGATGGCAACAAAGGTGAGGAAGGGTCAGATGATGCCAATGCCAAAAGGAACAAGGCTCTTTTGATGTCCCAGAAATTCACTTTAGGTTTTGCTGCCCTAGTTGGGCTTGGAGGCTTAATGGGCTACATAAAGAGTGGTAGCCAAAAGTCACTAGCATTTGGTGGACTCTCGGCTCTGCTCCTATACTATGTATATACCGAGCTTCCTAAACGAGCCGTGTTCGCCTCATCAGTAGGCCTGGGCCTGTCTGCTGCTCTCCTTGTAGTTATGGGCTCACGGTTCAAGAAGTCAGGAAAGGTATTCCCTGCTGGAATTGTCGCATTTGTTTCTCTAATAATGACCGGCGGTTACTTGCATGGAATTATGAGAGCTCACTGAAATAGTATGTTCCATGCCTCCATGACTGAAGGTTGATTTGGTGTCGATGTTTCTTCGAATAGTATCCTGTCTAGAATTTCAAGGAATCTTTTTGCATGCCAATCCTAGACTACCGGAGAAAGTGCCTAGTGCTTTGAGCTGTCAAAGTTCGTTTCTTAAGCGAATTATCTCTTTTGCTGTTTTTTTCTTTCATGAACCGACCCTTGTTACCCTTAATATGCGCAGTTTTCGGCTTGTGTGTAACAGTGTATCAAGAATTTGTGTACAAACTTGTGTTTTTGGTGCAGTAAATGTTGAATTACAGATTTACAGGCACATCACATATTCACATGGATATTGAGATGACTTATGAAAAGACTTCTGAACTCGAATAATGCAATAGGGCTGATAGCTCTTTTCCATTGAACTGCTCTTTCCTTGCATTTTACAGAAGCCATAATCCTGACTTGATTTTGATCGTGTGACGTGTGTAACTGTGTGCTAATGCTGGGGGTGCGAGTGTGGGTGCGGGTGCGGGTGCGGGTGCGGTTGTGGAACGTAGGCTTCTCTGCACCCGTATGGTTGTCAAGCAAGATTCATATTCGGTCCGGCTTTCTACGCACTAGATTTAGGCCTCGTTTGGTTGCCATACGGGAATTAATTTTCCATGATTTTACAAAACACATGAATTGGCCAATTCATGTGAATTGCTTAAAATTCGTTTGGTTGACATCCTGGAGTTTAATTGACATAGGAGTTTCCAATACCTAGGGGCCCTAGTTAATCAAATTCCTCTATAGTGGAGTAGTTGGAAATTCCTAGGAAAAAGAAAATCACATAATTTGGAGTAACCAAACATCTTTATTTTTTCCAAATCATGGATTTTTCCATTCACACATTTTTATAGGGACAACCAAACAAGTCCTTAGTGTCTGTGAATAAGTTTAATTTTAGTCTGAACAACCCAGATACATCTTTGCATGTAATCAATTTTATATACAACGTACAACAATATATCTATAGGCTGATGTTTTAAATGGTATATCTATCTTATTAAAATTTAAATAATCTTAAGTAGTGTTTGAAAACACGAAGTTGTTTTATTTTCATGATTTCAATTGTAGAAGTTCAAATGTTTGAATGTAATTTCAAATCCAATTTCAAAATTGGGTTTGGGAAACCCTTAAATTGAAATTGGAATTATAATTAGATTAGAATTGTACTTGGGCGAGACGGATATGGGTCGACGTTATCAAATTTTTATATTTAAAAAAGATAATTTTTGTCAACGAAAATATTGCGCTCGGAAAAAATATAAATATTGCGATGAAATTTGCATTACAAAATAAAATTAAAATGTAAGAAGTGATGAGATTGAAATGACCCTATAATAGGTATTTGAGAGCCCCAAATTTTAACTAGGTATAAGAAATTGAATCAATTTCAATTCCAAATTCGAGTGGTTTCAAACGCTTCAAATATTTAAAATTTCTCAAACAATCTTAAATAGTTCGTAAAAGTTGAAAACATGTAATACCACAAAAAAAGAATCTAAAAAAACTTTTTAAAAGCATGGAAATTCGATAATAATTTACGTATAGCTCTCTCATGGATAACAATTACTCTTTTGTGGACCTTTTATCATTACTTTTCCATACGGTTATACATACACTTTACACAAATTCTTATTTGCAACAGCACTATCCGTCGCAAGCTTGTGACGGATACCGTTTACTCTTACAAAATACCCACTTTTTCTCCCTCTCCAACACTATTCATGTGGTCCCTTTTCTCCACTAACTCATTTTCTATCCATTTTACCTCACAAAATATCCGTCACAAATAATGACCCGTCGCAAGCAAGATTTACTGTACACTTAAACGCCCTTTTTAATTCGCGTCCTCATTTCTTTCGAGAGAGAGAAACGAAACGAAACGAAACGAAACGAAAGTTGAGGAGAGAGAGAGATTGAAAAACAATGGAGATAACCGCCCTAGCTACATCACATGAGCTCCACCACGATCATCATCTCACTCAAATGCAACATCATCATGAAACGAAGAACTGCAAATTGAAGAAGATGTTCACTCTGGAAACTTACCTCGAATTCCTCCGCACTCGCGAAACTCAAAATCTCACCGCCGATCATCTCAACAAAGTTCGCACTCTCATTCTCCTTCATTTTCTTCACCTTTCCTCCATTTTTATGAGCTTTAATTTTTCATTATTCGTAAAATGTAGTATTACTAGATAGTATACTTATCACCTTAATTTCGATTTTTCGCGCTGAAATTATTATTTTATTGAGCTGAATATCCAAGAGTTCATAATCTTCGCTTTTATATCTTGAAGCTTACGTAATATTATCTGGATATTTGTGAGAAAGTACATTTAACAGTTAATTTAAGGTCAGATTACTCTGTTGTTAGCTGTAATGCTATTAATCTATTATGACGTACAAGCACAAGCACGTTCACGTTCAGGTTCGCGTTCGCATTCGGTTCGCGTTCGTGTTCGTTAATCAACTCAATTTTGATTAGCTGAAGTAACTGATGGATTCGCAGATATTTCAGAGAGAGGAACTCTACGAATCTATATTTGTTGGGTCGATTTAGTAGTTTGCGGAATTCATTAGCGTGATTGTTATTTGTTACCAGATTTGTTTTTAATTTGAAGATTTTGAAGAAGTAAAAATCAAGCTGTTGCAAATTAATTCTGAAACTGTTTTAAACATAAGTTGTTGCTCGATTTTAATTTCTTTTTCATTTTAGATTTCTACGTATTTGTTGTTGTTTAGTCGTTTGATAGTTTGCGAAATTCATTATCATTATTGTGAGTTTCTTACAGTTTTGGATGATAAATTGTTCAGTCGTTTTAATAGTTTGTGAAGTTGAAATTAGGATATTCCAAAACTGTTTCGGAGATAGTAGCTCGATTCTGATTTTGTTTCCTTCACTCTCGATTTCATGTGGTCTGTATTTTTATGTTGTGGTTTAATGGATTGGTGGACTTTTTCAATGAGAGCACTAAGTCCCGGAGAGAATCGATAATTAGAATTTTTTATTGCATATGCCTAATTTAAACTTCTTCAAGTATTTTCAGTGACTTGAGGCACTAATTGATTGGTTTACAAATTTTCATAGCGTTTTAAATTTGTGCATTCAATGTTCACAAGTTTCTGAGTTGATTATTACTTCGTTCAAAAAAAGAAATTGTGTGTGTCCTCTACGCCCTAGACGAAAATTCAACTAATAGTTCCTAATATCTTCGAAGTTGTCGTCAGTTCATGAAATTTCCGAAATAATTTTGTTCTATGTTGAACTTTCTGTTGGTGACTCCATTTTTTATTTCTAATTTCCCTTTCTGTAGATAATCTCATTCCACGGGTACAAAAAGCTCGGCTACAGGAAGGTAATTTTAGTATTTTTTTGGTTTCACTAGACTTTTAATGAAGGTTTTTTATATCGATGTGAATACGTAGCTCCAGTTCATGATACATTATTAATTGTCTTGATGCATCATGTTGAGTAATACTCCGTAACATGAAAGACACAAGAGCCAATTTGTATTTAGAGGGGTTGGGGTAGGGCCGTAAGTGATCTGAGCCGACTTGTAGAGCCCTCAGAATCAGCTCGATAAAAGCTCGGCTCGAAATCGATCAAAACTAATTTCGAGCCGACTTCGAGCCCGGGTGGTCCAAATCCGAGCCGATTCCGAGTTTAGTAGAGCTCGGAATCGGAAGTTCGTTTAGGCCCGTTTTATCTATTATTTTTAGTTATTTTGTCATTTTGTAATTGTTTTTGTTCATAATAAAATGTCATTTTAGCATTTATAATCATATGTTTCTTATATTTGCATTTTTTTTAGAATATATTTATTTTAAATTTTATTAAAAGTTCTATAGAGTAAATAAAATAAAAATTTAACCGAACTCGAATAGAACTAGAGCCTAATCTGAGCTAATTCCAAGCTTTGATTTTTTGAGCTCGGACAATTCCGAGCCGATTCCGAGCTCAAGCTCAAGTTTTCGAGCCGATTCCAAACTCACCTGAGCTCAAGCTCAAATCGGCTCGGTTACAACCCTAGGTTGGGGTTGAATGAGTCCGGTAGGTCTGCTCACTCTATGCTAAGTGCTAACCATAAAGAGGAACATGATCTAAATCGAAGTAGTTTATCAACATGGACCGAATGCTTTGCCATTATTAAGAACACAAATTCTTATTTGCAACGGCACTATCCGTCGCAAGCTTGTGACGGATACCGTTTTCTCTCACAAAATACCCACTTTTTCTCTCTCTCAAACACTATTCATGTGGTCCCCCTTCTCCACTAACTCATTTTGTATCCATTTTATCTCACAAAATATCCGTCACAAATGGTAACCCGTCGCAAGCAAGACTTACTATATTAAGAATCGCTCTTACTATTAAGAAAACTGATGGAATGCTATGTTTTCATGTGACAGTTAGCTAAAGATGCAGTTGAAGCAATCACCGAGCCAATAAATCCAGCGCGCTCAACACTCAAGGATAACATTCCATCATCGACATCAAACAAAGCAATTGCCACTCTGGCTGAAACAATAAAAGACCTGAAATTGCTCAATTGGCAAGAATGTTCAATTACTTCAATTAGAACTATCAGCTTCAACAACTGCTCGAACCCTAATGATGATGATAATGTTCCTATTGCTGAAGTAGCAGCCAAACTGATGTCTCTAAAGAACAATAAGAGGTGCAAGCTGTCAACTCCGCTTGATACATCATCTATGAAGAGGAACAGCAATGACCTGAGCATGGGGAGCTACGAGTCTGGTGCTTGTTCTTCATCTTCCTCGATGAGACCTCCCAGTGGAATAAAGAAAAGGACGAGAAGCAAGAGGGTAAATCTACTAGACAGTCCACGTGTTGTAACTGCACTGGCTGCTCCAGTTACTTCCAAGTAATACTCGATCAGAATGGCGAAAAGCAGGTAAAATAGAACAAAACGATGGCGTTGAAAGTTTTTGAAATAAGTGTTACAATAGTGAGTGAATGATAGTACAAGATTTGTAGTTGTTTTATGACTGTTACGAGAATCGTCAGGAAAACTACTACAACCAGCAATTGCAGGCATTTTTGGATTAAATCCCGCTGTCACATGTTTTCCTTCCCATGTCCTTTAGAAAACGGGTGGCGTCATTTTTAGTTTCAACTGAAGCGATCAGATCCGTCTGTCAAGCACCTGTCGCATATGAGCGCGTCCATTCCTTTGCTGCAAATAGACAGTGTACGGACTCCAGAGTAAACATACAGTACCAAAAAATTATTATCACATAAATCAAAGTTTGCATTGTCATATGGTTTTTTCCGTTTTAACTGGAGTTAGACACTCACTATTAGGTTACTAAGATATGATGAAATAAAGGAATATGGCTCACTAGTATGCAACTCTCGACACAACATTCAAGATAAGTCGTCCAGAAAAGTCGTGTGTGTAGGGCTGTAGACGATTTCACATACTATGGAGTTTTCTTCGTCGCACACTATACAGGTTGCATTACAAAGGACCATTCATGGTAATGAACGAGGAAAATTGTTCCCCTCTTATTCCCTCTAAATATCGCCATCCAATAACGGGTAAGAAATTAAGACGTCAATAAATCTAGCTCTAAGAACTCAGGTTTATCCCACGAAAAATAATGAAAAGGAAGGGGGTTAAATGTAAGTCAAAGAGCTCAGGTTTATCCCACGAAAAATCATGAAAAGGAAGAGGGTTAAATGTAAGTCAAAGAGCTCAGGTTTCACCCCCGAAAAAAAGAGAGGAAAGAGGAATTTACACCAACCTGTTTCCACAGCTTCGACTTCGTTACTTTTCCAATGCTTTGCAACATTCTCAGACAGCGGATCATCTGGGTTGGGGGCACTCAATAGAGCTTGGATGCTGATTCAAGGAAACAATTTCTGAATAAACGGTTTTTGACTTTCTACCCCGTACAATGTAATGCATTTTCTACCATTTGACGAAAAACAAGAATGCTGTATCTAAGCATGTGCTCCCAAATTTAAGAACAATCCTATCACAATAGTATACCGCCTAATTTGACTCGTAAATTTGATTACTGAGAAAATCTAATCAAGTAAAGTACGTAGTAAATGAAGTCGTGGAATAAGAAGAAATCAAACTTCAGAAGTTTTAACCATTTACCTTAACAACACAGTCCGGATCTGGAGAGCTGGGCTCCATTTATCTTTAAGAATGTCTAAGCATATTCTTCCAAGCTGCGCCAGATAAAGATTAAAAAAAATCCCATTAGATACAATATATCAACAAGCAGAATGTCAATAAGAGGAATAGGTTTTTCATATTTCAGTCTTCGAACCTTATCAATGTTAGGATGGTAGATCTTGGTAAGGAACCGGACCTGTTTAGCAATGAAATAGGTCATAAGATTAACAGTCTCGAAACAAGAAAATAATCTTCAATGCCAAGTATGGAAGCTTAAAATATCCACCAACAATTTCAGATAAAGGGTATTAAATATGCAGCGGAGCACCAAGGTGTAGGACTGAGATAAACGGCTAAGACCAATATCATGATCATGTCTGTAACCAAGATTTAGTACCATGAAGAAAGTCGAATGGCACCCATGTAAGATGCATGACATAGAATGTCACAAGGATAGAGCTAGAAGAAGCACCAAGAGGTATGGCCGTATGGGTATCTAAGACAAATAACCAATATCATGCGACGTCATACCCGTACATGAGATGATAGCCTCAGGGAGCCTTCAGTTGAGGTCTGCCTCACAAAAGGGCCAGTAAAAGGTATTATAGGTCAAATTGTAGGCTTCTAGAATCACCAAGAGCGTATCTAATGCAGCAAATCACATTGTCAAGAGAATTACAGTAAAGTTCAGCAGCACTGACTAGCTAGGTAGCACCAAAACGGACACGACACGGACACGACATCCCATGAAATTTAGGACACGGGACACGTCATTTAAATATAATAAAATATACTTCCTCCATTTTTATCCAAATACCATATTTGCTTTTTGTACACTATTCATCAATCAACTTTCAATCTCAATTTTCTCTCAATACGTAAGAAAAAATATATTCATGTGGGGTCTTGTTTAATTCGTCTTTACGAGTACATTGAAAATATATAACTTTTATAATTTTTACAAATACGTAGTTAAAGATATGAAGCACGCAAAAGTTGCGTTGGCAAACGTGAATAAAGCAAATAGGGTATTTGGATAAAAATGGAGGAAGTATATTTTATGGTGATAAATAATGTATAATTTTATTTTTATCATGTATTTGAAGTTAAATCTAAAAAAGTAAAGATACAATTCGACCTTTACTATAACTAATTCTCATTTTTCCACCCAAACTCATCTTCTAATCGATCTTTTTAAAATTTTATTCCTCGTCTAAACTATAATATGTTTAGCCATGTGTCCAACGAGTGTCGGTTGTCCGAGTGGTCGGACACGGTGTCGGACACGGGATGGCTAATTAAGAGAAGTGGCCGTACTACCTAGCTGACTAGAACTAAAATAGAGGACTTTCTATATAGCCCCTAGTACAGTAAGCTGTTATAATATATCTGATTGTTATTTTACTTACCAAAGCACACACTCAATTTGTAACATAATCCCTCTAGTTTTGCTGATTTCAACTTTCTATAATTGTTGCTTTCTTTCGACCACGTTACAACGTCGTTGCCTCGATCCAAAAAATGATTTGTAGGGCCAACTAACACGAGTCTATCATTTGAAACAGTAAATGACCTTTCAACCAAATTCAAGCAGAGAAAACCCATTATGCAGCAGGCTCTACACTTCTTAAGTGCTAAAACATTAATACATTCAGCTGTAAACCACGGCAAGGGCCCCGTAGAAAAAGCAACGGGTATCAGATTATCAGCCCTCCGGAGTGGTTGCAAAATGCAATTAAATCTAAAAAGTTCGTAGCTGGCTCTTAGCTTACATATTGCTTTGAATTAATGTTCTATTTTCTGCCTTTAGGTCAGTAAATAGCTATTTGAGACTGCAGAAGATCACTCATTCCGTCAAAATCAAGAAGACATGCTTCTGAAATAGATTAATTCCACTTTCACCTCCCATCAATATTGTTAAGGGAATTGGAATTAAATCCTCTCTTTTTGGAGAAACAAGGCGTGATATAAAGCAAATCTTAGCATTTCATTGTTAACGACAACAAAATAGGCCTACTATGACCTAAACGGCTGTACTAGAGAGGCAGAGACCATATAACTACATAGATGTTTTAGCATCATAAGCAAGTCAAGTTACCAAGAAGCGACTATTTTCATTTGAGACATTATAACTAAACCGAGTTTGAGTTAGTAAAAGCAAGGGTTACCTATCAAAGGAAACCCAAAAGTAAACCAACCAGAATCAAACACTTCAAATGTTTAAATTTTAAAGCATGCAATTAAAGTACCTTTGGAGGTGCCATAGGGTATTCTTCGGGTAAAAACAACTCCAACTTGAAAACACCCCCTATATGTCAAACATGTAAATTTAAACCGTGCACTCAAAAAAAAATAACAGCAACCACACGAGACAACATGGAGTCATGGACAAATGGACAATAGATAAAGCGGTAGCTTCAACCTGAACATTACAGGCTTACAGCAAGCATAGAAAAACATATGCAACCCATTTAATTTACGATATGAGATTTCTCGGGTTTCAGGAGGGGATGGGGATGGTGATGGAGAGGGCACTATGGAGGGATATGATACATGTGTACTTCTAGCTATTGCTTTTATTAAGTTTTCTAAAAAGTTTTATTTTTTTCCTTTTGGATTTGTTACATTTTTTCCCCCCAAAACTCGTATATTAAATTTTTACTTCGTTTCTCAAAATCACTTTAAACTTTATTCTTGATTTATTTTTTTGGGGTTTTTATACATGTGATAAGTTCGTTTTAAAATCTATAAAACTCTTTTGCCTTTCATTTTCTTTTTCACGCCACTTCCGTTTTTTTACCTTTCTTCCTTTTTCTCCTGTCGAGATGAGAGTTCACTCATAACGGTTCCAAAGGATGATTCATGTCAGCCGACCCCAAAACATTTTGGGACTAAGGCTATGATGTTGTTGTTGTTGTTGTATGGTTTGATAAAGAAAGCAGTACAATGGTATATTACCCCAGTGCGTGGATGGTGAAAAATGGTATTTACTAAACACGAATTCTGCTCTAACAACCCCTCCTTAGACAAGATTTGCCATGTCTTACAAGAGTAAACCCGCAAAAAGACAGTAAGCCAAAATAGATGGCCTCCGATGACAACATTTATCCCTTCAAAGAATCAAGAATGGATTTCATTACGCTATTATCTCTTTCATCAGAGATGGCAATTGAGATACATTTTATGCAACCTTTAGTAATCCTTGAACTTACAGTACGCATCAGAGATGGCAATTGAGCTACATTTTATGCAATCTTAAAGTGTCTAAAATGTCCGAAAAATAATACAGCACACGCGCACAGCCATAAGTTGATGTTAAATCACAACTAATATCCTTCAAACATGACACACAACCACCAACAACCATATCTTTTGCAAGCAAAAAACATACTCCTTCCATCTTCCATTCATTTGTTTACTTCTTATATTCTTTGTGAGGGGTAATTTAATCAAAAGCTATGTTCCTCCGACACTTCCCTAAACTACCATGTCGCGTGTCGGACACTTCAATTTAGACCATAAAACATGAAATTTCACCCAAAATAGCCGCGTCTACACTCAGACAGACACGAGAGTCGGAGTAAAAGTAAACAAATAATTGGGACGGAGGAAACAAACTCATTATAGCACAATCGAGAACATGAATAGAAAAAAATACATAAAAAAGTAGATAAAAAGATTCACCTTCATACGGAGATTGCGAAGGACCGAGAATCATAACATTAAAATATCGCATGTTTTCTTCTGATGGTGATGCACTAATCCCAGGAGCTATACCCAAAATTTACCCACCAAAATTACATCATTAAAGAACATCAAAAATCAATAAAAATTAACAAAATCTTAGGAGTAATTGCTGTCACTGAACTGGGTACTAAATAAAGTTACTGTATTTATAAAAGAAACAGAAAAAAATTAACCTGGTTCACTAAGAAGACGTTGGGTCTCCTGTTCAATCAAAAGAACAATAATCAATCAAAACCCAGAAACAGAAAGAGGGATCAAGCAATAATAGTGAAGAAGAAAGAGGATTAACCTTGATGATCCTTCGAGGGAGATTGCTGTTAGCCATTAATTGTGATTGAGAAAGTTAAACAAATGTGAGATCAAGATTTAGGAGACAAAGGAGAAAGAGAAAGTAAATGAGCAATCAAGAGATAGGGAAAGGAGGTTTATGGTAGTTGTGAACAGGAGTTAATTACATCCATTGCCATTATAAAATTTTATTTTTTCTATTATTGCCGTTATTATTGTCCCTCTAAAATTTGTTTTACTTCCCTCAATGCCATTTTATATTTGTTTTACCTGCAATAGAAGGTTACCAAGCATTATTAGACTTAATTAACTTCAGCAAGTCTTATTTGCGACAGTATATCCGTCACAAGTTTGCGACGGGTCAAATACTACTCACGTAGGTAGATAAGACCATGATTAATAGTTGACCCGTTGCAAACTTGCGACGGATATGCCCCTAATGAATCAACATAAATTCTCATTGGAGATGGATACTATTCGTCACAAGCTGAAAACTAAAAGTGTCCCTCTTACAAAATGTAAGTCGGATGATCCATGAAATGTTCCATTTAGCCCCACTTAATCTCCCACTTGAATGGTTGTGAGAGGGATATTATCCGTCTTCGGTTTGTAACGGATAATATTCGTCTTCAGCAAGACTCTTTGATGAATTAATTGTTTTCTGGAGATTTTTGCGTAAAATAATAAACAAAGCCTCTAACCTGTGTCAATCCCTTTTCAATTCCTAAATCAATTGATTTGTGACGGGCATATCCGTCGCAAGTTTGCGACGAGTCAAGTATTAATCATGGTCTTATCTACCTTCGTGAGTAGTATTTGACCCGTCGCAAACTTGTGACGGATATACTGTCGCAAATAAGACTTGCTAAAGTTAATTAAGTCTAATAATGCTTGGTAACCTTCTATTGCAGGTAAAACAAATATGAAATGGCATTGAGGGGAGTAAAACAAATATTAGAGGGGCACCAATAGAAAAAAAAATTCTATAATGACAATAATAGAAAAAATGAAATTTTATAATGGCAATGGATATATTTAACTCTAGTGAATAGTGATATAAGAATATGCACTATGATATACTAGTACTACACACACCATAAAATGCCTAGTAAAGGCTGTAAAGCCCCGTTCTTTTCGGCTAAAACGAGCTGAATTGAATAAATATGTGTAGAGCTTAATTGAACTAAATTGAGTGAAACTAAGGTGTGGCGAATTTAGTTGAATTATAAGTTACTTTTGTGAAGAGATTAATTGAAAATAATTGATTGAACGTAAATAAAACTTAACGGAATACAACCAACCAAAATTAAAAAGAACTGAAATTAAGCCAGAAAGAACAGGTCTAAGTCACATTTGTCGATCCGTCGCAAGCTTCTAACGGGTCAAGTTTTCTCACTCAACTTTATGAGAAGTATAGAAAATTCTAAATGTCTTATCTTTTGCGATCCAAGTGGTTAATATTTGGATATGTCGTGACGAATGAGAATTTTTGTAAAATGCCCACTACAGGCAAAAAAAATTACAAATACGCCCGGTTAAATCGGATTGGGTCATATAAAGTTTGGATTCTGGTAGATTAGCAATAGGTTTAGGTCGCTTTCGGTTCATATGGTTCATTGTCGAATCAGGCATAATCGGGTGACTAGTTAGATCGGGTCAGTTTGGGTTCTTACCAGATCAGTTTATAAACATATATTTTATTCTAATTTAATTGAGAATTTCATGTTAAAAACAATTTAAAAATGTATTTATTTTACTTGTAAGATTAAAAAATTAAGGAATATCAATTTGGTCTTATATTAAATTAGGTTTGTCAGATTGAGTTAATATCGGTTCACGGGTCACTTCAAGTCGAGTTGTGACAAATAAGGTAGTGTTTAGATTGATTTGACCTTGGAGCGGGTCGATTTCGAGGTTATATGAAATCGAATTTGGACAGTTCGGATCAAGTTCCTCGGATCGAATCAACTTTTGACAGCTTTTTAGCCTAACCTAGGTGTGATTGTGTAAGACCGTGAGAGTGGACCTTTTAGAACTAATGGGCCATATAAGACCAGATCCACGAGGTAGAGTAAATAAGTGGAATATGGAGAAGATCAAATATGATATGGTTCAATCTCGATTCTCGTCAAACCAAATAATGCAGTCCAATCTTTGTTCTTTTAGTCCGGACCCTGAGTGACCACCCCCGACCCCAAGAGGCCAAGACCCCCCAGTTCTCAATAGAAGGACCGTACATCGACGTATTACCATCAATTTTATATTTTTTGAGCATTTATAATAATGTAAGTTTTGTTTAAAAAATTATGAGTATTGGTATAAAGTTTTTGAGTTAAGTTATTAAAATATTAAGCTAAAAAACATACCGTAAAACTCAAAAACATTACCTATAAACTTAATTATATTTTAGTTTTAACGAAAAAAAATTAAAATTTAGAAAAAATACACATGCTCAAAAACAAATAAAGTTTGAGTAATAAGCTGAAAAAAAACTCATATCCTAAAAAACAAATAAAGTTTAAGGTAATAAGCTCAAAAAAATATTCATAAATATTCATAAGCTCAAAAAAATATTAATATGCTCAAAAACTTGGAAAATCGTGAGGTAATACCTCCGATGTATGTCCCCTATTTTTCCCTAGTTCCCATGATAGCATAACATCAATTAAGTTCAATCAACAGTTCATTCTCGTCCAAAAAAAAATAATTATGTTCATTCACTATTTTAGGTAGAATGTTGGTTGTCAAAGACACTATTTTATCCATCAATTCTGTCCTAATTCTCGTATTCAACTTCCTCGAATTCCAGAGGTGTTGCTTATACAGGAAAAAATCAATTATGTCAAATCGTTACCTTTTTTTTAGGACATTAAACTTCATATGGTCGTACCACGGCTCAAGGCAAATGAGTAGCTCCTAAATTGCAATGAATCAAAATTAAGTAAAGAAAATTCAAATTTTGGTGAATGGTAAAAGTTGTGCGAAAATGAAATGAACAGAACATTAATCAGTTTCAAATACGTGCCAAAAAATGTTCACACAGACAGTATAAAAATAAAAAAAAGAGAACAATTCTCGATCAAAGAAAATACACCAGATGGGACTCATAGCCGCGACAGTGAGCCACTCTTCAAACTTTTATCTTCAGGGGCAGCCAGTAGCGAAGCATATGGCACACAAATCGAACCAAGTTATGTCGATTCATAGCCCTGTTATCTAAAGCAAAACAACATAACATCCCATTCATCTTTTCTTATCATTAGCTATATAACACCACCACGGCCTTCTAGATCAAGTTTTGCTGATTCACTGCAGAAGTTCAAGAATATCAGACTGTATTTATAAATATATCAATAGTCGAGCAAAACTATGGTCAAGGAGAGACAAACCAACCTCGGCATCATCACCACCATGGCCTTTTCCGGCACCATCAACCTTCTGGATTTCATCTGAAAGGATCAGTAAGTAAGAAAAAGAGTCAATCCTTCTAGCATGGAAAAGTTAAAAAAAAAAAAAAAAGACGTATAAACTGGAAATTTATGTACTGCTGTTAATGCAAGATTGTTCAATAACCTTCGATTACAACCCAGTAAGACTGTAAAACATCCTCACAGAAATGTATTTCATTGATAATGATATAGAAGTACTTAAAGTGACATGGAGATAAAAGTGTACAAATTACTCTCGTCTGGTCCTATGTTACTTCAACTCGGTTGCAACTTGCAAATATTTGACACGAAATGGTGCAGACAAATATTTTGTGAAAAAAATTCATATTCTGGAATCTTCAGGACATAATAAGTTAGTAACACTAGTCACCAACATTCATGAAGGGACTAAAGTACTAAACAATTGAAATTCAGTTTCATATTGCAATATTCTTCTATGATTTACTCCACAAGGAAATACAAATAACGACTCAAAAAAATAAATACGAATCACGATCAAGACTCGTTTAGATAGAAAGATAGTTTACCATTCTCATCTGTAATGTCAGAGGTCCACAATGTGAGGTTGTCTCTCAGAAGTTGCATGATTAAGGTACTATCCTTGTATGAATCCTCATTTAGAGAGTCGAGTTCTTGGATAGCTTCATCAAAAGCTGCCTTGGCAAGGTGGCATGCCCTAATATATTGAAAGAAAAAAGATATCTGAATTATAAGTACACGAGAAACAGCTTCGCACTCTTTCACATGAATAAGGAGAGAACAAACCTTTCAGGGGAATTTTCAATCTCATAATAATATACAGAGAAATTGAGAGCCAATCCCAAACGAATGGGGTGTGTAGGGGGCAATTCAGTCTCAGCAGTCGAGGTAGCACTCTGCAGGAATAAGGACAAGCATAAGAAGTTGAAAGAGGTAGACAAATTCGAATACATATATGTGTGATTATTAATATCTGGTCTTACACAGGCATGTTAAGTACCAGATAACTGGTTCTTACATTGACAAATGACAGTAAACTCGTAATGGCTTCCACAAACTTTAAAGAGTATAATTAGCTCATGTATTATAATGTTCTATGTCAAAATCATAAACTCATAGAAACAAGAGGATTAACCCTGCCAAACTAATTTGCATGTTCAAGTAAATTCTGGATTTCACGTGATTAAGCACCATCTGCTACATGCTAAACATTACCCGATCCAAACTGCACACTCTGGTTGCATTTACTGTCTTTCTACTTGCACATGATCAGGCATGAGCACAAAGCGCCTTGCATGATTAAACGCAAAACAAACAATAGTACAAAAACGAAGTTTGAGTCCGACCATAATCTACACAGAATATATAGCTTACAGGCGTACGGCACGTGACAAACCACAAAAAATGTCTAAACCAGATTGAAAGGCAATATCGTCAGGATGGACAGAAAATGGAGAAATTTTATAAACATTTGCTTAAATTCAGTGGGAATACTTGTATGCAGATGTATGACTAATAGACAGCAAATGTGAAAGGAAGATAAATTTTGCCTAAAAGACATTTATGTAAAGATGATAAAAAAGCTTAAGTAGAATAAAAGTGACAGTAAGATAATTATGTTATAGCAGCCCATTTCTCATTGTAATCTCGATGAGATACTATTGACATGTACATCACTCCTATTATTAATCCATCCTTAACTGGAAAACAGTCATTTCAGGTTTTAGCAGAGGTTTATGAGGATCATTTCGGTTTTCGGGAATTTCACCCTGGTAATCATCGGACCCTTAACTGGAAATGATCAATTTTCCGACCAAATAACACAATGCAAAAGAACAGCAAAAGAGGAAAACATGTAACAAATTACTAAAGACGTACATCATAAGCTTTCTTGGACTGATTAGCAGCCTCTGTCTTCTCATTACCAGACTTAAACTCGGCCAGGTACCTGTAATAATCCCCTTTCCTGCAACATGTAAAATGGCACGCCAATCACAACCATGTAAGCCTAAAATGATAGGGCAACACCGGGTGATACCAAATATCAATATCACTCTTTATATTGATCTAACAAATATGTGAGAATTGAGATAACTTAAAAAGCATGTGATGCGTTGATACTAAAACTAAATAACATCCAACATTGCTGCCTCGCTTTTTCTAAAAAATGGAAATTTAGACTATAAAGTCCTTACATCTTGTAGTAAAAGACAGTGGATTCATCTTCAGTGGCAGATGGAATGAGATGCTCATTGATGACAGTCATGATATCCTTACAAATGTTGGTAAGCTCGGTCTCGACCTTCTGTCTATACTCCTTAATTCGCTTCACATTCTGCGCATTCCCTTTCCCCTCTTCCTTCTGCTCAATCGAAGATAGAATCCTCCACGATGCTCTTCTCGCACCTACCACATTCTTATACCCAACTGACAGCAAGTTACGCTCCTCCACTGTTAACTCCACATCAAGCTTTGCTAGGTTTGCCATCGCTTGCACCATTTCTGATCAATAATTCAGCCATCAATACCACATTGGCCCACTCTCATAACTTCCACAATCACATTTTCTTAAAACCTCTCAAAATATCACCAAATCCGCAACAGAAAATATTATATTTACGCGGAACACTAATAATCGAGTTATAAATCACGTAGTAATAAAAATTATGCTCCAATCAACTCGGTTCAATACTAAATTTAGTTGATTCATGCATAGATATTTTCATGTAAGGAGGAAATTCAGGAGAACACTATTTTGTTTATTTCAAAATTCATAACCGATCTAATGCTTTGAACAATAAAATAATACTGAAAATGAACGAGCCGCTAAAATTGCTGATTATTTGAACCGAAACAACGACCAAATTGATGATTCTAAATCATTTTCTAATCTTAGGATGAAGTTTTCTAAAGTCGTTCAAACCTAGAATAATCAGCAAACAAAATCCTATTCTCTCAATCGGTGAGCTACAATGAATTGGCACCAAATTAGAAACATCAAAACATGCAAAAGTACTAAATCAAGAAAAATCGAATGAAGAATCCAGACAAAAATCATGCTGCTCCAGAATCAGGAATTTTCAACAATCAAAAAGTAATCAAAGTTAGCTCCAAAGCAGCAAAAGAAAAATCACAAAATCGAAAAATTCAAAGCAAACGAAAACAAGAAAACATGAAGAAAGTAGTTAATGAAGCACAATCGAATCATAAATCAAACTAAAATTCAGGAGATCAGTTGTATGTAATAAGTCAAATGCATTAAAAAAAAAGCGAAGATAAGGAAGAAACCGTCATAGCGTTCAGCTTGTTCAGCAAGTTTAGCGGTGTAAACGAAGTGTTCACGTTCTTTAGTGGAAGCCATAGATGAATGATGAAGGTTGAAGTAATTGCAGATCTAAGCAAAGATGAAGTTAAATGGAAATGATTTGGGGGAAAAATGAGGGAGAAAAGTGATTGAAAAAGTTGTCGCAATCGAAAGTGAATAAGAGAACAAAATAAAAGGGAAAGGGTAAGGTGAGATGGTGGGGAGGAAGTCACTCTCTTCTACTACTTGAGTGCGACACGGGAATCTCTCCATTTCTTTACTTTTTCTTAGGCTCTTTAGTCTGTGCAAGTGGGATACTTGGTACCATAGGCGGATTTGGTGTGGATAGCGGAGGCAAGTATCGCCCCAAATATAAAAATTAGAACAATTTCTGAATATAAGTTTCACAATAATGTGTTGGATCTTGGAGGTTCAAATCTCATAAGAGTTGCGTCATCCCAAAGTAAAATTCCTAGAACGGAGTATTTGCTAACACATATTCTTATTTGTGAGCTTGTGACGGATATCGTTTTCTCTGACAAAATATCCATAAGAGATGAGTGGAAAAGCACATGAGCATGCTCCTCCTTAGCCCCGCTCCCTTTTTGTGAGATGTCACAAGCTTGTGACGAGATTAGCCCGTCACAAGCTAGACCTGCTGATTTGCTAAATGGTAAGACCTCGAGTTGATCATATACGGATTTCGGTATATCTATCCAAGACGAGTAAAGTAATATTCACTTTTATGAACGAAACAAAAATAAAAGCGTTGTGTTTTTCACTTATATTTTTAAGCATTTGATAATTATACCTTTGTCATTTTTTCATCCCTCGCTCGATTTATTTTATTCATCTCCATTCCCTTTGCACCCTTCTGATAATCCAATCTGTTCAAACTCACTTTGGTAGACCCGTGCTCTGGCCCCCTCGGCTTCCTCTTTCGCCTCGGCTTCCCCTTTCTCTGGCTACCCTTGTTCGACATCTCGTCAAACGAAAGAGCCAGAGGTAACTATCGTCTGCGCGTGAGTCAATTAAAGATTTAAAAATGATAAAATCTATTAAAATGAATCTGATAAAGTCCGCGTGGGTCAATCTAAAATTTCTAGGAGAACAATCAACGGGTAATTAATAGCTACATGATTTTGCTCAACATTTGCGTTGACATTGCCAATCGCAACAAATTCTAACATGCAATTTTTAAAAATTCATTGGAGTAAACATCCAAATTGAAATATTATGCATTACTGCATCATCGATCAATGCTCAATGCATCATGTGACGACTAATATTTTGTAAAAAGAAATTGGGAATCGTCATTGTTTACAGCTCGAGATTCCGTTGTTTAATTTTTTTTGTTTAATGTTACTAATACGAGACTTCATAAACTTTTCTTATCGCCTCCCCCAATAATAAATCTTAATCTATAAAATATAATTGAAAGCCTACTCTAAAATGACTAATAAATGCCACGTAGGATCCACAAATACCACGTGAACTCATTGCCACGTAATTGTCTTGTTTTATAGATCTAATTCAATTTTTTATAATTTAATTTAATTCATATAGCCCTTGCGAATTTACATCAAAATTTCGTAATTTATAATTAATATTGACATTTTTATTGAACTTTTGAAATAAAACACGTTCATAAAAGTCATAATTTATAATTAAAACTGACATTTTAATTGAAATCTTTGTAATAATGCATGTTAATAAATTAAAAAATTTCATATTACGTAACAGCCACCATTTTTATTGACAATTTCTCCAATTCAATTCATTTTTTAATTAAACTTCATAATAAATTGATTAAAACTATTCATAATATTTCACCCGCCAAATTAATTAAAATTTATTCTTATTTAATTAATTTTTGTAATATAATATGTTAATAAATTGATAAGATTTTTTATACTACTTAATACCCATAATTTTCATTAACATTTTTCCCTATTTAATTCCCTTTTGAATTGTTCAGCAATCAATTATCTAATTTAATAATATTCCAAAATAAATTAAAAATAAAATTAAAATATGGGAGTCTATAATTGTATAATGGCTATAAATCTTATAATACCTATAATAGTTTGTATTCACAATATTTATTTAGAATCTATTGCTCATTTACCCATGGGTTTCTAAGACGTGGATTATATCTTATCGTTTAATTTATTTATTTGATTATATATAATGAGTAAATTGAGTATTGTTGTTGTTATATATGTACAAAGTATATTTTAATTTGTTATGTTATTGGTTTCTATAAATCAATGATTTACCTGTGACAATGTTTTGATTCGTTTGTCAAATTTTTGTCATGTCGATGTTTTAGCTTTTGGTTAATATATTTGTATATGAACTTTAAAATATCATGAAATGTATGTAAATGCAGATAAGACAAAACATTACGCGGATAATCTAAAAAGGAAAGAAATACAAATTAAAAGCACGAAACTGAGGTAAAATCTATACAATATAATTAAAAGGTTACTTAAAACATTTAATTTTAATTCACATGTGAAGAGTCTATTGACCTAGATATACTCAAGAAGGGGGGTTGAATTGAGTATGCCAACTTTTTGGTTTCTTCTTCGATGGTGGTTGTCGAGATGAAGTAATAACAAGTAACGAGTAAGAGCAATAAAGTAAAGGAGACACGATCTTTTGAAGTGGTTCAGTTTCACAAATCGAAACCTACGTCCACTATTCTCGATTAATAAAATTAGTACCTTCTCCGGATTACAATTTTATCAACCCACTCGTACAACTTTGATATTAGTTGTAACTCAATCTAGATACCGTAAAATATCTAGCCACGACAAGTACCGTAAAATACTTGCTTACAATGAGTACCGTTAAATACTCGAATCTATCTTAAGTAAGTAAGATAAACTTTTGACAACTTCTTGTATTGATGATCTTGAATGTATGAAAATATTCTTCAATGCTTGTAGTCTTGTATACGAAATTTGACAATGATTGCACGAATATCGAGACGCGTGAGAGACTACGTCCGTTTGTTCTTCTCGATTTGCGTGAGGCTTCTTGTGTTTTGTTAAGGTATCTTAGGCGTGTGATGCTTGAATGCTTATATACTAATTTAGATCTAGGTTGAATCCTAGATAGTTTAGAAATATTACTTTATCTAGAATACTAATTCTAGGTAATATTTAAACTTAATCTTATTTGGCTTAGGAAAGGATTCTAATAAAATAGTACTATATTAAGATATAAGATAATATTTCTTCAATCCTTTTAGATTTAGGAAATATCTTATATCATTAAAATATAGAATCCTACTTTGAATCAATTCCTAATTCTTGTCAATAATATAATAAATTATATTTAACCAAATCCTAGTCAATCTTAAAGTAAATTAAATAAACAAGTTTATTTATTTAATTAACCATAAAGATAATATAAAACGTATTAGGATTCGCATAGGAAAATGAAAGGCATATCCCTCCATACACGATTCCCAATGCACGTCTTATAGGCACGTTTTTCGAGACATTGTTCTCCAAGCACGTTTTCCTAGGAACTTGAATTTTGACAATAACGGTTAAAATAAAATCTTTAGCATTTTTAGAATTAATATTTATCTCATAAGATAAATATCTTAATTCTTGTCAACTAAAGAATATTTCTATTTTAAAACCGTTTATAAGATTACTAAATTAATATATAATAGTATATTAATAATCCGCATAAATCTTCACGCCTTGACTTATTTTACGCAAAACTCATTTCTTCAATAGTTATAAGAATGACTTATAACTTAAGAATTCTTTATATTGAATAAAACTTGTGTCTTGTAAATCATAATCATCAAAGAGACTTGACACTTATCATGAGCTTGATCTCTCTTCAATTCACCGAATGAATTATACTTTGTTAACCTACGATCTTTGCTCTATAATTAACTGTACACTTAAACACACGATTACACGCATATGCATATAAAACACAATTGTTTAAACTTGTCATTATTAAAACATAAAACAATATATTATAAATATAGGATATTACTCAACAAATTCCCCCTTTTTAATGATGGCAAGTCTTACCTAGAATCGTGTTTAAGTGTATCGTAGTAACGTTCCCCCTCAATATAATAATGGTCTTTTATAATATAGATCAACTAGGGTTTCTATTTTTAGACTAAATCAATTACTAAAAAGAACTTTGAGAGACAAAACGTTACGACAAGGAGCAATCTTAGGCAAATTCGTAATCTAGGTCGCATTTCTTTTCCCCCTCTTGACATCATTGAAAAGACGGAAACAAAGACATAAAAAGACTAGAATGATATAATACGAAACAAACCTAAGCATGTAATTCTAAAGAAATACACAAACGTAATTAAAACATGAAAACACGATATACGAACGGAAATATGACACACAACCAAGTACTAGAATGCCAAAAGGGCCGAATATCCAAAGTAAAAGCCTAATGGGCCGAATCAGAACATAAGCCACTTGGGCTAAAATTAGTTAGAGTATTGTCTAATGGACCAAAAGCAATAAGAGTGCAAGGGTACTAATACAAGCCAACTGGGCCGAATTAGGGTAGAAAGAAAATTGGGCCAAATCAAAAGATAGCAAGGCTAATATAAGTTGGTGTAGGAAAGAGAATTGGGCTAGTAACACCACCATCCATCAACAGACCCCACGGATGATGTCCCTGACCTGCAAAACGAAGCAAAACGACACACCAAATACAACTCATCTTTAACGAGGATGATGAACAATGTTAGGATTAACATATCCGGGACGAGAGCGAAACTCCAAGGTGTCCAAACGATCAAGACAACTAGCAACATTACGTCCTTGACCTTCGATTGCGCGCTCGAAGTTCAAGACTTTGAGGGATAATGCCTTAATCGCGGATAAACACTGAGTACCTTCCTCCCGAAGCATCACCGTATCTCGAACAAGAGCTCCTCCTTGAGTTGTTAGAAACTGATGACGGTTACTTACTGCGATTATCTCCTCTTTGACGAATTTGAGCTCTCCGGTAAGATTAGTAAGGGTGCTATTAATTTTTTCCATCCATTCCCGAATATCACCATTCGGTTTTCCTGACCCTTGACCATTCTCGGACTTTGTGTCCTTTAACCCAGCCACAACCGAGCACAACTTATCCACCTTTCCCTCAAGAACACCAAGATTTCCCATCCCCTTAACCCCCTCACTTTCTCTACCAAAGAACAGAGTACCATCTTTCCCGAAAATACCCATTAACTTAATTAATCGATCATTCATCCTATCTTTAGGACTAACACCATAGCTTCCCATATCGACAACTTCGGCATCAAATAATAGCGCCGATACCCACATGCCATAGGGTATGTCAAGAGTTGAGCTAAAATGTTCTTTAACCAAGATTTTCGAAATCTGACCAATTTTTGCAAAGAACAATGATGCTAAATTGATTTTAACTCCGGTTAACCAATTAAACAACACAACCGCTTCACAACAACTAAGTTTGTCACGACCACCCCGTCGTGGCAAAACCGAGTTCCAGAGAAAATTAACAAAGAATTTTAACATGGGATTAAACGAATTTGTGAGCAAGGGACTGACTTCGGTAGCTTCATTATCGAAATATTTTTTAATTTTCATCTTGTCATCTTTAGTAACATTAGACCATTCCTTACTCGGATCAAGAACAAGCCCTTCGTTCTTTAGCTTAAAGACCCTACACATATCGTCCACCGTAATCCTAATTTCCCTTCCATTAACAACGGTAACAACCCCATCATCGACTAACTTGACCGAAGCATAAAACTGAACCAACTCAATTGGAAATATCAGACCCGAAAAATTACTTATATAAACCCACTCTTGAAATAAAAGAAAGTTTTTAAAGAACTTAAGGGCAGGAACTCCGTCTACCCACGAAGTCGGGTAAAAACGACCCGCATGCACTGAATATGGTAAAAGACGGTCTATGAGCATACCTTCCTTTTTCGTCATTCTAACTTTCTCAAGCCCTTCTTTGGTTGCTTCTTCAGAAATGTCTTGAAACAGAGGACGAGGATCTTGAGCAGAAGAGTCTTCTTTCATAACATTTTTTCCTTTGTCTAACTTTCGACGTTTGCTAGTTTCGGATTTAGGAACTTCAACCATGAGTGGTTCAGGTGATGGCGGTGGCGAAGGCGTCGGAGTGGGAGATGGTGGTTTATGTCGTGAGGACCGACGGGCAGAAATGGGAGGCATTTTGTTTTATTTAATTTGTGAGATGAGAGTTATAGGTGAGGTTTTTTAAAAGGATTTTGATTTGAACAAGTTTTATGAAGGAGAGTTATAGTGAGGTGAGATTGATGTGAGGGTGGAGTTAGAGTGATGAGGGAGACGACGGTTAGGGAGAGGTAGAGTGTAATAAAGTGTAAGGTAAGTTTTGAGGACTAGGGGGAGGTTACACGTGGGGTAGGTAAATTAGGTGGGGTAAGTTTTTAGTTTTTAAGTTTGTTGGTACGTATATTTAATCTTGTTACGATTTTCTTGTTACGTGAATTTAGTAAGTACGATTTTATTTTAAGTTGCGTATTTGAGATACGTAACTGTATTTATAGATTTGTATATATATAAAATAATATTTTGAAGTTAAAATTATTAATATCTGAATATTATTATTTTGACCTTAGAAATTGGTTGTGTACGTTCGTATAACATGTAGCATGATATAATCAAAATTTGAGCATCCAATAAAAAATAACACACATAGGCATGCAGCGGAATATACGGACACAGTCATATAATTAAGTCTTTTCATAGTCAATCATTGGGTTATTTTCAGCTCTTAAGATTGATTAGGTGCCACCGATTAAACCAATTTCCAATCGTAAAGTCTCAAATCGTTCCCTAGCCAAAGGTTTAGTAAAAATATCCGCCCATTGTTTTTCCGTACTACAAAATTCCAACTTAATGTTTTTCTTTTCTACATGGTCACGTAAGAAGTGATGTCTAATCTCTATGTGTTTTGTTCTCGAGTGCTGAGCCGGGTTTTTAGATATTATAATAGCACTCGTATTGTCACATAATATAGGTATACATCCCACGTCAATACCATAATCAAGTAACTGTTGTTTTAACCATAGTAGTTGGGAACATACCAGTGCGGCTGCAATATATTCTGCTTCTGCGGTTGACAAGGCGACTGAACTTTGTTTCTTGGATGCCCAAGATATAATGCATGGTCCAACGAAAGTCGCAAGTCCAGAAGTACTTTTCCTGTCTAAAGAACAGCCTGCATAATCCGCATCTGAATATCCTAATAAGTTAAAATTACAGTCCATAGGATACCATAGATATAATTTTGATGTTCCAATTAGGTATCTTAAAATTCTCTTAACCGCAATCATATGTGATTCTTTTGGTGCAGATTGGAATCGAGCACAGACGCAGACACTAAACATTATGTCTGGACGACTTGCAGTAAGATAAAGAAGTGAGCCGATCATACCTCTATAAGTAGTTTCATCTACTGACTTACCGTCCTCGTCTTTGGTGAGTTTCTTATCTGTTACCATTGGAGTAGGCATAGGATGAGAGGATTCCATTCCGAATTTCTTTATTAGCTCTTTGACGTATTTTTGTTGATGTACTTTTATTCCTTCGTTCGACTGTTGAATTTGAAGTCCAAGGAAGAACTTTAATTCTCCCATCATACTCATCTCGAACTCGGATGTCATCAACTCTGAAAAATATTGGCACAACTTTTTGTTGGTTGAGCCAAATATAATATCGTCAACGTAGATCTGGACAACTAGTAGATCGGTATTTTCATTTTTCAGAAATAGTGTCTTATCTACTGATCCTCTCTTGAATCCGCTTTCTAATAGAAATTTTGATAGTCTGTCGTACCATGCTCGAGGGGCCTGTTTCAGCCCATAGAGAGCTTTATCCAATCTGTATACATTGTCTTTTAGTTTGTTGTCAGGAAATCCAGGAGGTTGTTCGACATAGACTTCCTCCTGAAGATATCCGTTAAGGAATGCAGTTTTAACATCCATTTGAAATAGTTTCATTCCTTTATGTGCAGCAAATGCTATAAGCAAGCGAATCGCCTCAAGGCGAGCAACAGGAGCAAAGGTTTCGTCATAATCGATCCCTTCCTGTTGATTGTATCCTTGAACGACCAATCTTGCTTTATTACGGACGATGACTCCTGAGTCATCTAATTTATTTCTGAATACCCATCTTGTTCCAATTACTGATCTATCTTTTGGACGAGGAACGAGATGCCATACTTTATTCCTTTCGAATTGTTGTAGTTCTTCTTGCATGACGACTATCCAGTCAGGTTCTGCAAGAGTTTCTTTTATGTTTGTAGGTTCAATTGTAGAGAGAAAGGAGTAGAAGGAGCAGAAGTTGTTTAAGCTTCTTCGAGTTTGAACTCCTTCTGTAAGGCTTCCTATGATATTATCCAGAGGGTGAGAGCCTTTATATCTCCAGTTTCTTGATTGATTGTTTTCATTGCAACTGCTTGACTCGGGATTTTGACTTGTTCCCCCTGAATCCAAACCAGGGTTTGTAGGAGAGTCAGGTATAACTATGCTCTCTTCCCTTTGGTTTTGATTCAAAGTTGTAGCTTCATTAGCTATAACTCTGGGTTCTAAGTCATTGGTTTGAGAGTTATCTACAGTATCATCAACTGTAGTTTCATCTCTCGCACCATTTCCTTCTAAGTCAAGTTCATCATTGTTTCCTTGAATTTCGCCTTCATCGTTATTTTCTATTTCAGGAGGATCTTCCCTTGACAACCTAAAGTCAGGTTCGTCTAGGTTTTCCTCTTCGTCCTGTAAAGGCTTGTCGAAAGCATTATTCTCATCAAAGATAACATGTATGCTCTCTTCTATGCAAAAAGTACGTTTGTTAAAAACTTTATAGGCTTTACTATGATCAGAATATCCTATGAAAATTGCCTCATCACTTCTAGGGTCAAATTTGCTTAAACGATTTTTACCATTGTTATGAACAAAGCATTTACTCCCAAAACATCTTAGATGAGATATATTAGGTTTACGACCACGTAAAAGTTCATAGGGTGTCTTTTTAAGGATAGGTCTAATCACAGCACGATTATGAATATAGCAAGCTGTACTAATAGCCTCAGCCCAAAAGTTTCTAGGTAGCCCACTACAAAGAAGCAATGTTCTAGCCATGTCTTCTAGGGTTCTGTTCATGCGTTCTACTACTCCGTTTTGTTGTGGTGTTCTAGGTGCAGAGAAGTTATGTCCAACACCGTTGGATTTACAGAATTCTATAAAAGCATGGTTGTCAAACTCAGTTCCATGGTCAGTTCGAATCGTTACCAGATTAGTTTTTAATTTGTTTTGAACAAGTTTCATAAGACTAACAAATTTATCAAATGTTTCGTCTTTAGAGTGAAGAAAGATAGGCCAAACAAATCTAGAATAATCATCAACTAGAACGAAAACATACCTGGAACCGCCTCTGCTTCTTACCTTCATAGGGCCACAGAGATCCATATGTACTAGATCAAGAGCTTGGTTAGTGCTTACTATTCTTTTTGGTTTGAAGGATGATCTGACATGTTTACATCGTGCACATGTGTCGCACATCTTTTCTTGATCAAATTTGATCTTGGGAAGACCTTCGACCAAGTTCCATCTCTTCAATTTGCTAAGAATAGGAGAACTAATATGCCCAAATCTCTTATGCCAGAGACATGGATCATCTAACGTAACTTTCATACATGAGAGAGAGTTAGTAGGCACAATGTTTAAATCAATCATATAGACATTTTTCTTCCTATGACCTTCAAGAATAACTTTACTTGTACCTTCCATAATTATACGACAAACATCTGTATGAAAAACAACTTTGTTTCCTTTGTCGCATAATTGGGATATGCTAATTAAGTTATGTTTAAGACCACTTACCAGATACACATCGCTAATAGAGTGAGAAGATGAGATGCCTATCTTACCGACACCTATTACCTTTCCCTTTTTGTTGTCTCCGAAGGTGACTTTTCCTCCGTCGAAAGGTTTTAAGGTAGTGAATAGATTAGCGTCTCCTGTCATGTGTCGGGAGCATCCACTGTCGAGGTACCATAGGTTATTCTCTTTAGCGATTATCTGCACAATGTAATTTAAAGATAGGTCTTAGGTACCCAAGCATACTTGGGTCCTTTTGAGTTAGTGACAATAAAAACATCTTCCTTTTTGACCCAGACTTGTCTCACTATAGGTTTCTTGTAACTGTGGTAGTTAGGCTTTGTTGGTCTAGTGTGAGTTTTTCGGTTTTGTTTCTTGTAGGTTGTAGGTTTAGGAATTTGAGTGGTTCTGTTTTTCTTTTCTGCGTAATTAAAGGACATGTCATAAAACCATCTATGGTCATTGTTTCTTTCTTCAACCTTTTCATCATCTTCCTCACTGTCGATGATAGATATGGAATCATTTGGTATACCTAGAGATTTTACAAATTTGACTCCAGTTTTGAAGTCAAGTGCGTGTTTTACACAGTTTTCTTTTAGGTGTCCAGTGTGACCACAATAAGTACAAATTAAGTATTCAGGCAAGTCTACATACTTCCTTTTTCTAAAGTCACGTTCATCAGGTTTTTGTTGACATTTAGAATGGTCTCTCCTACCATAGCACTCATGTCCTAGACCCATCTTCATGTTGTTATCAGATTGTTCAGTTAGGAAGTTTAGTACGTTAGTACTTCTTTCCCATTTTTCGTGAACTTTACGAGCATGAAGAAGAAGGTCTTTTAAGGAATCTATTTCTTTTATGCAGGAGGAATGGTCAACATTGTTATGATCTTTTAAGTCTTGAATGTCTTTGTTAAAATTGAACACGATTTGCGCATGTTCCTTTTTAACTTTGCATAAGTTGAATTCTAGATCCATGATTTTTTGCTCGAGGATTTCAACTTCTTCTAGATGAGTTTCATCTACAACAACTGGTGCAGATTTACTTTTTAGAAGTTCATTAGACCTTTTTAGATCTGAGGTTATAGCTTCATTGGCTATAATCTTAGATTCAAGCTCTTTAATGTTGAGTTTTAATTTTGAGATTACAGCTTCATTGGCTGTAACTTTAGACTCAAGAATTTTCTTCTCAGACATTACTGTTTCCAATTTAACATTTGTATCAATGTTAACCTTGGATTTCAGTTTCTTAGCTTTGGCCTTTAGGAGTTGATTTTCCTCAGCAATGTCAAGAATCTGTTCTTTCAGCTCGTCTAATTCAAGACTTTGTTCGTGACATTGATCTAGGGTTTGTTCGAAATAATTAATTAAAGTAGACTTAGATAAATTTTTGACTTGACTCTTAAGCTGTAAAAAATTTACCTCTTGGTCTTCTTCCTCTGAATCAGATTCTCCGTAGAGGCAGAATTGTGATGAGTTATGATCGTCGGAGATTAGATCCAAGCTCACATTGCTTAGGCACAGGTTAGCAACTTCCTCTTCTTCAGAGTCTTCGTCATCTTCGGAATCTAATTCTCCCTAGCAAGATGCGAGCATAACCTTCTAGAATTCAGTCTTGGTCTTATCTCGTTTGGATTTGTCTTTAATCTTGTCCCAGCTTGGACAGTCCTTGATCATATATCCTTGATCACCACATTTAAAGCACCCTCGTTTGAAGAAGGTTTGCTTAGAGTCATTCCTTTTCTTGTCATTTGCTTTATTATTGGATTTGGTAAATCTCCCTTTGAAGACTGCCTTTTTAAAGCGTCTTGCGAAGAGAACTGTTTCATCTTCTAGTTCAGGTTCACATTCTCCACTTGTAGAAGCTTGTAGTGCAACGTTTTTATTTGAAGAATGATCATTGTCATCTCTATTTAGCATGATCTCATGAGCCATTAGAGATCCAATGAGTTCTTGATAAGTTAAGGTCGTGAGATAACGAGCTTCTTCAATTGCAGTGACTTTTGGTTGCCACTTTTTGGTTAGGCTTCTAAGGACTTTTCTGACTATGTCCTCAGAATCATACTTCCTACCAAGGTTCCGTAGTTCATTAAATATGCAAGAGAATCGCGCAGACATGCTATCAATCGATTCATTCTTTTCCATAGTGAAAAGTTCATATCGTTGAATGAGCAAGTCTATGCGATGTTTCTTGACTACGGAAGTACCTTCGTAGGCAAGTTCTAGGCCATCCCATATTTCTTTGGCTGAGTTACAAGAAGAGAAGCGATCAAATTCAGAAGTAATCATACCGTTTTGGAGTAAACTCATGGCTTTTGAATTTTTCTCAGCAATCTTGTAATCAGCTTCCACATAGTCACTTTCTGGTTTCTCATATGTGGTTCCATTTGCAGAGGCAACCAATATCTTCTTTGGTCCAGTTTGAATTATTTTCCAGCATTCCCAGTCACATCCTTTGACGTAGTGGGTCATCATGTTCTTCCACAAACTATAGTTCTTTCAATTCCATCGAAGATAGAACACTTAAGGTGTTTTGAATCCATTGGAAATCAATAGAAGGATCAATCTCAAGCTGTAAGGCTTTCAAGAGCACGAGGCTCTGATACCAATTGAAGAGTCTATTGACCTAGATATACTCAAGAAGGGGGGGGGGGGGGTTGAATTTAGTATGCCAACTTTTTGGTTTCTTCTTCGATGGTGGTTGTCGAGATGAAGTAATAACAAGTAACGAGTAAGAGCAATAAAGTAAAGGAGACACGATCTTTTGAAGTGGTTCAGTTTCACAAATCGAAACCTACGTCCACTATTCTCGATTAATAAAATTAGTACCTTCTCCGGATTACAATTTTATCAACCCACTCGTACAACTTTGATATTAGTTGTAACTCAATCTAGATACCGTAAAATATCTAGCCACGACAAGTACCGTAAAATACTTGCTTACAATGAGTACCGTTAAATACTCGAATCTATCTTAAGTAAGTAAGATAAACTTTTGACAACTTCTTGTATTGATGATCTTGAATGTATGAAAATATTCTTCAATGCTTGTAGTCTTGTATACGAAATTTGACAATGATTGCACGAATATCGAGACGCGTGAGAGACTACGTCCGTTTGTTCTTCTCGATTTGCGTGAGGCTTCTTGTGTTTTGTTAAGGTATCTTAGGCTTGTGATGCTTGAATGCTTATATACTAATTTAGATCTAGGTTGAATCCTAGATAGTTTAGAAATATTACTTTATCTAGAATACTAATTCTAGGTAATATTTAAACTTAATCTTATTTGGCTTAGGAAAGGATTCTAATAAAATAGTACTATATTAAGATATAAGATAATATTTCTTCAATCCTTTTAGATTTAGGAAATATCTTATATCATTAAAATATAGAATCCTACTTTGAATCAATTCCTAATTCTTGTCAATAATATAATAAATTATATTTAACCAAATCCTAGTCAATTTTAAAGTAAATTAAATAAACAAGTTTATTTATTTAATTAACCATAAAGATAATATAAAACGTATTAGGATTCGCATAGGAAAATGAAAGGCATATCCCTCCATACACGATTCCCAATGCACGTCTTATAGGCACGTTTTTCGAGACATTGTTCTCCAAGCACGTTTTCCTAGGAACTTGAATTTTGACAATAACGGTTA
Organism: Silene conica; assembly: GCA_029255685.2. Lineage (NCBI taxonomy): Eukaryota > Viridiplantae > Streptophyta > Magnoliopsida > Caryophyllales > Caryophyllaceae > Silene > Silene conica. The sequence continues at coordinate 23,098,753 of CM055313.2, read as the reverse complement.
AAATAAAATCTTTAGCATTTTTAGAATTAATATTTATCTCATAAGATAAATATCTTAATTCTTGTCAACTAAAGAATATTTCTATTTTAAAACCGTTTATAAGATTACTAAATTAATATATAATAGTATATTAATAATCCGCATAAATCTTCACGCCTTGACTTATTTTACGCAAAACTCATTTCTTCAATAGTTATAAGAATGACTTATAACTTAAGAATTCTTTATATTGAATAAAACTTGTGTCTTGTAAATCATAATCATCAAAGAGACTTGACACTTATCATGAGCTTGATCTCTCTTCAATTCACCGAATGAATTATACTTTGTTAACCTACGATCTTTGCTCTATAATTAACTGTACACTTAAACACACGATTACACGCATATGCATATAAAACACAATTGTTTAAACTTGTCATTATTAAAACATAAAACAATATATTATAAATATAGGATATATTACTCAACAACATGTCATTTTTATTATGGTCTATATTGATTTCTTAATTATTTATTTTTATCCAATATTATTAAAAGACAAAACTATGTATTAAAAAGTTAATTATCTTCAAAATTGTCACTTGCTTATTATAAGTACCAAAAAAATAAAAAAAAATATTTAGTTGCAATAAAAAAAAAACTAATATACACTCTTTATTTTCCTCTCGTAAATTTGGTTATTAATCTACCTATTTATTGTGGTAGTAGTAATAACAATAATAAAGCAAATTCTTCACATCTCATTTCTCCCTAGACCATTTTTATGTCTATATAATTAAAAGACAAGTCAAATTATTTACCATCATTTATATGTCATATTTAATTACATAAGATAATATCTTAAATCACATTTGTATAAGTGCATTTCGTAAATAAATAAAACAATTACCATTATTAGTAATCAAGCAAACCTTACATCCAATTTCTCCTTAGTCATGAACCTTGATTCATATTTATACTTATATTAATTTTAATAATTAGTAATGAAAAAATGATGTTCAAAATAAAAGTCAGACACATCCTCAATTGTTTATATACTTTTGTTGATTGTTAGTAGCACTAAATGTGTCATTAATCTTCCTATATATCATTCTATTATTCTAATGAAGGTAAATGTATTAACGTTTTAGATTATTAACTAACTAATTTATTTCTTTTATAGTGTAAGTTCCGTTGGTAGGGAGTGTTCATCACATTTTCCAACTTCATTGTGTGTATTTATTTTGTTCTCATTTAGGGTATACCAGGATTTGTGGGGTTCTCCTCAAAGTTTAATATAGTTACATCTCTACGACTTCATTCATAACGATAATATTGTATAGAAGAAATTCCACTGTTTTGTTCATTAATTCGCACTAGTTAGTGCGTTACTTTTTTTATAGGGACGATTCATTGGAGAAAGAGTAAACGGAGAAGTAAAATATCAGGACTGCTTAAAGAACTAATATATATTAAAGGCTAACTGTAAAATTGACGACATCAACGTGAATGCGTAATACTATCCTCCGTTTTTATATAATGTACCCATTTGTTGAATATATGAGTGTAGTATTTTAATAAAATGGGTACATTATATAAAAATGGAGGAAGTAGTTTTTTTAAATTTTTTTTCAACTGTATTTTTTATTTTGGCATTTGTGTTTTTTTTTTATTATTATTATTTTACATTTGTAAAAATAACACCCTTCACCTACTTGTGGCCTATTTAATTTTATCGACCTTGATCTTTATGTTAATATGTCGATGCCCGTATTTTTAGTACACGATCTATCATGAATAATTCATGAGGTAATCTTACTATGTGATTTGATATTTATAAAGTCCAAATTACTTGAAACACTAAAAATATCACACTAAAATCAAAATATTATTCCGTGAAATTCACGAGCCACAAAACTAGCTAATAATAATAAAGGGTAGTTTAGGTATGTTACACAAGTTTGAGTCGTAATGTCATAGTTGGATCGGGTTTTTAAAGTTTTGTTATCGTATTTCAGTTTTGCTGGTAATTTTTAAAATTAAGTGAAATTTAAGGGGATTATTACTAAAGATGGACATATAAGGCGGTTATTTGTAAAAAAACGCACATATAAATGGTTATTTACAAAAAAATAGTAACGCATGCTAAATTAGTTTGAACCAATTGATTACAGTGTACGAGTTTGATTCTAATCGGTTTTAAATTGCCTAAAAATTGGTTGGTTATATATTATACGCATGGATTTTAGTTTCAATCTATAAATAATGATAAAGATAGTACATCAAACGAATTTCTTTTCAGGTTAATTAATGATTCATTATTGGGTCAGTAGTACGGGTCAGTTATTACGCAAGAATATATTTTGTTGAAATTTTAGTGTCACATTCTGTGAGTCACACCATATACATTTTGACACATCAATACTTTAGCATGTATGTCGCATATATTTTTATTTTCAATAGGTGATGAGTTAAAATATAAGTGAAGTGACACATAGAATGTGATACAAAAATAGGACAAGGGATCCTTATTGTATTCTATTCCAAAAGAGTCAAACAAAAAGCTAGAGGTATTTGATATTGAGGATTTTGAATGAAATGAAATTAATTTGATTATTATAGAATTGTTTAGGTCAATTTAGAACGAGGTAACTGATGTATGCTTTATTTGTACATTTTTCTATTACTTTGCACGCATTTTTATGTATATTAGGTATGGATTAACTTCTATTCTCCCATGAGTTTGGTAGTTTGGATTATTTTGAATGAAATTTTGCATGGTATGCAGAATGTGGACCTGAATGCGCGAATGCAAGCCAAAGCCCGTCCTCCGAGTCGCAATTTTGATGTTAGTAGAGTTAAGCTCGAGAACCATCATCTTGAGATGCGTGGAGACGAGAGAAAACAAGCTGAGTGAAGGATTTATGCTGTTGCACTCATATTTTGGTCCATCGACATGATTTATTAGTCGATCGATAAGTTGAAGTGGTCAATCAACTTTTTTTTTTTTGTTGAGGGACTTGTGTTTGGTTGATCGACAGCTTATGTAGTCAGTCAATTGGATTCTTTTATGATCGAGATGTTTAAGTTGTTAATCTCTGCCTATTAGTTAACTTTTCTGCTTTTGTTATTTAAGAGAACTTTAAGAGGTTTATCAGATTATTAAACTTTAGATTGGAAACCTTTCCACGTTGCATTTACTCTGAATTTTCGGATTTGGAATTTGTACTTCTGACTTTTCATTCAATCATTAATAACTAATTAAGGGGGTTGCGAAAGGTCGTCGACGTTTTGCGAAAAATCGTCGACGTTTTTAAAAAAAAAGACAACTCTTGCCCTTTTCTCTCTCTCTCTCTCTAGCTTTTATTCTCTGAAACAAAAACAACAAAAACAACGTAAATTCCTAAGAAACGGTTTCAACTTCGAACATCAACATCAAATAACGACAACGATTTAATGTCAAACGACGACAACGATTCATCGATAACTAACTTAAATCTTAGATTTTTTTTTCAATTAATTTTTGTTGAATTAAATGTTTAAGCCTTGAAATTAGGTTGAATTAATCGTACAAGGCATAGAATAGACAAATTAAACTCAATCGAAATTTTGAATTAGACTTGAAAACTAACCGTTCTAGCGTGGAATGGACTTGAAAACTGGCCGTCCATACATGGTATGGACGTGAATAGTACACGTCCAAACCATGCATGGACGTGTACTATTCACGTCCATACATGGAGTGGACGTGTACTATTCACGTCCATACCATGTATGGACGTTAATCCTGGACGTCCATACATGGTATGGACGTGAATAGTACACGTCCACTCCATGTATGGACGTGAATAGTACACGTCCATGCATGGTTTGGACGTGTACTATTCACGTCCATACCATGTATGGACGGCCAGTTTTCAAGTCTTTATATTTCCGTCATTTTAACCAATTTTGTTTAGGTTGTAATATTGAAATGTAACCGTTGTGATTTCAAATTTCAAAATGTTACCGTTACAATTTGAAAATGTTACCGTTATACTATGGCTTCTTATAAATACTGGTTTTCATGCTGATTGTAATCGCAACAACCACAACATCATTCACTACTAAAATCATTTCATTTAATATGGCTCTCACAAATGTTCAAAAAAACAGAGCCTATCAGCTAAATATCGATCTTATAACTACGCAGTTCCCAGTACTAGTTTCTCGCCTTGAACTAGTCATTCCGAGTGACACTGTCTGGGACCTGGTAGAACATCCTCCAATTGCCAACCTTTTTGGCATCCTACACGGTAACCCCCTCTGCAGTCCGGTTGTTCCAGACGATGAAGTTACTGATGAGATTGTAACTGGGAAGATGTGGGAGTTCCGCAAGCTAAGAAGCGATTTCCTTAAATATATCGAGTTTATACTAAACTTGATAGACTACGCAACACTATCTGATTTGTGTGCCGGTAGAGTGTTCAATCTAGGTAATGTCCGTCTGCGTATTTTAATGTTTTATGATCATTACGTGGCTAATCAACCTGAAATAATTGAAGCTGGAGATTACGAAGGAGATCTGGATTCTTCATCTTCGTCATCTGAAGATAATTAAGTATTGTAAACTTGTATTTGATGTTTGATGTGTTTTCGTTAATGTCTAATGTATTTTATGTTTTCATCAAATTTTAGTTACGATTTATGTTTTATGTGCTTTTGTTCATGTCCGATGTAAGCTATGGGTTCTAATATCTATTAAAATATGCAAAAAATAACTAATAAACTAACAAAGAAGTCACGAGAAAAATAAAATAGTCCGTACAAAAGACAACAAATAAAGTCCAAGCATAAAAAAAACTAACTAGTAAACTACATCATCATCATCATCATCGTCCTCCTCCTCATCATCATCATCAGCAGGATCATCCTCAACGTCATCCTTCGATATGTAGAACCGCTCCATATCATCGACCAAGCGTCGCACGTACGGCCATTTCTGGTCGGGGTCTTGAGTATAAATCTGCGAGAAATGACGGCCAAGAGCCCGGCCAACCTCCGGCTCCTCGGTGAAAGGGGGTGCTTCCATCTCAACATGGCGTGTAGGGGGGTAGAAGTATGGGTGAGAAATCTTCTTGTACCAACTCATGTAACGTGGATCACACTGAAACGGCATCAAAGCCCGGTCATGACGCTGTCTCAACGGAATCTCAGCCTCTCTCAAACCCCAATCCAAATCAGCAGCATCACCGTACGACAGCTTATAACCCTGAGCCGGTTTCGCCGGACGACTCTCGGCAGCTGGGACCCGCATAGGGTTCGGGTGATCCTGAACATAGCCAAACTGACGGAGACACCTATCAGGCTGGTACGGCTCCACTATATCCATAAACCTGATCACCCCCGAGTAGTGCGTACTCCGACAACCCCTGTGTGGGCTAATACCGTAAGGGAGCCACCTCACCTACTCCGCCCTCAGCCCGTCCAACCTCTGCCTGTGCTGCTCCAACAACTCCTCATCTCCCCTAAACCTAGGAACCCGTGACCAAGCCTCGACAAGTGGTCGTCCCTTAACATAATATCCCGAGTGAGGCCTGAACGTCGGAAAGTACTCGTATATCCAAGCCTGAAGCAACGGCAGACAACCGCTAACCCCAGCTGCCTCCCTACGCGAAGCCATCCCCAACTGTCGGTACAGGTACGCCAATGTCGCGGCCCCCCAAGCATAACCGCCTAAATCATCTAAATCATCAAACAGCGGCAACATACGAGCGATAACCCGATCGCTGAACTTGTCGGTGAACAGAGTCTGTCCAACCAACAACATCATGTACGCCCGTAGGGAGTCCTGCTGGCTCCCCTTCTCCACAACATCCATCAGCTTCCTCACCAAAATCCCCCCACCCCTGTAAAGGGGTGCAGTCACGGCCGCCACGTCAATGCCAAACAAGGCCGCGAACTTCCCCTTCAGACCACTCTCCCCCCTCGTACTCTCGTCCATAACCCTAGCGCCATCCACCCGTATGCCGAGGATCCTGTGAACGTCGTGCAACAGTATCGTAATCTCACCAAACGGCATGTGGAAAGTGTTGGTGTCCTGCTGCCACCTCTCAACGAACGCACTAATAAGGTTCTCATCCAACCCAGTGGTCAAACAGGTCCTAAGATGATCAAGCCCGCTCTCGGCAACTCTATCCATAACCGCAGAGCGGACCCTCAACTTACTCATCTTCTCCATAGCGCCCGGCCTCTCGTAACACGTGATCCACTGTCTCACGCTCCCCTCATCCGTCCAACTACTGCGAGCTACGTGGCCACCGAAGCTACGTAAGACAGTAGGTAGAGACGGCCCCCTACAACCGGACCCTGTAGACGCCAGGAAAGATCCGGAGTCTTCTTCCTCCCGCCTGTGCTACTCGAGGCCCCACTCTCCACAAATGGCCTATATCGGCCGCTACCATCACGTACGATCACCTTAGCTGGTCGATCGGCTGCCTCCTCGTCCAAAAACTGGGAGTCGTGCTCCTCCTCCTCCACCTCCTCCTCCTCCTCCTCCTCCGAACTAAGTCGGTCCCTAAAAAAAGCCCTCGGTAGCTGTAGCTCGTCCTCGGGAGTAGGGTCGGGAGTCCTTATTAGGAGACCCTTTCCCCTACCCCTACCCCTACCCCTACCCCTACCAGCTCGTGGTGCTGCTGCTGGTTGTGATGCTATCGGGACACGACGCTTAGATCCCGTCACTCTTCGCCCTGCGGTACGGCCAATTGCAGGCATGATATCATCCTCATTGTAAGACATCTGCATTTACGAGATTACAATAACGTTAAATTAATATAATTAACAACTTCAATAATATAAATTATCCATTTAAATACAAAATTAACAACTTTTTATACAAAATTGAAAATATACGATAAAAAAAAAAAAAACGAGCAATAGAAGGACATGTGGATTTCACGTCCAAACCACGGAAGGACGTGAAATCCACACGTCTACAATGGTGAGAGACGTGAGAATCACATGTCCAACACCACCATGGACGTGCGAAACTCACGTCCTAGCCGTCACTGGATGGCTTTGTTTCACGTCCAAGCCAACACCCAACGTGTAGTATACACGTCCTCCCCAAGCCCCAACGTGTAGTTTACACATCCTACCCATGCCCCAACGTCTATCCCACACGTCTCCCCCCAACCTAGACGTCTACACCACACGTCCTCACCATTGTAGGACGTGATTTCCGCACGTCCTACTCCTCCCTCAATCCGATTTTTTTGGGTTCTTTTTGCCTTTCGATTCTATCTAATGCAACAACAACAATACTAACAACAACATTACTAACAACAACATTACACCTAATTAGAACTAACAAGAACAACAACAACAAACAATAACACAAATTATGAATCGATTTTTGAAAAAATAACAAAAACACCAAAAACATTAACAATTAACATTACAACTAACAAATCTAACCTAATTAACATTAACAATAACAACAATAACATAATAAAACTCTAATTAAGACTAACAAGTCTACTTAAAACAAAAAAAAAAAAAAAAAAACTTACTGGTGGTTCGTCGGTGGTGATGCGGTCGGCGTGGTGGTGCGGTCGTGGTGGTGCGGGTGCGTGGTGGTGCGGGTGTGTGGTGGTTGTAGGTGGGTGAGGGTTTTGGTGGGTTTTGAATTTGAGAGGATTTGTGGTAAGGCTAAGGGCAAGGTTAGTCTTTTTAATGAATTACGTCGACGATTTTTCGCAAAACGTCGACGACCTTTCGCGATTCGGTTAATTAACCTTCATTCCTTTTGATTTATTTCTCTTATTTTCTCAATTTATGTTTAATAATTATCATTATTATTGTTATTAATTTCGTTAATTCCATTATGCGTAGCTAATTTTCCGTAATACTCCCTCCTATTCGTAATAACTGTCCCATTGTCCATTTTCGTCTATTCTCCAAAATGTCCCATTGTCTATTTTTGTTAATGTTTTGGGTTGTGAATAGACTAGACTACTCTTATACTTTTGCATATATTACAATCCACCCCACAATTAAGAAAACATTAACCAGCCCAAATCTTTTATTAACCCACTAATAACCCAGCCCAAAACCTATTAACCCTAACCTTCTCTCTTCCGCCTCTTCATTCATCATCTCCATCTTCTCTGATCTTCTCTCTTCCGCCTCTTCAGTCATCATCTCTGATCTTCTCTCTTCCTCCTCTTCAATCATCTTATCCCTCATCTTCTGAACACCTCTCTTCCCCTTGTTTAAAATACTTATCATCTTCTTATCTCCTCTCTTCCGCCTCTAAAATCATCAAGTCTGATCTATTTTAATTTTTATTATACAACTTTTTATACATAGAAATTATTTATAAAATGATTATATAAAATAATTACTAATGTTTTCGTAATAGTTGACATACTTTTAATATAAACTTATTTTCAATTTATCAGGTTTAACCCTAAAATAACGAGCCATTAAGAGTCGTATATCTCTCGGATTGCATGTCATAATTTACATGACTTGGCTATAAAATGGATCAAATATTCAGGAAAGGTTGGACTGGATTAAATTTTAACATCTTTAATTGTAATGCATGAGTACTGCATTTGAACGGGTTACAAAAGTCATAATAACCCTGGTTTTGTTATCTTAAGAACCTTTCTTAGTGTAATTATCCGTCAGTTTGAGGTGGATGGAGAAAATATTAGTTTTGCTATAAAATTGTAAGTCAGATTTTAAACGATTTTATATATACCCGTGTAACTTTTCACGAGTTTTAAACTAGTTACAATATAAGCGATTAAGCGAAACAAAATTACTTTGAGGTCTACAAGTGGACATATTTTATCCCATACCGTGTACTGTGTACAGTCTAAGCTGGTGGTTGGACGCTCAATTACATCCTGCCCGTTTTCTTGGACTGAATTTTTTTAAACTAAACTAAATTCGCAAAACCTCATTTAAAGTGAAATAATCTGAATTGAGTTAAAATAAATTAAAGCAACTCGAATTGAAGTCCAGAAGCTTAATACTAATATGTTGAATCTATAATCTTGTTTCTTATATGATCCAATGCACCAGTGACCAGTCTTGCATAGTTTAATATTCGTGCATATCAATTCTTAATTTATACTAGAGGCTTATAATTGCTTGGTTCCGGTGTATGATAATAGTATAACTATGCAAGTCTTGGGTCTCACACTCAACTCTCAAAACTACTTCAACAGTGGCAGGCTTCCCATCTATCACGACTAAATTTCGCAAAAATAACCCGACCCGATTGACCGAACTTAAAAAGACTAATCCTAAACCTGAATTAATCCAAACGACAACCGAAGCTCGAATTACCCCAACCTGAAAATGAACTGAGCTTTCATTAACCCGTAAGATACCCGACCCAAAATGACATGAGCGAAAACTTCTCATCCTGAATTGATCCGACAAAACATAACTTTAATTGACTCCAAAAGACTTAAAATGCCTTTTTCACTCTTTATCATTCATCCCAAAATAACCTGACCCGTTTGACCCGAAAAAGCCTTGAAAAACAAACCAGTAATTAGAAAATTTAAGAAACCCGAACTTGATCTGGTTTGACCTGTTTGCCTTGTCTAGTTGAGAAGTACTTAAATTGTTTTGTTTTTCAACCTTAGTTTTTTAAGAGTATTTTAAAAAACACAAGCATTAAATTAATGCTTCTATTTTTAAGGGCAAACAAACAAATTTCTAAGTTTTGATATTTTTTTCACTTTTAAAAAAATATTGTATTTCACCAAAAGGTGCTTTTTCAAGCACTTTACAAGCTAGACCAAACGTACACATATTGTTATGACCTCTAAAGCGCCGTGGATTTACTCCGAGTGAACGCTCCATGGCTGGTTTATTGCCATTAATCCTTGCATCAACATCCTCTCGGAAATTGAATAAGAAAAAAAGGGAACAAATAATAGCTAGCTTCCATTTTTTTTCCTTATTTCTTCCTCTTCTCTCATTTATGCATTTCTTGTTGGTACGATGCATGTGTAGATTTTTCGAGTGGCACGCATCTTGCTTCCGCCTTAGACTGTGTAGTGTTGCTGGATAGTATCGATATCTAAGCCCTTCAGCTTGACAACTGATTCAACATGTCCTTTCAGTGTGTGGAGTTCCCTCAACCTTGCAATCTCAGCGCGTCTCTTGGCCTGCTCAGCGATTTCAGACAACTCTCTGTAGTTAGTCTTGTCAGCTAGTATGTCCGGCGCTCCTGACTGGTTGAGGCCGTGAAGGGTACGTTGAGCAGCAGCCCATTGTGCCTCTCGTTCACCTCGCCCATAGTCCTTCTTGCTTGTGAACGCGGTCTATAAACATTGGAATTCATACAAATTATTCAACGTTACGTTCCTGTCTGAGAGCAGAATTAAGGACTGTGTAATGCTTACCCTCTTTTCAATGAGGTTGTCCCAGGCACGGCCCGTTAACGTGTACCTGATGATGAACTTCAATACATCTAAAGGAATGTAGAAGACAATACTGTATAGCCAGATCACACCGGCCCATCCCCAACCGATGCCTGTGATATGCGCAAATCCCCAGTTTGCATACACTGCTATTACTGTTGCAATCTGTTCAACCCCATCGAAATACAAACTCATTAATTAATGGCCTTGTGCTACAGAGAATAGAGATCAATTAATATAATCAAAATAATTCAAACCAGTTGCGCTATGAAGAAGGCGATCACGAGCCAAGCACCAGGGCGTTCAATGAAGGACCAGCTCCTTGATCGAGTTACAAAGATCAACGCCTGGCTCACAATGCTCACTTGTAGGTATAAAGCGGCCATGAGTTCTTTGTCATTGTTCCTAATACTTCTTACACCGAATTTTTCCTATTTGTCATTAAACGTGATTATGGTAAGCGAATGATTTTAAACAAACTGTAATCTGAAAACGATAATAAAACATTCTTACTGTGAAGAAGTCGGAGTCATGAGCAAGCCAGAAGAATATGACAGTCATGACAGCAAGGTAAGTGCCGAGGACAACACCAGTGGCGAATATCTCCTTGAGCTTCCAAGAATCGGGAGTGGGAGATGGCTTGACTCTGTCCTTAGAGATGGTCATTATAGTTCCGTCATTGAGTATGGCAATGATGAGAACCATGAAAGGTGAGAAATCAAACTTCCAGATAAGTGCAATAAGCATGAAACCCATGACAATTCGGATAGTGATGGAAACTGCATAAATGGTGTAGTTCTTCATTCTTTGGAAGATAGCTCGGCTGGTCAACACTGCACTGATGATCACACTTAGCCCTGGCTCGGTGAGGACAATGTCGGATGCACTTCGTGCTGCGTCAGTGGCATCATCAACAGCAATACCGATGTCTGCCCTCTTCAAGGCTGGGGCATCATTCACACCGTCTCCTGTCATCCCGCAAATGTGCTTCCTTTCTTGAAGCTTCTTCACAATCTCGTACTTGTGCTCTGGGAATACTCCGGCGAAACCATCAGCCTTTTCAATGAGCTCCTCAATTGGTATGGCAGCTATGCTTTCATCCTTGTGCTGACCAAGTAAGGAAGATGAAGGATACATGTTGGTACCCATGCCAAGCCTACGCCCTGTTTCCTTACCGATGGCCAGTTGGTCACCAGTAATCATCTTGACGTTTACACCAAGGCTTAGTGCTCGTCTGATAGTTTCGGCACTGTCATGTCTTGGTGGGTCAAAAAGAGGCAATAGAGCAATAAATTGCCATGGTCCTCCTGCACTTTCCTTATTCTTCTCGGGAATTGTCTGTCATTCAAGAAGCAACACAGAAAAAAGTTGCATTAAAATATTTGTAGGAGATGGTCTCATATTTTAGACGAACGAATCCAATTACTTTTTTATGTTACCTGTAGAGAAACACCAAGAGATCTAAGACCACGGTCAGCAAACTTATCGATGATGGCGTGTGCCTTGTTCTTCACATCAGGACCAAGGTTGCATAGTTCAATAATCTGTATTAAGTTGAGATTATCAGAAATTTGATATTTAGATGATGGGGTTCGGAATGAGATGTCATTACTCATAAGACATTACCTGCTCGGGAGCTCCCTTGCTTATGCGATACCAATCACCCTTGCTGTCGTAGAATGTTATTGCTGTACGCTTTTCGACTGGGTTGAAGGGCAAGAAGTGCACCTCAGTGATTCCGGCTCTAGCCTGCAAATAAATAAGCCGTTTTCAGCGTCAGGTCGTTTACTTTTCATGTTTGCCGGAAAATGAAGTGTCAAGTGAACAAAAAATACGGACCTCTTTAGGGTCGGCCAAATTTCCTACAATGCAAGCATCAATAGCATCTTGGTTTTCAACACGAGAAGCCCGAGCAGCATACAGAACTGCAGTGTCCCTATCTACATCCGGGTTAAATGTCTCAATCATGGTTCGATCAACAGTAAGTTTGTTGAGAGTGAGAGTTCCAGTCTTGTCACTACACAAAACATCCATGCCAGCCATTTCTTCAATGGCGGTCATTCTCTTGGTAATAGCGCCCTGCTGAGAGAGACGGTGTGATCCAATAGCCATCGTCACAGACAAGACTGTGGGCATAGCAATGGGGATTCCACCAATGAGCAAGACCAACAGATTATCAATTCCATCTCTATACCTCCTGTGCTGAATTGGGTACATAACTACTAACTCAATTACGATCCCAACTGCGATTGAGACAATGCAGAAGTTTCCGATAGCTGTTAAGACCTTCTGGAAGTGACCCACTTGGTTGGTGCTGTCAACAAGGTGAGCAGCCTTACCAAAGAAGGTGTGAACACCAGTGGCTATAACAATCGCCTCGATCTCACCCTGCTTACAGGTGGACCCTGAGAATACTTCATCACCGGGGCTTTTGTTAACAGGCAAAGACTCGCCAGTGAGAGCAGACTGATCAATCTTAAGAGCATCGCCTTCCAAGAGACGTGAGTCAGCAGGAACAATGTCTCCTAGCTTGATGCTTATAATATCTCCAGGAACTAGAAACTCTGCCTCGATCTCGTTCCATCTCCCATCTCTTAGCACCTTTGCTTTAGGAGCAAGACCCGCCATTAGAGCAGCAGCCGCATTTCCTGCATTGTTTTCTTCGATGAAACTTATGGTGGAGTTGATGATTAACAATGTCACTATTCCCACAAAATCTTGCCAATCCGCGGGTTTCCCCTGCATTTTTAGATTGTTTAGAACAGCATTAGATAAAACTAACACAAGTTATAAGAAGATATAAGGAAATCAGTGAATCACGATGATGACATTACCCCTCCATTTGCTAAGGCAATAGCCATGATAGCGGCCATCTCCATAACCCATGATAATGGATTCCACATGAATCCTAGAAATTTAAGAAATTTGTTTTCCTGTTGATATTTACAGGAGAAAAATATCAGCATTTTAAAGTTGGATTAGAAGTACTCGAAAATGAAAAAGAAGACGAAAAGAGAGATTACCGTCTTCTCTTCGAGCTTATTAGGGCCGAAAATCTCGAGCCTTTTCTTTCCTTCATCTTCTGTCAGTCCTTCTTTTGTACATTTAAGCTGTTCAAATACTTCATCCACTGGAATACTCTCCTGTTTATAATCATCATTTTCATAATCAAATTCATACCGAAAATACTTGTCAATTTTATCGAATAATCATTTGCAATTTTCATAACTTAGTAACCATTTTTACGACTTTTAGCTACCTTCCTCGAATATGATCAACAATGTTAATACATTACTTTTATGTTTTATGTTAAAATGCGATATAGGTTATAAGCTACTCGGGTTCAACCTGGCGATCTATATTTAGAACAAACGTATAAAAAAGAAGCGAATAATCTTACAAGGTCGACATTCTCCTTCTTGATATCCTCCAAGCTAGCCATGATCGGAGTCTCTTTAGAATTAGTACTAGAAACTAAGAAATAACATAAAATGAGAATGTAATTAAGAAAGATAGAAAATATTAATTAGTTTAATTGTGTTATGAAGAAATGATTAAGAGGTTTGAGGGTTTTAAAGAGAAGATTTGTGTTAATTGTTGTGTGTTTTCGAGTTAAAATGAGGTAGTATATGTACTAACAAACTTTCTAAATTAAGAGAATTATTAGCTAATAACAGCTTACACTACAATAGTACAATTTGACTAATTTGTTGTTGTGTGATTTACGCTTTTTGTTATGCTAATTATGGAATGGGAGAAATATTCCAAATTAGTAAATTAGATGAAACATTTATAGAAACATACTAAATTTGTATCTAATATATGTTTTTTCGGGTGTTATTATGAGTTTATGAGTTAGTTAATCTTACTTGGTTAAGAGTCTTGAAATCTCAACAAACTCATCAAAATACAAGCGTAAAAAAGTCGGAAAAAGTTTTAGAAAATGAAGTAATATATTTGTGTTGGAGATAACGTATCCCTATATAGTAATTAGTAACTGAAAAATAAAATGATGTACTCCGTAGTATAGTTAACAACGTGCATACCACATAAATATATACCGAGTAATACACAAATTACTTCATTTCAGTTTATTGCAAATGTGACTATGAACCAACATGGACATTTATGTATAGCTAGTTTTAATCCCGTGTAAAAAATGCACGGGTTAATCTTTAGAAAATATTATACACGATTTTAATATAAGTTTTGATATATAGGCGAGTGTAACTATTTTAATCCCGGAATCAAAATATTATTAATTATTGGTATTGCTTATTATCAAAGTGTTTGATTTAACATATGTGAACTAATTTTTCTATTAACTAATACATACAGTATTAAATTATTGATGAGTTTATGGGGTTGTCTATCATGAAAAACTCGGTTTCTCTAGAACAAAAAAACTCATTATTGTTCTGTTTTATTAGGTCAATTCATCGCAAATTTGCGAGATTTGAGAAATTTACAATTTTGATTAATTGATTAATTTATTAGGAAATAGGGGAACAATTAACAACTGTTATTAGCTTATTTTTTTTGATAAATTACTTAGATACTAGGATTATTTATGTTTTTTATATAAAAAAAAATATTGTTGTCAAGTTTTTTGAAAAATTATTGTTTCTAGACAATGGAATCTAGAACTTACCAAGCTGCTGTTATCTCAGGGTTTTCATCAATCAAAAAATGATTACTCTCTGTACACTAAGACAGTTGATGGTCAATTCGCAGCAGTTCTAGTATACGTGGATGATATGCTCATTAATGGAACAAACCAACAATACATTTCTAAAATACAGCAAGTTCTTGACAAGCCCTTTATTACCATCAAAGATTTGGGACATATTAAGTACTTCCTTGGTTTGGAAATCACTATAACATCTCAAGGAATGTATCTTAGTCAAAAGAAATATGTGAATGACATTTTGACTGATTGTGACATGCAGTACTGTAAATCAGTTTTTCTTCCTCTTCCCAGAGGACTGCAATTGTCCACAGAAGAAGGAACCCCTCTTCCTGATCCAGAGGTATATAGAAGGATTGTTGGCAGACTTCTGTACTTGAATCTCACACGCCCAGATATCTCATATGCTGTAAAGCATTTGAGTCAGTTTCTCAGCTCCCCTAGACAACCACATTTGCAGGCAACTATGCATGTGGTGAGATATTTTCAAGGTACAATCAATGCAATGCTTTTTTATCCTGCAAATGGCCATTTTACTTTGAAAGGATACACTGATGCAGATTGGGAAGCATATTCTTTCAGTTGTAAATCTGTTACAAGACAGTGTCTTTTTCTGGGTGATACTCTGGTTTCTTGGAAAACAAAGAAACAGAAAACTACTTCTAAATCATCTGCAGAGTCAGAGTATAGGGCTATGTCCTATACTTCTAGTGAAATTGTATGGGTGCAGCGTTTGCTTGAAGATTTTGACATAACCATACCTCTTCATGTTCAGTTGTATTGTGATAATAAAGTTGCACAGCACATAGCGGCTAACCCAGTGTTCCATGAACGTATCAAACATCTGAACATTGACTGCCATTATGTTTGAGAGAAGGTGCAAGAGGGTCCGATTGCTACAAGACATATATCATCAGCGGCACAACTAGCAGATATCTTTTAACACATGTCCTCTTTCAGGAAGAATTATGAACAAGCGTTCATCATCATCCAAACTTTTCTTTTATGATTTGCACTGGAGTGGTGTTAAAGTCCAAGTTATGGCTGATGCTAGGTAACAAACTAGTCTTGGATTACTCCGCATCTTGACATTGTTATTCGGATGTGGCTTTCATCATGTGATGTGTCTTTCTCATCGTCACTTGGATGTTAAAGATATGATTATGTGATTATTGTGTGCTTGTAGCAATAAATGTCCGTTCTAAAATTATGTTATAATACTCCATTCCCGTGTTCTATCCCATAAGCAAGGACCTGGCAAAACGATGCATTATTTTATTTTATATGTAGACATGTAAATAATCTGTAACCAGTAAAAGCTTCAAGTGCATTTCAAGGAATAGCCGTTAATCAAGCCTCAAAGTCTTGTCTTTTTTAAAGCCAAATGAGTAGATCAAAATTTAATCAAAATTTTACTGCTCATTCTGTTTCTTCTTAAAAAGTACTGTTGGTTAGCTTCATTATAATGGTTTGGGACATATTTAACTTATTTTCAGTGTTAAATTACTTCATACAATAAATGAGTAGATCTCTCTTGAGACGGTCTCAACAAAATGTCAATAATTTAGGATAAAAAGTGACCATTTAATGATAAAACTAGTTTTGTAACCCGTGAAAATCACGGGGTTTTATAAATAGTTGTTAGATTGTTTTATATATTAAATCTCACGAGACTATATATTAAGTTTTACATGAAAATAAATTGAATTTTTGTTTATATGTCGTACTTCGGAATAAGTATATGTCATTTAACTAAAAGTTTACTAAGTTTCCATAAAAAGGATTAATAAGTTGGTATAGAATGTAGGATCGCCTTATAAATTCACTAATACACACGTGGTTTGTAGTTATCTCATTTTTAAGTATAAAACGAATTGTATTGTCGTAAAGAATAATTAATGAAATAATTATTATATTTAGTTTAAGAGAAAATGTTGATTTTACAACTGTAGCAATTTTCTTTTATTTATTTTTTAGATAAGTTAAGAAACTTAAATTGATCATCTAGAATAACATGTGACGCATGACATTTCTATGTATACTCAATAAGCCTTTTTATTTTATTATATAAATTAGGTGGCATTAATGTCTGATGTGGCATTAAGATAACATGTGACACATGACGTTTCTATAGATACTCAAAAAGCCTTTTTATTTTATTATATAGATGTTATAATTAAAGTTGTTATTTTTAAACAAAAAGACACGTGAGAATATTTTATCAAGAAATATTTAGTTTTATTGTAAAATGATTATTTATTCATCTTATTTTAGAACAAAATTGCCCACCTAAAACAAAAATTTGCCAAAATAATTCCCCAAAACTCATAAACGTAACATATGATGTCTCACTTAAGAACTTTTTTTCTATAGCAAGTGTCCTACAATGTCCCCTTAACGAAGTGGGCTCCCAACTTAAAAAGATAACAAATACGAGTGAGAAAATTTGGATTTGGGCACTTGGCCTGATCTCACTTAATTCTCATTTAAGATATGTATTATTTATTTGAATTTCAAAACGACTCAATAAAAATTAAATTATATAACAAATTGTCTAGAAAATGCCAAAAAAATTATCTATATTATCATTATGTGAATGTGTAAAGGTAACTCGTGTCTTAAGTCTAATAATACCGTTTTAAGCAAGACTAGGAGCCTATTACAAAGCTAATTATCCGTGGACGGTTGTCTAATGCCTAGTTTGTTATCCGCGGATAAAACAAGTGATTCATGTAATGACCAGATACAGTCGATACACACGCATTACTACTACAAAAAACAGTATAATAGACATCAAATATTTTAAAAAACTGATGTATAAGCTTAAACATGATATTTTAAGAAAACCGATGTCTATATATTTGAATAGACATCCGTGTTTTAAAGAACTGATGTCTATTAAACATAACATTTAAAAAACATCGGACATTAAAACACTGGTCTATTTCATTACCGAAACTAGCACATTCACGCTGGTCATCTTATTGCAAATACACCCGGATCATCCTCATCTCTTTCAAATTTTCCCCAAATTCCAAATCATTCCTAATTCGTCAATTATTGGCCAAATCCAATACACATACCTCGTATTCGTCTGAATAACATAGAAAAAATCCATCTCCGCATCTCATTTGCAAAACCCATCCATCGCTTCTCTCACTCGCAAAAATCACCTGCTCCATCGCTACTCTCATCCATTCCTCCACTGTGCCATCGTTGCTCCATCCCCACCGCCATTATCACTGCTCCTCTAAATCGTCTGCTCATCCTTCAGGTACTTGTCTTCTCCTCTAAGCCATATGTGTCTTAACTTAGGGTTTTAGTTTTATTATTTCAATTTTCCAGTTCATTGATATAGTTTTTTAACTTAATTTCTAAAGTTCTCTAACTTTATTGAATTTGCTGCATATATACAATACGGTTAAATATCTTGTTTGGCTTCAATTATTATTATCATTATTATGTGAAGGATGATTTTACGCTCACGGTAGCAACTACTGGAAATGTACATCTAGTGATGGCACTGGTGCCAAATTGTTAAGGAACTAGTAGTTTAACTACTTAATTGTTTCCTAATTTTTGTATTCTATTAAAGATTAGAAAGTTATAGAAGTATATCACTGGATTGATATCCACATTGAAGGTTTGAAAAGTCGAGTATTACTCGCAGTTACTACTTACTAGCGACTGTCAAAACTCCAAATAATGATGAGTTCAATTCCTTCTCTTGTTAACTTATAGTATAAATTGTGATGTGGTTTTCTGTTGTTTCTTTATTGATTAGGTATTGGGTGGAGCTTTGTATTTATTTTCTTTTGCTTGAGATTTGTGTGAAGTTTACTTGATATCTGGAGCTGTTGGGTTAGATAATCATCAAACAATGGCCTTGTACGATAAAATGAAGCCGGTTGTTGTTCTCTTTGAGTTGTATTATGAAAATGAGAAGCGGTGGGATTCGGAAGGGACTGGTGTGTTTGTTTCCCCTCAAGGACATGTTTTAACTTTGTCCCACTTATTTAATGAGGATCCTAATGCAATATTACGGATTGTTACCGTGGGTGGTGATAAATACGACTGTTATATTGTTGATGTTGACCCCAGCTCAGGATTTGCTCTTCTCCAGGTGAAAATCCAAAATAAGAATTTTTGTTATGCTGAGATTCATATGGGTGATTTAGATATCGGCAAAAAGATATATTCCATTGGTCATTCGTTCTTTCTGGATTACTCGTATGGTAGTGGTGAGATTTCATTTCCACTCCGACGATATGGTGAGGTTTTGGATTATATAAAAGAGGCTAAGACTTACAAGAGCAACAAGACAACGTCAAGTGATCCCAGTGAAAATTATTTGTGCCATGTTGATGACTTGACGTCGAGTGATCCCAGTGAAAAATATTTGTGTCATGATCCCAGTGAAAAATATTTGTGCCATGTTGATGACTTGACGAAGCTTAAGCTTAAGCCTTCAGTTTCATTAGTTCAAGTAAACAATATTCATGGTGATGGTATGGGTGGCTCAAGTGGGATGCCTCTTTTTGATTCTCTTGGATATATCATTGGAATTTACGCTTTTGCAGCACATGATCAATGTTATGGTATTCATGCTAAATGTGTAAGATCATATCTCAAGAAAAAATTGAAGATTTTTGGTGAGTCAATTTACTCTACTCTTTAATATTCTGGTGATATGAGATTAAATGTTGTCTTGTATGTGTAAGAGTAATCATTTTTACTCTATTATACTAATGAGATGTCCATCTTCGTAGGTCATGGACAAGCATCTACTAGTGGCAGTTAAATGTGGTATCCCTCAATATTTTGCGCAAAGAAATGTTTGTGATGAATTTGGCAAGAGGTCGGCACGTTTTTAGCAAGTAGTAGTAGTTTAACTGTTTAAGAATGAAATGTTATTTTAGCTCTTGTGTGTTTGTAAAAAACAATATTCCGAAGCTTTGTAAGTGAGCTTACTAGACTCACCACCTTTCTAATGTTATGCTAGCTACGTATGAGAACTATTGTTATGTGCTCCACTTGCGGGTTTAGGTAGGTAGAGCGGTCTAATTGACTACTTTAGGCACACAAAGCCAACGTAATGGTTTATAGTTTATTGATCATCTTCTCGTTGTAATTGTTAGTTGGCTTTCTGTGAAAGAATGGTAAGCTTATCGGGGCTGGGGTTGATAGTTAAGTAATCTTGCCAGTGGGTAGTGGGTACAAGTAACGAATTGCTGCTACCAATCTGTTACACACACTTTTGATTAGAAAACTGATTGTTCAATTGTATACAACATCTGTTGGTTTGCAACTACCCAAATGATTCTCCCTTGCACAAACTTATTGTTCAATAGTGAAAAAGTTCCATTTAAGTTAACCATAAATCGGTTATTCAAACTCTGCTATCCATGAATTTAGTTTTATGGTGTGGATGAAGTGCAAGTTGGCGTAACAGGTTGGATTGCGAACCATAATGCCTAAAGATGGCATACGAACACCCTTATAATCGAACACTTGCTGAGTTTATTGGGGATATGTGCCTCTGCATCAACTCTCACCCATGGTACTGCATGTAACAGCCAAAGTATAGGCGATAAATCATACAACTACGGTCACATTGTATGTATCCTCTTCCTTCGTCTTCCCGTTGTATGTATCCTCTTCCTTCGTCTTCCCGGTGTGCATAACAAGGCAAACTGCTCTGTAGGGCTTGTTTCTTTAATTTTATTCCCATGTTTGCGTGTTGCAGTGTCGCTACCCAAGTTATTAGATATGATAAAAAAAGAAAGGAAAGACAAGTTCATTAGGTCAGTTGATCAAACAAAGTTCTAACAGCGATAGTGTAGACATCGGCTTGTATGATAAAGCTCCAGCTTGGGTCGACTAAAAAACGAGTCTTTTGAGGTCAAAAGCTTGTGTACTCGACTCTTGTGACTTATGGGGAGATCGAGCTCAGTTCCGGAGAATTTTTGAAGAAACTGTATTTATATCGAAATTTCCAATTTACAAGTTTAGTTTTTGAAAGACGTATTACACAGTATCCTACACACATTTACTACACAGTATTCACTCTGTCACTTTTTTTTCACCACTACCCTTCTCTTTAAAAAAGTTTTCTTTTCTTTCCCTTCCAAAACTTAACAAATTTGTTTATACTTTAATATTTATGGATCTTAATTCAAACCTATCATGAATAATTTTCCATTTTACGATTAATGTTTGGAAGTTGGTGATTGTTGTGGGTGTGGGTGGACATTAAACTGAAGGGGGGATATGGAGGACATTGTCGAAGCGGCGGGTGCGGTGGCTGGAAGGCTGTCGTGGGCTACTGAGGGAAGGGGTGTGGTGGCTTGCGGGAAATGGAGAAAGCTGTGGAGGGGAGGATCAGTTTGGGCGGCCGGTGGTCTTTTCTCTCAGGGTAGTTGTTTGTGTGAAATGAGAGGGCAAAGTCTAATAAAATCGGAAAATTTGTGTAAAGATTCAGTAAAGGTGGGTAGAAAATAGCACCACCGTTTATATTACAGTATTACTTACTATTGTTACTGTAGTATGCTTCATTTTTAACGGACTTCTTAGCCTAAAAGACAGAACTAAAATTATTCATTCTGATATTATTGAAGACGAGTAGAACAGTATCGAGCTCAGGTTTGGGATCTTATTCTCAATGCTCAAGTTCAAATTTGAATGAACTTCAACCCAACCTTGACTGGGATTGCCAACTCTAGTCTCGACGAAGTCCAAGCACTCTATAAGCTAAATTAAGTCAAAATGCAAGCTTGGTAACTAGTACTCTATTAAGCCGACTTCAACCGATCACTAATTATTCACAATTACTGTATATGTACAGGTAATAGGACATAACTCAACAGTATTTTGAAGGGAAAACAATATCAACCTTTTAAACCGACACGTTATTATCCAAATTAACCTAACAAAACAACTTTTCATGAGCACAAAAATTAGCATCAGAGCAAGACCATGCCAATTAAACATATCAATCAACATCTATGAAAAGAATTGCCTTGAATTCGTAGAACTATCTTAGCTCCTTTTCAGTTAAGTCTACTCTTACGGCAAATAAGCATATAGAAATAGATGCCAACAGAAACCATGTGCACAAAAACACTGACCAACTTAACTTAGACTACTATACATATTTTTGAAATGGGTGAAGTTAGCTTCCATTGCCGAAAAGGATGTGAGAACGTCAGTAGTATATCCAACTCAGGTGATCGGTGATTATCCTAAGTCGTTCAGGAACCGGCCACCTGAGACAAGCACAATCCAGAAAAAAGATACCGTCAGACTGGAATAAGAATAATGTCATGGATATAGTTTTTCTACATAGTATACAACAAAACCCCGATGCCTCAAAGCTCCTGCTAATTATGCAGTATGGGGGATCCGATGTACGTGGAACTTCCCTTGTGAGCGCAGGAGTCGCAAACACAAGTTTGTTTTCCAGATGCCCCAAACATTCAGTTCAGAATTGCATTAAATGACTGCTACTTCACAATTAAAACTTAAATGTAGCAATCAATTTAGCGAGTCATTTCGCTTTAGAAATCTAGTATCACATAATCATGCTTTTCTATAATGACTACCAATATATACTGAGACAAACTATAAAAAAAATGTTCTGGAGACTGATAACTACAGCAGGAACAGCCTTGGAGACCTTACCGATTTTCCCTTTGATTAGAATCCAATGCATTCACAAAAAAATTCACTTGTTTGCCAATGCTTGGCCTTGCCACAACCAATTCGATAGGTTTGCCCTCCTTGCCCCACAATACTTCAGCAAGCTGATAATAGAATAAACAAAAAAGCGTCAAAAAGCAGAACACCAGCCTGTTAAAGATGAGGTCAGATTAAAATTTGTACAGTCACATTAACGCATCCCATACCAAATGGAATCACTGTCACACACTTATTCCAAAACTCCACTCCCCTCATCCCATACACAACCATCAATAACAAGCAACTTCATGACCGTCGGAGCTCCGACATTAACGTTGCCAGCGTGCCACCTCAACCCCACTATCGTAGATCTTGTCTCTACGGTTTGCGACCTCATATTCACTTCATCTCTTTCTCCTGCAACCATTCCGTCACTCCAAGAGTAGTTCTGACTTAGAATCTTCCGAGAAGGTTGTTTGTGTGATCAATTGTAATCTGCCGCTCAAGCCTCTTTTAAAACTAATTTTGTAATTTAAATCCCAGATTTACTAAAACGGAATCGAATTTCGAAAAAGTAATCGCAACGGCATAGTCAAGGGATTTCGAGTTCGGAAATATCCTTTTCGGTCCAAGATGAGTTAAACGGCCTGGATGGCTCACAACGGCAACATTTAGTGAATGTGGGGTTACGTGTGCCCGTGTGGTTATAGTCATGAAGATGAGTGGTGCTTGTTTGGTTTTGTCTCAATATATGTGGTGGTAAGGTTGAGAAGCGGTGGTTCTTGTAACACCCGAGATTTTACGTCTCGTAATTTCAACTTTTATTTCAAAAACGATATATTTTGAGTATTTTCGTAAAATATTAGTTGGTGTATATATTTTATCTCCATCTTGAGTCATAATAGTCTTAAAATGCATTTCCGACTTGTTTAGTCAAACCCAAGTCATTTCCGACTTTTCAACTCATAAAGCTCTTACTACAAATACATTGACATCCTTTGGCTTGGCATGAATTTATTTATGTGATTTGCCTTATGTTTGGTTATGCGTGATAGTACGTGAACATGTTTTAAAGGTAGCTTGTGAATCGTAGACTTGATTGATTCGCATAACGGTTGTGGTTGATTCACATGTTGATTTATATTGATTTCACACATTTAATTATATCTCGTTTTCACATGTTGACTTCTATGATGATTACCGTTGACTTGGCTATGTTGACTATCATATGTTGACTTTTATATCAAATACATACTTCAAATGACTTATTTATATTGTATCCCATGTTGGTTGATATATACTTGTTTACATGTTTTTCTCTGACAAAAAGTGGGCGATGTCGATATTTGACATATTTACCCTTTGCGTTAGCTAGTTGACACTAATGTTGTTCATGGGATATCTTTTCACGTCTCATTATGATTATACCGTATTTAAATACTTATCTATGTTTGTTTTATTTCCGCATGGTTTATTTAGTTTGGATTCTCGCGCTTTGCTTTTATATGTCAAAAAGTTTTAGTTCCGCGTGCTTTTTCCGCTTTGTTGTATGTTTATTTTTATGTATAATCGCGCGAGTTCTTGTGGTAGTCGGTGATGCTGGTACGGTCATTGTGGTGGTGGTGCGTACATCAGTGGTGATGGCGGTGGTGGGGGTGATGTCTCCGGTGTTGTCAGTGGGATGGTGGTGATAGTAATGTGGTGTTAGTTGGGGTCAGCTTAGTAATGGTGGTGGTGGTGGTGGCAGCAGTGGTGGTAGTGGTAGCAATAGTGGTGGTATTACTACGGGATACATTTGGTTTAACAACTGGATACATATATGTATATATATATTCTGTGCGTGTGTGTTAGTATAATATTCAACTTCTGGGAAAAAAAGGAATTACCTCCAAGCTGCTTCCTACAGAAGCTCCACAGCAATCAATAATAACGTCACCAGAGAACAGACCAGCAATATGGCCTGGAGAATCAGGTAGCACCTATTTGAAATAGCACATAGTCCATCAGAAACTGACAATGTATGACAGTGCACTATGAAAATCTGGAACAAATAGATGATAAGTTGGTAACTAATGGCTGGTCCAGAAACTGAAGAATTAAACATGTCTGAAAACATCACTTAAATTTCAAAATATTTACATGTACATTGACCAGGTCAATTAACCACTCGACACTAACAAATGGACTACGACGGTCACCACAACACTGAACAAAGTGGCTGATGAAATGACAACAAATGCTAGCTTATCAATATTGGTCAACAACCTCAGAAATTCTAGTTTTGTAAGTCAGTGTGCTTATATCAACAGAAGGATTCAGTCATACGGAGTATTAGTTATGAAGGGTTACTACTCTACAGGTCAAATAAATACAATTTCTGACTCCACTCAACTACACAAGTATTTGTGAGCCCATTGATAAAGTTCAAGTGAGATTCACTGTGGGGAGTGGTTAACGATGGCTTCAACATTTTTCTTGTTTTAATTTTCAACCAAGTGTTTCCGTTCCCAAATTGTTCATAGAGAAAACACCTTAATTAAGCCAAATTTTCTAGTTCCCCCATCCTATGTGGAACCACAAATCAGAATTGTAAATAAACCAGGACCTACAGAGCAACTAAAACCCATTCACTCCTGAGCACTTTCTCCAGAAAAAGTCCTACATGTGCTGCTATTAAACCATGGCATAGAGAGCTCTCAGGGCTGAATTAAATCAGCTACAACAACAGAAACAACTGCAGGACAGGTGAAATCAAAGCCGGGTGTGCAGGAGTTAGAACGAATGAGACATTTCAAGAGACTACTTGGGTGCAGATGATTGGAAAACTGATAAGCAGTTGTCTATTCATTTTTTTTTATGCATCTATGGCCTCACTATGCTTCATAATACCCTGTTATTGAATATTCATCCATTGTAGACAACTCCGGGGAAACAGAATCGGATTCATTTGAAATTGAATAACATTCTGCAAAGCAGTTTTTTACTCCTGGGGGTCTATAATTATTAGTACAACTTTCTGCAAGGTAAATGACATCTTAAGTACCAAGAAATTAGAACATGAGAAAACTACTGTCCTTGATTTAATTATAGTCATAATACCTTCACTGCTCAGGTGTCGTAAGGAGGTTCCTACCCAACTATAACTTTACGCTTTTTACAATTTACAAATGACTCTAAACCAAAATGGTATTGGGCTATTGGCTACTTAAGGAAAATGAAAGTAAGGGCTTTTCAAAACTATTTTGATGACGCACATTATAGTTCAAAGTCAGAAAAAATGAAAAAATATTGGATTCAAAGGGCATCGTACGGCATAAAGAGAAGAACAAAGGGAAATAGGTTCATGCTCACAATAAATTGGAATTAACCAGAAGATGTTTAAGCAGATAAAGAAGTCAAACCAAACCTTTGTTATGATAGCACCTTTGCGAACATGTGGGAACTTGTTGCAAAAGCTTTCCAAATTGTGTAAAGATGCTCTGTGAAGATCATTGATCTTAACTCCAAGTGAAGGGTGTAAAACATGGCTAGAGAAAATGTCATTTGACGTCAATTTGAAAGTACCAACACTCTCAGATATCCAATGATAGTAAGATACAATACTTACCGATTATTCTTCAAGTCCTCAAACCATTTTACGATAATGTTCATTGGCAAAAACGGTGTGAATGCTTTTTCTGTGTAAAAGTTGATCCCAATGACTTCTCCATATAAATTGATAAGAGGTCCTCCAATACCATTCTGATAAAGAGTTGTGTTATGTTAGCAGCATAATCAAACCAAATAACTATAAATCGTGTGGTGTTCTGAAAGATAAAAGCAGTTACACTTGTAGGTGAAAATATTCTAGTGTATCAAGGTAAATAACTATGTACAACCTTTGAGTGTTAAGTTAGCAAAAACATATAACAATGAGTAGTTTACTAAGAGTGAGCAAAATGATAAGCATTATTATTCGTGTTAGAATGTTATTGTGTGGATATGTCGCAGGAAAAATAATGCACCTTTTTTATCTTGCAACTAGCCCTCATAAGCTCCTTGCAGTCAAATAGACAACCATGAGAGCTGAAGAGTCAAACAAACAATAAAATTAACATGTTCACCGGGCTTCGATTAACATTCTCGTGTATTCTGATGTCATGAACTAAGCTAAAATACAAAAAATTAAACAGCGGAAACACATACGTACCTGTACTCTCCAGATGCAACCATGATATCATAAGGCTCCCCAAAATAACGCGCTAATGCCAAGACTTTATCACCATGATACAGTCTAAATCGATTTGAAGTGGCGACAGAATTTGGATGCTGACGACGAGGCAGGGACACAGCTGGACCTACTTCGACCACATTATCGACAAGCCTAATTTCTGGAACAGGCAGGGGTGTGTGAGAGTGGATCTCTATAGTAGCAAGGTTGTAGTGAAAATCAATTCCCACAACTTTACCCTCACTGGCTTTACCCCCAACACCATAGACATGAATCTACAACAACATACATATGTTAGAAAGGAGAAGGGGCAAAGAAATGTTTCATTATGCAGCATTGATGCAACAATAGAAATAACATATCGATAACCTTCAAATTAGTGGCTAACTTAGATGCGCCATCAGGAGGTCGTAGGAGAGATGCTGATGTTAAGATTGTGGCAATATAGGAGGTTTCATCCCTATCCTCACACCCCATAATGATCCCACAGCAGATAAATAATAGCTCGTCATCTACATAACAACACCACATGTCATCATCTACTATCGACAAATTTGAATGTATAATATGACCTACCACCACCTACGTGATTTCCTACCTACCTGAGTAAGATTTAAGAGAGACGATGCTTTGGGCAGTTTGTAGAGCAGAAATTTTAGTGTCTAGCTCAAGCTTAGATTCTTCAATACCAAATCGAAACCTACCGAAGTTATGTATCGTAAGCTTTCTATCACGACATTCTGCAGTATTAACACAAATATTAATTAATCAACTAATAATAAAGGTCAAATATAACCAACAATATGTAAACAGAATTAGCAAACCTTTTGGATGAGGCGACCAATCCATCTTGCTCAAAACAAATTAATAAGTCACAATCTGTAAAACATATATTTATCATCCGCGGTAAGGGTATGTATGGAGAAGGAAAAATCAAGCGAGCAAAGTATGAGTATCTAACAAGATTACAAGACGGAGTAGGTCTCCTATTCCCTAAGGAAAATTCACGCGGTATACCTCGCGTTTTGACATTTTCGAAGAAATACCTAATTTTAAGAATTAACAAAAAATAACATCAGATTATACAAATTGTGTAGTTTGATCCTAGTATGCAGGCTTAGCTGTATGCTCAAAATAGATGTAGGCTCAAAAAGTTGTTGTAGCATACACATGGTAGTTACTAGTTATCCTTGCTAGAAAATGATGATGGATTATGTACCAGGCTTAAGACGGATGAATATGAATATGTCCGTCTTAAGCAAGACAAACAAAAATAAAAGGAGAAAGATGAATACCTGGAAAACCACAAATGAAGGATGAAGAATGGAGGTTCTTGATGAAAGACGATCGATGAAATTTAGGTTGAGTAGACGATGAATTTAGGTTGAGTAGACGATGAATTTTGGTTGGCAGTGGAAAGGTGAAAGGGTTTGTGAATGAAACAGATGTATGTGAAGATAATTAGGGTGAGAAATAGGAAGGTCCATGGGAGAGGTATAACTCATACCCAATACCGGCCGTGATCAGGGATGACAATGGGTCGGATACCCAATCCATACCTAACGAATCAGGTGTGGGTCTGAATTTTTGAGACCATTCGGGTATGACTCTTATATAAAAACTTTGGGTCTGGATTTTGGTCTTGGGACCCTAGCCGACACTTAGACCCTTATATTTATTAAGAAAAAGAAAAAAAAAAATCACACATACGAACGTCAATAACCCAAATAATACACACAAACAGAGGACTCTTATTAGTTATCATTAATATATTATACGCATATCCAAATAACCATTATGAATAACGAGAAAATTGATGAAAACGATGAGTTTGGGTACGGTAAATGATATAATTTAAACCAAGTGGTGTTAGTCCAGTGGTAATTGAGTTAAATCTTAAAGCTTGCAAAAACGCAGGAGTTGGGAGGTCTCAGGTTCCATTACCAGCTGGGGCGATAACCACTTGGCCACTGCAGCCCCAAAGGGGTGGCTTACATGGTCCATGTGGTGGTGCGGGAATGCATAGACCCGAGTTGAGAGGTCTCAGGTTCCATTACCAGTTGGGGCGATAACTACTTGGCCACTGCAACCCCCAAAGCGATGGTTTACATGGTCCATGTGGTGGTGCGGGAATGCATAGACCCGGGGATTAAACCCCTGGTCATCAAAAAAAACTAATTATATAATTTAGGGTCGGGTCGGGTAATGATCCAAATAATCAAAACTTTGTAATACTTTAATCAAAACTGTAATTTAATTCGAATTTTGGTACATTTTATTGTATGACTCGTTAAGAAAAATTGGACCCTAGGGTAGACCCTACCCGGACCCAAACCCATTAGGGTCGGGTATGGGTCCATTAATTTTAGACCCTTTAGGGTCTGGGTCAGGTATGGGCCTAAGGTTTT
This sequence comes from Silene conica, assembly GCA_029255685.2. NCBI lineage: Eukaryota > Viridiplantae > Streptophyta > Magnoliopsida > Caryophyllales > Caryophyllaceae > Silene > Silene conica. The sequence goes on along the minus strand of CM055313.2, from coordinate 23,069,362 downwards.
TTACTTCGGGTCGGGTCGAGTCTTGCCGGACACTACCCAGACCCTACCCATTGACATCCCCAACCCTAATCCACTACCCAACCCTGATTCACTACCCAACCCCATCAATCTGATCCATCTTACAAAAAAACAAAACAAAAAACAAAACTCAGAATTCATTCTGCTGTTACTCAAAACCCTACTCAAATTCCCTTCTACACTAAAACTCGGTTAATTCTTGTATCAAGATTATAATTCGTGTAGATTAAATCGAGAATCAATGATCAGGTACGTTTTAAAATATGTTCATGCGGTTTTTTTCGTTCATTATTTTATTTTGATGCTCTGAAACCGTGTGTTTTGGTCGAAAATTACCAAGTTTGTTTGTAAGGTTATAGTGATTTTATGACAATATTACTTGTTGATTATGGAAGACAAATTATGGAATAGAGAAAGTGAAAGAAGAAGTGTTATTATTCTTGCTGAAATGTTTACGTATTACAATGTTGGGAGGGTGTTCTTGCTGAATTGCAAGGGGTGTTCCTAAGTGGTCTCACTAGGTTGGATATTGGGTAGTCCTCTTCAATGAATATCCCTCCTTATTTATAGAGCATGAGGAGGTAATAATATTCATTGGGTAAAGACTGCTGGGCAGGGCCCAGCCGTTACATGGCTTTTCAGTCCATTTACAACTATCTCCTCCTTTATTTTGAGCTTTGCTTGAGTAAGTAAGTACTCTTTGGGCTCAATAGCTTCTTCAGCAATCCTTCCTTGTGTTTCTTTTGATGAGATGCATGCGGCTGAGATCAACTCTCGCCCCCTTGATCCGTGTGGTCTTAGATTGCCCTCTCCTGCGCTGCCACGTGTCACGGCCCAAAGTTGCTTATTTTGGGACCCAACATTAGCCCCCAATTCTCGTGTAAGTTTGCTTGCGCGGGAATTTCAGTTACACTTGTTTTGCTTCGATTTTCGCTCCCGCCACTAACTGTTCATATTCGATCCTTTAATTAACCCCAACTACCTTCACTTAAAAGTCCCCTTATTCCTGACAAATTCTTCAACTTCCCATTTCACTTTTTCAGAAAACCTCTTATCTTCTTCTTTCTCTCTTTTCCGACTTCCTTCTGCTCGCCGATCATTTCTCCAGGTACCATTTCCGTTTCCCTTTCAATCTTTACTTCTTTTAGCAATTATGGGCGATGATTTATTCCCTTCTCAAGGTCTCCTTTCCCCTTTACATTCTTGCAATTGCATCTTCAAACCCTCTGACATAACCGCCATTAGAGGGCAATTTCATTTCGATGCCGGGGTGAACATTCACGTTCCGACGGCCGGCCAGAAGGCCGACTTCTGTCGCCCTGGGTGGACCTGCATGTACCTCTACCCTTTCTCATTGGGTTTGAGGTTCCCTTTTCCAGACCTTGTATGCGAATTCCTTCACACCAATAAACTTCCTATGTGCCAAATCAATCCTTATGCTTGGCGAACCATCCTGTCGTTAAGCAAATTAAACGAAAAATACGATATGGGGATTGCAATGGGTGATTTTGCTCACCTTTTCGCCGTGCGGGCTTTGGGTCGTGGTCAATTCACGATTCGGGCCCATAAGAGTGATGAGCACTGCATAATCTTTCCTCCGAAACCCAAGGATGCTGATTGGTTTCGGAGTTTCATCTTCGTGGAAGTAAACACTTTGCCCAATCCACATGACTACTTCTATACCCAATGGAGAGCTTCAACAGGTACTTACTTTTGGTTACCTCGTTGATTCCTTTTGTTGCTCACCATCTTACTGCTCTTTTCCTGCAGATTTGCCCAAAATATCTCCTGCTGCTGACGAAGAGGTGTCCCTGTCAAAGCTGTTTGGCCTGGAACCCGCGTGTCGTTCTTTTAACTTTTTATTTGGTTATACTACTTTGGAGGAAGAAAGGGAGATGTCTACTGGTAATTCTTTTCCAGCTTGTACTCTTGCTTAGTTGAATTTGATTTCCTTCCCTTTTCTTACTCTTTTGCCAACTTTAGATTCTACCAGACCTGTGATGACTCCGGCCATGATGATGGCCCAGAGGAGGAGGAAGACTGTGGCAGGTGGGCTTAGGGCTCCTTCTAAGAGGAAGGCAGAGGCGACTGGTGCTGAGTCCTCTGCCAAGCGGTTGGAGCCTTCATCTTCTTCTGATGATGTGACTATTCTTGCTGCCCCTTTATCTTCCTTGCCCCCTTTAGGCCCTCATACGCAGACGAGGGCTTACTCCTCTTTGGTTAAGAAGGAGCCGTCCGGATCTGGGGCTGGAGGATCAGGTACTAGGGTTGAGGGTGCTGGAACTAGTGATGAGGTGAATGATGTTATGTCTGATCTGCCTGAGGATGTTATCAGATTACCCGTTGGGTTTGGATGTACTGCGGGGGTGCCTTGCTGGCCTACTTTGAAGAGAGCGCTGCTTCCCAGTGTGAGGACGTACCTTCGTCCCAGGCCGACTAGGGAATTGCTGGAGGATGCTGCTGAGCAGGCTTTTGCGGTATGGCTTTTCCTTTGGCTTTCATACCGAAGTTCCTTTATCCTTTTCGTCCTTCATCTCTTTCTTCTTGCAGACTCTGCAGATGCTGCTGGTCGAAATTGACCGTCTGCCGGAATCTGAGAGGGAACTGACATCCCTGAAGGCTGAGTTGAACTTGATGAGCAGGAGGCTGGAAGCAGAAGGTTCGCGGAAACCAGAGGCTGGAGGCTGCTAAGGCGAAGGAGAAAGATTCCGAAGAGCAGATGGCAATAGTCCTGGATGCCAAGGATGCTCTTGCCTCTGAGGTGAAGAAATGGAAGGAGGCTAAGGAGGCCGTTGATGCAGAGAACGCTGTCTTGCGGCAGAAGAATGAGTCCCTCTCTGGCGTGTTATCTGATATTGTCCCTTACACCCATTGGGCAGCCAGGGTTGAGTGCATGAAAGAGGTGCTGGAGAATAAGCACTTGGGATGGGATGCGGCTGAGGAGGAACGTCTTCTGGAGGCTGCATTTCCTGTGAAGCCCGACCTTGGCGTGCTCTCTGATTGCGAGGAAGAGGAGCCCCCGGAGGTTAACAGCCCTGTTCCTGCAGAATCTCCTCCTATTCAGGAGGAAGCGATTCCTGTGACTCCTCCTTCAGCAGATGGTGGCCAAGGCGGTGTTGGAGCAGCCAGTGATTCCTCCTCTGTAACCAAGCATGTTGTTACCTAGTTGTTTTAGTTTTGTTGTTGTTCTGGGCCCTGTGTGGCATATTTCTTTTGTCGTTTGGTTGTTCCTCCTGGACCCGGGTGGGTCCAGTTAAACATTTATCTTTTGCGGCCCATGGTTTTTGGGCTTAACCTGTAAAACTTTTTATTCCGGCCTTTTTTCTTGGCTGGCGGAGCACCTGAGGGTGCAAATGGATATTTCTGGCTCCAGGGTTTCCTGGATCCTTAGTTTGTATGTATGTCGTTTTTGTGTTTTGCATGCATGCTTTTTGTTTAGATGGCCAAGTGTATGTGCTGGTTCCCTTAGTTAGGAGTCCTCCAGACTTTTGCGTGGGTGCTTAGTATTGTGGGTGTTTGTATCCCAGCTTGTTTTTACTTTGCCACATTCACACGCTTCAGTTTTTATAGTGTTCAACAAGAATTGCTTGACTGAATCATACCGAAGTTATATTCAAGATAACCCGTGGGGTTTCTTACAAAATGTTCAAAGGATATCTGTCAAGATACTGGCTTGACATCAAAAGATAGCTATTGGGTTTTGTTTAACCCTTTACTAAGAGAAATAAAAGAAAACAACGTAAATAGCAAAAGAGTCCTAGAACCTGAGGATTCAGGTTGCTGACCGATGTGGCATTTCCACCTTTCTAGATGAAATACTTCTTTAAGTGCAAGATGTTCCATGGCCTGGGCACCATCTTTCCATTCATGTCCATTAGCCTGTAGGAGCCACTGCAAGTCGTACTTTCCACCTGGTATGGGCCTTCCCAGTTGTACGCAAACTTTCCTGCCCGGTGGTTCTTGGTGTTCTGGAAGACCTTCCTGAGAACAAGATCTCCCACCTGCAGGGTCCTGACCTTAACGTTTTTGTTGTATGCTCGTGCCACCATCTGCTTATATGATGCTATTCTGATTTGAGCGCTTGTTCTGAATTCATCTATGGTATCCAGGCTGCTGGCCATTTCCGTCTGGTTACGCTCTTCCGTTAGGCATCCATATCTTTGTGTTGGGATCCTGACTTCTGAGGGGATTACTGCTTCAGCTCCAAACACCAGGCTGAAGGGTGTTTGTCCTGTTGCAACTTTTGGTGTTGTTCTATCTGACCACAGGACGAGGGGCAACTCTTCTGCCCATTTGCCCCATGCTTCTTCTAGCCTTCTTTTTAAGTTGTCCATGACAATTCGGTTGCTAGATTCAGCCTGACCATTGGTCTGGGGGTACCTGGGAGCAGCCTTTAGCAGTGTGATGTTCCAGCCAGCGCAAAATGCCTCTGTCTTGTTTGATATGAACTGAGAACCATTATCACATACAATTTCAGAAGGTATGCCAAACCTACAGATTATATTACGTTTGAGGAAAGATATCACCTGATTTTCTGTAATTTGGGGGAAGGACTCTGCCTCTATCCACTTAGAAAAGTAGTCTGTTAATGCTAGCATGTAAGTCTTGTTTCCGGGTGCCCTTGGTAGGGGTCCCACGATATCCATTCCCCACTTCATGAATGGCCATGGTGATATTACTGGATGCAGGGGTTCTGCAGGCTGGTGTACTACAGGCGCGTGTTTCTGGCAGGGTTGGCACTTTCTTGCAAATTCCATAGCATCATTTCTAACTGTTGGCCAGAAGTAGCCCTGTCTGAGCGCTTTGTTGGATAGGCTCCTGCCCCCTGCATGATTTCCGCATTCACCACTGTGGAGATCATGCAAGACAGCCCGACTTTCTTTTTCCCCCAGACAGCGCAGGTAGGGCCCAGCCATCGATCTCCTGAACAAAATTCCATCTATCAGTGTAAATCTGGATGCTTTTATCTTAAATCCTCTTACCTCTTTTTTCTCAGGAGGAAGGATGTTGTTTGCTAGCCACTCGATGTATGGTGTTCTCCAATCTGGGGCTTCTTCCTGATCGACAGTATTGCTGAGTATTCCTGCTTCCACTTCCCACTGAGTACTGGAGGTGTCAACTTCTGGATCTTGTCCTGAAGTTGAGGGTTCCAGTAGATGGATGATTGGAACTGCAGAGATTTCTCCTGGATTGAACGTAGCCCCCAGATTGGCCAACGCATCGGCTTCAGCATTCTGGTCCCTGGGTATTTGTTTTAGCTCGAATGTGACGAACTCTGCTTTTAATTCTCTTGCTACTTTCAGGTAGGCAATCATTTTTGGATCCTTGGCTTCGTACTCGCCATTTACGTGATTCACTATGAGTTGTGAATCACCGAAGGCTTGCAGGTGCCTGATCTTCATTCCTAGAGCTAGCTACAATCCTTGGATTAGCGCCTCATATTCAGCAACGTTGTTTGTAGCAGGAAATTCACAGCGTACGGCATGCGCAATAATGTCTCCTTGCGGAGATCGCAGTACCATGCCTACTCCCGCTCCTCGGCTATTTGAAGCTCCATCTACGTGCAGCGTCCAGCACTTTTCTGCTGAATCCATTTCTGAAGGTAGGAAAGCGGTCTCCGCTTCTTTCTGTAAACCTGGACTAAAATCGGAAACAAAATCTGCCAGGGCCTGCGATTTTATTGCTGTACGGGTTTCGAATTTTAAATCGTAACCACTTAAATGTACTGACCATTTGGCCATTCTTCCAGACAATTCCGGTTTTCCTAATATGGATTTTAAAGGGTAGCTTGTTAGGACCGAAATTGTGTGGGATTCAAAATAAGGTATGAGTTTATAAGATGCTGTTACTAAAGCCAAAATGAGTTTTTCTGGAGCAGAGTACCTGGTCTCTGCAGGTAGCAGAGACTTGCTGATGTAATATACAGGATGCTGTGATCTCTCATACTCCCTTACCAGGACCCCACTGGCCGCTGCTTCCGTGACGGATAGGTACAGGTAGAGCGGTTCTCCTGGCTCCGGTTTAGACAGGAGGGGAGGAGTGCTGAGGTACTGCTTCAGGCTCCTGAAGGCTTCCTCGTGCTCTTCCGTCCACTCGAATCTCTTACTTTTTCGCAGGATGTCGTAGAATAGCTTGCATCTCTCTGAGGATCTGGATATAAATCTGTTGAGGGCTGCTACTCTTCCTGTTAGCTTTTGTACGTCCCTTGGTTTCTGTGGCGACTCCAGCTGCAATAGAGCTTTGATTTGATCCGTGCTAGCCTCAATGCCTCTCTGTGTGACCATGTATCTCAGGAATTTCCCGCTGGATACTCCAAAGGTACACTTTGAAGGGTTCAACTTCATCTGATACTTCCTCAGGGTGCTGAATGTTTCTTGTAGATGCTGAAAGTGTTGCCCTGCTGCTTTGGATTTTACAACCATATCGTCGATGTATACTTCCATGGTTTTCCCTATCTGGTCCTTGAACATCATGTTCACTAGCCTCTGATAGGTGGAACCTGCATTTTTGAGTCCAAAGGGCATAACATTGTAACAGTATATACCTCTCTCCGTTTGGAAGGCTGTTTTTTCTTGATCTTCAGCAGCCATTCTGATTTGGTTGTATCCGCTCCAGGCATCCAAGAACGTTAGCATCTCATGTCCTGCAGTAGCGTCTACCATAGCGTCTATATGCGGTAGAGGGAAGGGGTCTTTTGGGCAAGCTTTGTTTAAATCTGTAAAATCAACACAAACCCGCCACTTGCCATTTTTCTTAGGCACCACTACCACGTTAGATAGCCACTTTGGGTATTTTACTTCCCTGATTTTTCCAGCGGCCAGGAGGTTGTCTACCTCCTGGTTGATTACCTGATTTCTTTCATAGGCGAATTTCCGCCTCTTCTGCTGGACTGGTTTGTGGTTAGGGTCCACGCTCAGCCTGTGGGATATGACTTCTGGATCTATTCCTACCATATCTTCATGTGACCATGCAAAGCAATCTATATTATCTTTTAACAATTGTACGAGTTTTAGGCGGATGTCACCTGTGCATTCTGCTCCCATCAGTACTATCTTCTCTGGGTGCTGCGGATCCAGGGGGATTTCGTCCAATTCCAGCTGCTGTGGTTCAACGTATTCCTCCTGGTGCCGCTTTCCCTTTGATTGCTATGCTGATGGTGGTGGAGTTGCTGTGGGTTTGAGTGCTACTTTGTAGCAGCTCCTTGCTTCGTCCTGGCTTCCTTTGATTGTTTGGACTCCCCATGGGGTAGGGAACTTCAGGCATTGGTGGTATGACAAAGGTATTGCTTTCATGTCATGGATCCATGGCCTGCCAAGAATCACATTGTAAGTAGAAGGACCATCAATTACAAGGTATCTTACATGTTTGTTTATTCCTCCAGCGTAGGTAGGAATGAGTATCTCTCCCAGGGAGCTTTTTGTTTCGCCGCTGAATCCTACTAGAGGTACTGCCTTCTTCACCAGGTCGCTCTCGCTGAATCCCATGTTCTTTAGTGTTTCCAGCATGATCAAGTTGACGGAGCTTCCTGTATCCACTAGTATCTTTTTGACTGTGCAATTCCCTATGGATAGGGTAATTATCAAAGCATCATCATGATATTCCGCTTCTCCTCCTCCATCGGTTTCGTCGAAACTGACTGCTGGGAGGTCTTTGCTGCTGATTCTGCAGGAGTTCTCTGGTTTGTCGCCCTTTGTCATGGTGGCGTGCCTTTTGGCGGCTGAATAGGTTAACCCGCACAATTCTGATCCTCCTGTGATTACATTGATAATTTTTGTACAAACAGGAGGACTGGAAGGCCTGACCTGACTCGTGGAGTTGACTTTGGTCCCCTTAGCCAGTAAATGGTTCAGGTTCCCTTGGTCGAACTGATATTTTACCTCCTTCCTTAAGGTGATGCATTCTTCTGTTGTGTGGCCAATGTTCTCCTCATGGAAGTCGCACCGTAGACTGGTGTCTCTGTTGTCTTTTGGTCTTTCTTCCGTCCTCTTTCTAGGCCATTTAACCTTTTCTCCCAGGTTTTTGAGGGCTTTAATTACACCTGCAAGATTAACATCAAAACCATACTCTTTTATCCTGGGAGGCAGATTCGGATCACTCTTCCAGTTTTTGCCTCCTGTTACTTTGTTGACTGGCCTGCTGTAGGGCTTGGCCTTCTCGCTCCTTTCTTCCTTTGCTTTTCTGGTGGGGGTCTCAACGCGCTGGCTGATTCTCCTGGGGCCTGGGGCCTTTTCCAGGCGGACGGCATCCAGGGCCTTCTGCTGTACTTGAGCGAAGCTGGTGCAGGTCCATTTGGTTAGGTCTTTGTACAGATCTGACCCTTCTGGCAGCCCCCAGCGGAAGGCATGGATGGCGGTAGCTACGTCACATTTTGGTATGGATACCATTTCGTTGTTGAACCGGGCCAGGTAGTCCCTGGTTGGCTCTGTGTCGCGCTGGACAATGCGGTATAGGTCGCTCGTTTGCTTTTCTGGCTTCCGACTGCTGGCAAACTGCTGGTTGAAAGCATTCACCAGTTCAGCAAAACTGGAAATACTTCCATTAGGCAGACTAACCAGCCACTGCAAGGCTGCTCCTGAAAGGGTTGATCCAAACCCTTTACACATGCAAGCTTCTTTGAGGGGGCCAGCAGCCGTTATCACCATCATCTTCTGTTTGTATTGATTGACGTGGTCAACCGGATCAGTCGTTCCGTCATAGTGCATCATTGTTGGCGGCGTGAATCCTTTTGGCACGTCGACGGAGACTACGTTGCTGGTGAAGGGAGAATCCGCATAGCTATCCTCCGTTGCCTTCTCCAAGGGTCGCGGCACTCCTGGTATGCGGTTGACGAGATCCCATAGCTCATTGTATTTCTGCTCCCACGCGTTAGGTAGTGTGTACGCTGGGGGAGGCAGAAATCCGCGCGCCGTGACTTCTGGAGCCTGGCTGGCTATCGGAGCAGGGCTGGCGTACTGGGAGGTGTGGATGATGGATGGGGTTTGCTGATAGCTGCAACCTGGCGCTCCTCCACGGTACTGCTGGTAAGGAAACAGCCTAGTTGACGATTCCGCTTGCCAAGCTGGGGCTTGCTGATATGAGTGTCCTGTAGGAAGTGAAAAGTTAGTGTTCGTGGATTGTATTTTTAAGACATCGTTACCTGTTTGCGTGAAAGTTTGAGATAGTGATGGGTAGGATAAGAATCCCATCCCACTAGGAGTTATCGTTTCTGGGGGAGTAATCCTGCCGAGATCCAGGCGCGTGACTATCTCGGCTGGGACTTCCCTTGGCTTTTTCCCAATGGCCCTTCTTCGATGCCTTTCTGCAGCTTCTGCTGCGGCTGCTGCTGTGCTGGCGGCGATTCGTGCCCTCAGATCTTGGTTGTCCTTCTTCAGGCTGCTGATCGCTTCCGCCATTGACTGCCACATTTCTGCAGTTGGAGTAGGCTGGCTTGGATTTTGCCTTTTCCCGGTGTCTGGTTGTATGGTGGCAGTGGTTTTGGTTGGGACCATGGCTGGGGTGCTGCTGCCGGCTGGCGCCATGGTTGTTGTTGGAATTGTAGCTTTGGATGCGGGTACCAGCGGGATTTTACTAGCGGACGAAGGTGGTGTTAGGGGATTGGTTGTTTTTGGGATGTTTCCCGACATGTTTGGTTTTTTGGCTAGGACGAGTTTTTGAGTTTTTTGTTTTGGGTACGACAATCACTATAGCCCCACGGTGGGCGCCAAAATGTTTTGGTCGAAAATTACCAAGTTTGTTTATGTAAGGTTATAGTGATTTTATGACAATATTACTTGTTGATTATGGATGACAAATTATGGAATAGAGAAAGTGAAAGAAGAAGTGTTATTATTCTTGCTGAAATGTTTACGTATTACAATGTTGGGAGGGTGTTTTTGCTGAATTGCAAGGGGTGTTCCTAAGTGGTCTCACTAGGTTGGATATTGGGTAGTCCTCTTCAATGAATATCCCTCCTTATTTATAGAGCATGAGGAGGTAATAATATTCATTGGGTAAAGACTGCTGGGCAGGGCCCAGCCGTTACATGGCTTTTCAGTCCATTTACAACTATCTCCTCCTTTATTTTGGGCTTTGCTTGAATAAGTAAGTACTCTTTGGGCTCAATAGCTTCTTCAGCAATCCTTCCTTGTGTTTCTTTTGATGAGATGCATGCGGCTGAGATCAACTCTCGCCCCCTTGATCCGTGTGGTCTTAGATTGCCTTCTCCTGGGCTGCCACGTGTCACGGCCCAAAGTTGCTTATTTTGGGGCCCAACACCGTGTTTTATCAATTTTGTTTAAAATCAATATCAATGTTTTTCTGATCAAATATAATATGTTCTCTTAATTCGAATGATTAAGTGTAAATTGTATATTTGACATTGTTTTACTGGTTGAATCATTAGTGTATTAGGCGGGATTGGTTTAGTAAGTTGAGAAAAACTTGATTCCATTCCTTAATTATACAATAGATGAATTGGTTAAATTAAGTTTTTTTGCATCCTCTATGCCCACTAGTTTCCACGGAATTTGCACATATCTCTATATTCCAGTCTGCTTAATTTGTATTTATATACAATTATTAGGAGACTGGGCCCATATTAGACCCGTCTACTATTAGGGTTTGACAAATTATGGTTTAATTAAGTTGTTAGATATTATAAATACCTGAACATATATTGATGTAAGCAACACAATTAATAAGATAATTCTCCTTATATTATGCATTTCTCTCTTTTATATCTTAACAATAATGCTCCTATAACATGATCACTTTCATTTAATCCCTTTTGTGACGGTATTTTATTATATTCATGTTGTCAGATTGTTAAGAGAATCTTGCGTAAAAGTGGGCAATAACATTATACGTGTTGGTTTGATTATCTTTGTTGGTTTTAGTGAGTTGTATGCCAATTCATGGTATTATGTTTCATTGTGATATAAGAAGACGGATGTTGTCACTTGTTCTCCATACTTGTTTTGTCTCTTCTTACCCACTACCTCATTTATCCATATTTTTACAAGTATTTGGCATGTGATAATCCTCATTAAGTTCAAGGATGTTTATGATGATGATGAACGTTTTCCGCTCGTCTCCTTCCATTTTTAAAAAAAGAGGTGTTTCTTAGTGGTAAGTGTCGGACGGAAAAGAGTAAATGGGAGCTAGAGGTTGATGAATTCGAAACGGCCATTTATGGAAAGTTGGGGAGGCATGAGAAAAACTAAGATTTTAGTACTTTTGACATTAGCTTGGAAGAGATTGAAGCCCTTCTCTTAGAAAATGGTCCGGCTCATAAGGAGAGCCTCAATATTGAGAAGTTAACTCCTCCAACTCTTATTTCCTAGCACTTTCCTTACCATGACCATGAGTCCATGACCATGAGGAAATCTCCCCATGCACCTATGAAGCTTATGAGATTACTTTCCTCTTATTACCTCCTAGTCATCAAGAATGTCCGGGTAGCAGTGCCAACTGCCAAGAAGGGGAAGAGGAAACGTGAAAAGGAGAGTTGGATGCGGTTCACCATAATTAACTTGCTACTACTTGTGCCTATTTAGGCTTTTTTAGGAGTTTTGATCGGCTTCTCCGTGTCTTGAGTGGCATGGATCATGACATGTGGATGTTTGAAAGTTGAAGTTTTGTGTGAGAGTTTTGGTGGAGTCCCTCAAGAACTACCATAAAGTATGATTTTTCTCCTTGTTTCCTTGTTTTTTCCTTGCTTTTTAATTCTCTGAAGACATTTGTTTCATTGAGGACAATGTCACGTTTTAAGTGCTGAGAGGGAATTCTTCATATAAAACCATAAAAATGAGGACATTAGCACGCGAGGGACAAACTCCGTCTTAACTCATGAAACGAGAAAATCAAATGAGGTCAAATTTTGAATGATTAATGAAATCCACCATTTGTACAATGATTTGAGCATTTCACCCAAAAATCTCTTTTTCTTTCCTTCTTGTCGAGTTTGGGACGACCCATGACCTTTACTTTTGTGGAGAAATCGAGACTTGTTTTGTCACATGCCCTTAGCATCATGGGGATCATCATTTCATATCTACTCACCCTTGACGAAAATATTTGGAAACTGGGTGTGAAAGTAGCCTAATTTAGCACTATTTAGAGGTGATTTAATCATATCCTTTTAGACTTAGTGATTTGTTGAATTAGTATTTGTGAAGGAATGCATACTCTTATATTCGTTCTTGTTAAGAATATAGAAGGGGAGAATATTGTATTATTGATAATTGGTTCTCTTACATTGAGATATGGCTTGGTATTTATAATACCTAGCATCTTAATAAACCATATTATAGATAACCCTAATGATAGATGGGTCTAGTAGGCCCAATCTCCTAATACCCTCCCGCAATCGTAAAGGCAGTACGTAAGACGAACCTTACGATTGGAGAAAAAACAAAAGAAAAAAACATAAGAAATACAAGGAAAACCCAAAACAAAAAGAAAATCAAAAATCTTCGTCTCTTCTTCGTCTTCATTTACATCTTCATCTCCGCAAGGTAGGTAAGATAAACGAGTATTAAGACTCGCGAGAAAGGCTCCGAACAAGAACGTTAATTTTTTCGGACTTGTCGGAAGAATGAGTTAATTTGCAGGAACTCTATCGAACCTGACAAATATCAATAAGACGGAAATTATCCGTTAAAATTTCAAGATTTGGAGAACGTTAATTTTTTTCGGACTCCAAATTTAATTTAAAAACCACCTTAGTCGGAGAAGAAGGAAATAATCAAGATTCAAAATAGAGAAAATTATGTTTCTTTGTTTTAATTGGTTAGAAATGGAAAAAAAATAAAACAAAATCATAATATATGGTCAACCCTTTATGCCAAATGAAGAATAATTGCTACTAACAATCTGTTAGTAATAATATTCCACTGGTTTCCATGAATCGATGACCCACCAAGATTCAAAACATAATTATTATTATTATTTTTTTTTTTTGGAGAATTAGAAAGCTAGACTATTACGATATTGGAAATCCCACCGGTGAGCGTTATTGATTATTGCCCACCGGCAAGAAAGCGGAAGCGATTTTAGAGTCCTCAAGAAAGAGGCTCTGATACCATGTTAAGAATATAGAAGGGGAGAATATTGTATTATTGATAATTGGTTCTCTTACATTGAGATATGGCTTGGTATTTATAATACCTAGCATCTTAATAAACCATATTATAGATAACCCTAATGATAGATGGGTCTAGTAGGCCCAATCTCCTAATAGTTCTCTTTTAGTTGAAATCTGTTACTTATTAGATGAGAAAAGTGGTTTGGTGTGGCTCAACGGTGAGTATTGTTGTACGGAATAATCCTTATGGTCATGTGGGGGATTAGATCATTAACTAGCTGAGATATCTTGGAACACAAATTCTTTGACGTATTCGTCGCAAGTAAATTTGCGGCAGGTCAAGTATTATTCACCTTGGTAGGATAAAACCAATTAAAAGGTATTCCCTATACTTTGTCTTATTTACCCAAGTGAGAGAACTTAATCCATTAACAACTTGCAACGGATATACCCGTCATAAAGGAGACTTAGGCCCTATTCTTTCTGCCTTTTTAGAGCTGAACTGAACTGAGCTGAACTGAATGGGGCTGAGCTGAACTGAACTGAACTGAACTGAGCTGAGCTGAACTGAATCGAGCTGGGCTGAACTGAACTGAGCTGAACTAAGTTGAGCTGAACTGAAGCGAGCTGAGCTGAACTGAACTGAATTGAACTGAATTTAATCGAGCTGAACTGAACTGAGCTGAATGAAGTTGAAATTAATAGAAATAACTTAAGTTTAATTAAAGTATACTAAATAATAATAATAATAATAATAATATATAAAAAAAGTTTGATTAATACAAATTTGCGATTTTTAAAAAACAATTAAATTAAAAAAAATATTAATTTTTAAGTATTTTTTTTTTTGTAGTAAACTCTAATGAACTTTGTTTTTTTCTTTTTTTTTGTTTTAAAATTAACAAAAGCAACATTTAAATATTTTACGTCTAATTAACATAAATTATTTTTTTTATTGTCTAAACATTTTACGTCTAAATGTGGTAAATGTGGCATGTATTTCATTTTTTTTTATTATCTAAACATTAATTATTTTTATATATAAACATTTATAGCTAAATATTATTTGGTGGATTCAGGATACCGGAATACACTTGGGTATTTGTCTCCTATTAGTCATCCAAACATATATATAAGAAACCATGTGCCTGAATATAAGCATGCACCTCCTAGCGAAATATTTGAACATTTTAATTATCGACATTCATCTTTGAGGATGACGGTTGAAATAACGTTTGGTCAGCTGAAAAGAAGGTGGAAGGTGTTAAAAAAACATGCCACAAATGACAACGAAATATCAAATGTCAATTATCGTATCCGCTTTTACACTTCATAATTTCATTCAGATGCATAAACCTGGTATTCCAGTTATACAATGTCAAAGTATTCAACGAATAACAGATCCAAACACGGATGATAAAGAACGGAAGAAATTCATGGACAAAGTTCGAAAAGAAATTGAAAAAAAAGGGTGTAATATTGGTGTAACAACCCGACCCGCCACCGTCGTAACACAAACCCAATAAGATGGGTGTGCACTTTTGGGCCCGTTAATTGTCCTCACTTAAGCCCAAAAGCACAAGGCCTTGTTACTAAGTGATGGGTGGAAGCTATTATAAACATATCACAAGCCTCTCAATCTACCGATGTGGGACAAATCTCCTCTCATACTCTTGGGGTGTTACAAACTCCCCCACTTAAAGAACACAACGTCCTCGTTGTGCCTCAAACTTGACCACAACCAGGGCCAGAATCCTCCCCCGCTAGGTGTGTGACCCGGGTACTCCCGACCACAGGCTCACCACACGGTCGCAGGGTCGCTCTGATACCATTTGTAACAACCCGACCCGCCACCGTCGTAACACAAACCCAATAAGATGGGTGTGCACTTTTGGGCCCGTTAATTGTCCTCACTTAAGCCCAAAAGCACAAGGCCTTGTTACTAAGTGATGGGTGGAAGCTATTATAAACATATCACAAGCCTCTCAATCTACCGATGTGGGACAAATCTCCTCTCATACTCTTGGGGTGTTACAATTGGTGTCCATAATGACCTGAAAGATGAAGCACATCAAGATAATAACAATAATAATCATAATAAGAATTATTAATTAATAATAATAAATAGAATAATAAATAAATATAATAATAATAATAATAATAATAATAACAAAAACAATAATAGTAGTAGTAGTAGTAGTAATAATAATAATAATAATAATAATAATAATAATAATAATAATAATAATAATAATAATAATAATAATAATAATAATAATAATAATAATTTTTACTCGCCTTAGTTTTGCTATTGCTAAGGGAGTGGGCGCCCAGCTAATTTCGCGGGTGCCCACAAATTTCATGTAATTTTTCCTTTGTTTTTAATAAAAGTTCCCGGTTGATCAACAAAAAATAATAATAATAATAATAATAATCTGGGATGTACTCAATAAAGTCGAGCTGAACTGAACAGAAATGAACTAAATGAAGCTGAGCTGAACTGAACTGAACTGAATGAAGCTGAGCTGAACTGAATTGAGCTGAACTGAACTGAACTGAACTGAACTGAACTGAATAGAGCTGGGCTGAACTGAACTGAATAGAGCTGAGCTGAACTGAAACGAGCTGAAAATAAGCCAGAAAGAACAGGGTCTTACTGATGTTGAAAAAATAGAGGATGCAGACTACATAAGTATTCAATTTTTGGTGGTTTGATGGAATATATGGGTGTTGTGTAATAACGTCATCTTCAGAGAGGCAAAGTTTGGCCCTACATTTTCTTTAAAATGGTTGCACATTCATCCCACTATGCATATGAAACATTACAACAGCGTAAAAAGGATATTGCGGGGGAGAAGCCTGATGAACCAAACCCAAAGGATGTGTTTAGGCTCAAGATAAAGAAGTCAATCCCTTTTTATCTCATTGGTGAGAATTCGTCTTCTCAGGACATCCGAGTTAAGGTGGACACTAACTGAGTTGTTAATTTGGAGGCCATTGGCTGGCTGGGTTGCTTATAGTTATGATGGTGCGGTCTTTTCTGAAGGGGAAGTAAATTTAATGTTGAATATACAGGTCAAGCGGAAGCTGTAGATTTCCGGAAGATGCTTGAAGGGGTTGTTATTAACAGGATCTTTCACTTGAGCATTTTGTCTGATTGTTTATAGGTTTTTCATCAAATTACAGCGATTGAACGAGAACATGAACCGGTGAAAGGAGTTCTTGGAGATATTAATGCTTTGGTTCTGCTTTTTCATTGTTTATCTTATAGTTTTATTCCTAAAAACTTAAATAAACGGGCTCATAGTCTAGCGAAGAGGGCTATGCGTATGTAAACCCTTTCTTTACGGTTGCCCAGAAAAAAACTACTTCATAATTCTAAAATAGGGGTCGACTTACATAGACCTAATAAACGAGTCACCGGGATGTAATTAGGTCAAGTCAATTTAGGCTAGGTCAGTTTGAATTTGCTAGATTCGGGTCGTATTAGGTTATTTTGGATTCGGGTCATTTTAAGATCAACTACTATCATGTTTTTCATGGATTAAAAGCAGTCTGTAAAAATGAACATTTAGCTTGGGTCAGAGTCAGTTGATTCAATTCGGTCTGCAGGCCAAACTCAAATCTTAAGTTCAGATGTCGGGTTAGATACGGATCGAATTATCAGGTCAATTTTAAAAGATCAAGGTTTACATAACTTATCTCTTAAAACCGTCCATGGTAAAACAAAATTGGAATATCATGTTTCCCATTTATCATTCAAATCTTTCCATCTGTGTTGCTCTGACACTACAGTTAGTTTGTAATTTGAGTATATCGTTCAATATGATTTTATGAAATCCTCTAGCGGGTTGAAGGGCTTTTTCTGAAGCACAAATTCCTTCTTTGTAACGGTTATAAACACGTGACCTCTTATAGCGAATAAAGTAATGGCAAGTGGGAGAGTAAGTTGTAGAAAGGGTTGTGACTTGTGAGAGGTCACAAACGAATTTACTATTTTCGAAAACTACTTAGGATTATTAGTAAAACCGCTCCTAAGTTTTTCGCTTTCATTTCCCAAAGTAAAGAATAAAGCCGTGTACTTATTTCAAATACGAGGATTCGTATCATTCGTATTTACTCTACTTTGTAAGAAACTCAAAAGATAAAGTACTGAAATTGGGTAGAAATGAAGAGTACCAAAATTGAATAGTAAAAGAAATCCATTCCCTAGCGTTCAAATCTTCTACGGAGTAAGATTTAAACGCCCTTTACAGAGCTTACACTGCCCAAGTGCCGATGAGTTCAATAATCTTTTAGTAATGCACGGCCTTTACTGAGCAATCCTGGAGCGAGAACGTTCTGAAGCCTAATTTTGGGTTTCTTCTAATCTGTTGTGAGCTAAATGTGGAACCGAGAGAGTAGCTAATTGTACACATGTAACACATCCACCACCACCTCGAAAACCATGACAACCATGGCCACCACCATGCCACTATAAATCTCCAACGACTAGCCATCTCGACATCATCATCACCGTACCCTCGGAGCCACTTCACCAGACACCAGGTACTCAAAGCACCACAAGCACAGCTAAACACAATAATGGATATGATCGACATAGACATGATAGTCAAACATATGAAAAGCGGTAAACCAGCAGAGTTTTCTAGTACTTGGTAACTAGCAACTTAAAACCGTCATATTATATATACGTTACTATGCACAATACCTTTTTCACTCAGGTGCCTGACTATTGTTCTTAGTTTCTTCAATATTAACTCCAAACTATCAGAGAAAGGAATGGGTAGCTGTTAAGAAAGCCAGTCCCCCTCCTGTTACAACAGTTGCAGCACCGACAACACTTCCCAGTCACTCCAGAAGCCCTCAGGGAAGATATACAATCAGGTCAGAGCCCCTCCTATATGCAAAAGCTAAAAGGACAGGCTCCATCAACTAGTAAAAATCAACAAGGTACTATTCCCTCGCTGTTTAATGATGATGCTTATTGCTTAGAGGGATGAATCGGGGAAAGAAGCAGTCGGACAAGCAAATAAAGCAGGCCTCTTTGGCCTGTTAGAGACTAAAATTAAAGCCAAGAATTCCAATAAAGTTATGAATACAAGATTTGCTCAGTGGTGCATTACAACGAACACGCATTTACACCCTGGGGGTCGTATTTGGGTGCTCTGGGACCCCTCCCAAGTCCCAATGCTCAGTGCAGACAACTTAACACACCAAAAAACTGCGGATCAGTTTTCATTCCATACAATGAATATAAACAGATTTTCTTCCAGCTTTGAAAATCTACTTCTCAGATAATAAGCATATGTTCAAGTCACAAAATCACTTAGCTGCCGACAATAAAAACCCTCATCAAGACCTAAAAGCATGGAAATAGATGACATTCTAAACTCCCCTAATAATGTTTTCTTACTTCAAATTCTACTACATAGTCCATATTAACATAATCTAATACGACAGGCGGCTGTAACATCACCTTTTACACTTCTGAATTACTTCTGAATTCTGAGGGTGTTCTACATTTCTCTTCAGATGGAATTATCACAAGCATTTTCACATGAATTCCCTAAAAAAAATACAAACATTTCATTAACATTTATAATGTTGAATACAACATCAACATCAACATCAACTCCAAATAGAAACGAATGATAACGCACTAACCTATACTCATCATCCTCTGCTGATGTAGCCTCAACTTCGTCTTCCCATTTTTTAATAACCGGAGCAGATATAGCATAATCACTTTCCCTGAAAGTAAAACTGTAAATCCCCATAATATTTCCATCACAGTCCAAGAATGGTGCCCCCGTTCCACCAAACCTTCCACCACCATGGATATTTTTCGCTTTCACAAATTGAATCTCCGAATCCAAACCAAAAAAGTCGTCAATAAGCTTCAGGCCAGGAATTACAGTTCCAAACTCGGGCGCACGGACCAATAGCAGTTCATCAAAATAAATACTATGACACTTGCGGCTACTAGAAACAACCTTACCGATGTTATAAGAATAGCGAGCCATAGAAGGATGACCTATAAAATGGACATAAGAGCCATTTCGTATTTCCTTGTGGCTTAACTTGAGACATGGTAAACCACTAGTGTCTCCGCCTACAACTTGGAGCCATGCCAAATCAGCCTCCCTGTTGATATGATCAATTATAACATCAAAAGATGTTCCATCGCAACAACGCACCGTCAAAGGCTGTCTTTCGTGAACCACATGAGCAGCAGTAAGAACCAATTTTCTCTCGCCAACTTCAACAAACACTCCACCGCCCTTTAAGTCACCATTACAGCTGATGCAAACTATTCCCTCTTTACAGGTATCATAAAACTGTGGTCCACTCATTTTCTGATAAAACTGTGGTCTTCCTCCTATATTCAAATCTTTTGTTACTTTATTTATGGTAGAGAACTTGAA
Organism: Silene conica; assembly: GCA_029255685.2. Classification (NCBI taxonomy): domain Eukaryota; kingdom Viridiplantae; phylum Streptophyta; class Magnoliopsida; order Caryophyllales; family Caryophyllaceae; genus Silene; species Silene conica. Next base: position 23,049,853 of record CM055313.2, on the reverse strand, counting down.
ATAGAGTAAGAAACTATTGTATTAGTTTTATAATACTCTTTGGTTTCTAATTAGGCTAAATTCTCGATTACGAGAAGGCCACCTGTAGGCTGTAGCGTACTGGAAGACTCGGATAAAGACAGAAAAGGAGATGGGGTGCAAAGCAAGGCTACTGTAGTTTATCTACCCCTTCTGGCATGTTTTTCGTGCTTTGTTACGGTGTAATAATTATTTAAAGACACAATTATTATTCTACTTTGATTTGATTAGAAGAGAATAAAATGTGAGAGATTTGAGACCACGATAAAAAAAAGTCGATTTGTAAAGTTTGAAGAAAACTCAGCTTTGTTTACATCTTGGGGTATGCTTTTGGCTCATATCAAACGCGTGTGTACTGTTTTGGCTCATATTAAACGCGCGTGTACCGATCTACTGTTGTACTATTTTCTCGAGTGCACATAGCCAGTTATTTTACTGGTGAACCCGTAATTCCGCGTGTGTACCGATCTACTGTTGTACTATTTTCTCGAGTGCACGTAGCCAGTTATTTTACTGGTGAACCCGTAATCTCTTGTGTCAACTTTATTTACATTCGTTATTTATTACTTCCTCTATTTTTCTATTTTCTTCCCATTTCCCTTATTTGACAAATTACCTATTTTCTTCCCATTTCTTTTCTTTCCTATTTTAGACAACCAAATTACAACTTTATCATTTTTTTATTACAAAAAATACTCTCTTTTCATTACTAACCCCACTTATTACCTTCCTTTCATTACTTTATCATTTCTTTATTAGTTTGCCTTAATCCAAGTGCAAAATGAAATGGGAAGAACACTTATAAATGGAGGAAGTATTTCTTATCACCTTATCAATTAACTATTTGGATAACGGGTTACAACAAAATCCAACTTGAATTACATTGATATGTGACGACGTCACTCAATAAAACCCTAGGATAATAGAACCCTAATGAGCTTTTGAGAAATTATTGTACAAATTTTGAAAAAGTGATACTAAAGGTAATAAAATCGGTACAAATCATGACTAAATGACAAAAGCGTCACGAAATACACATAAAAAGATACAAAAGAATTGTCTCTTAACAATTTATTGAAAAATCGTTTGTCTCAAGTTTACTTTATTCGCTTTGTGTAGACAAATGCACAATCTTTTGCAAAAAAGCATTAATCCTTGATTTTTTGGTGTATGCATTAATTTTCAAACACAAAAATAAAAAGAAAACGTTAAAAGACAGTCCATAAATATTACTGAAGGGTATACTGCTAATTGTTAACGTAAGTAAAGATATTACCTACTTACCTAGTTGGATTAAGAGGATAATAATTACAATAAATTAGCTCTTAATTTTGTAACACAAAAATTAGGCCGTGATTTGGTCAAGAAGACTATGTTACTGCATTAGTTGGTTCTTCACAACATCAGCCTCAACCCTCAGTCCTCCTCAAAATGACTTCTCAGTTCTCACCAGGATGCTGGCCATCTGGAATTAGAGATACACAATATCAATAAGAATATATACACAATCTATAGCTGTGAGACAGTCCTTTCGTATAAAACTTCAACTACTAAAATTTGGGTGAAATTCCCAGGAGAACCGGGTTCAAGCCTCCCCAAGAGCAAAATCTTATGGAGCATTCTCGGTCCGAGTCCATGCCTAAATAGAGTTCGAGTCTGTCACTCTCGGGTGGCTTACCTGGTGTATGTGGTTTGCAGGCTTATCACATATGCCTGAGGATTTACCCGGTGCGGGTTCCCTCGTCACCCAAAAAAAAAAAAAAAAAAAAAAAGAGAACGACCCCTAACCTAACTCAAAACTAACACGAAGTAACAGATAAGGATAAATACCTTTCTCTTAGTAGCTTTACTTTCTTCCATAGACATCAAAACCAGTAGACCACCTACAGATATAATATACGAGTAAAACATTCATTACATCATAATCAAAGAAGAAAAAACTGAGAAATAATCAACAACACCACTGAGCTACTACTATTTAGGTTAATACACTTCCTTGTGTTCTTAAGTTTTATTTATTTATTCTTTCTCCACCAATGTCATCCTATGGTCCAAACTTAATACCAGGGCCGGGAGCCATAGAAGCACTAGGAAAATGGTATTCACTATTCAGTACAATACTTACATGACTATCTTACATCTACAACAAGTCTACAAGTGCATTCAGGAATCTTGCCTGGGCATTTCTGGGGAGGTGCCAACTGTCAAAGTCTTGGTTTGTTTCCCAAAACCTGGTCTTATAAACACCACCTCTAAAGGTTTCCCTTCCTTGTCCCACAATGCTTCAACAAACTGTTTCATCAAAAGCATGCATCAAATACAAGACATACAAGAGTAAAGTGGAGATGTTTCTCACCTTCTTTATAAGTTGCGCATAAAAAAAGACGTCCCCTTTACAATTCAAAACTGCACCATATCGGCTCCTATATAAAAGTGGAACAGTCGCCTGCAAGCCCATGGAAAGGCAAGGCAAAGTACCTTAAGATGGCTATTTACTGAAACTCCATCACATTGGATTATAATGTCATTAGTGCGTAGACCAGCAACACAGGCAGGAGACTTTGGTTCCATCTACAATTCATAAGCAATGAATGAAATCCTACTATTAGGAAAGATTCTTAACGAAAAAAAAAGAAAAAAAGAAAAAAAAAAAAAGGAAAGTAGCATTGTGTTCTAATAGGGCCAAGATCTCCATTGTCCAGAGATACTCTTTTAAGAATCCATCTAATCAACGCCAATATACCAGTGGCACATATACAACATGTGTCAATATAAACGAATCTTTTTCATTTAATTTTACTTTAACTAAGTTACTTCAATTGATACCAACTTTATGACAAAATTAGTATGACCACTAGCTTCTCAAAAGAAATAGAATAAGGAGGTGAATAGAGAAAGGTTGTTAGTTGACTCTTTGTTGCTTCAAATAAAGAGTAATCTTTATCGAATTGTTATAGGGAGTTATCGCTCATTTCAATGAAAATTTGAAATAAAATATCATAGCCCAAGCATTGTGTTCTTTTCATTTCTCTTCAATAAAGAACTTCTCCATTTCTCTATGTAACTCATGGCATATGTATATACTCTAAAAACTGCTTGAAAAACAACACATCATTGAAGACCCTAGATATATAGAGAGGAAGGATTCACGTAACCAGTACCCGCCACTTCCTCAGTATTCTTTTAATGGTTCTCCTGTCCCCTTGTGTCCGTTTCATCATTTCCTTCTTACGGTTCTGCAGAAACCAACACCTAGATTTAAACAAGCCGAAATACACAAACAGCAAACAATGCACTAAGATATTGAAATCGCAAACTTATCGTACTATCTTAGCATATGTACTTAATACGACGAAAGTTTAAACATACATATGCAAGAACATATGACATGATTACGGGCCTCTACAAATATTTAGTACAGTGACATTTTTTAAAGGTCTATGAGGATATCTCAAACGCCTATAGAACTGAACAGACGTCTTATAAATTGTATTATAGCACTTGCGCTTTACTGTGATAGACACATGGGCTTTCCTGTAGTATCATAAGGATCTGAACATCAAACATGCATCATGCATAAAGAAACCATGGCACCTGAAATAAAACCACTTTCGTTACCGTTGCTGTAGTTTAACTAATTTAGTCACTATTTTTACTTACTCCAGCTATAATAATTAAGCTCAAAACAAGGCTCTGCTCAATTAGCCCAAAATGTCGCATTATTCAAGTTGCACTCAACAAATTATTTATATTCAGGTCAGAAACTAGGCAATGCAGCCACCTAAAAACTATGACCAAAATACATGGACTGTCACTCTTCTCTTGTCTTTTTCGGTTGATAAAAAATGAAATAGTACCGGGAATTGTAAGTGACACATACATGTTGCACTACAGCCTTCGCTTTAAGCCAATTCCTTGGAGACCAGAATGTCCAGTTAGGAACCTGATACAATTGAGATTAAGTCAACATAACAAACACAAGTTGAGTACAGACAATGATTAGTCACCTTTATCCTCTTCCGAGAGCCAATATTTCTATTCCCAGTAACCTGCAAAGAAAGGACAATGATAAGATATCATTACAAAGATTAAGATTGAAGATCTTTGTAATAACCAATCTTGACTACAAATGTACATAAAGATAATGTCCTAAATAAAGTCTTTTTCTAGCCTTTTTTTTTAAATTATAGCTGGGCTTGCTTTAAGGGATTCCAATACCGTTTATTCAATGAATTGGACGTGATTGTTAGCAACCGAGAAATCCTTGTCCTCTTTCTAGCAAAAAAAAAAAGATGATGCCCATGTTACCCGTTTTACCTCTTCCCTTTTTTTAGACACAAGCCATTGCATATTCGCATCCCTAGCATCCATTCATATAAGAAACGTGAATGAATCATAATATTTCTATTTGTTAGCAAACTCATGTGACTCAGCTTCCACAGGAAAGCTTGCCTGCTTATCCAGCTTAACAACGAAAGCAACATAACCATTATACTTCATGGTAAGGCTATGTTGTCTTCTTTTAAAAAATGGCCCAATCCCGCCAAAAATGTATTACAGAACTGAACTAACCCAACACGGAGCGAACCAGGCCGGATGGTCAGGTACACGAATTATAACAAAAACTCCAAAAAAAAACACATTGTACGACATACAACGGCTTTATATAGCTTATAAAGCCTCCTATTCATAATAACCTTTCCTCTTTCCTTTTTCATCAATTCACAATACCTTCCCTATTTCCTTTTTTGGTAAAATTTTATATATATTTTAATCACCTCACTACAATACTCATACTTTATACTTATTTTAATCACCCTACTCACAACAATACCCCACAATACCTACCATCTCTCCAATCACCTCACCCCACAACAAAAAAATCCATTATTTAATTACCCTCCCTATTCTTTGTGCCTTCCCCAAATGGGGAAGGTTATTATGAATAGGAGGGAGTATACAACATTTATTAGTACTATTGTCAAGTGAGGTGCAGATGCTATTTTAAGACCATTGCACACAGTTCAACAGCAGCCTTACAGAAGACCACTTGCATTCTTAAACTTGCCAAATGAACAATAACCATATAGTTACCACAAAGGACTAAATTAATAACACCACCAAGGAGTCTCGTAAATTGCGCGGTTACAGGGGTCAGATGTACTTAGTCTTACACCTATGTTCAGAACTAGAAGCAGTTGTTTCTGGACTACACGTGATGAAAATAGTGTTGAAAACTGAATTAAGCGGCCACTTTCGTAAAAACATGTGAGCAAGAAATGGGACAATAGGTCAACTTGTTTCTTTTATTCAAAAAGTACATTTCCTCGGTCACTACTTGCCGATACTACATAACACACAATTCATAAAAATCCCTCATCCAACGTCTCCACCACACACCAAAACCTATCATATGCAAAATCTAACAAGGAAATCCCCACGCACCCAATCATAAGTCACTTCACGTCAAGCATGAAGGTCAAACACGTAAGCCCTCTTCGACTCTTCCCTCAACTCATCCACAGTGCCATCATTAAAGCAGATTAATAATTGATCTGCCCTCTTTGAAAGTGCTCTGAGATAGAGAGACCATAGTTGATAAAAACAGAACGTGGACAAACATGCACCAACTTAGCCACGGTTTTATACGCAGATTCAGGAATCTTAACAAAAGAAATAGCATCATTTATGAAATTTAAGTTGTCTGTCATTTTTTGGTTGTCAAATGTCACTGCTTTTTTTTTGTGTCTGTGTTGTGGTGGGGCACTCTAGCAGGCTAATTGATTTTTGAATTCTCGGTACAATACATCCGCATGACAAAGTTGGAAAGCAAATGCAGAATGGCAACAAGAATATTAACCTATCAACGCTGAGGAAGCCAAATGAGGCCTAATAATACAAATATACAGCCAACTACCCAAAACAACTGTATAATCCCCTATACATCTGACTATAGGTCAGAAATATTTTGCAGTATTAACATCTATTGTTCTAGATAAACCAAACAACTTATTCATCTAGAAGTATAAGAAAGTTTTCAACCCCTTTGAAAGTTTCAGGGCAACCCATCACTGGGAAACAGTAGCTGATTCATGTTTATAAATATATCATCACAAAGTCATTTAACTAAATGGATTCCCTTTAAGAGTCTTTTCAAGATGAAAAAATGGAGAGAAGATAAACTGTGATTAAATGAAGTTGCCAAATATCTAGAAAGTAGTATACAACAAACTAAAAAGATGTACCCCCATCATGTTGTCCCATTTCAATCTCCAACAACTTATCAACCATGGTCGGGCTAAGATACTGTGCATGAAGTGCAGTTGCACAAGGCACCTTATAATCACTACCGATATAAAGAATTTCGAGTTTTCATAACTATATAATAAACTACGGCCTGGTGGCTTAAAACTTGCCGGACAAAAGCAGCACCATTGTCAAGCGGGTTCAAAACCCGCTGTGCGCATTCTTCTTACTGCAGATCAAGTGTCATTTAGACTCGTGCAAACTTTTCATTTTTCTAAAGTAATTTCATTCTTTGGTATTACTCAACACACTAACTGATTTGACGCTCAGATTACAGCACAATTCCTCTTTTCTCATAAATCAACTACACATTAATTTGATTTGTTCAATGATTGATATTTCATCAAAATTTGAAATTGACTTCCTATTGTAGACGAACAGGCTGAAGTGAATATCATGAATGAAGTATGTACATACAATCAATCATAAACTAGGAGAGTATTTCTTCTAAACGCTATAATTCCTATGGACAACCTTGAGATTTGCTTGTTAAATATTGTCTTTCAATTAGTTAATCGTGTCATATTTCATATATTCTTAGTAAGAAAATAAGAAACCCTGGCCGCAGCAAAGGAAAGTCAGATTTACGACTCAAATTGGCCACTAAAGATAAAACTTCCTATAGTAGACAATAAAACTGGGAAGGAAGTAACAAAAACAATGAAAGAATAGTATACAGAACAACTTGTTGTAATACAAAACAAGAAAGAGTTAACAAGTCACTTAACACCCATTCCGCTTCTCACATCTAACGACTCTCCCTGGTCATTAATCTCATCGTATTATTGTCTCTCTTTCAGGTTTACCTTTTTTCTTTTTCAGGTATCGAGTCATTTCACGTATGGGTCAGTTCCACACAGGTCATTTCAAATCATGTTATCATGGGGACAGTTTTAAAAGGGTCACATGAATCAATTGTCATTTTTTTATGTAGATTAGCCATTTTGCGTCAATTGGGTTTTTTTAGGATCGAGTCACAGTTAGAGAGGTGTTGGGTCATATTGGAGTTGTTTTATTGGGGTCTAGGTCAGTTATTGTCAAAATTAATCAATGACTAAAAGATCAAATTCGCCTTAAGACAGTTGCGACTATAGTTTCACACTTTCACCGGAAAGATCAAATCTCTGATGTAATCAACCCCCCCCCCCCCCCATCCAGCTTAGATTTACTAAAAGTACAGTTAACCAAACCATAATCAGCTGCAGATTGCAATGAGAAATTCAATACTAATTTCACAAACCTGTTTGACAATTACTCCAGTTGATACATTAGGGAACTCCTGATACAGCTTATCAAGCTTTTCCAAATCAGCTGAGTAAAGATTAGCAATATTTGCTCCAATCCAAGGCCGTGAAACCTGCCTGCAAGCCAATACAAATGCTGTCTTAAGTAGAAAAGTAAAGATGATCATTATGAAAAGGTTTGGAAACACTAATTACAATGTGCCATCTACATAAGCATTATGCAAGCAGAAAAAAGTATGAACCAACAACAAATGCACATATGGTTAGTCTTATCTTCCCCCAAGGATAAAGATTTCAGACCACTTGTACAGAAGTTTAAAAAAACACAAGTTCAGAGACAACAGTGAAAAAAACAATGACTGCCATCTTTTTAGGTAATTTAATACCACTATTCAAACAGAAAAAAAATTCTCCTTTAGCTCACTTAGATTCAATACATTTTTCAATGTATTTGAGGGTCTTTTTTAAAAGAACTTTGAAATCCAAGTGAACGTGAGGTAGTATTAGATTGAAAACTGAAGCTAATATTTACTATTTAGTAGTGTCGAACACTGGTTAAGATTGGGGTCTAGGTCATTAACAATAAAGAAAGAATGAAGTCCCACTGATTGGTTAAGATTGGAATCACTATTATTGGGACGACCAATGAGCTGAACATACTACACCATTAATTTACTAAAGCCATTGAGCGTAGACTTGAAAATCGTAAAACAGAAGCTCCAAGAAATAAAACAGATCAAACAATACTATGAGTCAAGAATCAATTAAACACGACAAACAGAAGCTCAGAGAATAAAACAGCTAGTGTTCTCACAATTTTTGTCTTGTTTTCCTAGATGTAGATGCTTTTTTTTTGCCAAACCCCCATTCCTAGGATCCTAGACCCACCCCTGGTTACAAATGTCCACACAATGATCAAGCTCCATCATGCTTGCCTTTAAAACAAAGTTATACTACCAGTAGGATACCCCTTTAGCTTCTCAAGCAACTCCAACTACCAGGTGGATGCTTTTTTGCCTCACACTACAAAACTCTATCAAGCATCTAATAAGATGTACGGATCAGGGTATTATGGAACATAGAATAGAATACTAGGAAAAATAGAAATAGATTACTGAAATTACTATACTCTATATTCCCTAATACCGTGTTCATATTTTAAGCATGTAAGACAAAAGAAATTAAGCAGAAAGATAAATAAGCAATGTATGGTGCTGCTCAAGCTCCATATCAAGTGAGCTTAAGTTTTCTGCTCAAGTTCAATTGTTTAGCTTAAACATGAGTCTTAACCATATTATTATACGGTTATAATCCACAACAACTCAGAACATAACCGACAGTTTGCAAGATAATGTGTACCTCCAGCTCAACAACCTCTTCCTTTCTAATTTACTCTTTTTTGTCAGCAGAACCAAACAGTGCAAAAGCAAGCATGGCTTCTTTGAATTTCACACTGTAATATTGGGTCACTTAAAACTGGTTTATTGACAAATCTGATTGGAAAATAGTGGAGGCAAGGATGAAGTAAAAGGATGAAAAATAAAGAGCAAGAAGAGGAATTGGCAGGATTATTTTCTTTGGTTAGCTACTTATGTGGTCTGCCATAATGCTTTCATCCAGTCAAAAATTTCTTCAATTTAAGGAAAAGGAAGTTGATTTCCCATCAATTATTTTCTTCCCAATGTTTCATATAATTTAGAAACTAATCCACTTCTTACCTCTCAAAGAAGCTATATGTGATCTTGCACCAGAGGTCTTTGTCATAACCCAAATACATTCAGGAGCACTTATCTCAAGTCCAAACATTAAAAAGTAGCCAGGAAAACAAACCACTACAAAAATTTGTTCATTTCTCGGAACCCAGCGTACTTCCTGTCCAATGGCACATCAAGAAAGTCCTAGCTACATTCGAACGGTTCACAGCATACACTATAACACAATCTGCATTGCAATGATACTCCTCTCATAATGACATGATGTTCTGATGTCTTTTCTTGTTGTCGTTTATGACAGAATATTAGAAAATAAAATAGCAGTACAAGTGGGACAGTAATAAAGGCCAAACAAAAGCTAAACAGAGCATTACCCATTTCTACGCAAGTCCTCCAAACACTTTGAAACTATATTCATTGGCATAAATGCATTAAAGGGGGAGACGAAGAAGTTGACGCCAATGACTTCTCCAGAGAGATTTATAAGTGGGCCTCCCACCGCAAGCTGCAATGAATTGATATTGTAAGATAATTAGACAAAAATACAATAGAAGAAATAAATAAAACTATTGACACATAAGAGCATACACATGGATGCACTAGGCACAAGCACCAATGGCCAAATTAGTAATTGTACTTGACAACCCAATATATATCTTAATTGATATGGTTCATCGTGTAATAGACTCGTGTGGGAGAAGAAGCATAGGAAAGAATACTACCTTAGTAACCACGCAACTTGTCAGGAATAGTTCTTTGCAATAATAGGAGCAATCATGAGCACTGAATAATTAAAACAAGATAACATTTAGTCATTTGTATTTCAACCATAGATAAAATAGATAATCCTACTTTGTCAAGACAATGAGATAGGATAATTTCACATTTCCACACAGGGAGTTTTCTCTCAAGATACTCTCAATTATTATAAAATGTATCAAACAACAGCATAAGTAGATTATGACACCTGAATACACCAGGTGAAGGCATAATTTCATGAGCATCCACATAATCACGACCTAAAGCAATTACTCGATCCCCGGGACAAAGCTTTAGTTGAGTTGAATGCTTAACGAGTACAGGTTTTTGCAAGTTGATGGCAACAGAATCGTCAATGCAGCGTATACGTGCCTTTGACAAAGGTGTGGTAGACTTGATCGTAACGGTAGCAATATTATAATAAAAATCATAAATGGACAATAGTCCTTCACACAATTGACCATTGGGTAAATATACCTCAATCTGCAATGGAAGATTACAAGTTAAAATATGACACAAAAACCAAGAAAACCTAGCCTGATACCACAGAAACCACAAAAAGGAAGCAAAATTTAAGTTAACCAAACGCATACCAATAAGAACTATGATAGAGATTGGGGTCTGTATATTTGTTTCTCAGCTATTATTCTATTAAATTGGCACAAGAAGTTGTTTTTGATGCAAGATTGACTAAAGGGGGAAGAAGGCCAAAAAAAAGTAGTAGTTTTTAATTCAACAAACTATGTGTTGTTTAGAAGACGTAGGTTATCATTGTTCATAAGACCATAAAGGGACTGATCATTAATTCATTAGGTTGCCTAGTCTATGCTATTCATAAAAAGCAGCTTTGGCATTTTAGATACCTAAGTTCATATTTACAAATAATTATAAGTCGCCAAAAGTAAATTTATGTTTGCATACTCAAAGATGAGCAAAGTCTTCCAGCATTATTTGAACTACCTAAGAGAAAGAAAAAAAAAAGTAAAACGAATATACAAAAGAGGGCATGTTAAGCACTAGGCAGCACCGCACCACTGACCTTAAGATCAGAAGGTATTGAATGTGCACCTAGACCACCTCGCACAAGAGTCGCAGACGTTAGTACAGTCGCAAAGCCTTGTTGTTCATCATATTCAATGATTGTCCCAGAGCCAATAAATAGAAAGTTCGCACCTGAGGGAGTCATAACATCAATCCTTCAAAGTTTCCAAAGATTATTAGTGTTCAAATTCGAGTGCATATGCATGTATCTAAAGTTTGGGGTTTTGTAAGCCAATCCTAGGACTAGAAAAGTGTTCATCGTGTTATACTTTTTTTTTGAATGAGGTAGCATGGTGACCAAATAGAATATCGACTCATATCATAATATTGGTCTAAGTCTTATGCAGTATCCAAACTAATGGTTGCTTTTCTTATTTATGATTTCAATATAAACAAGACTTGATAGAATAATCAACATGGCTCGCCCAATTCTGCATTGGAAAATAGTCAATACAAAATTCCGCACAATTTCTGTCATGAGCTATTCCAAAACCATACATACCACTTATGTCAATTAACTAACATTCCAGAGTATATTGCTTAAGGTAGTTGTATTTAGCGTTTTCCTTTCATCTTCTCTGTTTTTCTATGGAATCAACATTCTCATTCATGACAGAGGCTATTAATTAATTGATATGGTTCCTTACATAGTTCATACACCAGGACTGAATTGAACAAAATCCAGAAATCATCGAACACACTCTCCACGGAATAGGAAAAAACATAATTTTAGCCTCGGAGGATTCTAGCAGCAAGAGATACCAAGAGTACAAATTTATCCTAGCACCCAAAGATTCATAATATCCTATGATCCTTAGGTCTTTTTATCATGACACTTACCCTTGTCTCTTTTTAACTTGAGCTGGATTCACCCTCGTTAGGCTAACAATGTACATTTGGCTTGGAAGAAAGGGACCAACAAGTGTTTTACTTTTATTAGCAATTTGTAAGATGTTTCCTTCAGCTATGTGAAGATTAATACGTCAATTTTAAATTTCGCTTCGTGATTTTTTGTATCATTGGAGTAAAGTGCTACACGCTCACCCTGACTTCAACATTCTTCTTTGGTAGATAAGATTACTCACTCGGGCTTAGAAGCTTACGCATGTGGCTCTACTTTGGTTTCACCGCCTTGTTTCTCTTCATGAGTGTCAAGCCCTTCGTGTCCGATAATCAATATCGTCTAGTATCACTCATCAATAAGTTCCTTTTTTTTAAAAAAAATCCCAAGTGTATCAAACATGAGAATTTTCCCACCTTAGTTGCCACTTGCCACAATCCAAGTTCAAACAAAAAGAATATAACATTTCAGATGGGCAGCAACTAAAAGGCTTGCTGCTACACATAAGTCCTTTGTAATTGAAAAATCAATGAAGATAGACATTTTTCATGGACTCAACTTGTATAAGATGATGCACCACAATGCTTCTTAAACTCGAGTCTGGCTATCATACACAGGTATAGGGTACATATCTACGAGTCGGACTCTTTAAGACTCGAATTTAGAGAAGGGGAAGCTTGCCTAAAAGGAGGAAACGTCTTCGCAAGGAAAGTAAATTATACACATTTCCAGAAAACTCTCCACAATCCATCTACAATACTCTCTTAACTCCTACATGCCACAATCCCCACAATCCAAGATCACTAACAAACGCAAATCAACGATTCCATTTCCAGACAAGAAAAAACTAAAATCCCACTGCTACATAGAATTACTCTAGTAAATTCACCTTGATCGAAAGTAAGTTTCATGGCGAAACTTTAAGCACACCAAACCTCATAAAGGTCTCATCTTTTTATCTTATTCATTAACTAAATAGATCAAATTAAAAAAAACTACTCAAATTGTTCATGAAGTTCATTCTTCTTAAAATAGAAAGTAAACAATTGACCGAAACGCACCAAAATAGAATAAGACAACAAATGTCCGGCACAGAGGGAGTAATAGGCAGAGAAAAATACCGGCGTGAGTTACAATAGAGACAACAGTAGGAGAAGCTTTGAGAACAGCATTCTTAACGTCTACGTCCAGACTGTAATAATCCTTCACAACTTTCCTAAAGTTATTACAAGAATTTGCCCATACCGTTATTGCTTCGCCCCGCGAAAACAGCAAACAAACAAACAAACAAACAAACGAACAAAACATCAAATTTCAGAATCGTACCTTTCAAATGCCAGGAAAAATTAAAAATAGAATAAAAAAATTGTGGAAGAGCTTAACCTCTGCCATTATGCCACCCGAGCATCCTCACTGTAGATGTCAAGCAATCTCAGCCCCCGCTCTAGGTGAAACGATATGTATAACATCTTAATTAGTGCATAATATAGCAGCAAATCAGCAAATAGTTGTTACTCTAAACTATAACTATGGAGTTCAGTAATTGTGTTAGGAGTTAGAAGAGATGTTACCTCTCGTCTCTGGCAATGGCAGCGAAACCGATTGACGGCCACGGACTTAGTGGTGGTAGCCCTGGTAGGTCTCAAAGCCTCGAGCAAATACGACACCCAATTTATTATAAATAAATACAAAGAATTGATTTTGAATGTCTAATTGTATTCCTTCAATAATTTAATACGGACTAGGTAACTATAGTCTATATATATATACACTATTGCTATGAAATATCTTATAATATCTTGTAGTGTTTTATTTTACGGAAACTCTACCTCATTATATATATATATATATATATATATATATGTATATATATACTTTTATATTGAGATGAGAACATATTTTGTCTCTCTTTTTTCTCTCTATAATTCTCCTCTCTTTATTTCACAACACGTTATCAGCATGAATCTTTAACCAACCTTATTATTATTTTATTTCGTTAATCAAGGTACGTTTTCATGTATACTTGTGACAACTTTTATCCTTTGTTATGACAATAGTGGTAAGTAACATTATTAGGAATATATCGGTTTATTTTGTATTCTGTTTTAGGCCCATTACTATATCTGTCTTTATCCTATATAAGTCGCGTTAGACTATTGAATAAGATAACACACACAATTATCGATTCTTAACATGGTATCAGACTCAGGTTCTACCTCCTTCAAACCCTAAACAAACAAAAACCCTAATTTTTCAAAACGAAGATCGTCTCAGCCGCCGACATGGCCAGTGACGACGCGGCTGTTCCGCCTCCAAAAATCGATTCTCAATCTCCCTATTTTCCCGGCTCCAATGCTGGTCCCGAGGCCAAGATCTCTAACGTTGTTCTCCGTCGTCATAATTACGATGATTGGAAAAATTCAATGCGTATGTCGTTGAAGTCGCGTCGTAAGTATGGCTTCGTTGACGGTACTATTAAAAAACATATTGATCCTCTCCTCCTTGAAAACTGGGAGGTTGTTCATTGTACGATTGTACAGTGGATTCGCAATACCATTGATCCGTCTCTCCTTGATACGATTTCTCACGTCGAAGACGCCTCTGTTTTATGGAACGATCTTGCTGCTCAATTTTCGGTTGTTGATGGCACTATGATTCACAATCTCAAAACACAGCTTAAAAATTGTGTTCAAACCAAAGGTATGGACGTTACTACTTATTATGGAACACTTAAATCGCTTTGGGATTCCTTGATCGTTCATGAACCCACGTTTGCTTGCAAGTGTGGGGATTGCAAATGTAATATTGGTTCCGAGGCTGTCAAACGTCTCGATAACGAGCGCCTCCACCAATTTTTTATGGGCCTTGATTCCACTTTGTATGGTACGATACGATCTCAACAATTTCAGCTTGATCCCCTCCCTTCTCTGACTCGGGCTTACCACGCGGTGCTTCAAGAAGAGCGTCTCCGCTCTTCTGTTTCCCCTCTCGTTGATACGGTCGAGGTTGTTGCCTTTGCTACGTCGCGGCAGGGAGGGAGTCGGGTCTATTGCCCTTTTTGCGATACTCGTGGTCACGAAGTATCCACGTGTTATATTAAGGCACAGCGTTTCCCGGAGTGGTGGGGTGATCGTCCGCGTACGCTTGCTGAATTGCGCCGCACTCGGTCTGCTCGGGGATCACGCGGGTCTGGCCCTGGGACATCCGGGGCTGGTACAAATGGCATGGCTGCTGGGGTTTCGAATAATAGTGCTGATCAGACCGTTAAAGCCAATATGGTCACCTCAGGCGTTCATACAAACACCGTTCTTACTTCTGATCGCCTAAGTGGTATGACTTCTTGGATTATTGATACTGGCGCTTCCAATCATGTGACTAGTGACATTTCTTGCTTATTGGATTGTCAGCCTATTTCGCCTCGACCCGTTGGTCTCCCAAATGGGCAGCGGGTTGAATCCACGGTCATGGGATCCGTATACATTAATGCTACTCTTACTCGAGTTCTTTTTGTCCCCACACTCACTTGTAGCCTGTTATCCGTCCCGCAAATTACTTCTGAACATAATCTTATATTTGAGTTTACTAAATCTTCATGTTTGATACAGGACCATTCTTTGAAGACGACGATTGGAGTTGGTGAGTTACGGGATGGATTGTATTGGATTCGCGCGTGTGCTCCTTCTACGGGAATTCATCAAGTAAGTGCTACGGGCTCTCATGACCTTTGGCACCGTCGTCTTGGACATCCGTCTGATCAAGTTATCAAGTCTATCTCTTTTGCTAGTACTTTGAATTTTAATAAGGATTGGTTTTGTGATGTTTGTCATTTGTCTAAACAACATCGCAACAGTTTTAGAAATAATGAACAGCGTGCTTTGCATATTTTTGATCTCGTTCATTGTGACTTATGGGGCCCTTATCGTATTCCTTCTTCTTGTGGCGCGACATATTTTTTAACAATTGTGGATGGTTTTTCTCGTGCTACTTGGGTTTATTTACTGCTTGACAAAACAGAGGTGACGGATATGTTCATGAATTTTGTTCATATGGTTTCAAATCAATTTTCTAAGTCCTTGAAAGTCGTTCAAAGTGATAACGGTACTGAGTTTAACTGTCTTGCTGGGTATTTCTTGGCCAATGGTATTAGGTTCCAAAAATCTTGTGTGGGGACCCCCCAGCAAAATGGCCGGGTTGAACGAAAACATCGTCACATATTAAATGTTGCACGGTCTCTCTTATTTCAGGCCACTTTAGACACTTCCTTTTGGGGCGAGAGTATTCTAACTTCTGTTTTTCTTATCAACCGTACGCCCTCCCCTTTGCTTGATAATAAAACGCCCTATGAATGTTTATACGGGGTGCGTCCGTCTTATGCCAATTTACGGGTTTTTGGCTGTCTCGCTTATGCCCATAATCAAAACGCGCGCGGTGATAAATTTGCAAAACGGGGTCGTAAGTGTGTCTTTGTCGGATATCCGAGTGATAAGAAAGGGTGGAAGTTATTTGACCTTGAGACGGAGTCTTACTTTGTTTCTCGCGATGTCATTTTTCACGAACATGTTTTCCCCTTTGTTGTTCCTGTTTTGACTCTCGTGCCTACCCCTACTACCGGACCCGACAAACCCTTTAATGGGTCTGATTCAGTTGTCTCACCCACGGCTGGAAGGGGGGACAGGGGCGTTGTTGTCGAGTCGCCTAATGGCGCGGGAGCAGGGGCTGTTGAGGGACGTGTTGGTGGCGCGGGGGTAACGCCTGGTTCAGGGGACATACCAGGGGCAGGGGATATACCCGAGGGTTCTGAAACCGGTCCTAGTACCGTGCCTGGTGATTTTCCTCTCGGGAATCCTCCCAATTCTGATAACGCTGTTGGGAAAGGTCACCGTATCAAGTTTCCAAACTCCCGCTTAAAGGGATATGTTCTAGACACCACGCGCGATCCATCTCCGTCTGCTCACTCATCCGATACTCCTTCGTCGTCTTCCGGTACGTCCTATGCACTCTCAAATTATATTAACTGTAATGTGTTTTCAGAGCCACATCGTCATTTCCTTGCAGCTATTACATCTGGCATAGAGCTGCCTTCTTTTAAGGAGGCTATTTGTGACAACGGTTGGTGTGAGGCCATGAAGGCCGAAATCGATGCCCTTGAACGCAACGATACTTGGGATCTCGCCACTCTTCCCGCTGACAAAAAGGCTCTTGGCTGTAGATGGGTTTACAAAATTAAGTACAAATCTGATGGTACTATTGAGCGGTTGAAAGCCCGTCTTGTTGTTTTTGGGAACCACCAAGTTGAAGGCTTGGATTATGGTGAGACATTTGCACCTGTGGTTAAGATGGTCACTATTCGCGCCTTCTTAACTGTCGCGGCTGTCAAAAATTGGGAATTGCATCAGATGGAAGTCCATCTGTGGCTCCCTCCCGGCTTTAGTCGCGGAAAAGAAGGACAGGTATGTCGATTAAAAAAGTCCTTATAAGGACTTCGTCAAGCACCTCGATGTTGGTTTGCTAAATTATCCACCGCCTTGAAGAATTATGGGTTTGTTCAATCTCTTTCTGATTATTCTTTATTCTCTCTTTCACGCGGCCCAATGCGTTTGTTCGTACTTATTTATGTGGATGATCTCCTGATCGCGGGTAATGATTCTACCGAAATTGCTAGTTTCAAGTCCTACTTGGGTACTTGCTTTCATATGAAGGACCTCGGTAAACTGAAATATTTTTTAGGCTTTGAGGTGTCTCGCAGCAAAGACGGTATTTATCTTAGTCAACGCAAATATGCTCTTGATATCATATCTGAGACAGGTCTCCTTGGCTCCAAACCCGTTGCAACGCCAATCGAGCAAAACCATAGGCTCGGGTTGGCTCACGGCCCCCTTTGTGAAGATGCAGTCCTATCGACGACTCATTGGTCGCCTTGTTTATCTCGCGGTCACTCGCCCCGACTTATCCTATGCCGTGCATATTTTGTCTCGCTTCTTAAGTAATCCGCACAGTGAACATATGATGGCTGCCCATCGTGTCGTTCGTTATCTCAAAGGCAGTCCGGGACAGGGTATTTTGCTTCGTTCTGACAGTGTTTTATCCCTTCGTGGATGGTGTGACTCGGATTGGGGAGGATGTCCCACCTCTCGGCGATCCGTGACCGGTTGGTTCGTCACTCTTGGTACTTCTCCTATTTCTTGGAAGACCAAAAAACAGCAGACGGTGTCGCTTTCTTCGGCCGAGGCAGAATATCGCTCTATGGCCCAGTTAGTTTGTGAGCTTAAGTGGCTAAAAGGCCTCTTAATTAGTCTCGATATTTCTTTTGAGGAGCCCATTTCTCTTTTTTCGGATAGTAAGTCCGCTCTGGATTTGGCACGTAATCCTGTCTTTCATGAGCGTACCAAACAGATTGAGATTGACTGTCATTTCATTCGGGATGCCATCACCGAAGGTTTGATTAGTCCAACGCATGTTCCGACTACTGAGCAACTGACCGATATCTTTACCAAGGCTCTTGGTGTTCCGCAATTTGAATACCTTCTTCGCAAGCTTGGTATTCTTGATCTTCATACTCCAGCTTGAGGGGGGTATTAGGAATATATCGGTTTATTTTGTATTCTGTTTTAGGCCCATTACTATATCCGTCTTGTATCCTATATAAGTCGCGTTAGACTATTGAATAAGATAACACACACAATTATCGATTCTTAACATCAATAGTGGTAAGTAACATATTTTTACGTTTGTGTAAGTGATGGCCGATTTTTGCCGTCGCTACCGGCCTTCAAACAAATTTATAAACCCGAATAAAAGTAGCACTTAGTTCGGGGTCGAACACGAAGATGGTGGGAAAGTTGTATAGTTACGTTCTAATTATAACTTGAGTCTGGGTAATAGGTTTGTGATTGATTAACAACTAAAGAACAATTAAAGTAAACAAGTTAAGATTAAATCGACGATAAGAAGGACTAGGGTGTCGGGGGTCACCTAGGTAAGTCGGTAGCCAAACGCAAGGCAACGGTCTTGTGTCACTTCTATGGTAAGTCTAGGGTCGTCTCTTCTCTCGAGTCGACTACCCTTAGGTCAACACTAGTCCTAGCTTTCGCTACAAACCAAGCTAACCTAACACACAAACATGGTCATGAAACTCAAGACTATCGTCTAAAGCAAACAAAGCGAAGACTAACACCCAACCGTCGTTGAGACATTTCGTCAAACACGTAACATGCAAGATGTGAAAACTCCACCAAAGAAGCAAACAAGACTACCCCTATGCATTTTCCATTGCTACTAACTACCCAAGCAAACCCCTAACCCTAGAAAAGGACTACTCACTCATGACTAAAGAAAACATGTAAACAATTGATGGGTAATGATAAACATGTTGGATTATGGTAAAAGCAAGCAAATGAACAAAAGAAACTTAAACAAATGAAATAACTAAGTAAGGATTAGGAAGATTATACCATTAACTAAGGAAAAGGTAAGAACTTGGATAACAAGATGAAGAATTCTTTCAAACCCTTCAAATTACAACCCAAAATAACTTCTAAGAATGCCCAAGAATAAAACTAAGGTGATTACTAAAGAAGGATTAACTAGATTAAGAGATTAAACTAAAATCTAAGAAGGATTAAGTATTTTTAGAGAGTTTTTGTGACTAAGTATGAGTGAATGAAACAGTAGAAAAACCCTAAGAATTGCGTAAAAAGTGTATTGGAATGCGTGATAATAAAATGATATAAGTGCGGGTTTATATAGAGTGCGAAAAACTGAAAAGTGACTCTCAGCCGGTGGACCGGCTGCCGGTCTGGGACCGGCTGAGAGTCCAAATATGGACTTCTGAAAAATTCTTCAAATGATGCTTGATTCTCAGCCGACCGGCCGGCTGCCGGTCTGGCACCGGCAGGGAGGCCTATTTCTTAAATCTGACTTTTTCTTCAATTTTTCAACTTGTACAAGTACCCTCAGCCGGTGGGCCGGCTGCCGGTTGGCCACCGGCTGGGAGCCCTTTTGCAATAATCTGCCCAACTTTGCATTTTCTTCAATTTACGAAATTTGGCTAAGTATATGAAATGCTCCCCGGCCGGCTGACCGGCTGCCGGTTGGCCACCGGCTGGGAGCCCTGAATCAAGAGGCTGTAACATTCTTCATTTTTCTTTCAAAGTCAAGTCAAGATTCCCCAGTCGGCCTACCGGCCGCCGGCTGGGAGGCCCTGAGAGGCTTTCTTGCTTATTCTCCTCAATTTCTTCACATATCGCTCCAAATTCGTCTCAATTACCTCCGTTTCTTCGCCCCCCGCCGCAATACCTACAAAATGTGAATCAAATAGGAATAGTCGAGGTAACGGGCATAAAAACAATCAAAGGCACGCAAAACGAGGTCGAATCGGGACCGAAAATGAAGAATATATAGTGAAAATAATGACCAAAATGGAGCTCATCAGTAAGTTTTGGTATACCATATGTACAATTAATTTGTTTTATGATTAAGATCAAACGTATGTATAACCAACTTTAACCCTAACTAGCGTAACACCCGTGAAAATCACGGGGTTGTTAATTTCAACTTCATAAAGTATATGATTAATTACCGTCATTAGATAATTTAATAACAAATTTCCAAAGTAGATAAAAAAGTATATAAATAATCATATATTAAACAATATTTAGAAAATTTATTGAAAATTAAATATAACAAAAAGTTATAAAAATGGTACATACAATATTATGCCTTATTAAAAGGGTAGGTTTTATAAAAATATTGTTAATTAAGTGTGAAGTAGTCATAGAACTTTGAGATCTTTAACGGAAGTAAAAAGTCGGTAATACGACAAAGTAATACGTGAGAATACAACATAATGAGCTTTAAAAGAGGTCTAATTAAAACAATTATATTAAAATGCAGTACTTTCGGGTTGGTCAAACCCAAAAGCCGTCATTCTTAGGTTATTTAAAATTGGAATGTAATCAATCAATATCTAATAGAAGAAGATAAAATACTCATAATTATGGATAAAATACTCATAATTATAAGATAAACCGAGAACGACGCTCCCCAAGGTATACACAGCTCTCCTCCAAATTGCATCCAAAAAATTGCACCCAAAAGGTAGAATGGAACTCGAAAGTAATGCTCAAATAAAATTTATCTTATTTATAGTCAGAAATCGAAATCATAAACAATGAACGAATTAAAGGCGTTGCAACTTTCAATTAGTCTCTGGCAGAAAACGAGAGAAGAATAGTGTGAAAACGAAGTTGTAAATTTCCAATGCGAAGACTGTGCAAAAAAATAAGACGAGCAGAAAGTTTCAGTTGCAAAACAGAACCCCCACCAGGCCACCACACGGCGCGTGCGAGCCGAGCCGGACAGACAGCGGCGGCGCGCGCGTGGGACAAGTTCCCTATTTTTCCAATGTGGAACAAAGCCAAAATTATTTTCTTATTCTTTCAATGTGGGACGAAGACTTTCTTATTCTTTCGATGCGGGACAAGCATTCTAACATTTCCAACAATATTTACATGTATTGCGTATAGAGCAATTTATCTATTTACATAAAATTTTGATGATTAAACAATTTGTTATCTTGCTTGCAGATTGCAACTAAAATATCAAAGAATTCATATTCCGATTGAACACAAAAACAAAGATCGCTATAGGTATTTATTGTGGTTTCTTAGCAAACTTTTGTGATATATTCAATTGAGCACTTTTTTACTCACTGCTTTTATATTTAACGTTTTCAACTATCTTAATTCTAACACCTAGAATTGATATATTTATGAAGGAAAGTGTGATTTTCTCAGGACACATGATTATATTTGATGTATTTTCTTACAAATTAGCCGAAGAGGACTCAAATACATAGTAAATAACATGTTACTCATTACGTTATAGTCGTGACTCATGAGATTATTGATGTGAAGTGCGGTGTGTGTGCATTCCTTGAACAAGGAACAAATCAACAATGGTAACAACTTATAACCGTTGTCAATCAACTTATAACCGTTGTTAATCAACTTATAACCGTTGTCAATCAACAATGGTAAATAACATGTTACTCGTAAGAAGGGGAAACATGGTTTTATGGCCCTCAAACTTGATTTAGAGAAAGCTTATGATAAGTTGGAGTGGTCTTTCATTGAGCATACTTTAATGGATGTGGCATTGCCGGTATCAATGGTTCGAACTATAATGCGGTGTATACAATCTACTACTTTGAGTATACTATGGAATGGCGAGAAGATGGAAACTTTTGCTCCGACTCGTGGCATAAGGCAGGGAGACCCATTTTGCTCGTCTTCGAGTCAACGTGTGAACTTAGCAAAATCAAGGGTGTATTTTTCACCGAATGTGAACGAGTTCGATGAACAAGCTATCTGTGATGCGCTAAATATTGCTAAAATAGAGGACCTTGGAATGTACTTGGGTATGCCGACGATCAATGGGAGGGTAACAAAGGAGACGTTTGATTTCATAGCTTGAAAGGTGGACAAACGACTGACGGGATGGAAGACAAAATCGCTCTCAATGGCTGGACATGCTACTCTCATTCAATCAGCATTATCTTCAATACCGACCTATGCTATGTAAACCGCGAGGATATCGTGGACTTTGTATGATGAATTAAATAAAAAATCTCGCCGATTCCTTTGGGGAGCGGATGAAGGCGAAAAATGAGGTTAGTATCGTAGCATATATGGTTACCAAGGAGAAGGAACGGGGAGGTCTCGGTCTAATGTCCATGAGACAAGTAAATACGGCGTTGATGGCTAAGATAGGATGGCGTATGTTAGAGGAACCAAATGTGTTATGGGCTCGAGTTCTCCGTTTAAAATACTGTAAAGGAAGATGTGACAGAGAAATGTTCGTTAACAAACAAGTTAGCTCCAATTTGTGGAAGGGAGTGGTAGAGGCGGTTGATGTACTAAAAACATGACTCAATTCGTTGATCGGCCTTTGGAGGAAGAAGCAAGCACTCCTATACCTCCACACATACTGTCACACTCAGTAGAAGACATGTGGGACGAGGGTACAGGCTGGAAATGGTCAACGTTTGCGGAATTCCTACCCAACCACACACTCGATACCATCGCATCTTTCAAAGTTGCACCGGGAGATGAAAATGCAGATGAGCAGTACTGGGCAGCTACTCCTTCTGGTTTCTTCACAATTAAATCAGCTATTAGAATAAATAGAGGAGAAACTTGTGATGAGTCGGAGTCGTTTTGGAAGTTACCATGGAAAACTTGGGCGCCTCAAAGAATATGAGTGTTCCTCTGGCTATTAATACATGACAGAATAATGTCAAATGTTAACAGAGCTCGTCGAGGGTTGACAGATGACCCGTGTTGCGGAAGGTGCGGTGATGTTGAGGAAACATCCCTGCATTTGCTAAGAGATTGTACAGAAGCTCAAAATTTTGGAAGTTATTTCCTATTGCAAAGAAACGTGAGTTTTATAGGGCTAATTCAATCTGAGAATGGATCATACAAAACCTAGCAGACAAACGACTGGAATTCGAGAATTAGGCTACACAATTTGCAGTGGTAGTTTGGTGGATATGGAGGTGGCGAAATTGTCGGGTTTTCGGACGAGAGGAAGATATAGTGGATAACAAGATGAATTTCCTAATGCAGAGACTATGGGAGGTACGGAATGCGAAAGAAAATCAAGAGTTGGATTACGGAAAAGATTCGAGGAGGACTGAATTTTTTGTCCGATGGTTGGCACCTCCGGAAAATTGGCTGACCTTGAACATTGATGGAGCTTCAAAGGGGAACCCGGGAATGGCTGGGACATGAGGAATATTTCGGAGTACTTCGGGCCAGATTTTGGAAGCCTTTGCGGAACGATTAGGAGTTGCGACAGTCACTCGGGCAATATTTTGACATGGTTTCAAAGTAATTATCGTAACAGTTATTCTTCTAAAAATATTTAGTATAATAGACATATATAGAGAATAATTTAAGTATGATTGTTTTTTATGGCTAATGAAACATCAGTTGTATCATCATCTGAACAACATAGAACGTTGAAACTTGAAAGTGCATGAAACTCCAATAGAAACGGAAACACGTACCTCCAATTCAATGATTTTGGAAAGACACTTGTTACATATTATGCATCACTGTCAAAATAATATTTTAAGCACATATATTTTTATAATAATTTCTATACTTTCACTTGAGCATCATCTTGAAGAAATTTTTTATCCAATATTTCTAATATATGAAGATAGTTGAAACTCGTATTCTTTTAACATTAACTTGTATTTTTTTTTTACATTATACTTTCATATTCTTTTTACTTAAGCTCAAATTTTTATCTTAATAGTTCGTATTCTTATCTTATTAGCTCGTATACTTTTTATATTAGCTCGTATTCTTATCTTAATAGCTCGTATTCTTATCTTATTAGCCCATATTCTTCTTACATTAGCTCATATTTTTTTTATATTAGCCCGTATTCTTATATGCTCGTATTTGTAAGTTTTTTATCCTCTTATATGCTCGTATGTTTTTTTTTTTTACATTAGTTCGTATTCTTATCTTAATAGCTCGTATTTTCTTACATTAGCTCGTATTCTTAGCTTAATATCTCCATTAGCTCGCATTCTTACGTTAAAAGCTCGCCTTCTTATGTGCCCGTATTTTTTAGTTCCTCATCTTTGAAGTTCTTATTCTTTTACATTAGCTCGTATTTCTTATATGTTCGTATTTTGTAGCTCGTATTCTTTTAATTATACCTCGTAATCTTAAGTGCCTATTATATCATGAAATTTGACGTATTATAAATCTTGTTCTATTTTTTTAGCTCGAGAAGTGTTTCAAATAACTCGTGTTTTCGTATTCTTTATATTAGCTCGTATTCTCATCTTAATAGGACGTATTCTTATGTGCTTGTATATTTAAGTCCATGATCCTTTTAATCTCGTATTCATATTCATTTGTGCTCATATTTTGAAGCTTGTCTTATGTTAATAACTCGTATTGTTTTTTCATTAGCTCGTATTAATTTGTGCTCGTATTTTAAAGCTCGTTTTATCTTAATAGATCGTATTGTTTTTAAATTAGTTCATATTCTTAGCTTAATAGCTCGTATTCTTTTTATATTAGCTCGTATTCTTAGGTTAATAACCCGCATTGTTCTGTGCTCGTATTTTTTAGTTCGTGATTCTCTTAAACTCGTATTTTTTTTTACATTAGCTCATATTATTATGTGTTTGTATTCTATAGCTCGTATTTTTTTAATTATACCTCGTAAACTTAAGTACTTAATATATTCATCAATATATCTATTTATACTTTTAATTAAATAAGATAAGGGAAACAACAAATTATGCAATAACTCCAACGTAGCCAAAACTCTTAATTTACAATTAATTATTTTATTAACTAGTTCAGTAATTACCCAACTGATATTTTATTACTATTTAATTATCTTTTTATTTATATACTTAATTTATTTAACCAAAGTAATCGCTCTAAAAACAATAATTATCCAACTGATATTTTATTACTATTTAATTATCTTTTTTATTTATATACTTAATTTATTTAACCAACAGAATAGCCAATCAAAATTACTCTAAAATAATAGCTAATGAAATCAATTATTTTATTAACTAATTCAATTATTATCCAACTGACATTTTATTGCTAATTAATTATCTTTTTATTTATATACATAATTTATTTAAACAAAGTATTAGCCAATGTAATCGCTCTAAAAACAATAATTATCCAACTGATATTTTACTATTATTTAATTATCTTTTTTATTTTTATACTTAATTTATTTAACCAAAGTAATAGCCAATGAAATTGCTCTAAAACAATAGCCAATGAAATCAATTATTTTGTTAACTAATTCAATAATTATCCAACTGATATTTTATAAGAAGCAATGGTTTGAAGTATATGTGTCGGTAGGATGTCTGCAAAAAGCTCCCATTTGCACCCTATACCATCGTCCCATAGGTCTGCCACGGTTGAGTGTTGTAGTTGATCGAGGATTTCGAACTTCGACAGGGCTTCCAGTGGCATCTCGGTTGCCCACTTGTGCTTCCAAAAAAGTGTTGAAATACCATTCCCAATACTCGATCCCATGCCTTGTTTCAACACCTCCGAGGCTTCCACTATTCCTCTCCACACATTGGAACAGTTTTGTCGGGCCTCGAACATATCCAAATCACATCGACCCATCGCGTATTTGTGTCGAAGAACACGAGCCCATAGTGCATTAGGCTCCTTGAGGATTCGCCACCCCAATTTAGCCATAAAGGCACTGTTCGCTTGGCGCATGGAACGAAGTCCTAGACCTCCGTTTTCCTTTTCATTTGTTACCATATCCCACAAGACCAAGCTAAGTCCACTGATTGCGTTTTTTAATAGGGAGCTATTGGGTTGAGAAGACATATTGGGCTTGGTGGGTAAAATTCAATGCAGTCCAACCAGTTAGTAAAAGCCCGCTCGCAGAGTCCAAGAAAGAGTAGAAAAGTTATTATTCATTATAAATAGTAACTTGTCTTACCTATTATTCAACATAGTAGTACACAACAATTCCTCAAATGTTGAACAACATGTAAACATAATATGAGTTAATCTTAACTAAAAATACGAGCACATAAGAATGCAAGTTATTACCCTAAAAATACGAGCTAATATAAAAAAAAATATGAGCTAATATTAAAAGAATACGAGCTAATATAAAAAATATATGAGTTATTAAGATAAGAATACAGGGTATTGGTATAAGAATACGAACTATTAAGAGAAGAATACAAGCTATTAATATAAGAATATGAGCTAATGTAAAAAGAATACGAGTTTAAGAAAATCACAAACTAAAAAAATACGAGCACAAAAGAATACAAGTTATTACCCTACTAATACGAGTTAATATAAAAAAGAATACAAGCTAATATTAAAATAATACGAGCTAATATTAAAAGAATAAGAGCTAATATTAAAAATACGAGTTGTTAAGAGAAGAATACGAGTTATTAATATAAAAATATGAGCTATTATTATAAGAATTCGAGCTATTAATATAAGATTACGAGCTAATGTAAAAAGAATATGGACTAATAAAATAAAAAAAATTAACTTGACATAATAATTAAATAAATTGAAAGATGGAGATATAATAATTAATGAAAAAAATCAATTACTGGATGATGGATGAAGATGAGTTAAAAAAATAGGGAAGAAGTTACATAAAAAAAAAGGAATGTGGAGAAGAATAAGATTACTGACTTTTTTTTCAAAAATAATTAAGAACAAGACTAAAACAACCCGTACAATAACATTGTACATCTGGTGGTATAGTCCGGGAACTGAACTTTTTGGTAGGGTGTTGCTCATTCATGTAAATGATTTACTCAATCATGTAAATGATTTACTCAATCATGTGCATCATTTCCCATTTTACCCCTTTCATTCAACACTCCTCTTTTCAATTTTCTTCTCATTTTTACCATCCCTTCAATTTCTCCCACCCTCTCGACCACCACCCCTGCCACCTCCATCCAACCACTATCCCTCTCGGCGTTTAGACCTGTCGCCCATATTCAGGCCCTCTTCACCACCCGCCACAACCACTAACCCAGTTTTGATTTCAATAGATAAACTTAAAAATCAGTGAAGGGTTTCCGGCAGTGATGGGTTGTCAATCAATAGTTATTGTACTATCATTTGGAACAACTCTCGCTCTTATGTGGCTGCCATCATAGGCCGGTACTCCGTAATATGAAAGGTAAAAGGTACCACACACCATCAACACCATTCACCAGCATTTTCCTAATCATTAAGAACCCAATAATCATAACCTTAAATTTCAGTTGACCCAAATTCAGAGGGCAAGGATTTCTTCCATGCCATATGCTTCATCGTCGGATTAAGGATTCAAGGTGATCAAGAACGAGAAGAAGGCTTTGTCATATGAAATGGAGCGTAATAATTTCTTATTTATTCTGACGAACAGTAACCTGAATAAACTATCCACAATCGACTTTCTTTTAAATCCGTCAAATGAACATGAATTTGAATGCCCTAATCTAATTAGTGTAAATCAATTTTTTAATTTCAGATAATATAATTGATAAAGGCAGAGATTAAAATTATTACATGATCGATACGAGAGCTAGCATCCATAGTTGTGTAGTTTAGAGTTTTTTGTGGGGGACATAATTAGAGAGAATTAGAGAGAACTTTCTTAGGCAGAGGGCATAGAATGGAAAATTAATGAAAAAAAGTCCATGAATGAGTAAAACTCGTACATGAATGAACAATTACGTTTTGGTAAGGGTAAGGTAGATATCTTGGTATCTTCTTACTTAAAACTAGAGCTGATCATGAGACGGGCTTGATAAGGTTTGGGTCGGGTTGACTTGTTAAAAATAACCTATGCAATGTGGCTGGGCCGGGCTGGTCCAAGCTAAGTCAATGTGCCTGCTTATTTAGGCCAAATCCAACCCTTGCAACTCGTGACTAAGGCATAGAATTTTCGTGGCAGTGGGAGTGGGTCGGTGACCCAACCCAGACTCTTCGTGTCGGACCCTTCTGGGACTGGTATGGGTCTGAATTTTTGAGACCCGATCGGGTATAGGTCTCAGATAAATATTTCGAAATCGGGTATGGGTTTGACTTATTGGACCCGGACCCGACCCGTAGACCCGTCTATTTTTTAAGAAAAAAACTCTTCATATACAACAAATAGACAAGACCATTGGAATAAATAAAAACCCAAATCACCAATCACCAATTCACCACTCACCTCTCACCAGTCACCATGAAACCGCTCTAAATAAAAACCCCAAATAATTTCGTATCTCACCGTCAACCCTAATCATCTTATCTCGTCAGCGACCTCAATGAATCGCCACATATAGCCGGTGAGAGCCCATTTCCTCTTCATCGGTTGACGAACAAACTTTAAATCCGGCCACAACAATGACGATTGACGAAGACAAGAACGAATTTCTATCATCTCCCATATGTCAAGTTTAATAAAGTTGAACACTACATACAATATACGAACTATTAAAATTGGGGTCGGATTTTAAATTTTTTTTAGACCCGAGAATTTAGCCCAAAACCGGAAAAAAGAGGGTGAAGTTGAGTCGGGCTTCTGAGGCTGAGACTTTGATATGCTGTACTTAAAACCTTCCTTGGTAAGAAACAAAAAAAGGGCGAAAGGGCGAAAGAGCAAAAAAATAAAAATAAAGCGCAAGAGCATCTTCTAATATCATCTATGGAGCGGCGCCCGTGTGCTCCTGCTTTCAATCCATGGGATAGCTCCGAGATAGGCTACACTGCGCCTTGGGGTATTTTCTCCTTTTATTAATTTCAAATAGATGTATTTCTTAGGGTTTACTTCCTCAATTTAATCCCTTTATCTGTATTGCCAGCTAACATTACCCCGGTATGGCGGTATCTGTGAGACTGTGAATAGTGCCATTCGGGTTGGTACACCAAACGATTTCGAATTTATGATAATTCGACTCTGACGGTTTCGGGTTGTCTTTTAATATGCTCCCTCCGTCCCCAACATTTGTTTATCAAACAAATGAATGACACCACCAACTGAATATGTTTAGTTGTAATTTGTCCGTCACTGTGGAGTTGGGATTCCAAGTACGGTGGTGGTGGTGGTGGTGGCGGGGGCGGTGGTGGTGGCGGTGGTTGGGTAGCTACTCCGGTTTTCTGATGCCCTATAAGGAAGCTATTATAGTTATTTATAATATAGGGAACGAAGGGCATTAAGCCTACTTTGTAAGTCGAGAATCGAGATGGACGTTGGTTCCCACACCGGTCCTTGCTTGTCTTCCTACTCGCCTTATATGCTAATTAGAAGTCATTTCTTGTTATACGATAACCGTAAACAAACTGCTCTACATCAAAACTCACAGACTTTTCGATGACTCTATAGCTCGCTCGAGTCTTGACTCTTGTTTAAGGTCTAGTAGGGCTAACACTTTTTAGCATATAATAGAGATATAGGGATCTTTTTCTTTTAGCTACCTTTGAAGCCTACTTGTTGTATACTCATCAAATAGCTTGTAGAGTTGTAGGTGGACTTAAAAGAGATCCGGACATCGTACTAGAGATAGTAGCTTACTTAGTTCACAACACAGAGAGCTCTTTTCTCTAACAGGTGAGCAATTGCATTCTTATTAAATAATACAATTAGAAGTCTCATAAGAAATGGGTACTCCACTACTCCGCCCCTTTAACTTAAAAGGAAACGAATTAATGAGATCAAACCCCTTCTTTCTTTGGGGCATGAAGAGCCTGCTAGTCATAGATATACATAAAAGACGTTTTGAGCAGTAGAGTCATCTCGACATCCTCGGCTTGGTACTTAGTAAAATTTGGTCTACGTAATTGAGTAAGTGCATTATTTCATTCGAAATATTCTTATAATAAGGACAGAGATCGAACTTTCCTTATTATAGACACCTAATGGATCTCTATTCCATGAATAGCCAACCAAGTAGTTGTCTATAGAGCCTTTCGCCTTCGACACTGGATTTGCATTACTAGTCTTTGTATTCGCCAGAGATCGATCTTATTGTTTATGGCAGTGGCAATCCTTGCTATCCCCATTGATGTCAGTTCAATTTTAATGAAAAAAAGTAGTTAAACCTATGACTTATCGTGTAGAGTAATGATTAAGTTTTAAGATAGAAGAGCGGGATTTTGAGTTGAAGGTAGTCATTTAAAATAACTTGATATAGAATCTTGTACTTTATTTTTTCTTTTCCGTTTCAGCTTAAATCTGATAGAGTATATGGAGTAGTATCTCATACTTAGTGTTTTAACACAAGCTCATGGTTGTTGGAAGGTCATGTTATCTGTTTGGACAATTTAAATGTTATCATTTTTGCCCCCTCTTCTCTTAACACGATCCTTAGGTAGTGGTTTATGCGTTTAGCTATTTCGTGTATTATCCGTATTTCACTGTTTTGATTAGGTTTAGGCACATTGCCTTTTTTTCACTAAATTTTGCATGTTCATTTTGCTGAAATGGAAGTATTTAAATGTCTATGTGTTTGTGATGTGTGTGTTGGTGATCCTTGATCTATGTGTTGGGTAAAAGCATTTGCTATGTAATGTTAGCGATAAAGTAGTAACCTAGCCATGTTGGTACACAGAGAGAGACCTTGTAAATTGTAATGAAAATTTGTAGATTTATTTTTTGACACCCAACAAGTATGCGTTAAAGTAAGTTTTAGTCGTTTTTGAGGGTTACATGACTCGATCACTCTACAAACAACTTTCTTGGTTGTTTTACGGTGGACAATGTAATCGATGCTCTTATTAGAAAGATTGAAAGAAAGATTTTGATCCATAGTCCTTTTTTCTTTCCTCTTGTATGCAGAGGTATACACAGTAAGCCGAGATCACTTTGGGAGATTCAACATTTTTAAAAAGAATCAGGGTTTAGATTCCACCATTAAAGCTGTTGCTTTGAAGTCATCACCTTTTGTTGTTTCTTTGTCATCATATACTGGTAAACAATTTTTTGATTCAATACCCTTCGTAGAGTGGTATGATATTGTCCATTTAACTTATAGTAACGTTTTTGAAAGTTTGTCTACAACTGTGCGGTTGAATACTGAATTGTTGAATGTAGAATGCATATTATTGTTAAAAAAATATTATTTTCTTTCAGGCGTCCAACGGTTATTTATGTGCTCTGGGATCATTGTGAGCTCAAATGGCATAAATGGTGACTTTTCTAGTACCATTCTAACTTCTGCCAGTCTTCTCAAATGTCCCACGCGCAAACATGCTATAGCAAATAACATCAAGGTTTGTGTTACTAATATTTATCTTTAAAATGTATGTAGTATGTTCTAGTGTTCAAAGACTTTACTTCTAAACTCATGTATAAATGTTTGTAACAGGTGGATGTATATCTGGCTGATGGTAGTTTGCATGAAGGTCAAATAGTGGGTCATGACTTCCACTATAATCTTGCAGTAATCTCAATCAAGTCAGATAATTGTTTAAAAATTGCAATTATTAGGAATATCGATGGTTCCACCGTTGGTTCAGCTCATGGTTCGACATCATTTCAGCTTCATCCTCACCGTGATCCAGTCGTTAAGCTTTCACCCGACTCGACTTTAATTGCATTGGGTCGATATCATGATCACCCATATCATATCATGGCTGCACCAGGTGCACTTAGGTGATGCATTCTCTCTCTCTCTCTCATATCTTTTTGTTCTTTTAATCTCATATAAGTAAGGTGTGTCTTAAGGATGTTTTCATTGTACCTTAGAAGTGAAATTAGAAGATCATAAAGAGGCACTAGCCAAAATGATGCAGGGTGCTTTAAATGTGCGTTGTACATGAGATGCAACAAACGATGGTACTCCAGTGCAGCTATGCTATATTCATGGCTTTCCTTTAGTTCTTTATAATTCCTACGCCTCATTATCTCTTGCTTTTACTGCTATATAGTGTTCAGTGTACACATTAGCCCACATTAGTCTCTTTAAATTCTGGTAGACAAATTTTCTTGCACAAAACCATTGCCTTTTCCGCACGAGCTGCACTGCAGTGCAACATGCTCTTTTAAACCAGGTTTTTGACGACCCTCTTTATCAGCCATCTGAGAAAAACAATTATTCATAATCATTTCCGAAATGATCAGAAATCCTTCTAAATTTAAGAAATTTCTTCTCACCAAGTATACCAGATTTTAGTTAATTTCCTGTTCCGTAATCCCTATAGATGGCAGAAGCTTTCCAGCAATGTAGAGAGTATCATCCGATGATACTGTTTACCTTATCAGTGATGCTAGGGTAGCAGGAAATTAGTTATTAAATGTGTTTGATTTGACAACATATTCCTCAGTGAACATTACTCACCCAAGGGCGTTTCTTCATATGGCGACTGTTGAATCAACTAAGTTAGTGGCAAACGAAAACAAAGGTAGGATAGGAGTACAAGACAATGCTCTTGAGTATGAGAAATGAGAATACATCCATCTCATCTTAGCCTAGAGCCTAGTAAACTAGTAGACTTCGCAAAATTGACAATCAGTTGGTTCTCTTGACACCTGAACACGTACCAAAACTCAAAACTGACATGATTTTTAGTGATTCAAGAGTACCTGACCCATAACCATTGACCTGAAATGACCCAACCTGCACTGACCTACATACAAAAGGATAGAATCCAATCCGAAGACCAAAGTTGCCCTATCTTCTAGTGCATATCGTACACAAAATGACTTTGTCTAAACTCCAAACTGACATCCTTACCAGACAATTGCCTCTTTACTATGTCTAGATGTATGTCTTTTATATAGTCTTGTTGCATTCACCCCCGATTGTTTTTTTCCTTCAAAATTTCTCATCTTATTTATCTAAATAGATTATCATCATAATGTGAGTTGTATGGAGCTTTTTTATGGTAATATTGTCTCCTTGATAAGCTCTGGAGGATCTGCTAGTGCTTAGTGTCTATGTCAATGGTTATCATAGTGCATGTTGGGTTTAACACTTGAATAATAGATTTCTTATCTCCTTCACACAGGTTTGTAGACTCTGATCTGGATTGTGGAGATCTTCTTGTGACTAATTGTCAGATAACAAAGGTAATACTTACTTTGTTTCCTTACTCTTTTTATGTCCTTAAAGATTGCAGGCTTTTAGCATGGTTGTTAGATGCTAAGTACTTTGTCTCTGTTCTTGTTTCTTAGATTGAATGTTGAGGTAGCATTTGGGAACAATTTTGGGTATAAGGTGCATTTTACAAGTTGTTACAATCTTACTTTCTAGTAGCTTTAAATTGAGGATAGCACGGTAGAAAACTTGTAAGAAAATGTTCTTTTTATTTCTTCAATAATTTGGAAATAATTATCAATGGTTTGATTAACTTGATAAACAATCTTTTAAATTTATGTCCATCCTAATATGGTTTGTAAGAGTGAGACTGTAAGAGTGGTTTGACTGTTTGAGCAATAACAGATGTTGAAGCGTGCTTTTTTTTTGTCAAAGGTTCCTATACTTCAGCTAAATGGAACTTATAAATGATAGAAATAAAACTGATGGGTTGTATTTCGCGTGACACTGTCGAAAAGACTATCTATAACTCTGTAAGGTTAAGCATAAAAACAAGAATGGTATTCTAAACAGTGTATTTATGCAAATGACTTGATATGTATTATGTGGAAATTTGTGCATAGACTATAGATTTTATACATGGACACACCTTCAATCATACATTCATACATTTGACGGTACTTTTTATTTCAGAATGGCATTGGAGGACCGATCATCACTTGCAGCGGATGTGTACTTGGAATAAGCTTTTACGAGTCCGAACACACCCCATTCTTACCGATCAATATAGCTTTGAAGTGTTTGGAGCACTTGCAGACAAATAGGTTATACAACTATTTATATACAAGTCCCTCGACCATGAAAATTTTAATATATCGTGAAAAATTTAATTTTGACAATTACTGTGGCAGGAAAGTCCCTCGACCATGGCTCGGAGTTAAATTATTTGACCTTGACATAGCAAGTTTGAGCGTGTTAGAAAGGCTGCGTCAGACTTTTCCTACACTTGTTGAAGGCGCTGTTATTAGACAGGTTTATGATTCTTCCTTTTCTCTTTTAACATTCACAGTATTGAAGGTTATGACATAACTTGAGATTTGTAAATTATCTTAAAAATGAGTTTCATGTGTTTAAATTAAAATCTGCATACCGTGCTATTACTCCTATTAGTAACGTCACAGAATTATACTCAAGTTTGACGTCTTTTTAAAAGATAGGTAAATTGCTAACACAATATCCGTCACAAATCTATTACGGGTCAAATAAAATCCACATAAGTGGATAAAGAATAGTTATTTTTGACTCCCTAGACACTCTGATTTTTGTCTTATCTACCCATGTCCCGTCGCAACTCCAACGTTGTGACGACAGATATACCTGTCACAAGGGAGATTACTCTAGGAAGTTTGATGTTACTGGTAACTTGCTAACATTCTCACTAATTTGCTAACATTCACACTAACTGTGGTCTTTATAATTATTGACACCGCCACCAACCACAACGATGTTATTGTAAATGATGTGGGTTCAGCTAACATGAATCATTGTATGCCACTGATATCAGCTATTTTTTTTTTTTTAAATGTTACTCCAAAGTACTTTCCCTAAGATTTCACTAGAAATGACGTGGAGAAAAAAGACCAAGGGTTCGTTCCACAGCAAAGTATATTAATACACTTTCACTCATTTTCCCCACCTGGGCTATCCTGAACAACTCTGCCGGTCTGCCTCAAGCCTACCCAGAGTAATTCAGTAACATTACTCTGTGTAGCCATTAGCCAATCACCAGTTCACCACCACTGTTCGACCCCATGTCCATCTTTCTCCCATCCCTCACTGCTTTGTTTCTCTTCTTCGATGTCCTACACTAACTAATCCCAAGGCCTAAAAGCAAGCACCTGATTATTATCGGATATTGTAATAATATCAGTTTTGTTACAGTGGTATTTTTGAAATACTAGTTGTTACAGCCGAAGTGTTTTTCTATGGGGCATTTATATAACGAGAAGTAATGTAATGTCGACATGAAATGCCATAACGTAACGGTGTAAAGCTAAGGGTAAAGGAGCCCAGGAGAGAGGGAGGCTAATTTTTTTTCTTATTGCTTAATAATTCAGTAATGCATTTGATAAGTTACTTGCTCCTAGTTGTTGGGTGCGAGACATTTGACTTTCAATAGATCGTATCATATGATATGTTAGTATGTCGCACTCCTAGTTGGGTGCGAGACATTTGACTTTCAATAGATCGTATTATATGATATGTTAGTATGTTGCACAACGCCATAACAATAGGCTACAGAAATTTCATATTGCTTAGCAAGTCATTAATGTGCTTGATGAGTTACTCCTAGTTGTTTAGTGCAACAGATTTGAATTTCAGCAGACCATATTAAGAAGACCATAATGTAAGAAATGTTACTATTTTGCATAACAAGTTCCTTGCTCTTTTGGCTCGTATTCATTACCGAGGCTAAGCTTAGCATACTGTGTTCCTCTGATCATTGTATTGGGTTCCTTTGATCATTGTATTTCTTTTAAACTGACATGGATTGAACTTTCGCCTTGGCTTTGTTTGTGACCGTTTGCTTTTGATTCGTTACAAATAGGTCGAATCAGAGTCTCCTGCTTGTCGTGCTGGCCTTTGCATTGGTGATGTGGTAGTTCAGCTTGATGAAAAGCCTGTTAGTAAAACCCTCCAGGTATTTTTCTGTAAGATATAATAATTTTATGCATTTTGTGTGCATAGTTGGTCGCGGTACTCCCTATGGCCTATGGGATCCTCAAATGTCACTTTTTATGTCAACAAAATGTAGGGGTATCCGTATTTAAGATCTTTCGGTCTTTCCTGCTAGTTCTTTATAAGAGGCTTATGATCTACTTCTTGTGCAGTAAGTAAAGGAAACCAATTGTGTTTATTGTCAGGATCAAAATGAAGTATTCGTTGAGCATAAGTTGCAAACAAGGGCTTAACTTCATTCGTTTGTAAAAGTGAATTCTCCTCATTTTGATAACTTAAATCTCCGTATATAAATTTTGGTTAAGAAGGCTCTACTTAGTCTTAACCAAAGACAGTTGGGCTATCTAAAGCAGCATAATAAGGAAGACTTGATCTTGAATTTGGTCATCAATGCCTAATCTCGGAATAGGTCATCAATACCTGATATCGGGCTCTCAAATGGGATCATGATGTCCCTCAAAACATTTAGAACTTGATCATGATGTAGTGTTAGTAGCCAAAGATTTAAAATACCATGGTCTAAAGAAGTTTAAAAATTGTGCCAAAATTGAAACTTGGTAGGATTTGCGATCGTGATGTCCCTCAAAATATTCATGTTTTTGTTGCAGTTCAAAGGTTTACTGCTTGATAAGGGCAACAAACCTCTCCAGGTGATTGTAAAAAGAGCGGGTATCAGTGTACCTTTGACATTGACCGTAGTTCCGGAGAGGCCGAGAAAAAAGAATCGGTAATATTTGTTTATCATTGTTTAGAGTAAAGTGTGTCCATATTGTGTTGTTTCATTGTGCAAGTTTTATTTTATGATATATTTTATGCAACTGTATTTTCAGATGGCCAATACCCTCGGAGCGGAGAGGTTAGTTCTCACTAGGGCATGAGATTGATGTTGTGGCCTGTGGGGAACATCGCACCAGCCTATAGAGTACAAATCTAATTTCGTGGTAGATAACCTGATATTTTGCGAGGTGCTTGTTCAGCTCATTCGCCTTCTTAGCTCTTGGGTCTTGGGCCTCTTGGCCCTCATCGCTAAATATTCTACTGTTCTTGTTTTTCTTGGTGCAAAAATATTCTACTGTCGAAAGTCTTTTCCGCAGTTGTAAAGGGTGTTTATTTAAGTTGTTAAAATGGATTCGATAATTGATGTTTGGTTGAGTTATTTTGGAATGAAATTAGATATCTGATGGACTTTAAACCCATCCCTAACTTCGGATTCTAACAAGTGACTCTTCTCCAAATTTCTAATTTTTTTTCCCATGCTCTAAAGTCCATTGAGGTCTACAAGAAGACGGATTTGGTACGATACCATGTACAGTCTGAGACTGGTAGTTGGGCTGCTCAATTAATCCCCTCCCGATCTTTTGGTCTGAAATTTTCTAAACAAAACTAAATTCATAGAACCTAAATTGAACTTGTATAATTTGATTGAATTAAAATAAATTGATGTCCAGTATCACTAGAGCTGGCAAAAGTTGACCCGATCCGATGAACCCGATTTGACCCGTTCGAAACCCGACCTGATACAACCCGAGAATTGGGCGACCCGAAATCGAACCGACCCAACCTGAACCGACCCGCTAACCGATAGCAGCATTATTTTGTCCAACCCGACCCGAACAGAACTGACCCGGCCTGTGACCCGTATTTCTCAACCCGATAGATGACGTTATCATGAACTGACAATAACATCTATCCAGAGCGAATATCCGATTTTGCTCAACCCTAATGGCCACTACCATGCCGCTCTGAACTCCCTAACTACCTGTCACCTCAATACCATCCTCACCACACCCGCAAGTCTACCACACCGTCTTTTATTAGCACTTAGCGTAACCAAATGAGTACACCCAAACGAGGCGATGCTGAGAATAGAAAATATGGGTACCCTGATCGCCCAAATGTCGTGCAAGTTAATAACTTGCACAAGAGGAAGAGGAGTATCTTTGGAAAAATAGCCTGTTTTGCCTGCTTCCAATTTCGCGATGGAACCCCAGCTTATAGTCAATTGTACCCTGACTGCCTCTCGAAGTTGCTACCATAAGTCCATCACTACTCAATCATATGTAAAGTCTGACCATTTGTGATCTTATATGCAAGTTTTGCAAACTAAAACTAAAACTACAGTTCTCCATCATATCATTGTCTTCATCTGGATGCGACTAACTTGGTCCTTCAAGCTAATGGATGCGGATTACTTGATAAAGATATCACGTCAACCGTCAAGACTTTTCTTAATGTTATTTCTTGTTGTCACTGTGTTTCGTTAAGTCATTGTCCTAAGAACTTAAATAGATCAGCTCATGCTATTGCCAAGGCGCTAGTATGAGATGTATCGTAATCAACTGTCAAAAAAAAAGAAAAAAAGATCTCACTATTTGGATTAAAGCAATATCATGGTGTCGATCTAAATGCGTAATTCTTGCATAAAATTGTCCCATTTAGTCTCCCACTCCAACTTCATCATCCACTTCTTTCGAAAAAACACATTTTGATTCCTTCATGTTCTGATATCACTTCTGTTTCTGTCACTGTTACTTCATTAAATAACTACAAGTAAATAACTAATAGAGTAACAGGGTACAGTTTAGACAATCTATGCTAATGATATGTACCATATACAATTATTCTTAATAATATCTGACACCACTGCCGAGGTATTATGGCTTTGTTCCTTGCTAGTCGAACTTGACATAACTATCTCCAATCCGCCAGCTATCTATTGTGATAATCTAGGAGCGACACATTACTC
Source organism: Silene conica (assembly GCA_029255685.2). NCBI lineage: Eukaryota > Viridiplantae > Streptophyta > Magnoliopsida > Caryophyllales > Caryophyllaceae > Silene > Silene conica. The sequence goes on along the minus strand of CM055313.2, from coordinate 23,010,873 downwards.
CGCTAATCCGATCTTTCACTCCCATATGAAACACTTGGCCCTAGCTTTTCACTTTGTGCGTGAACAAGTTCAAATTAGCACCAATTGCTGACATCCTCACCAAACCGATGTCTGCCCTCTTCAAGGCGGCCGGGGCATCATTCACACCGTCTCCTGTCATCCCGCAAATGTGCTTCCTTTCTTGAAGCTTCTTCACAATCTCGTACTTATGCTCTGGGAAAACTCCGGCGAACCCATCAGCCTTTTCAATGAGCTCCTCAATTGGTATGGCAGCTATGCTTTCATCCTTGTGCTGACCAAGTAAGGAAGATGAAGGATACATGTTGGTACCCATGCCAAGTGTCACGGTCCGAACTTTGAGCCGGGTCGTGGAGCGCACCCTTGTCTAACTCACGACAAGAATGAAAGCGAGAGCGTCAAGCACCTAGTGTTTGTCAAGCACTAGGGCATTCGTAATCGGTCTCGGTTTGCGTGTGTCGGGATCCTAGTCTCGATCAACAACAGTCGACACACACGGGCTTGTTAGTAAGTTATGAAGGCAAGAGTCATTCATAAGAAAGCAAACAACAAGCAATAGAAGGCAACAGGGTGAGAAGCAGATTGATTGACTAGTACTCCTCATAGAGGCAAATTTGATATTTCTAGTCTGGTAGCAGTAAACATTGATGTTGCAGAATAGGTATACGTTTTCTAAACTCCTAAAAACGTACCTTAAACTAAAAACGAGACTCTAAGCTTTCAACACGCAGGAAGTAGACTTGGATGGAGTACTAAATGATAAAAAAAACGAGAAATGAAAATACAAAAGTAAAATAAGAAATCTACGGGCTCGAAGTGAACGAACCGCGCGCGCAATTTCTTAGCTATGAGGCTAGAATTGCGGCTAAATAAGCGGGTCCTTACACTCTCCCCCACCTAATCTGTTGTCGTCCTCGACAACGCTGCAATCTTCAAGGCTGGATCAGTCGGCTGATGTCGCTGGGAGTTGGTTGGAACGGATGTTGGCGTGCTTGCTCTTGTTGCGGGAGGGGTCTTCAGGATCTGGATGGTAGGGCTTCAGACAGCTCACATGAAACACAGGGTGGCACTTCATCCAGGCAGGGCGGTCGAGCTTGTATGCAACTTCTCCAATCCGCTTGATCACTTGGATTGGGCCTTCATACTTCTCACCAGACGCTTGTCTCGTCCCCTCAGGAATCTCATCTGTTCTTTGTTCAACTTCACCATGACCATGTCACCAACATTAAACTCCCTGGCTCTGCGGTTCTCATCTGCCCACTTCTTCATACGGCGGGATGCTTTCTCCAAGTAAGCTCGGGCAATCTCAGCATTTACGTTCCATTCTCTGGCAAACTCATGTGCTTTCTTCGTCCGGCCCGCATAAGTATCAGCAACAGTGGGAGGTAAGAGCGGCATCTGACCTGTAACAAGCTCAAACGGGCTCTTGTTGGAAGAGGAGCTCGTTTGAGCGTTAAAACAAAACTGGGCAACGTCAAGGAGTCTCACCCACTCCATTTGAGTTGCACCCACAAAGTGGCGCATGTATTCTTCTAGCATGCTATTGAAGCGCTCTGTCTGGCCATCGGTTTGGGGATGATAACTTGAGGAAATCTGAAGATTTGACCCCAATAACTTGAACAACTCTCGAATGTGGCATACTTCGAAAATCGATCTACGATGACAAGGATCACACTCAGTTCCCCTACTTTCGGTAACCCAGAAATAAAGTCCATTGAGATGCTCTCCCAAGGTCTTGTTGGCACCTCCAATGGATTCAGTAACCCTCCCGGTTTCTGTTTCTCTCCTTTATCTTGTTGGCAAATAAGGCAGGTTTTTGTGTACTCCATCACGTCCTCCTTCATTTGTGGCCAGTAGTAGTTTCTCTTCAGTAAACACAAGGTCCTCTTCCATCCCGGATGACCCGCCCACAAGGTATCATGACATTCCTGTAGGAGGATCTTCCGTAGTCCTGCCGCCTTCGGCACAAATATTCGGTGTCCTTTCGTGAACAGGAGTCCATCTTCCATCCAGAACTTGCGTGTCTTCCCTTCAACGGCAAGTTGCTTCAGATTCCTCGCCGTTGGGTCTTGGTCGAGGTGTTCCTTCGCCTTAGCTCGAATATCCGTGGCCACTGTGGTGGAGGATAGGTGAGCAATCACATGTAGTGCGGATAAATCACATCTACGGCTTAGGGCATCCGCGACCCTATTTGCCGCTCCCGGTCGGTAAACGAACTCCACATCGAACTCCGCCAACAATTCCTGCCATCTCGCTTGTCGGCTATTGAGCTTGGGCTGCATGAGGAAGTGGGACGCTGCGGTGTTATCCGGCTTCACAACAAACTTCGACCCTAAGAGGTAGTGTCTCCATCCTCGTAGGCAATGAACAATGGCTAAGAGTTCTTTCTCTTGGACAACATACCGCGTCTCGGCCCCATTCAACTTCCTGCTCTCAAAGGCCACGGGGTGACCATCCTGGAGGAGTACGCCACCGAGGGAAAAGTCAGACGCATCTGTCTCGACTTCGAAAGGTTTCGTGATATCCGGTAACGCCAAGACTGGTTCTTGAACCACCGCTTCTTTGAGCCTTTCAAAGGCTCTCTTCCTGTCGATAGACCACTCCCACTTAACATCTTTCTTCAACAAATCGGTTAGTGGTGCGGCAATCTTTGAATAGTCTCGAATGAATCTTCGGTAGTAGTTCGCCAGCCCCAAGAAAGAGCGGAGCTCGGATACATTCCTTGGAGTTCCCCAATCTTTGATGGCTGTGATCTTCTTCGAGTCCATTTTAAGTCTCCCTTTCCCCACGATATGACCGAGGAATGAAGTTGACTTCAGGTTGGGCAAACTCACATTTTTCCCTTTTCACGAACAAGTGATTGTCTCGGAGCTTCGCGAACACGAGCTTCAAATGTTCTGTGTGTTCGGCCAATGAGCGGCTATACACAACAATATCATCCAGGTATACCACGACGAATTTGTCCAAGTACTCGTGGAATACATAATTCATCAACGTACAGAATGTTGCAGGGGCGTTAGTCAAGCCAAAGGGCATGACCAACCATTCAAACGACCCGTATCTCGTCACACAAGCAGTCTTTGGCTCATCTCCTTCGGCAATTCGAACTTGATGATATCCAGATCGCAAATCTAGCTTAGTGAAGTATACGGCGCCTTGTAATTGATCAAATAAGTCCGCTACCAAAGGGATGGGATAGCGGTTTCTCATGTCAGCTTGTTCAAGGCTCGGTAGTCGATGCACAATCTCAGACTACCGTCTTGTTTCTTCTGGAAGAGTACAGGAGCCCCATATGGAGCTTTAGAAGGCCGGATTGACCCCGAGCGAAGTAAATCATCTAGCTGTTTCCTCAATTCAGCTAACTCTGGGGGTGCCATCCGGTATGGTCCTCGCGCGGAAGGTCTTGTCCCTGGAATTAACTCAATCTGATGGTCCACCAGCCGTCGAGGTGGTAAACTCATAGGTAACTTATCGGGCATCACATCTTTGTTGTCCTCCAATACTTTATGGATTTGTGGTTCCACGGGCTTATCGGAGGTGTCCTCCTTCATGGATATGGTACACAGGTACGTCGGTTCTCCCTTCAGGAGTCCCTTCTTCAATTGCATCGCCGAGAGGAGCGGCCCCTTTAACTGTTTATCACCTTCTACGGCTTTCACCATGCACGGTTTTGACCCGACCATCATCAGAGACCCATTGTGGGGCGCCAAGAAAGTCGGGGTTCGCTTCAAGAAATCCATTCCAAGGACGATCTTGAAATCATCCATCGGGACGCTGGTGAAGTCTAGCTTTCCCGTCCACTCGCCCATCTTGATCGTCACATCTTTGGCTACACCTTGAATTGGCTTGGCACTGGAATTTACGGCTTTCATGCTACCGCTTTCTCGATTCAACTTCATCCCGAGTCTCTTCGCCTCGTCGGGGGTGACAAAGTTGTGGGAGGCCCCCGTATCTATCATGGCTCGAGTAGACTTCCCATTGACGCTTATTTCCACGTACATCAGTTCCGTGGACTTGGTCTCGGGGCGTTCGACACCTTTTCCCATCGAACCCAACATGTGTACCGCGCCCATTCGAGCGACTTCCTCCAGTTCACTCGCGTCATCATCGTCACACTCTTCAGCGTTCTGATCTGTCCCTTCGGCGTTTGATTCTACCGACATCTTCGACAAACTCTTTTTGAGATTGTTGAATTCTCCTTGGTGTGGGCATTCAGACATTCTGTGTGGTCCTTTACAAAGGAAGCATGCAAACGGCTTCCTCGCGGTCGATGCTTCAGAAGTGCTGCCTTTAGAAGAGGTGGGAGTAGAATTGGTCGACCCCCACCTTTTGTTGTCTCCCCCTGGACGGAAACGGCTATTTCCCGTAGAGGGAGGTCTTGCTTGTGAGGACGTTCCTCCAAATTTTGGGTTACCCCCGCCTGTTGCAGAGAATCCTTTCTTTTGGGTGGTTTCCCGCTCAGTGTAGTAATCGACCAATCTTCCAGCCGCTGTCATCGCAGCCGAGAGTGACTCGGGCCTCTGTCTCATGATTTCTCGTTGGGCCCACTCCTTCAAGCCATCGATAAACTGGAATACTCGATCCTTTTCGGTCATGTCAGCAATCTCCAACATACACGCCGAGTAGGCTTTCACGTAGTCTCGGATTGAGCTTGTATGCTTCAAGCTCTTCAGTTTCCTTCGAGCTAGGAAATCGGTGTTCTCCGGATAGAACTGCTCTTTAAAGAGTCGTTTGAAGTCGTCCCACGACTCTAGCACAACGGTCCCGAGTTCGATCTCAGCATATTTCGAACGCCACCATTGTTTGGCATCATCCATTAAGTACATACTCGCCGTACTGACTTTCAGATTTTCGTCGAGCATGCTTACGCGGAAGTACTGTTCCATGTCGAAGATAAAGTTATCGACTTCCTTCGAGTCTCTCGCCCCGCAATATTTGTGAGGCGTAGGTGGTTTCACCTTGGGAGTTCCCCCTAGATTTCCGTCTCCAGCCATTTTCATCAAGGCATTACACATGTTCTCTAGTTGCTCGATCTTTTCGTGGAGATAGCCCATCTCCGCGTTGTAGTCGTTCGGTATTGCCTTCTCAACGGCAACTAAGCGGGCCCCATGCCCCTTCACCGTCTCATCTAACTCGTGATGGGTAGTCCCCAAACTCACAACGAGGGACTCCAACGATGGAATTTTCTCATCCACAAATTTCTCTAAGGCCGTCACTCTAGCCTTAGTGTCGCTTTTGTTCCCACTCGGTTCTGCGGTCTTTCCCGTCATCGTAAGCAGCTGCCCGTCGTGAAGACCGGGCTCTGATACCAAATGTCACGGTCCGAACTTTGAGCCGGGTCGTGGAGCGCACCCTTGTCTAACTCACGACAAGAATGAAAGCGAGAGCGTCAAGCACCTTGTGTTTGTCAAGCACTAGGGCATTCGTAATCGGTCTCGGTTTGCGTGTGTCGGGATCCTAGTCTCGATCAACAACAGTCGACACACACGGGCTTGTTAGTAAGTTATGAAGGCAAGAGTCATTCATAAGAAAGCAAACAACAAGCAATAGAAGGCAACAGGGTGAGAAGCAGATTGATTGACTAGTACTCCTCATAGAGGCAAATTTGATATTTCTAGTCTGGTAGCAGTAAACATTGATGTTGCAGAATAGGTATACGTTTTCTAAACTCCTAAAAACGTACCTTAAACTAAAAACGAGACTCCAAGCTTTCAACACGCAGGAAGTAGACTTGGAGTACTAAATGATAAAAAAAACGAGAAATGAAAATACAAAAGTAAAATAAGAAATCTACGGGCTCGAAGTGAACGAACCGCGCGCGCAATTTCTTAGCTATGAGGCTAGAATTGCGGCTAAATAAGCGGGTCCTTACACCAAGCCTACGACCTGTTTCCTTACAGATGGCCAGTTGCTCAGTGCTCCTCTGATAGTTTCGGCACTGTCATGTCTTGGTGGGTGAAAGAGGCAATAGAGCAATTGTTGTGCGGAAGCGTGAATACCTCGTGTTGGGCCTCTGCTGCGCCGGTGTCCTTTGTCCATAATAGTTCGATATTGTCCGCTTTGGGCCAAGCCCTCACGGATTTTACTCTTGGGCCCAAAGCTAATCCAAACCCAAAAGCTAATCCCAGATCACAACCTTAGCTCTGATACCAATTGTTGTAAGGAGGCGTCCCGTTACCCAAATAGTTAATTGATAAGGTGATAAGAACAATAAATAACGAATGTAAATAAAGTTGACACAAGGAATTATATGGTTCACCAGTAAAATAACTGGCTACGTCCACCCTGCAATGAGATCAAACTTCACTATAATGGAGAAAATAGTACAACAATAGACCGGTACACACGCGCTCAATATGTGCCAAAAGTATATCATATTCTACCAACAAATATGGTAGTCTCAAAGAGACAAAATAGACTACCCAAATAAGACGAAGGAAAAATTATCTTGGGGCCAACCAAGATCTAAACAAACTACTTCAATCTTCAAAGACAAATGAGATAGACGAACACCAATAATAGAGCCCTGAGACAAACTGAGTTTTCTTCTCCAGAAGGAACCTCACAAATTGACCCCTTTATTGTGCTCTCAAATCTCTCACATCTTTGTCTCTTCTAATTAACCTAGAATAATACTTGGGTCTTTATATAGTTATTCCACCCAAGATAAAATATCTAACCTAATTATAAACCAAAGACTATTAGGAAACCAAAGACTATTAGGAAACTATATAGTTTCCTAATCTAATCCAAGATTCTCCTACCATAAATAAACTAAGAAATCAAGTGACACTTAGTTTAATCCGTCTTCAACACAAATTCAAGGCACAAATTCACAACAGCAATAAATTGCCATGGTCCTCCTGCACTTTCCTTATTCTTCTCGGGAATTGTCTGTCATTCGAGAAGCAACAGAGAAAGAAGTTGCATTAAAAGATTTGTATGAGATGGTGTCAGATTTGAGACGAACGAATCCAGTTACTTTTTTATGTTACCAAGAGATCTAAGACCACGGTCAGCAAACTTATCGATGATGGCATGTGCCTTGTTCTTCACATCAGGACCAAGGTTGCAGAGTTCAATAATCTGTATTAAGTTAAGATTATCAGAAATTTGATATTTAGATGATGGGGTTCGGAATGAGATGTCATAACCCATAACAACCCCAAACTGTAAACCTTGTTTTGTGATTCTAGTAATCAACAACATGAACTTACAATGCTACAACTCGGCTCCAAAGGTTAAACAATACTCCCTTTGTCACAGTCATGTGTTCACATATGATTAAAGCGGTTGCTTTGAAGTCATCACCTTTTGTTGTTTCTTTGTCATCATATACTGGTAAACAATTTTTTGATTCAATACTGTGAAGAAACCCGATAAACCCACATGTGAGGATTGTCCCACATTGATAGAAGAGGAGAAGAATTATCATTATACTTCCTCCATTCATATCCAAAGTGTAGTTTTGTTTTTTGCACAAATATTAAGAAATAGGTTAAAAAATTATTAAAAGTACAATTGGATGTGTGTAAGGTGTTTTTTTATTAATTTAAATGGGTGATAGTTGATTAATGGTGGGCCATTCAATGACATTTTGTGTAAATAATTGATATTCATAAGGACACTTTAGTAATTTTTTAGGCTTTAATAGGAAAGTGGTAGTTTGGATATGAATGGATTAAAATGGAATAAGTGTAGATTGGATTTGAACGGAGGAAGTATAAGGCAAGGGGTTACTCCCTCTATTGCCAATTGGTTTTAGAGTGGAACCCTCTCGGGTTTATATTGTGGACTCTTTCTCCTCCGTTCGGGTGCGGCCCAGACCCGTTGTTGAATTTAACAAATACCCTTCGTAGGGTGGTATGATATTGTCCATTTAACTTATAGTAACGTTTTTGAAAGTTTGTCTACAACTGTGCGGTTGAATACTGAATTGTTGAATGAAGAATGCATATTATTGTTAAAAAAATATTATTTTCTTTCAGGCGTCCAACGGTTATTTATGTGCTCTGGGATCATTGTGAGCTCAAATGGCATAAATGGTGACTTTTCTAGTACCATTCTAACTTCTGCCAGTCTTCTCAAATGTCCCACGCGCAAACATGCTATAGCAAATAACATCAAGGTTTGTGTTACTAATATTTATCTTTAAAATGTATGTAGTATGTTCTAGTGTTCAAAGACTTTACTTCTAAACTCATGTATAAATGTTTGTAACAGGTGGATGTATATCTGGCTGATGGTAGTTTGCATGAAGGTCAAATAGTGGGTCATGACTTCCACTATAATCTTGCAGTAATCTCAATCAAGTCAGATAATTGTTTAAAAATTGCAATTATTAGGAATATCGATGGTTCCACCGTTGGTTCAGCTCATGGTTCGACATCATTTCAGCTTCATCCTCACCGTGATCCAGTCGTTAAGCTTTCACCCGACTCGACTTTAATTGCATTGGGTCGATATCATGATCACCCATATCATATCATGGCTGCACCAGGTGCACTTAGGTGATGCATTCTCTCTCTCTCTCTCATATCTTTTTGTTCTTTTAATCTCATATAAGTAAGGTGTGTCTTAAGGATGTTTTCATTGTACCTTAGAAGTGAAATTAGAAGATCATAAAGAGGCACTAGCCAAAATGATGCAGGGTGCTTTAAATGTGCGTTGTACATGAGATGCAACAAACGATGGTACTCCAGTGCAGCTATGCTATATTCATGGCTTTCCTTTAGTTCTTTATAATTCCTACGCCTCATTATCTCTTGCTTTTACTGCTATATAGTGTTCAGTGTACACATTAGCCCACATTAGTCAGTCTCTTTAAATTCCGGTAGACAAATTTTCTTGCAGAAAACCATTGCCTTTTCCGCACGAGCTGCACTGCAGTGCAACATGCTCTTTTAAACCAGGTTTTTGACGACCCTCTTTATCAGCCAACTGAGAAAAACAATTATTCATAATCATTTCCGAAATGATCAGAAATCCTTCTAAATTTAAGAAATTTCTTCTCACCAAGTATACCAGATTTTAGTTAATTTCCTGTTCCGTAATCCCTATAGATGGCAGAAGCTTTCCAGCAATGTAGAGAGTATCATCCGATGATACTGTTTACCTTATCAGTGATGCTAGGGTAGCAGGAAATTAGTTATTAAATGTGTTTGATTTGACAACATATTCCTCAGTGAACATTACTCACCCAAGGGCGTTTCTTCATATGGCGACTGTTGAATCAACCAAGTTAGTGGCAAACCAAAACAAAGGTAGGATAGGAGTACAAGACAATGCTCTTGAGTATGAGAAATGAGAATACATCCATCTCAGCTTAGCCTAGAGCCTAGAAAACTAGTAGACTTCGCAAAATTGACAATCAGTGTTACCTCAGGTTGTTGGCTACAATTTGTACATGCCTGAACTTGTTCTACTTTCTTCGCAATAGGTAACCCAGCTTCAGTTTGAACCTAGGCAGTAAACAAAACAGTTTTATGCTCATCATTTTTTTCCTTTTCAAACACCGATCTTTTCTACCAAGGTTAGTGGCAATGACCGGAGCTCGCTCATCATCTGCCACTGCTTGAACCTCCTCCTCATCCACGGTCATCTCTACTTGCCCATCATGCTCTTCTTTTCCACGTTTCCTTTTCTTATTCTTGGACTAAATCAAATTAAATTAATTGTGAAGCAAATCAGTAATATATCATAAGAAAATATATTTTTATCAAATGATTTCAGCAATTTAATTTTAAACCACAGGTATTGATCAGCAGCTAACAAAAAGGACATTCGTCAGACAAAAAAAATGATGATAACCGATACAATTGGCACCCGCTATCCCTGATTTAGTACTCCTCATTCCATGGACGCCCTGGGATGAAATCACTGAAATTGCATCCACTTATAGGTAATTCCTTCCTATAAACGTTCTGTTTTATGAGCCATGAATGATGTAGAATAATCCAACAGTCTGCATATGACTACTTATCTATTGGATCACTATGGAACCCAATTCTCAATAACACTTATGTTTCTAGTAGTACTTAGATGAGATTAGGTAAACATGTAAGCATAGTCAAAGGAACCGATAAATTCTTAATAAGCCATAAATTCTTGAATACAAACAGGAAATAAAAGATCACCTTAGCTGGGATACAGAAGCTCTGAAGAACTGTCGGGTGGAGCACGAAATCTCTACGCCCGTAGCTAAAAGAGTACACTCCGACAAGATGACCGCGTTCAGTAAACACGGGAGTACCAGAACAACCATGAATACCGTGCAAGTTACCTACTTGAACCAGAGGAGTATCTCTCGAAAAATATGCTGCTCCTCCTGGATTTGTAATAGCACTGTGCAATCTCTTCTCAAATTCGACTGTACCTTCCGTATACTCCAGGCTTCTCCCGTCACTTGTTGTAAGCATGTAGACGGTCTGACCAATGCTAATATTACGTGCTAGCCGCCCGTACTTAAACTTCTTCTTGCTATCATCATCATCATCTACTATTTTGAGTAAGGCAATGTCTCCACTTAAATCTAAATGCGTAATCTCTGCAGAAAATTCTCCAGCGTATTCCCCTTTTAGCAACCTCACCATAACATCATCACCAATTTCTTTCTCCAAACGAAAATCTTTATCACCAATTTCTTTCTTCAAACGACAATCTTCATTATCACTATTTTCACTCATCAAAAAAAGGTGACAAGTAGTCAAAATTAAGCCAGAATCCTGAATTAACACCCCATGTCCGACGAATTCATATGGTGGGTTAGTGTTTAATATACACACAACTAATTCCTCCAAAATCTCCATACGATCGTCCTTCATTTAATCTGTAAACATGTAAACATGAAGTGAAAGAGTGGTAAAGCTTTATCCTTTGCAAGTCTTAGACTAGTAGCAACTGCAAGTACCTTACGGAGTTACGTCATATTAGCCATTTCGTATGATGTGTAATGTGTAATGTGGGTAGCACATGGACAGTTCTCCACGAGTAATGTTTGCCTTGAGGGGACTGTTTTAGTAAAGACTGAAATTATATTGCAATTTTGATTGATGATTAACGAAGTTACAGAAGGTGAGTATCTATACAAATAATAGACAAAACTAACATTCCTAACTAATAACAGAAACGTAGGATGACAATGGACTAATATTAACAACCTAGATAAACTATTAGAACAATAAGGAGAGCATCAAGGAACAGTTTGTTGACTCGGTTTAGACGGTTGCTCCTTTGACTTGGTTTCAGTACAGTGTGGTGATACTATATCTTGACCGTCGTAGAGTAAGGCCAATGTTGGAGGCAAGAGACCTAAACGGAGCTCGTGATAACGAATTGGTTAAGGTATCAGCTAATTGATCATCCCCATCTATGTTACTCCGACTCTTCTAATTTCCTCGCGTACCCGTGTCCGACACTCGACACTCGGACGTGGGCATGACACATGGACACCTCATTTTAGACCAAATGTGCATATTTTTCAATAAAATAGCCGAGTCCGACACTTGGACACATACCCGTGTCGGGTACTTCTAAACGAGTCTGAGTAATGTAGAATTCCCCATAACATCAAAGTGCACCTGTTCACGCACAAAGTGGAGTGCCAAGGCAAGATGTTTCATTCGAGAATGAAAAACCGGATTGGCAAAATAATATGTAACACCGAAAATATAACAGGGCATGGAATAGAGAAATTTATTTGCAGCTCAGACAGGAGTGATTTTAACGGAAGCACCTCTGACGCGGAATCGACAATACCGAGTCAACAAATTGTTCCTTAATGCTCTCCTTATTCTTCTCTAGTTTATCCTTAAAACAGTTTTATGGTTTGCTATCAAGACGACTATCAAACCCTAACACCATAATTCACATGAAGTTCAAACTAGTTTTGACAATAACAACCAACAACGCACCACAAAACTATAATTTTGACAAGAAAAAGCATTTCCAACACAAATATAGACGAGGAAACCATCAAAGTTACCTTCTTGCTTTCTTCTAATCCAATGTCTTGTCGATTTCGTATGTGTCACCCAACTCGGAGCCTACAAACATAAAAACGAGAGTTAGAGACGAAATTCACCATCTTACAAAAGGGAGGAGATTTCGAAAATGGAGAAGAGCGGATGAAGTTACTAAATTTCTTACCTAGAAAGAAGGATAACGAGGAGAGGAGAATAATGGCGCGGGAATCAACAAAAAAGCTTGCGAAACGAAGAAGATATGAAGATTTGAAGTTTGAAAATTATGGAGGAAAATGGTGTTTATGAAGGAGTATGAAAATATGAAAAGAAGTAAGTCTTGTTTTTTTCTTTTTTTGGTAAATAGAAGAAGGGTAAACCCTTAAAACAACAAAGAAAACGCTACAGAACAAGAAAACGAAACCGAAAGCGAAAAACTAAGAACGACATTACTCCTGGAGGCAACAATCTTGGCCAAGCCACACCTTGAATGTCATCTCGTAAAAGAGTTTCAAGTAAGTCTTGTTTGTGACAAGGTCACTGTCACGGATATTTGTGGGATAAAATGGATACAAAATGAGTTAGTGGGGAAAGATACGTCAATAGTATCAGAGAGAGGAAAAGAGGGTATTTTGGGAGAGGAAACGGTATCCGTCACAAGCTACCGTCCGTCACAAATGAGAAGGTAGAGGATGAAGAGGACGGTTTTGACAAAGAAATGAGCTTAATCTCACTCACTCACTCATAAGAGTATAAGACAACTTTTAATATTATGGTTTTAGGCTAGAATTATCGTCTTTAAGCCTACTACACACCCAAGACGCAATAAATATTTATGGTATAATTTTTATACCTCAAAAATATAATTTTACCAAAAATAAGATGTTACACTTGAAATAATTTATTTAAAATAAATTTTAAAGCGGGAATTTCGCGGGTGTTAGGAGCCGAGCGAGTTGAGCCAGGGGTTGGGCGGATTGAAAGAACAACTTCAAACCGTGCCAGAGAATTCAGACAAGCACAACTACAATCTGGGAGAGCATGTGATAAACCCATGCGAGTTGAGGCACAATCCGGGAGTGCTGATGCTCAACTCGGGCATGACTTTTTCTTTGGAAGTGTAAAAGTGGGTCAAGATAATTAATACGAGATTAAAAAATGAAACTGGATTGCCACTTAGTTAGCTAGATCTTGTTTGAGATAGTCTAAAAGTTTATTAAAACTAGTTGCTTGGCTGCAGCCTATCGGCCGCAGCATTCCGTTACGTGATATTAGGTTCACAATTTTTCGACCGAGTGAACAAATTACACCGGTACATCAACGCTTATAAAACAACGTACGTGAAGGTAGTTTTAACTTTATCACTGAAATATCTCCGTAACTATTGTTGGCATCAATCCTCTTTGGCTTGAATTGTTTTCTCTTTTGTCGAGACAATACCGATAACTGTTGCACCAAAGGCATACGCCCATTGGCATAATAGAGGACCTGCTCCTCCAGCAGCCGCGTGAACGAGGATTTTATGACCAACTTGAACCAACAGGGAACTTATAAAGCTTTCAAAATGTCTCCGGAAGAATTTACACCCCAACTAACTATAGTATTTATTAGACTATTACAACTATTATGGAATTAGTAGAACCTATAACCAACTTCACATTTGATGAATGTATCTTTTAGAGCAGGTTTTCTAAATGGAATTACGGAGAAATATCTTGTATAAGCTTTTTAGACTTGTACTAAGCCAATTTTTTTGAGGCTTCTAAGAGTGCTAATAACCTTAGATTTGGTAAGCAATACTTCATATGGGTAAAGGAAAAGATATAAACGCGACTACACTACAAAAGGGTCATTCGGGTCCAGTACATCCTAATGATGGAATGCAAGCTTAACATAGAATACACTCATTCCGTTTAAGTCAATTGTTTACTCATTAAATCTTCGTTTGAGGTATTTTAATCAAAGATTCAAAGGTAATTAAATAATCGGAACAAGATAAAAAATCCATTATTACGACTATCCGAAAAGCGAATGAAATCCGATTTTTTTTTTAAGACTACCCAAATTTTTTTTTTTTTTTTTTTGGCTAGTGGTAAATAAAGTCTTACATGCAGATTACACCGGTTGCCAGGTCATGTGCAACCCTATTAAATCTACGAGGAATAAAAGATAAACTAATACAATGAAAGAAAGTAGAAAGAACATGCCAATCATCTAGAATATCCTTAATGAGATGATCCGATTCCTCCAAGCTTGTCAGTTGGAGAAGAGCTCATAAGCAATCCGAGAAAATGTGTATATGCGGAAATCCCCGCGCTTTAGCCCATTTTAGTACTGCAAGCAAACCCAGAGCTTCGGCCTGGAGAGCCGATTCAGCCAAACAAACTTTCGTTTAGCTGTTTTCGTTTTGGTATTATTTCAAATTTTCAACCCTTGACAACCAAGCTATTGAAGTTCCAAGGCTATACCGATTTGCTTTTGTCAGGCTTTTCTTTGTTACGCCAGCATCATTGCAGCTCTTTCTTCTTCCTAGTTTTGGTGATTTCCAGCAAGAGACATTAGAAATCCCCAAGACATCTAGATAGAATCGAACTTGAGCAAAAGAAGCAGTTAATAGAATTTAGACCCGAGTATTTTTAGGTACCTTTTTAAGTTGAAGCTTAGCAGGTGGCCCATCATGACTTAATCACGTCGGTTTCAGTCTCCAGGGGCCGAGTTGACACTCGCCTCTCCGTTGCCAAACAAAATGGCTGAAGAACTGTCAACTTTGTACGGCCATTTGGTGAAACTTTTGCCCTTGTTTCACTCTTTGTCTTCAAGCTTGGAGCCTTGGTCTTTTCCTGACTTTCACTATTATCGATATAACAAGCTTCAGAAATCTCCAACGACTTTTCTGAGGTATATCCCTTCACATCACATTCATCACGCATTGTAATTACTTCTGGGTGTTAAAGTGATTCCATGCCATCACCGTGAATTGGTGCTGTTGAGTGTATGCCTTAAATCTGTTAGTCGCCGCTTTGAACGACTATGCGTAAGTCTAATCTGTTTTTTTATTAGGTTAAGAGTACTATATAAACTCTTAACCTCTACCCTATAAGTCATACGAAGTACAATATGTTTAATATCGTTCTGAATCTGTAATCTGGAAAACTCCTCACATTAATAAAAGTTTCTCCCTTCTGTCCTGTGGACGTAGCTAACACACCGTTAGTGAACCAAGTAAATCTGTGCGTTTGTTCTTTATTGTTTGTTTTATTCTTTGTGCTTCCGTTCTAACAGGGGACGTCTCATTCGAGTATATTACGACACCATCAGGCTCTTTGTCTGCACATCCTTCTCCTTTGTTTCACTACTTAGAATCAATGGTGGAGCAAATGGACTAACAGTCTAGTAGGGCTGCCAGTCTGCCACCCGGCCAGTACTGATTAGGAAAAGAATTGTTTTTTATATTAATGCTCGAATCGCTAGTTTGCCCTCTAAAATTTCAATCTAATTTTGGGCAAAATATAAGGAGGCGAGAAGACAGTAGCGAACTCCCTCATTTGTCAATCAAACAACGGACGAAACTGATAAACAGAAACCTACTTGCATAAGTCAATCACTGCAGGTAAACGCAGAAAATTTAGTTACCGATGCTAAAAGTAGCAGATTCCCAGCAACCAGTATTTGATCGAACGGCTGAGATTTGCTTAAAATTTGACAGCTATGAAAAATACATCTTGGTTTCTTTGTCCTCTTAATCCGGTAACACTACAACAGATAGTGACATTAGCGACTGTAAATAGCGACCAATTTCAGTCGCCCTTCTCATTTTAACGACCAAGTCCAGTCGCCCGCACTTAGTCGCAAGGTTTGGCCGCTTTTAGCGACCGATGTTAGTCGCCAAATTTAACGACTGAAAAAATAAAGACGTGTGACCAATGTTTATCGCTAATTTGGCGACTTAAATCAGTAGCTAAATTAGCGACTTAAGTCGGTCGCTAAAATAGCTACTGATTTCAGTCGCTAATTTAGCTACTGATTTCAGTCTCTAAATTAGCGACCTTTTTCAGTCGCTAATTGGTCGCTATTGGAAAAAAAACAGAAGGTTAACGACCGAAAATGGTCGCCAAATTTACATTTTCGGTCGCTAATTTTACATGTTTTTGGCCGTAAAAATCTGTTTTGTCCTAGTCAAATCCCTAACTATTACTTATAAATCTGCAAGCAAAACCAACAACACCAGCGCACAACCCAAATGATACCAAACAACTGAAACTTAAATAAATAAAACTGATTCGGATTACAAAGTACCAAATTCGAGTGCTTGTCCAATGAAAAAAAAATCCGACGCATTCAACACTAACAAACTAGAAGATACACTAGCTAAGACACCGAGAAATATGCTCCCGCCCCACTGCCATCTCCGGATCTCTTGGATCCCTACCCCGTGGGCGCCGACCACTGTTGCAATTTGCAAAATAAGAGGACATCTTGTCCATTTCTTCTTTCATTCTTCTCATTTCTTCATCCCTCTCAGCGTCCCTTCTATCCTTCTCAGCTAGTTGAAGTTGTAGATGACTTACCAAGCCAGGAACATATGTCTGGTGTTGGGAGGAGGACCCTCTTCTTGCCGGTGGGTCATAAAAAAAACTCTTTCGCTGAACCGGCCCTGTAGACTTCTCCTTTCTGAAAACCATCTACAAGTTTATACCAAAGCTGATTGTCAGAGATATCAGGGTTCTTCTTCTTTCGGTCAAGAAATTGGCCCTACAAAAGATGAAACATTATTAGTATGTGTTTGACCCTGCTTTTCAACTGTTTTTTCAACTTAAGAAATAGAAGTTAGGTCAAACACCACTTTTTAAAAAACTAAAAACTAATTTTATTAAACAGAAATTCTAAAACTGACTCCTAGAAACACCTAGAAACAGAAGTAGAAAATTGCTAGTTCTATTTCTCTTTTGTAATAACTCGAAATTTTATTATAAATATTTACTAGTACATTCGTCGTATCGATAGTGATTGATGATAGTTAATATAGTCGATAAAGCATTTATTGAATGGTATCTTGTTATGTGTTGTTAGCGGGGTTTGAACTCGAGACCTGTGGGTACGTAGTTGTGGGCCTTGGGTACCATACTTATCACGCAACAACCCACACCTTATATTTTTTGTGAAAACCTAGATAGACACTCTCATACATGCCGACATAGAGAGGATTGTTAACCTAGTTTTACCCTAGTACAAACACTACCACCAACCCTATCTTACAGCCGCCACATCAGAGTTGAGGAAGGAGGCTGTTCACGGTGAGGTTAGGTGGCCTAGGGTGGTTCGAATGCTCATTAAAACTGGTATGTTCATCACGTTATCATGTTCTCCTTCTGCACTTCCTTTTTCTCGTCTGCATCACCGTCGTATATCATGTTTTGGCTTCTGACCCTTTGAGAAATAGTAATCTATGATATGTGGTAATCGTATTGGACCTTAGGGGGAGTCGTGGTTGACCACCAGAGGACCACCAGTTATGTCGTTTTGTCGCCTGTTGCAGTACCATATGTATGAACAATCTGACAGCGTGACTTTCGTATACCAATTCTTGTGATTATGGTTTGCGGTGGCTCTGGATGTGATAGTATATTGTTAGAGAGTAGTGGCGGGTTTGTGACGGTGGCGGTCGTGGTGGGTCGTGGTGGGTCGTGGTGTTTCACGGCCACTGTATGGTGGTTGTCGTTGGCTGCTGGGTTATAGCGTGAAACAGAGTAACGGGCTGAGGGGTGTGTGCACGGGTTTTGGGAGGCCTGTTTCGTAGGGTTATAGTGGTGCCAAAGCCTGGTGGTTGCCACCAGGGTGTCATGAGTAGTGTAGGGTGTCGTGGGTAGTAATTAGTTATGGCGGTGGTGGTGTTGGCAGGTGGCTAAGGGTGTGTGTAAGGAGGGTGGTAACACGGGTAAAGGGCAGGGACTTGGGGACTATGTGTGTGACCAGCGTGTTTGGGGCGGTTGTCAATGGTTGTTGGGGTTGAGTCAGGGGTAGAGGTCAGGGTCAGTGGGTGCACCATGGTCAGGGGTCTCATCCACGGTCGTGGGGTGGTGGTGCAGGCTGTAAAAGGGGATCGATGGGGGCTGCGAAGTGGGCTGTGCGGGGGGTTGTTCAGGCTGCTTTGGTTTGTGTTGTTGTGTTGTTACGTATTTACGTTCAATAAGGTTTATTATTATTATTATTTATTATTATTATTATTATTATTATTATTATTACTATTAATATTATTTGTTGTTATTATTAATTATTGCTATTATTATTATTTATTGATATTCTTATTAGTAATATCTCTCTCTATATTAATGTTACAATTGGTTAGATTATTATTGTTTTGTTTGTTGCTTCGTGTTAATTAAATATATGAGTCGAGAATTAGTGGGTCGTGGGAGTTTCTATTTTGGGAAAGTTTCTATTTATGGAAACTTTCCACTTATATAAGGTTTCTATTTATAGTAAGTGTGGATTGTTATGGGGTTCGGGAAGTTTATTAATTCTTACGAATACGTGTCTAGGTAGCGGTTTTCGCGTGGAACATTTCTAGCAAGCTTTGGATTGTCTGCACTTCTGCTTTTCGAGGTAGGGGAATACTGTGTACATGGTGATGAGTAATTTGTTTATTATTTGATGTTAACCGTGTTCATCTTATTATCTTATGATTGGTATATTGTGTTATTTAATTACCTAATTCCGTGATACGATACGATGTGATGAATATTGGGTCTTGTGATATGGAGCGGAGTATATTGGGTCTTGTGATCGGTGCGGAGTATATTGGGTCTTGTGATCGGTGCGGAGTATATTGGGTCTTGTGATTGGTGCGGAGTATAATGGGTCTTGTGATCGGTGCGGAGTTTATTTGGCGTTGGATCGGTGCGGAGTTTATTTGGCGTTAGATCGGTGCGGAGAAGGGATGATTGAATCCCTATATATATATGACATTGTTTGTTTAATTATTTTTTTCCTCTACTCAACCTCGTGGTTGACCCTGTGTATTCGTGTGACACCTGTGATGATCCGTAATGGGGAGCAGTTTTGACAGGAAAGATGGTGTTGTGGGAGTATGGGATGGCGTGAGCACTTGGATGGACCGACTTAGATGTAGATCACCTATCTTGTAGTTATCAGTTGTACTTTTATTCCGCTGTATAATATCTGTAACACCAAAGTTTAAATTTTTACCAGTTTTCATATAAAGTACTTTGGTTTGATTTACTTTGTTATTCACTACCTCGGATATTCCGAGATGGTAACAGCTCAATTTACTGAGGATGTCTTGCTAAAGGCTCCTTAATAAATCGGGGTGTATGTTACATCTTTTCACGTTGCTCTTAAGTTAATTAAGCGCCAAAACCCAAAAAATACCGCCAAATAACAATTTTCAGATTTTCATGTCGGGATTCTCGCAAGTTAAGCCCTCTCTTTTGTATATCTATATATAATATATTTTAACAAAATAAAAAAAAATTATAGAAACTAGTTAGGCCAAACACGATAAAACTGATAAAAATAGTTTTTTAAAATTTTTGGCCAAACAGGACCAATTTTATCGAGAACAAGTTTTATAAAAACTCCTTTACAAAAGTAAAAATTATTTTTCGTAAGCAAGGTCAAACATGCTCTTAATAATATATACAATAACACTTACATATAAATATATACTTTAAACAATACTATAAATGTAGTTTAAAAATTAAATATATAATATTATTTACATATAATTCACGATCTTTTGAGTTTGCAAAGACGAACCCTTTCTTTCCCTTCTTGGCATGGGTCTCCAGGAAGAGATCAACAACAGATTGTAACTAACCCTTATTTTTCTCTGCCTATAAAAAAATAATGAATTCATGAAGTGTTAGGCTCTGTTTGGCAAAACGAGCTGAAAAGTTACCTGAAACCTGAAAAGGTACCTGAAAACTGAAAAGTTAGCTGAAACCTGAAAAGGTACCTGATAAGGTAGCTAAAAATTAGGAGCTGATAAGCTGACTGATTATATAAAAAACTGTTTGGCAAACTAACTGAAAATGTAGCTTATTTTAGTGAAATGACAGAAAAAGATATAATAATTATTTACTATATTATAGATTTAGGGGTAAAAATGTAATATAACCTAGAATCAGGTACCTGAAATATAAAATGCTACCTTATGTAGCATTTCAATTCAGGTAGCTACCTGCCAAACACTCCCAAAAAAATAAGCTACTTGATTCTTTTGGCAAAAAAGCTATTTCAGGCAAATCAGGTACCTGAAATGCGCTGCCAAACAGAGCCTTAGTCAGTTAATTAAAATTTAAAGCTAAATAATATAAGAAGATAAAAGTAATAAACTACAAGAGTAAATACTTACACTTATCACTGCCCGATCATGGAATGACTGAGACCCACCATAATGAGTAGGCCCAACTTCCGCCTCGGGATCATCTCCACCCCTCTTGTTCGCCTTGTTCCGGGCCGACGCTTGCTTGAACTCCGGACTTTCTCTGTACTTAGTGAATTCTTCATATGATTGACCTATAATCAAATAAAATAGAAATTATTAATATAAATTAAAAAAGCGTTAAATTTGTAATTTTAATACGGTTATTAATAAATTATTACCTTTCATGAACGATGACACATTCTTTCTCCTCGACACCTTATACATAATGTCCTTTAGCCTCCTCTTAACAACATCATTAAATCTATCCCAAGGCACTCGCTCAAGGTCATTTGACCAATAGAAGATACGCTACAAAAAATTAAGGGTTAGAGAAACAAATCAACCATGAATTTATTAAAATAAATAATTAAAGTAAATACTTAAATAAGTACCTGAAAGGCGTTGAACCACATCTCCTTGTCCTCGGGACTAGCTTTCGTCCAACAAGTAACGCCATGAATCATGTTCTCTTGAATGTTATTGGTGATGATACGTGTCTATTTTATGATGTTTTACATCTATTTTTACACGTATTTAGTCGCTCATTTACTATGTTTTAGCCTTTATTTCCCACAAATTGTGTACTTTCGTATTTTTATGCACTTTTGCAGATTTATGCGGAAAAGAGACGATTTAAGCACCAAATTCGTATCCTCAAGTCTTTTGCTTAATTAAGAAATAAATGGAAAGTCAACTGGAGTCAAAGTCAAAGTGCCAAAAGTCAAAATAAGAAGAAATCCGAAAATTTCCGTACAGAGACGGTCGACCGACCAGCAAAACGGGTCGGCCGACCAGGCCTGAATTTCATAAAGCCCAATTTTCAAGAAAGGCCGGAAATAAGAGAAGTCCAGCAAGAAGCGGTCGACCGACCAGCTAAACGGGTCGGCCGACCAGAGCAGAAGCCCATGCGACTCTTTTCGGAAATAAAGTAGAATTAGAGCTATTAGGAAACTCTTAGTTTTTACCCTATAAAAACAAGTCTTATAATTAGGGTTATGTATGCTTGATATCTATTATCAATCCTTAGTATCTTTTATTCAATCTTTTACCATCTAGTTCATCTTTTATCATTATTCAAGAATTCTCAAGCATTCAATAAAGTTTATTCCGTTCTGCCTTAATTTCGATTGTGGTAATTATTCTCTTAATCTAGCTTTTAATTACAGTTCTTGTTTTTATTACAATTGTTAAGTTAGAATTCCAAGCTTTATTGAATCTTGCATGCTTAGATTATTTACTATGTTCTCCATGTTTATTCCCAATTTTATAATCGTCTTAACAATCATGAGTAGCTAAATTTCATATGTTAGGATGTAGGGGATGAATATGCGTAGGTAAATAAAATCCGAAAAACCGACCTGTAGCAGGGCCACGGTCGGCCGACTGGAATAGTCGGTCGGTCGA
This sequence comes from Silene conica, assembly GCA_029255685.2. Classification (NCBI taxonomy): domain Eukaryota; kingdom Viridiplantae; phylum Streptophyta; class Magnoliopsida; order Caryophyllales; family Caryophyllaceae; genus Silene; species Silene conica. Next base: position 22,989,045 of record CM055313.2, on the reverse strand, counting down.
CCGAGGTCGTGGTCGACCGACTGGAGTAGCCGGTCGGTCGACCACTCGCGTCTGTTTTCTTATTTCGTCTTTTCTTGTCAATTATAACACCCTGCAATGAGACCATAAGGAGACTTGTAGGATGTTAGTAATGACCTACCCAAGATTGAAAGATACGGGAAGGGCATTGGTTTACACCTTAAGACGGATAGGTTACTCAAGGCTGAAAGGTATGTGACCTGGGATTTAGGAATCACCCTTATTGTTGACACCCAATAATTGTGAGACCTAGGAACTAATAGCATAGGCCGAAAGGAGCTATTAGGTAGCATAGACCTAAAAAGATATGTTACACCCCCTTACGCGACTGCAATACATGTTGACCTTAGGATTTATTCTACCTTAGCTATTTATTACCCAAACATCCTAGCATCCTCTTCTATTATATTTTATTCTCATCTTTTAATTCTTGTTTTATTTTAATCTTTGCCTTAAATATAGCATTCAACAATCAAACCCCCAAATTTGTTACCTTTAAACATTAACATTAAGACAATAAACATTCCCCACCTCCTTGTGGTTCGACCCTGACTTTCACTATCTATTGTTAAGGTTAGGAATTATAAATTTTATCTTTGGTACCCTCAACGACGGGCATCAGGTGACGCCACGAATCGTCGTTTGATGTCTAAACCTGAAACCAAACATGAATGTTAATTAGACTAGGTTGAATAAAAAAAAATAAACAAATAAACAGTGAATAAAAAATTACCAAAGACCCGTCGGATCAATGATGATCCTATCGTCAGTATGGCGGGGTACACGGGCTTCCTCCTCCTCGTTACTCGATAAATTGACCGCCACCTCCTCCTCCTCCTGTGATCGGGCCGAGCTACTGTCACCACTACCACTATAGCCGCCCCGTTGTCTGCCTCCTCCACGAGCCATGTAAACCTATAATTGTATGAAAAATGTTAACATATATAACAGAATAAATGTTTGTAAAATATTAAAAAACAGAACCTAACAAATTTATAAGATGTTAACCTCCTACTACTTTTACTCATCATCATCATCATCATCGTCATCCTCTTCTTCTTCTACCTCCTCCTCCTCCTCGTCATCATCTTCTTCCTCCTCTTCTAACTCTTCATCATTATTATCTTGTAACTGATCTTGCCCCTCCCTTTCATCCTCTTCTAACTCCTCTTCTGCTTCTATCTCATTTCCATAAATGACTTCATGATTAACTGGGGACAGAATTGACTCTGATACAACTTCTTCTTGGAAAAAGGATGTGTCGACTTCTGATCGCGCCTTTGTTTTAACTACCGCACACCAATTCTTTTGTTGTCTATCTTTACTTGTGCTAGGCGAAGATGCATAATAAACTTGATGAGCTTGTTGTGCAAGTATAAATGGATCATATTTAGAATAGGTTCGAGTGTGCTTAACTTCTACAAGCTTGTAGCAATCATGGACTCTCGTTCCAGCTACAAAATTATCTCTCCATTGAATCTTGAATAAGACAGCTTTATAACCCCGGTCACGCCCATTATAACACAACTCAAAGATATCCTCTAATATCTCATAACAGTCATTGCCATCAAGAGAAGAAATAGTAACGCCATAGTTGCATTTAGCCTTACTTTTCCCGTAGTCGAATGTGTGAAACTTAAACCCATTAACTAAATAATGATTCCACGTGACAACCTTTCGAGAAGGACCCAAAGCCAAGCTTCTAACCACATCGTCTTGGATATTTAGCTTAATTACATGCTTTCGAAACCATGCTGGAAACTAATCCTCGTGTTTACTCCAAACATCCTCTCTTATAACATTAGGGTGATCAGTCATGAAATCTGTCACAAATTTTGCTTCATATATATGGCTCCAAAATCTCACAATTAGATAGCACATAAAGGTGAGCACAATTATACTCCTTGTCATCCAGAAATCTTGTTCCCCCAGCAGAAGAACACCGTTCATCATCTCGTACATGAAAACACTTGGGTAAACTTGTATCTAACTCATCCGTTTCTTCAATGTTCAAGTTTTTTGCTTTGGTCTCAGTATGTTTTTCAAAGTAAAAAGAGCAAAAATTGACAATTTCTTCCGTTAGGTATGCATTGCAAATAGAACCTTCCACACGAGCTTTATTACCAATTTTTTTTTCCACATGATTAAGAAACCTTTCGAAGGGATACACCCACCTATATTGAACGGGTCCATCAACTTTAGCTTCATATGGCAAATGAATGGGTAGATGTTCCATCGAATTGAAAAAAGAAGGCGGAAATATCATCTCAAGTTTCCACAAAATTTCTGGTATTTGGTCTTCTAAACGAACCATGTCATTAACTGATATCGTGGAGGAACACAAGTCTCTGAAAAATTGACTAATCTCTGTAACTGCATTCCAGACGGTGGTCGGGAGTAAATTTTTCAAAGTCACTGGTAACAAGCGCTCCATGAAAACATGACAGTCATGACTTTTCAACCTTTTCAACTTCAATTCCTTTAAATCAACACAACGACTTAAATCTGAGGCATACCCATCGGAGAACTTTAAGTCTCTTACCCAATCGCACAATACCTTTCTTTGAGCTTTGTCAAGAGCAAATGGTGCTTTTGGCATTGACTCATCCCTACGAATGTGAAGTTTAGGACGATCACAAAATTTCTTCAATTCTATTCTTGAGCCAATATTATCACGTGTCTTTCCTTTAACATCCATAATCGTGTGAATAAGTAGCTCAAAGAAATTCTTTTCTATGTGCATCACATCCAAATTAAGTCTGATCAACATTGTTTTCCAATAGGGTAGGTCCCAAAACTACTTCTTTTAAACCAACCACTCTTTTTCTTTTTTAACTCTCTAACTTCTTCTTCAGTCCCATCGTTGGTAGATGGCAATTCATGTATAGCCTCCCAGACTGCATCACCTGGGAGTCTATCCGGAGCATCGTCACGCACCTCCTTTCCTTTTAAGAAAACTTTTTTGTTCTTTCTATGGACATGTCCATCCGGTAAGAAGCATCTATGACAATCAAACCAACTAATATTCTTGGAATTAGGGAGATAAAAAGCTTTGCTATTATCCATGCAATAAGGGCATGCCATTCGCCCGTTGTTGCCCAGCCTGATAGCATACCGTATGCGGGAAAATTACTTACATTCCACAACAGTGAAGCTCTTAGTTGGAAGTTTTGCTTCTTGGACACATCAAATGTTTCGACACCAACTTCCCACAGATACTTCAGTTCTTCCAACAGCGGTTGTAAATAAACATCCAAGTTATTTTTTGGGTTATGAGGACCGAGAATAAGTAGTGAGAGGAAAATAAATTGTCTTTTCGAACATAGCCAATGAGGTAAGTTGTAAGGTGTGATCATTACGGGCCAACACGAGTAAGATCTACCAAACTGACCAAAAGGGTCAAACCCATCCGTACACAAGCCAAGTCTTACATTGTGAGGTTCCTCGGTAAAATCAGTATACAACCTATCAAAACGCTTCCACTCCTCTTCGTCACTTAGATGACACATCTTTCCTGGTGTACGGGGGTTTTCTTTGTGCCATCTCATTTGGTTGGCAATATTTTTCGTGGCATATAACCTTGAAGTCTTGGAGCTAGGGGAAGATAAATTAATGGGTTTAATGATATTGGTTTCTTTGTTTTTTCACTCTTCTTACCCTTTTTTCCCTTCAAGATAATATTTTCCTCACTTGTCTCATATTTATTCCTTTGACATTTCTTACATTTGATTAGCAACGCATCATCTTTCCAAAAAAACATACATCCTCTAGGACATGCGTAATCTTTTAATGTGGAAGCTGAAGATCTTTGACCACTTTTTTGGTATTATAAAAATTACGGGTCATAATGTTATTATCGGGTATAACATCTTCTATTAAAGTAACAATACTGTCAACCGCTTTAAACAACATATTGTACTCACATTTTAACGTTAATATCTTCGATGCAACTTGCAACAATGACATTATGCTCCCTCATATAAAGTTTTCTCGGAGTCCCTTAGCATATCAAAAAAGGCTTTTGCCTTTGGGTTTGGATCTTCTTCCTCGGTTATAGGTACACGATTGGTATTAATGAAAGCATTCGACTCAAAGGCATCAAGTACCATATCTCTATACGGGTTCTCATTTGATTGGAATTGAGGGTGTTCGGGATCAGAAGAGTATCTTTCCCCATGTGAATCCAGTTGTAATAGTTTGGAAAAAACCTATTCGTAATAAGATGTTCTGATCTTCTACTTCTATCTCAAGTAAATATTTTAAGTTTTTAATTTAGTACAAGTGTTCGAAATCATATGATTCTGAACATCTAGCAAATTCAATAAACCCACGAACTCTCTTTACAAATCTCGCATTGGGACGTTTCTTCTTATCTACTCTTTCTTCGTACATCCAGCTACGTTCAAATCTCTTCATTTTAATCTAGATAATATATAATAAACTAGCAACCAAACACACAACAATTTCAATAATATTTCAACAAATAAGTTCAAGCTAAAAATTCAAGTCAATATATACTTCAAGATTTCAATTGGATTATTATCACTCCAACCTAAACCCATCAATGTATATTTCAAGACACTAGTAAACACACATTTGTGATTTATTAGTGAGGAAAAAAAAATTGGCAGCAATTTCCCCCAGTTCTTCAAATACACAATGTGAAATAAATTTGTATTTATTTCACATATGTATTCGAAGAACATTAAAGGAGTTGTTACCAAACACTTTCTCCGTTAATAAAATCACAAATATGTATTTACTACCTAAGTGACTTGAAATATACAAAGGCAGTCCCAAAATGGGGACTATTCATGAATTTCTCCTAACGAGTAATTCATGAACGGGTACTAGGTCAATAGTCATTCTTCCACGAAAAATATTCACAATAACTTACAATAATGTACTAATTTGAATAATAACATTCAACAATTTTTTTCCTAATTTCTAACAATACTAACACTCATTAACAATAACTCGATAATTCAAATTAACCTTTTAAGATGAATATCAAGATTATGATTAAAATCGATTATCTAGCAAAAATAAACTTGATTGTTCAAGAACATACAAAGCAATTCCCTTTTACGTTCTAATTCAATCTTTATCAAATTAAAACATCTACAAATTTATAATACCGTCATCGATCTTAACTGTTTAATAATAACAATACTAATAAATCAAAAGGAAACAACACAACTAGAGCTGTCCAAATGCGGGTTTGGGTCGGACATGGGCTGGGCTGAAAAGGGAAAAATAAGCCCTCTAAGACTATAGTGGGCGGGTTGGGCCAAAATAGTGGGCCACTTCTCCTGGCCCTTACCCGCCCAACTGCTAAATTCGGGCAACCTGTGGGCTGATGGGCTCATATTTTTCTGTTAACTTTTGAAATTACTTAATTAAGTAATTAACAACGCGATAAACTTGCAAAGCCGGTATTGAATTAAGTTTTTAGTTCTTAACATCAATACACAAATTAGAAGAGTGACTAACTTGATCATCTGAATATAAGCTCCAAAATCCAAGCAAGCTTAAAAAATAAGCAAAAATTAATTATATACTAATTGCTCATATTAATTAGGAGAATATCTACTTTGATATCTGTTCTTAGGCCTTATTGCGGGGACCAAAGGTTGATTCCATTGTATCTTGTTTTTCGTTTATGACTATAAATCGTATCTTGTAATTTCGTTATAATCCTATTATTTTGAGCTAGAAACTATAAAAATGATCAATATTTAGGTGTATTTGTCCAAGATGTCTTAAATGATACTTTTTTTACCAATTTGTTCATAACATCTTACTTTATTTACCAGTTTGTCAATTTGGCTGTACTCATCAAACCTATTACCTTTACCATTTAAGAATTGGGTTTATTTAAACATATTTTTTTGTTTTCCGATTAAGCAAGCGTCAAAATATGTCCATAGGCCGTTTATAAATGATTAAAATTTGGATGACAAGGGAAGTTAAAAAAAAGGGGAAAAAATCATCCAAAGTTGAAGAAAACCTATAATACGAAAGAAATAATATAATTTGTTAGGGCGAAGACTTTCCATACTATTTTGAGAGGAAAAAAAAACACTTTTCTTTTTGAGTTTTGCATCAATTGATACATTAATTTGTTGTAGTGACTAGTGAGACAATTTGGTAAATTTGATATGAATATTTCTAAATCAATTGGTATAATATCTTTTGATTCAATTAGTATGTATGTATAAAGTTGTTAATGGTTAAGACATTTTATTATTATGATATAAATTTTTATTAGTGTTTTATTAGGAATTATTTATTGGGACTGAGGTAGAAATTGTGATAATATGGAGATTTGGAAAACAATTTACATGTTCATAAATTATCAGCTAATTCCTTTATTAATATTGGTTATACTTTTAATCTCTCATAATTGTTTGGCCGGTCTATTAATTTACCGGTCATATTCTTGTCGTTCATGTACATAAAATGCTTCTTTTAAGATCACTTTTTTTATTCCTATCAAATTCCGCAAACTCCAATATTTTTGTCGTTTATGTAAATTTTCTTTCTTTTCATCGAACTTTTTGTATCATGTACTTTCATTTATAAGTTACCCTAAGTAGAAGATATATACCTATATATTTATCATTTGTTCAATTCCTGATTAAAACTTTTATTAAAACCGCACAAAAAAATCATAATATCAAAATATATGAACATAAAAAAACCCATAAAAATTCCGTGATTTTCTCGAAATACAAAACTAGTTCTATATTTCAATCTATTATCACCTTTGATCAAGGGGACATTTGTGTAAAACAAATACATGTACTTGTTTGTAAAGCAATTATATGTAATTATTTGAATAACAATGATGAATAAGGATTAGCTTGATTAAATGTAAACCAGTTTGTAGGTAGCCGTCTCCTGTGTTTTTAATTCTCTAATTTTGAAATCTTATCCTTGTCAATAATATAAAAATGTTTACAAATTCTTATTTGTGATGGACATATTTGTCGTAAGGTTGTAACGGGTTAAATAATATCTATGTGGAAAGATAAAACAAAAGTAGAGTACTCCTACTAGCAAACTGTTTTGTCTTATTTATTAACATGAGTAGTATTTAACCCGTCATAAATTTATGATGCATGACGAATATACCCATTACAAGAAAGACTTCTTAAAAAATAAAATGTTAAGCAAAGCAATAGGATAAAAAAAAGGACCCACAAAACCTCATCTCAAGGGAATTATCCACATTCTTTCGCGGATAAGATACAAAATGTAAGGGCCAAGGGGACCTGCATTATTTCTAAACATATACAGTAGTATACTTCTTACATGCCAACTTAACTTTAAATGCGTGTGTATCGACTATATCTGGTCATTACATGAATCACTTGTTTTATCCGCGGATAACAAACTAGGCATTACACAGCCGTCCACGGATAATTAGCTTTGTAACCGGTTTTTAGTCTTGCTTAAAACGATATTATTAGACTTAAGACGTTTTAAGTGTTACATGGGTTAAATATTACTTTCTCCATTTTCCTATTTTCTTCCAATTTTCCTTATATGGGAAATTACTTATTTTCTTCTCATTTCATTTCTTTTCTATTTTAGACAACCAAACGCCAACTTGGTTTTGTCCTATTTCATTAATTACAAAAAATGTCATTGCTTTATGTTTCATTAATTACAAAAAATGCCCTATTTTCATTACTAACCTCACTTGTTGCCTTCCTGTCATTATTTTATCATTTTTTTAATAAATGCCTTAATCCATGTGCAATATAAAATGGGAAGATATAAAATAAATGGAGGAAGTATCACATAGTAATAATATAGATAATTTTTTTGACATTTTCTAAACAATTTTTAGTAAGTCTTGTTTGTGACGGGTCACCATTTGTGACGGATATTTTGTGAGACAAAATGGATACAAAATGAGTTAGGCCCTATTCTTTTGGACTTATTTTTGCTTAATTTAAGTTAAGTTCAGCAAAAATAAGTTAAGTTCAGAAAAAATAAGTTAAGTTAAGTTCAGCAAAAATAAGTTCAGAAAAGTTCAGCAAAAATAAGTTAAGTTCAGCCAAAATAAGTTAAGTTAAGTTCAGCAAAAATAAGTTCAGAAAAGTTAAGCAAAAATAAATTCAGAAAAGTTAAGCAAATACTCATACCCATTTATAGAAATGACGAGTTTTGAAAATGTAACATTTTCACAAATTCTCTCGTACAAACGTCTCATGTGCGACCATTTTTTTTAATTACCCAGGCCAAAAGTGTCACTATTAACAAAAGAATAGTCGGATTTTCCAAAAAATACACGGGTTAAAGTTTACACACAATAATTCTCGTAGATAATGAACATACTATATTATATAGAAATAGATTATTACAAAAATTGTGATATTAGAGAAATAGATTATTAAAAAAAATTGTGATATGTGATTTACTTTTTAATTATGTATTGAAGTAAGAAAATGAACATACTATATTTATATATATATATATATATATATATATATATATATATATATATATATATAAAGAAACTATAATTATTACTATTATTATTATTTATATTATTTAAGTTAATATTTATTTAGTTCGAAAGTTAGACTCATATAAGTTAAGTTTAGAAATGTTAAGTTCATAAATGTTAAGCAAATATACGTTAATTTCAGCAAATATAAGTTAAGTTAAGTTCAGCAAAAATAAGTTCAGAAAAGTTCAGCAAAAATAAGTTAAGTTCAGAAAAAATAAGTTAAGTTAAGTTCAGCAAAAATAAGTTCAGAAAAGTTCAGCAAAAATAAGTTAAGTTCAGCAAATATAAGTTAAGTTCAGAAAAATTCAGAAAAAATAAGTTAAGTTAAGTTATGTTAAGCAAAAATAAGTCCAAAAGAACAGGGCATTAGTGGAGAAAGGGGACCACATGATTAGTGTCGGAGAGAGAAAAAAAGTGGGTATTTTGTGAGAGAAACGGTATCCACCACAAGTTTGTGAAGGATACCGCCGTCACAAATGAGAATTTGTGTTCAATTTTAGTATGTAAAGAAATTGAATTCAATTCCTTTTCTACTAAAGATGTGAAATATTTATAAGAGTTTTTTGTCAGATAACACCTAACATTTACACTGTCTGTAGAAATAGTACCTAAAATTTTTTTTTTGCCCAAAAACACCTAACATTTTATGTTTTTTGTCGAATAACACCAAAATCAATTCTCCATAAAAAAATGTTAACATTCCGTCTTGAATAACGGTTGACTTCGTTTGACATTATTTCTTCCTTCTTCCTTTGCCATTAATGCATCTCAACACTTACTTCTCTATCCCTCACAAAACTCCCTCCATCAATCTCCAACAAATTAATAAATTATTTGCATTTTTAGTTATAAATAATGAATCTCTAACAAATTAATAAAGTACTCCCTCCGTCCCGATCAATTGTTATCTATTGCTTTTGACACAAAGATTAAGAAAAGAAGTATAAATGAATTTGGACCACACAAATTATATGGCCCCACAGGTAATCAAATGTCATCCACAAAAAGTTGCCAAAAATGAAAATAGATAACAATTCAATGATACACCCCAAAATGGAAATAGATAACAAATGACCGGGACGGAGGGAGTAATTGACAAATTAATAACAAATTAATAAAGTAATTGACATCTGAATTCTGTTAAATCGGTTCGATTTTAAACGGCTTAACTTTAATTTTTATTTTAATTCAATTTCTTTCATATTCAATTCGATTAACCACTTTTATAGGTTTGTGCTATTTCGAGGTTGTTCCGGTCATAATTTTCTTGATCTAGGGATAACAAAATTGGTTGAATCTTTCTTATACTTCCTCCATTTTAATCCAAATACCCATTATGTTTTTTGTACACTATCTACCAATCAACTTTCAATCTCAATTTTCTCTCAATACATAAGAAAAAATATATTCATGTGGGGTCTTGTTTAATTCGTCTTTACGAGTACATTGAAAATATATAACTTTTATAATTTTTACAAGTACGTAGTTAAAGATATGAAGCACGCAAAACTTGTGTTGGCAAACGTGAATAAAGCATAATGGGTATTTGGATTAAAATGGAGGAAGTACTTTTTAGTTTGAATATAATAATTCAGAATGCAATTAAAAAATAAATTATCAATAATAATAATAAAAATCTAATAAATAAGAGTATTTTTGTTATCTAAAAAAAACGAAATTACTTTGAGGACAATTATAATTCAAGTTCGAGTAGCATTCAATTATAATGAATTACTTCAATTCCCCCAATAGAGATTAAATCAAGTATTAGACACTTTCTCTATTCCAATCAATTGTATACATTTGCCTTATTTATGTTTGTCAATACTCGTTTTCTGTTGTCAATATTTTTGGTTATATATCGATAAAAATTATAAAACTTTAATATTTACAATGTACTCGATAAGACAATTTAAACAAGATCTAACATTAGTACATTACCATCTTTTATGTTATATATTAAAAGTTGTGTCGAAAATTCACTCGACTTATGAATAGTGTCCATAAAGTGAAATGTATATAATTGATTGGAATGAAGGAAGTAGTATTGACGGGATGTTTAGTTGGAGCTTAAACTCATTTCAATATTTGGTTGAAACATTTTGGGATATAGTTATATATGGACATATTCTAATTATATTTCAACCGTTTATAATCTCGTATTCACCTCTTTCTCCAAATTTTCAAATCTATTCCCTCAAAGGCTCAAACCCTTTAATATTCTTACTACCAAGATACTCCCTCCATTCTTTTTATATCACCCCATTCTTTATGCACGTTTGCCAATACTCATTTTGTTTCGATTATATCTTTAGCTACATACTACTAAAAATTATAAAATTTTGATATTCTTAATCCTCTTATCAAGACAAATTAAAAAAGATCTCACATGAATATATTTTCGTGAACGGATTGAGGGAAAACTGACATTGAATACCCGATTTTGAATAGTGCCCAAAAGGGGAATCTATATATAAGTATAAAACAGAAACCACTAAATATTTACTGGACACGTGTCAAGCAATGGTGAATTATTTTCCCGCCTAACTCAAAATCCTAATAATTATTCTTACTAATTTTCATTATCATAGTTTTATTCCTAAATTATCTACTTTAGAAAAGATTACATATCTTACCCAAAAAGAAATATCTTTCTTCAAGATTATTATAGCCGTATAAGATATATCTACCTAAAATTTCCAATTCCTGTATATCTTCATATATTATACTTTCTACGTCGTCATCTTAAGAGCAGTCATTCAGAATCAGAATTACGGAGTATAATCCAATCCTTACTTTCGCGAAAATATAGTGTAGATTGTTTTACCCGTGTACTAATTCAAATTTTCCATATTTTACATCTACAAAAATATCCATCTTTTTCTCATTTTTGATGAGTCATTTTATATTTTGACGTTCGTTCTAAAATCCTTACTAGAGCAAGTATTCTGAGTTGGCAAATAATATGGATGTCATCGAAGTTTTCATTAAATGTTACTAGAGTGTAGAATAAATACATTTTGAATTGTACTATATTTGTTAATTTTCTGGTAATTTTAATTATTTCTTTTAAGCCAATTGCAATGGATCATTTTGAGTCATGATTTTAATAATCCTATTTTTCAACTTGATGATGCATGTGACATATAGTTAAACTCAACAAATTGCATCCATATTTTTTTTTAAAAGATTTATTATGGTTTAATTTATATTTAAATCTGACTCATTTTATTAATTCGTACAAGATAAGGTTTCTGAACCTATAATTTTAAACCATTCGACTAAGAGATACCTCTATTTAATTGCTCATAAATATTTAATTGCTCACAAATAGACTTGGTGACCCAATTCGATAAGACTTACCCAAGATCCGAAATGACCTAAAATGTATGACTGGAACACTCAAAGAGATCCGATCCGAAGTGGTCCGACCTAAATGTAACCCGAAATGATCTTATTGACCCAAAATGAGTGAATTAATGCAAAATCATTACCCAAAATGATCCGGTGTTAAAATCAAAATCTTATTGAGTTAATATGTATTATTTTTGAGTTTCAGTATAATATTTTGAGTTAATTTTTTTTATTTATATAAGCGTTCATATTCTTTCTGATGAAATTCGTAAAATGTGCATACATATAAGTTCAAATCATTTGCTATAAGCTTATACAATTACAAATCTATACTATTGGATTTATACAACTGGTTATATATTATTCTAATAATTGAGTAGTTGCACCCTATAAAATACTCAAATTTTATTTATTGAGCACATATCTCACACGTAATATAAATCATTACTCTACCACATTGTATTCAAAATTTCAAATTATTACACTACTTAAAATAACAATTTAGAACGTAATTTTATATATCATTTATATCTGCTCGTGCAATTTTGCACGGGTTCTAAACTAGTGAGGTGATATAAAAAGAATAGTTAGTCTTGCTTGTGACGGGTCGGGTGGAGAGACGGATAATGACACTCACAAAACGAATAGGGAAACAAAGGTGGGGCACCCCCATGTGCTTTCCTCTCTCCTCTAAATGGGTATTTTGTGAGACAAAATGGTATCCGTCTTCTCCTTGTGACGGATATCCTCCGTCGACAATGAGAATTTGTGTAAAAAGAATGGAGGGAGTAATGTTTAAACCAAACGATCCTTCCAGATTACAATAAGTCTTGCTTATAACGGGTATATCCGTCATAGGCTTACAACGGGTCAAATATTATTATCCATGTGAATATATAAGACAAAATAGATTGATATTCCCTAGACACTCTTCTTTTGTCTTATCTACCCCCACATGAATAGTATTTGACCCGTCACAACCTTTGCGACGGATATATCCGTGGTTGAATCGATTATGAATTTGGGGGTCTACCTAGAAGCAGAAATATTAGACCAATAATAGGAGTAAATCAGCGATCTAATATAGTGTCACAAATCATTCTCACTCATTCACTTGTCACCCGTCACTAGTCACCCCACTCCAACCCTCTCACACAAAACACCAAAACAATCACTTCCCCAATCACGTGGACTACCTTACCTCCATTACCATACCATACCATACCATACCATACCATGCCAAACCCATCCCGAACCACCATCCACGACCTACCCGACGCTATCCTAACCACTATCATCACCATCCTAACCGACACCCGAACCCGTAACTCTACCTCTTTAGTCAACCACAAATGGTCATACATCGAACGCCATACCCGGACCCACCTCACCTTACGTGGCAACATCCGTTACCTTCTCTACAACCTTCCTAAGTGTTTCACCAATGTCACCCACCTCGACCTCTCGGTTCTTTCCCCTTGGGGAGTTTCCTTAGACACCGCGGCCTCGTCTAGTGTCGAGGCCGCGGTGTTTCTTTCGCACCGTTTGCAATTGGCGTTTCCTAATGTTGTTGATTTGACGGTTTACTCGCGTTTACCATCCTCGATTTTGTTTGTTTCCCAGGCGTTTCCGGGTTTGAGGAGGATTAAGCTGGTGCGGTGGCATCAGCGGCCGCAGTCGATTGGGGTTGGGTCGGATTTTATGGGTTTGTTGAGGGATTGTGAGGGTTTGGATTCGATTGATCTTTCGTGTTTTTATTGTTGGACGGAGGATGTTCCGCCCGCGTTGGAAGCTTATCCGCGGGCCGGGTTACGGTTGGTGAAGTTGAATTTGTTGAATTTCGCGCTTATGGAAGGGTTTAAGGCTGATCAGATTATGACAATTACGAGGATTTGTCCTAATTTGAGGGATTTTAGGGTTGGTTGTATGTTTGATTCGAGGTATTTAGGGTTTCTTGGGGATGATGCTCTTGTGGGTATTCCTGGGAATTGTAAGCATCTTAGGGTTCTTCATTTGGTGGATATTTCGTCGGCCGAGAGGGAATTTGATGATCTAGGGTATTGTAGGGAGGATGCAGGGTTTAGTATGCAGGGTTTGGTCGGGTTTTTTTCCGGGTTGAAGGAGATTGAGGAGTTGGTGTTGGATGTTGGGAAGAATGTGAGAGGAAGTTGGGTTGCTTTGGAAGTTTTGGGGTCTAGATGTCCGAATTTGAGGGTCCTTGAGTTGGGTTGTTTTCATGAGATTTGTAAGGCAATTGAGTCTCACCTTGATGGAATTGCACTTTGTCATCGGCTTGAGTCGTTGTCGATTAAGAACTCAGCTGATATGATTGATTCACAGTTGATCGAGATTGGGAGAGGGTGTTCTATGTTGAGGAAGTTTGAGGTTAGTGACTGTAGGAATATAACAATGAGGGGGTTGAGGACCCTGGTTTGTTTGCTTAGGAAGACGCTCGTGGAGGTAAAGGTTTCGCGTTGTAGGCAGCTAGATGCCTCGGCTTCAGTGCAAGCCGTTGAGCCCATTTCTAGTCGGATTAGAAGGTTGGGTATTGATTGTGTATGGGGTGATGACGAGCCTGAGACCCGTAGAGAGCTAGCTTTATTTAGTAACGGTTTTGATCAATTTGATTTAGATGATATTGAAATTGAGGAGAACAGGGTGAGTAAGAGGTCTAGGTTGTCATCTGATAGCAATGGGTTGACAGTCAGATCATGGGATCGTCTTGAGTTTTTATCTCTTTGGATCGGAGTGGGGCAGCTATTAGCACCGTTGGAAAATGCTGGACTTGCTGATTGCCCAAATTTGAGGGAGATTCATATCAAAGTGGAGGGTGATTGTCGGGAGAGGCCGAAGCCTTCTCAAGCTAGCTTCGGCATTGATACATTGATCCGATTCCCAATGTTATCGAAGATGAAGCTCGATTGTGGGGAAACCATAGGCTACGCATTGACGGCTCCTTCAGGGCTTATGGACCTTAGCCTTTGGGAAAGGTGGTTCTTGAATGATATCAGGAATTTAACACTCAACGAGCTAGACTATTGGCCGCCTCAAGATAGAGAAGTTAATCAACGGAGTCTTTCCCTCCCTGCAGCCGGCTTGATTTCGCAATGTTTTTCTTTGAGGAAGCTCTTCATCCATGGAACTACTCATGAGCACTTCATGATGTTCTTCATTGGGATTCCGAACCTTAGAGATGTTCAACTGAGAGGGGATTACTACCCGGCTCCTGAAAATGATATGAGTACTGAGATGAGAGTTGACTCGTGTTGTCGTTTTGAGGACAAGTTAAACTCGCATCAGATTCGCCAGATTCCTGATTAAGCCATGGTCATTTTCCCATATTCCCATATTCTTTGAATTGTTGCAGTACTTTCTGCAATGACAGTTTTATTTTAATTCATTTTATGGTCACTTTAGATTGATCACTATCCACCTTAAGCTTATGACGGGTCAAGTAAATACCACGTGCGTGAGTGATGTATATAAGTATGCATAGAGAAAAACAATATATTTGTGTCATATACACACGTGGTATGATACTTGACCTGTTATGCCGTCTTAAATGAGAAATTGTGCGATTGATTAGGGATTTGGAGAATGATTTGGTGGGTTTGTAATACACAGTAAAATGCATTGATTCTGCAGTTGTTGATGATTGTTAATCGGGATAAATTGTTAATTACGGCCTTATAATACACATTTTGTAAGATTTATTTGCATAATATATTTTCTGAAACTTACAATTATTTAATGAATATTTGCAGAGAATTTAGTTAATTGGAAAGCATCTGAGGTTAAGTAAAGAAAACACATGCGTACAAAGTGGTTTATTCTTCACTTCACACACAAAGTACATACTCTTTTATTCCATTCCATTCCATTATCACTTTTCTTTCTTTCTTTCTTCTTTTCTTGCTCTTTGTTTGTATAATTCATAATTATTAGTATTACTGTATTACATAAAGTCGACCCGAAAAAGAGGCTCATTTTGCAGTTCTTGCTTTATTCTTTTCAACCAAGTAGCAATCATTTCATAAAATAAATCATCTGGGGTTTTCGTGGTAAGTTTTAAATTTTTTGAAAAGTTGTTTTTGCTGCCTTATTTTTTTACTCTGTTTGTCTCGGTCATTTATTCACGTTCTTTATTCACATTCTCGGTCATTTCAATGTGTTTTGATTTCTGGGTTTGCTAGTTAATGTTGAAGATTATAAAACTGTGGGTGTGCTTGCAGTTTACTATTTACTATCTTACTCCGTAAATTTTTTGACTTGTTGAGGTATGAGATGATTAATGTTATACAGTTGGTTTAGTTAGGTTGTGTTTCTTTCATGCCATTCATTCTAATGATCTTCTTTTTCCATGTAATTTACAATGTTCTTGATATTCTTGCAAGATACGCTTTTACGTTAAGCACCATTGTTACTCAAACGTGTAAGGACTCAAAAAATATCCCTTAAGGTACATGCCCAAGTGCCGATCTTGATGAAATTCTTATGAAAACATCCTTTTATAAACATGATGTGTTCGAGTGTAACTCATAAGGGTCAGACATTGGTGCTCGTCTAGTCGAGTCAGTGTAACGTAGCTTGGTACTGCCTCATTGCATCTTAGAGTCAGGTGATCATTTGATAATTTTTGAACCCCCACCGCAAAATCTATTAAACCGTCTTTGATGGAGACTACAACAGGTTTAGCCTAATGCCTTTCGTATTGGAGTAGTTAAATCAGTCAAGTAAGGATAGCTCAACTTAATGCTGTCTAATTATAAGCTAAGCAAACACAGGGCGATTTTTTAAAGGATCTTTGAGTCCATGGTTTGGGGTTTTTGAAATCCTGCTGAACTTGATAGAGGATACCAAACCCTTGTAATGCTCTTCAGTCTTCACTCTTTCATGCTGAGTATTATCTTGTGTATCCATTTCCGACACTTGGCACTCTGACAGATTCGACAGAGTATTGACACTCATGCACTTTGCTTTAGACAAAAAACACGAGAGGGTTTTTATTACATAGCCAAGTTTGGCACTTGAACATGAACCTTAGTCAAATCCTTCTGAGTCGGGCTAATGCAGGCGACAATGTTTTAGTATGTGACGAAAATGTGCAATATACTGTGAAACTTTCAGCTTGCTGTTAATGAGATTTTTTTTAGTTAAGTCTGTTTTCATGTAACAGAAATCCGTTATATTTCCATTCCCTGTTGGCTACCTGAGAGGCAATCATACTTTGCTCTGGGAAGGTATGCAGGAGTCGGAGATTGGATTCCAAGTAGCACTCCTTTATGACATTGATTTGAATATTGTTTCTTTATGGACCTGATACTGGCATTAGCAGTTAGCAGCATGAATGTTTACCTTTTCCACGTTTTTGAGTTTCTACTGTTAATGTGAACTTGAACGTGACAGATGAAACAATTTTGACTATGTGGACTTTCTGCTACTATTGCTAGATCACTCTGTCTGTTCAAGGCAGAGCAACACTGATATATCCAGCAGTGATCTATTGGATAATCTGCTAATATGTTTTACTACTTCTGTGTACAGAAAAAACTCGATTACCAGATTAGTAGTTTACGCAACTCTTACTCTTTTCCCAAAATTCTCAAAACTGCCTCATTACTCATCATAATTTTGTTTGATAAGCAGGTTTATAGATTTACTGTTCTATTTTATTGTATCTGTGAACATAGGCTTATAGATACTAAAATATACAATGGAGGAACGCCAGTTAAACTTTAATCAGCCGCTGCTTTCTGTGAGGCGTAGCTCATCAATGGCTGCTCAACCAGAAGTCAATCGCAGGAAGGCCCATGATTCTGAGATCACCGTGCCTCTTCCTTCCTATAAGTCAGACCTGAAATCAGGCCCTGTAAGAAATCCCGGAGTTGTTCCTTTTCAGTGGGAACAGATGCCCGGAAGACCAAAAGATGAAAACAAGGTACCAAAAGACAATACTTGGCAGCTAAATGTAGCTCCAAAACTACCACCTGGGAGGATTCCTCGTGCCCTAGACATACCTTCTATGGCAAAAGGCCTAGTAGAATTTGAAGGGTCTGCGAAGGATGCAAAAGACAAGAATATTTTTAATTGTGACGATGACAATGTGACCTTTGTTGATGCACATGACAATCTTTCTCGGACAGAGTCATTCTTCAGCTGTAGTGGTAGTGGATTCGATGATCCAAGTATGGCAGATTCTGTTATTTTCACGAATCCCCGGGGACAAGAATTCAGGATGGGTAGGTTCCTTCCTGCTGCCAAAGCTGTGACTTCAGAAACTCCTCACTTTGTTTCTAGGAAGGATTCGGGAATTAGAGAGAAATTAAAGCCTTCTAGGAGGGTAATAAAATGGAAGCCACAGGCCTCACAGGGCAGGTTGCCATGTAAAGTGGATGGAAAAGAGGAAGACGACGAAGAAAAGGAGGACGAATATGTTAGAATGGCCGATATGTCTGATAAACTCCGTGGTTTGTTAACTAAATTTTGTGTATTAAATCCAGTACCGGGGATGAGTGATCATGCACGGGCAGTATCCGTGGTCAAAAGTGTTCGCACAAGACCTGAGTATGCTGGATCATGCAGGGAGATTGAAAAACAGGTATCCATTTTCCATGAATTAGCTTTTTGGGGTGTCCATGATCCCATGAATAAAGATTTCATTGAAGTCTTCTCTTATCTTCCTGTTATTTGCGGTCATTAGGTTGTGATGTAAAATCGTTCATCAACTCGAATTTCCATGCTCATGGTATTATGATTCTTTCACAATTGGAACTTCTTCGCTTTGCAGGATAAAACAGTCAGTCATAGAGGAAACATGAAAAGAGTGGCACATCAGCATGCATCTAAAACAGAACCATATATCAACGAAGATTTTTGTGGCCGGATTATAACACCACTTCAGGATGGATCACATCATTTGTTCCTTGATGAGGAAAAAAGAATTTTGGATCTTCCCAAGCAATGTAAGGAGGGTATATCAATTCAGAGAACGCAACAAACAACCATAGTAGCAAGCTTTGATGCTGAAAAGACCTTATATGTCGATTCTGAACCAATAGAACACCATCGGAATTCTATTTCAGGCTTATCAGAATCCAGAGCAAGAAACCCTTCTGTGGATTCACTGCAAGATATGAAGTCCTCCATTTTTAGGGAGGAAAAACAAATATTTCCCTCTGAAAGCTCAGACACTATTGATTCTAGAGTAGTATGTACTCGACGAAAGACATTTCAGGATGACAGGGAAGACTTACAGATATATCAGGATTTCAAGCGGGATATTGTGAAAGATGGTGCCAAGGAAAGCGGTGTGCTCACTTTGGGCCTACTCCTGCCCAAGTCTCCATCTGAATCCTGGCTTTCTCGGACACTGCCTTCAATGCCAACAAAGAATCCGTCTTCTAAGCTATATTTTGGAAACATGGCATATAAATCA
Source organism: Silene conica (assembly GCA_029255685.2). Classification (NCBI taxonomy): domain Eukaryota; kingdom Viridiplantae; phylum Streptophyta; class Magnoliopsida; order Caryophyllales; family Caryophyllaceae; genus Silene; species Silene conica. The sequence continues at coordinate 22,969,714 of CM055313.2, read as the reverse complement.
TCACCAATATTGAGATCTTCTGATGTGCAGCATATGGTACTGCAGCCTGCCAGGGTATGTTTATTTTCAGCATATCCTAACGTGTGTGTAAACAACCCTAAACCCTAAACCCTAAACCCTAAACCCTAAACCCTAAACCGTAAACTCCCCACCAGTACCCACCAGTAGATCTAAGTGCTTTGGTTTTGTCGATGTGATTGGTTCAAGTTCTGTTAACACTTCTTTTCTTATTTTGTTCCAGGGACTCAGCTATACTGGAAAGTTAGCTTAGCTGAGTGTGGAGATTGGTTCGGAAGGAATTATCTCCGCGCAAGGAAGATTCGTCAGGGAATTCGTATAGATTGTGCACAAATGAGCAAGCAATAAGGCGTCTACTTGGTCTGTAAATGGTAGGTAGCACCAATTCTTACTTGTACTATTCTGCTATTCATAACTTTGATTGTTTTCTGTGTAAAAAATGTAATTTATTTCTTAAATTTTGTTCGTCATTGAACGACCTCTGCATCTGCTCAAAAATGGCATCTCAATCGATGCCTTGGAATAAAAAGAATTTTAATGCATGAATATTCGTCATGTGAATTAAAATGATCGCCTTATCATTGAAAGATTGAAATAATCGACAACAGGTATATCATACAAGGTACCATTTGAACAACACAAATTGCGAATTTCATTACCTGTTTTGAAAGTGACTATGAAAGAATTTTTCTAAAATTTTCAAATATTACGTGTTGGGTGACTCATTGCGATAGAATTTCATTACCCATATCCGCGTCTGACACAATTCTATTAGTGAAGAAAGTATTTAATTAATAAAGGATTTTGTTTTACAATCAAATAGTTTTTAATCCGTACAAAATTTTACGGGTATAGTTTTAATAATATCAATATAGTGATTAATATTTAAAATGTTAAACCAAAATACATGTATCCTTTTATACTCTATTCTTTTTATAATAATAATAATTTAAAACACGTGCAAAAATTGCTCAGTGAAAACATTATAATAAAATTGTTAGATCTATCTATCTTAGTGGATAAGCTCAATATCTATAACGAATTTTTTTATAAGATTATTTTAACGGAGTGTTCTAAATACTTAACATAATTCTATAGTTTATTTATTTTGTTAACTTTTTGTAGATCTCACTTTTAAAATTAAAAATTAAAATAATACTATTTATTAACATTTTTTAATTTGTTGAAAATTATTTTTTATTCAAAAAAATTACTGAAATTTAATAATATCTCAAAACTTTGCCCTTACGAGGGCCAAAATGTTAGAGTTAAAATCTTGTAAAATAGTATAATAACGTTATTTGTTTTACCATTTTTTCATTTATATTTTTATTGTCTAATAATGTTTTTTGTTTATTTTTTTTATTATTGATAGACTACTGTTGGGAAAATTCTGCATTTTTATATTGTATTATTTATGCAACATAAATGGAATTGGATGGTGATTCATTGAAGTTTTGTATTGATTATTCGATGAAATTTTATTATCAAAGTGTTTTTAATAAATTAATTACATATTATTTGTGGTGGTCCTACATTTATTTAAAAATAAGAAAAAAAAAAAAAAATAGATGTGATGATGTGGTCTTGTATTAATATAGATATAAGATTAATGCAAAATCGGCTTATACAAGTATTTGTCATATTTTTATGGACCTAATTGTCTAATAGAAATAAACAAATCCGACAAAGCCTAGAAAAGTCATGTTAAACTACCTTATTTTCTTGTTGAGACTTGAGAGAAGGATTGTTTAGATGATTTGTCCTTGCATCAAAAAGTAAATTTCAAGCTCTTTTCGTTCATCTTATACAGACTTATTATTACGTGTAATTACTTTCAGTTTTATTTTATGGATATTGATTCGATAACATTTAATATTGGAATTTGGAATTATGAATTATAACGGAGTAACTCTAAAATCATAAATTCTCATTTATGGTGTAATAATGGAGGGTAAAACAATTTAAACCAACATTTATTCTGGGGGACTTACAATCAGTAAAGTTCTTAAGTTACAACGGTTATACGTAGATTGTAAACAAGCCTATCTGAGCTCGGCGCACCCCGAAATTGCCAAGCCTAAAAAATTGAATCCCGAGCTTGGCTTAGTTCAAATCGAGGTCATTTTGTGACTTTGTCATTTTATTATTTTCACTTTCTCACATTTTATTAAAATAAATATATACCCTTTAAGAAAAACAACTAGGATTATAAATACTAAAAAAATTATAAAAGTATGAAAGACATAATTTGAAATGAAATTATAAAATTTTTAAAGTCCAACCGATCTTTGAAGCCGAGCCTTCCTATGCTTGGATTTAGCCAAGCTTAACTCAAGCTCGATTTGAGCAAGAACAAGCCAAACTTTACTCGAGTCAATTCCAAAAATTTAATGAGTTGGCTCAGATTTTTTAGACCCCTAATTATACGTAAATTTCTAGAAAATCAGAAATATTCAATCAATAATATCACAATGAAATTTAACGAGTCGGCTTAGATTTTTTAGACCCCTAATTATACGTAAATTTCTAGAAAATCAGAAATATTCAATCAATAATATTCCATCCATTGTACAAGTATTCATGTTTATAACGTTAAGTATACTTGTGTTTACCATTCAACCTATTAAAATACAAAGAGTTTTGTTTATGATGGATATTATCCGTTACAAGTTAAAGATGGATAATACTTCTCACAACAAGGCAAGTGAAAGGGCATGGGAAATTGATCATTTTATAGGTCTGCATTACTTGTATTTTGTAAGAGAAATTTTATCTGTTTTCAGCTTGTGACGGATATGTCCGTTTTTAAATGAGAATTTGCAATTAGAATATGGTGTTGTTTGGTAAACAGCATATTGAAAGAAATTAGTAGATTCCAGCATAATTAGTAGGTTGACCAATCAATCTACTATTTTCACGTGTTTGGTAAACAACATATTGTGACAGCATATTGGTCGGAATCTACTCTTTTTGAATATGCTGTTAATAGCGTATATTGTATTAGCATATTCAATTTATACATAAAACCGTTCTAATTATCATGTAATCTGCTATTTACCAAACACCATTTTTTAATCTGCTAATTTAATTTAATAGTCAAACTTGCTATTAAAATCTAGTAATCATATTATACTAACGTTATCTGCTATTATGAATCTGTTTATGCCGTTTGCCAAAGAGGCAGCTATGACTATAGGATATCTAAGTAGGGGAATAAAGAAGAGTCAAGATTGAAATGTGGTAGAATACGAAAAAGTCAACCATCCCCACCCCACCACATGGCAACTTACAAGTTGTTTCTACTTATAAACTATACATTATTATAAATAGCATTGTCATCTCCGTATCCTAGACTAGAATGCCAGTTAATCTTATACCAAAACTGACAATCAACAGACAACAATGGTGAGGTACTTGAATAATATGAGAATTCTGCATATTACAACAACATATAATGATGGTTTCAAGTTAGTAGCAAATTCTGGTGGTTTATTGCTTTTCATATGTTTGATTGTCATGGCTGTGTCAATTATATCCATGATTGTTTTTGGCTGTGCTGATGATGGTAAGAAAAGACGGCGACGGCGTGGCGCTTCCGTGAATCAGGGTGATGGCGGTGTTGCCGTGGCTAGTGGGTGGGGATTTTACGGCGGACATAATCATGGTCATGGTCATGCTCATGCTCATGCTCATGCTCATGGAGGAGCTGGTTGTGGTGGTAGTGGAGTTAGTGGGGGAGGTGGTTGTGGCGGTGGGGGTGGTGGTGGTGGTGGGTGCGGCGGTGGAGGCGGCGGCGGCGGTGGTTGTTGAAATGGGTTAGAGACTTGTGTACAGTTTAGCTTATTGATTTAGAAATATGTTTGCGTGGTTGTTTATCTTTGTTTATTAATTAACCTCTTCGACATTTCTTTATTAGGAAATAATGGAACATCAAAAACGTGTTACTCTTGTAATCCTATTATTTGTATATATATTAATATATCTATTCAACTAAAGCAATGAGCATGCTAACAATTTAGTTTTAGCCATATTACACGGTTCACGTATAGATGGCATTATGGGCCGAGGCACGGTAGGCGGCACGGCTCAGTAAGGAGCACGGCACGGCACGGTTCGGTCCAGTGGCGTTTTCGAGGTGGCACGACACGAGCACGGTCGGGCTACCTCCGGACTACGAGCACAATTTTCGAAAAATCTGTACCTAGGCACGGCACGACCCGAAGCACGACGGGTCATGGCACGCAACAGGCACGCCGGCCCGATCTAAGGCACGATGGGCTTTATTAGGCTGTTCGATGTTGCTTGTTGGGAATTTCAGATATCAGATTATCAGATATGGCCGTTGGGCTTGGGACTTGGGAAATATAGCTGTTGGGACTTGGGAAATGGGAATGGGTAAATATGGACGTTGGATTGTTGGAGACGTTAGACTTAGAGTGCTACTACTCTAATGTTGTTTCAACTTTTCTTTCTTTTCGTTTTTTTTAGTAATTTCCTTCTATAAATACCAACTCAATTCAATTCATTTTTCACAATTCAATCCATCTCTTATTCTTTATTCCTCTTCTACTTATCGTATTTTTAATTAAATAAACTTGTAGACTAGTATCGTTCATACTTTTATAATAAAAGATTGAGGTATTTTTTTTAACATCGTTTCTTAATCTTTTAATAATAAATTCGTTTTTTCCTCGTTTATTAATTATTTGATCAAATCGTATACATTAAAAAAAAACAAGTGAACAAGTAAAAAAAATGTATTTTAAAAAAAATATATAGCAAGCGGGCCGGCCCATGGGCCAGACACGGCACGACACGCAAATCCACCGTGCCATGGGCGGGCCGCGACCGGGCTTTCAGTCACCGGGCCAAGCATGATACGGCACGGTGGGCCAAAAAGCACGGCACGAATGAACCATTTTATTAAGTCTGGCACGGTGGGCCAGCACGCGGGCCGGCCCAGCACGACCCACTGCCATCTCTAGGTTCACGACTTCACGTAGTATATAATTCTTTTGTCTTAGTCAATAATTTACATTTATTTTAATTTAAAAAATAGTGTTTTTTTGTGAGATAGCATCTAACATTTACACTGTCGGTTGAAATAGTAACTAAAGTTATTTTTTTGCCCAACAATACCTACCATTTTCTGTTTTTTTTGTCTAATAATACCAAAATCAGTTTTCCGTAAAAGAAAATCAATATTCCGTCTTGACTAACAGTAAAATTGTTTTGACGCTTCTTTCTTTTCCCATGATGCATTATTTATTACACTCTTCATCATCTTTTTTTTAAACCCAATTTCTCCTTTTGCTAATTTCCCTACAATTAAACCTAATGTCCCTCCAATTAAATTCTTATGTAACCTCCTCCTTAGTTTAAAGGGTTATTTCATAGGAATAATCCAACCTATACCTCATTTTCTCATATTAATCCCTACTAACGATTAACTGAGAAAAATCCAACCTATAACCTCAATTATCTTTCATTAAACTTTGTTTATTTTTGAACTCTTATTTTCGGTAAGCAAGTACGTCACCTTGATTTACTTTTTGTTTTTCCTTCTCCCTGTACAAATAGTAAGTGAAGGTGACGGACTAGCCTACCGATAATAAGAGTTTAAAAATAGTCAAATTTAATGAAAGATAAATGACATTATAGATTGGATTTTTCTTAGTTAATTATTAGTATGGATTAATATGAGAAGATGAGACATAAGTTGGATTATTCCAATGAAATAACCCAAGTTTAATTCCTTCATTCTCAAATTAAAACCCCAAATTGGGATTATTTTGTCCAGTTTTCTCCTCTTCCCAAACTTATTTTGGTGTTATTAGACAAACAACAGAAAATGTTAGGTGTTGTTGGGCAAAAAATAACTTTAAGGATTATTTCTACAGACAGTGTAAATGTTACATTACTTAGAAGAGAGGTAGGGAACTATTATTACACTTTGATCACAAATTCTTATTTGCAACGGCACTATCCGTCGCAAGCTTGTGACGGATACCGTTTCCTCTCACAAAATACCCACTTTTCCTCTCTCTCCAACACTATTCATGTGGTCCCCTTTCTCTACTAACTCATTTTCTACCCATTTTATCTCACAAAATATTCGTCACAAATAACGACCCGTCGCAAGCAAGACTTACTACTCTTTGATAGAAGGACTATTACACTATCCTCCCCCATTTCTGTTTCCAACCAACCTTATTTTCCGAGTTTTTTTTTCAAAATAGGCGATTTTTGATAATTAATTAATTTATTACCCAAAATGGGTCCACGTCATCACCGAACCTAAGCTCGAATTAAAGTCGCTTTCTCGGAGGGCGACCTTGTCCAAGGTGTAAAAGTTTGGAACCCGAAGCTATAAAGCGACTTTCTGACTCCCAAGGGAAAGTCGCCATGGTGGGAGGCGACTTGGAGTTAAATTACTCTCTAAATTCTCTCTCTTACTCCAAGATTATTACAACCGACTTTCTACCTTCTTTGTCTCTTATTTCATCCACCCAGCTAAGTTCTTACCCTTAGCCAGCATCTCAAACACAAGATAACTAAAATGAAGATGTATTTTGTTGGTAGCTTGCTCATCTTAGCCATCATGCTTCATCGTTCAAGTATTCTACCACTTTCCTCTTCTTTTATTTTCTTATTATTTACGAGCACTATTTACTGCACTATTCATGAACCAAATCCTTTCCCCCGGGTTCAACATCCAATTACCAAATACTTTCCTTGACCAACATCCAATTACTACTTGCCATACAATTGATTTTATCATCCGAAACTTGCCATGTTAGCTATTTTAGAAAACGATTTCATCATCCGAAACTTGCCTCGTAGTCGAAGTCGGTTTTTTGGGTTGGGTGCCACGTATAGACGGAGAATTGGTTTCTGAATCTGATTATGATGAGCAAAAAGAAGAGGAAAACGAGAGGAAGGAGAAAACCGAGGAAGAGAAAGTGTTGCTTCCCTATGCCTACCATGTCAGGGATGGGTTGAGGAAGCAGGTGTTACTCGAAGCCAAGTCGCCCTGCCGGCCAGCGACTTGCTGGAGTGTTTTTTATGTGAAGTCGCTCAGCGGGGCAGCGATTTGGTTCTGGAAACAGCTTCGGATAATCCCGTCCTACGTGGATCCAGTTTTGATAATAAATTTCAAAACTTACCTATTCTGTTAATTAATTACCGAGATTCGCCTATTTCGGAAAATAACTCTTATTTTCCTCCATTTTTCAATTAACTTAAACTTCATTACCCAAGTAATAATTACATCATTTCAAACAACCACTTAAGTTTGTTAGTAATATAAAAAGTCTTATACCCCATGCATACATATCCAATGGTAATGTGGACTCATTTTTCCTTTCACAAAAAGTGGATCCATATTATCTTTGAATAGGTATGGAGAGAGCGATAATTATGTTTTAAGTTACTACGGAGTACTCCCTCCTATTCCCAATAACTGTCCCATTTCGGGTTGGGTACGAGAATTAAGGAAATTATTTGTTTAATGTAAAGTAATGTGTGGGGGTGGGAAGATTGGAGAGAGGGAATGTATTATTGATTATTATTGTGAGTAGAGGTGATTAAAATAAGTAATGTTGTGGGGTAATGTGGGGTATTGTTGTGAATTAAAGTGATTAAAATAAGAGTAAACATTTACCAAAAATAGACAATGAGACATTTAGGTGAATAGACGGAAATGAACAATGAGACAGTTATTGAGAATAGGAGAGAATATTATTTATATTTTAGATGTTTATGATAGTATGTAAATGTTAGGAGTTAGTATTTGTAAGTTAAAGACTCGTACTATGGCTAAGTAAGAGTTATCACTCAGTAACTTCCATAGGTTTTACTTGTGACTGATTATTCTCATAAGTTTGTGACGGGATAAGTATTATTCATGTGATTAGATAAAATTCATATGAGTTTTATTTGGCCTTTTTCGTTCATTTTATACAAAATTATTACTCGCAATTAATTTCTGTTTCATTTTATGGATATTGATTGGATAACATTTACTATTGAAATTTGGAAATATGAATTAAAAAGAAGCAACTCTAAAACCATAAATTCTCATTTATGGTGTAACAATGGGAGGGTAAAATAATTTAAACCAACATTTATTTTGGGTGACTTACGATCTGTAATAGTCCTTAAGTTAAACGGTTATATGTAGAGCTATAAACAAGCCTAATTGAGCTCGGGCTCGGCTCGAAAATCGCCAAGCTCAGCTTATGTTTGAATCAAGCTCGTTTTGTCATTATATTATTTTCACTTCCTCAACTTTTATATCTAAATATATATACACTTTAAAAAAACAAATAGAATTATACAACAACAAGTCAACAACAACATCACAGCCTTAGTCCCAAAAAAAATTGGGGCCGACAAATAGAATTATGAAATACTAAAAAATTATAAATTCCTAAAAGACATGAAATAAAATTAATATTATAGTATAACATGATATAAACAAATTATAAACGAGTTCAAATGAGCTTTTTAAGCCGAGTCTTACTGAGTTCGGAAGCCAATAAGCTCAAGTCGAGGTTGAGGTCGAGGTCGATTTGATTTAGAACAAGCCAAACTTTGAAAGAGTCTATTCCAAAAGCTCGATGAGTCGGCTCAAATATCTTAGAGCCCTATTTATTTGTGAGATCCTAGAAAATCACAAACAATCCATTGTAGAAGTATTCATTTTTATAACGTAAAGTGTACTTGTTTAGTTGTTTTATCCAACATATTAGAATACGACTATCGGGTATCTTAGTAGGGAGAATAAAGAAGAGTCAACATTGAGGATGGCGTAGAAGTAGAATACGAACAAGTCAACCATCCACCACCCCACCACATTGCAACTTACAACTTATTTATAGTTATAAAACTACATTAATAATTATTGCTGAAAACGGTCACAATTCGTATTTTTAAAAAAACGGGCTAGATGTCACCATTTTAACGCTAAATGTAATTAGTATACTTTTCTAAGTTGTGAGGTTGTTTTTTCACATGGACATGGTCACGTTTATCCTTAAAATGATGACATTTGACCCGTCTTTTTAAAGAGACGAAATTAACCCATCTGTAACAAGAATTTGTGAAACTAGTATACATTATAAATAGCATTGTCATCTCCATATCCTAGAATGCCTGTTAATCTTATACAAAAACTGAAACAACAATGGTGAGGTACATGAATAATATGAGAATTGTGCATATTACAACAACTTGTAACGATGGTTTCAAGTTAGTAGGAAATTCAGGCGGTTTACTGCTTTTCATATGTTTGATTGTCGTGTCGATGTCAATTATATCCGTGATTGTTTTTGGTTGTGCTGATGGTGGTAAGAAAAGACGGCGTGGCGGTTCTGCGAATCAAGGTGATGGCGGTGTTGTGGTGGCTAGTGGATGGGGATTTTACGGCGGACATAATCATGGTCATGGAGCAGCTGGTTGTGGTGGTAGTGGAGTTGGTGGGGGTGGTGGCGGCGGTGGTTGTGGTGGTGGAGGTGGTGGATGCGGCGGCGGAGGCGGCGGTTGTTGAAATGGGTTAGAGACTTAGAGCATAATTAAACATGTTGTATACATCTGATAGTATAGAATTAGAGCTTTAAAACAAAGAATTTGAACTTACGTATATATTAGTCGAAACAGAAATTTTCACAAAACAACCCGACCCAAAACTCAAATCCTGTGTCCGACATTGCAAGAGTTGCAGTAAGATAACAGATGGGTCAAAAGGAAACCTAATTATTTGATGTTGCAAGCTATCTAATCCTTCTTTTTATTTAAGTTTATTGCATCCTGTTTGAATCTTACATTCAGCCATTCTTTTTTTTTTTTTTTTTGAAATCCCACAAAGAGGGCCTAATTCATATTAAAAATATCACTGCTAACAAGATCACAAACGTAACGAGATAAGTCATGGCTATTCCACATCCGACTACTAACCTGCTCCGAACTCAAATGAGCCAATTCATGCGCTACAGTATTTAAGTTACGACTAACAAAAGACCACGAAACAGAGACAAAATCAACACAACATAAAACAATATCTTCAATCAAAAGATGAAAGTCACCCGCCCTTGCGTTCTTGACTCCAAGGCCTCGATCACTTGCTTGCAATCACTTTCCACCTCGATGCTCGTATACCCGCGTTTCCTAGCTTCCTGAACTCCGATTAAAATCGCTTCCGCTTCCGCTTACGCCATATGAACTTCCATCACGCTCCGCTTGAACTCGCTAATGCCCCACACAACAGCCCCTTTACTATCCCGGCATATCACCCCCATACCCGTTCCCCAACCCTCCTTCACCCCTGCATCCATATTCAGTTTAAACGACCCTTTCTGCATTTACTTATAATGAACTTTCCTTCTATAAAATAAATAATTAAAAAAAAAAACGCAATTGTAGAGGTCAAAACAGAAAACCGAGCATCTGAAAATATTTAGGTAAATAACATGGCACGAGATAAAGAAGCAAATTTCCGGCTTGTCAAACAGTGGAAAATTGAATGATAGAAGAGAATGTGGGCGGAAGGAGTCTCAGTATTCCGCTCATACCTTCTGTTTTAACCCTCTGCCTCCGCCTCTTCCATTTAATCAAAGCTACGCCTCCAGAAAGGAATACCACTGTCACAGCTGATAAAGTTACGCTAACTGCAATCCAAACTCGCATTTTCCTGTCACCTAATGAAGTTCAACAACATAAAGTTCAGAACCTAATAACTGATGCTTCATCAGGAGGGCATTCCAGCCATACCCAGATAAGAAAAGCCATCCGTAAAAAATATATTATTAAAGCTATAGACACCTCTTTTTCGGAAAAAAAAACTGAAAATGCATCAGCAAGAGGTTCTTACCCGGATAAGAAGAAGGCATCCGCAAGTAAAGATTCTGTCCAAATCCAGAGATGACTTTCACATCATTCAGATCACCAAACCACAATCTCTAGTATTATCAAGGATGTGAAACTTGATCTTCATCTTTTCGATGAAGTGATAATTAAACATTGCTTCCGTGAAGCCAACAAGGTTGCTGATTTCATGGCTTCTGTTGGACATTCATGTCCAACTCTTTCGAGGTGGGTTACTCATTCGAAAGGATGAGATAGGTTGGTCATCCAAGATCAACCTAGTTTCCTTACCTTATCAAAAAAAAAAAAAAAAAAAAAAAAAAAAAAAAAAAATCACCAAACCACAACAAACAACCAATTCCATCGCCAGTGACATCTAAATTAGCATAAGCTACATAAACATATTTGCAGAATTGTAGGTGAAAACTGCAAATATAAACATCATTAAGGTAAATTCGAAAGTTCCACATATTAAATCTATTTCATAAAGGTAAACAGAAATTCGAGTTTGATGACAACAAAATTTTACTCGAGCATTTCTCCCAAGTACACAGACCAACGTGATCAAACTCAACTGCAAGCAGATATAATAATAAGCTCATAACATAAGTCGAAAGGCTAAAAAGAATGGCTCGTATGAAACAGCATACAAAATCGAGTGCGCGCTGGCTGATACACAACACTAGTTTCTCCCTGCAATCCTCATCAGAGGAGATATCACACCCTGTAACTCCAACAATGATTGTTGTATCCTCAACTCCTCTTGAATGGACCTCTTAATATTCCTTATTTGAACCATCAGGGCGCCATTAGCTCGAATGTCCTCTGCGCGCATTTCGATCACCTTGTTCGCAAATGGCATCAATAAACCTGAAACCCTAGGAAGAGTTGTGTATTTTTGCAAAAACATTAAAAGGGTCTCAAGCTCTTCAATGTCCAAATTCGACACAGATTTAAACAGTCTCTTCCTCGCAACCAATTCTTCCATTACAGCAACCACATTATCGGGATTTTTCTTCCTCAAAACCGATACAAAGCCCTCCTTATGCCTAAATTTTTTCAACAGTTTATCGTGCTCAGCCAACTTAACCCTCTTCTGCCTCAACACCAAGTAATCCCCTTCCTTAGGTTTCTCACTTTGGCCTCGGTGAAAGTACCTGAAAAAAGACGGCTTTAACAGTAACACCGTCTTCTGCGGTTCCTCCCTATACCCGAACACATCCCCCACAACATCCTTCACTGTCTCCTCAACCTTCTCCTTTTTCCTCTTCCCCATGTAAATAGTCCCATTCGACGTCCCAATTGCACGCCTCGAACAGTCAGGAGAATAAGCAACCGACACCAAAGGAGCAGGAAACCTCATAGAAAATGTAACCTTCATGTTAGCATAATCAAACACCTTCAAATACCCGTCCAACGACACACTCAAAAGACGATACTCCTCCGACACATCCCCACCACCACCACCACCGCGTTTCCCAACTTTCCCGACACAAATCGACGTTACTGTCTTATTATGGCAATCCAAAGTATAAACACACTTGCCACCCCCAATCACATCCCAAATCTTAATCACATTTCCACCTGCGGTCGCAACCAATCCACCAGACGGCAAAATAACAACATCCTCAACCGGTTTCCCATGATCAAACCCTATAACACTCTTCCTCGAACCCGTCCCACGAACATCCCAAACCCTAACAGTATGATCGTACGAACCTGAAACAAATAAATTATCATCAATGGGAGACGCACAGCCAGCTCTAACATAATCCTTATGACCAATAAAATCAATCAACCGTGTCTCGGTAGCAACATCCCAATACTTAACTACAGAATCATCCCCGCCGGAGAATAAATGAAGCTTATCAGAGTACGGAAACTTAGAAACACGTACCGGGCGTGAATGCGACTTGAGAAGTCGTAACTGATGCCGGGTTTTCGTATCGAAAACATGGATATTAGCAGAAGCGGAAGCAGCAGCGAGGAGAAGACCGTCAGAGCGGAAAGAGGCGGAAAAGGAGGAGTCTTTGAAGGAATGAATGTTGGAAGTGGTGAGGGAAGGGGAAAAGAGAGTGAGAGAGGCGCCGTGAGTTGCAGCGAGGTGGTGTGGGTGAGATGGTGAGAAGTTGAGGGAAGTGACGGAAGAGGTGAGAGTGAGGTTAGGGAGATGGTCGGAAGTAGGGGTTTTGAAGGATTTCCAGAAGGTGGATTCAGGAGAGGTTGATGGTGTTTTGGACGGTGGTTTAAGGCGGGGTTTTGTTGGGTAAGTGGTGGTGTCTGCCATTGTTGTACGTTGATGGTGAAGGAAGAAGGAAGAAGGAGACGACGGATGTAACTGAGATGCAGTTGGGGGTTAAGGGTTAGGGCTTAGGGCTTAGGCATGACCAGGGGTGTAAATGAGCCGTGTCGAGCCCGAGCTTGACCTTGCTCAGCTTGTGCTCGATTACAAAACTCGAGCTCGAACTCGAGCCGATCTTATCCGAGCTTGAAAAAAATACGCTCCTTGTAAAACTTGCGAGCTTTAACACGAGTTCGAGCCAAAGTGGAGCCAAATCGAGCCTATATAAAATTGTTTATTTTTTATTTATTTTTTCTTCCGGTATTTTCAATAAACAAGGTTCGAAGATTTTATGTAAAGTTTTATGCAAATCAACGAGATATTTGATATTTATGCTACAAAGTTATAATAATGGTAAAATATTTGTATAAAATATGAGTATATTTCCATAGAATATGATTAATGTATTATCTAATTTCAAATGTTCGAGCCGCTCGCGAACTTTTCGAGTCGAGCCAGCCTTTGATCGGCTTGACTCGTTAAGCTATTGAGCCGACCCCAGCACGAGCCGATCTTTGACCGAGCTTTGACCGAGTCGATCTCGAGTTGCTCGCGAGTTATCTCGTCTCATTAACCGCCCTATGCATGACTTCTCAAACGTTGATGTGGGCTATTCCTTTGCTAGTATTCTATTAATGGATAAAGAGAACAGAAACCCGTGCGAAAAATTGCACGAGTTATTTTTCTAGATCGTATTATTCTAAATATGTATTATCGGAACTAAATTATAAATGTTCATAAATTTTGTTTTATATCTAACGTCTATACACTTTTTTTATCGAAATTTAATTTTGTTTTATATCTAGCGTCTATACACTTTTGTTTAAGACCTAATTTTCGCAAAATATTTCAATTAATGATAGTATTAATTTGTACAATATTCTGGTTGTTAGATTAATATTAAGTTATTTTAATATTCATTAATTAAAATTTCCTCTAAATTTTAAACTAAACTAATAAATTATGATAAAAATAAAAATAAAGTAGAATAAATTATAACGATTGATAAAAATTAATGTTGTTAGAAAAATCGCAGTATTTTACTATATTTATTGGATAATAAATTATCAATTTACCAACTAAATACTAGTAGTAAATACTAAATACAATTAAAAATTAACTGTACGTACGTCATGAATATATTTAATCATGTATATTTTTTTATGTATTAAATTATTGTTGATAATAAATATAACAATTAATGTAGGCCGTGGTGGTAATTGGTAACGACATGGTAGAACAACCATATCAGTGTGGCGGCAGCCGCCAAGCAACCAAGGGCCAAGAGGTATGAAGACCACCAGATATGTCTTCGATCCAAGAGGGTCGTTAATAACACAAGAAAGTAATTCCCACGGCCTGGATGTGTTATGCTTTGCTCGAGGACAAGGATCGTTTCAAGAGGCGGGTATCAGATAGACAGATACCCCTCGACCTTTCTTCTCCAACCTCTTCTATTTTCATTTTATTGTTCTTAGATAGAATCCTACGTGGTATTCTCCGCCACAAATCACCGCAGTTTACACTCTATTACGGCCTATCAATTCCGGGATTGAATAGTTGAATCATATTGTGAAAAGTTCATAATTCATTTTCACCTGAAATTAAACTTTGTTCAGTCGCGTTCAGAGAAATGTCATTTTGAATAACGCCGCGCACATCCAAAAAAGTGTAAGAGGAACATCGTCCAACACGAACCAGATATATTACAAATGTGAGTCTCAGGGTGTGACTATTGATGTATCTGACTCATATACAACATTTTGAAACTGATAGTTTGATTTAAGCTTAATTTACTGATCATTAGTTCGTTACACGCCATTACTCAGATTGAAGAATAAGCCTAACTAACTCTAACAGTCCTACTTGTATGATATTGGACCGGACCTTGATACAGCAAATCTTGGAAGAGGACTCGGTCCCGTGCTTCCAGATGCCGATCCTTCACTAAATTTGACCTTCCGACTTGAGGTGTACTCTAATGGACCAGAACCTCGGAGATTCCGATATCTTTTATCATTGAGATGTGCAGTTCCAGATTCAGCATCATACGAATGTTCTCGGCCAGGGCCTGAAGATTGACCCATCTCACCTCGAACCTGCCTCAATGCTGGAGAACCATGCATTAGAGACACTCCAGGTGAGCTGCGAGGCGACATATTCCGCAGAGCAAGTGGGATTGTCGGGGAGTTCCCATAGTATTGACTATAAAGGGACCGGATAATAGAATACGGAATACAGTCCTCCAATGTGCTTCTAGGAAGATAAGGAGAGATTTCACACAGCTGGTCCATGAAGATTAGTTGAGGCGCTAGATCAGACCTGAACAAGAAACAATATAAAAGCCAATAATTATCATTTTTTTACAAAGACTGGATGAGACAGCACATGTGGAACCAATCCGCTGTCCTAATAATTAAATGAGGGATACCTAAAGACTGGTTAGTCTCAAATGTGTGACCACTTTATACAAGAGTCCCGAATATATAATCTGGGATCTTTAATACAAGAGTCTCAAATGAATTTGCTCGTTTTCAGGAAAGGTTCTGTGTTATGACTTGTGAGCCTGTATTCTCTGTCGAAGTAGCATATCCTTCTGTATTTCATAATGAATTTGATACCCCTTTGCTAATTCCGAGTGATTATCTATCAACTGATTTTGTGTATTGCCAAAATACAATGGAGCAGGATACAAGATGGGGCAGAAATGGAATTCAAGATCTCCACTCATTAATCGGCTAATAAGGTCAACAGCGTAGTCAGTCTTGTATTTTTATAATCTCAAGTTGACATAAACCGAAGTCCAAAACTATTCAGCTTTATCAACGCAAAAATAATGAAGGTATGGTATGGCTTCTGAGTTCTGATGACCCCTTCCTGAATGCATAACTAGATCAGGAGAGACCAAGGGTACTAATAGGTTTGAGACTCAAGAGTCTCACAGGCACACCTAAGAGAATCTAACCAAATTAGGAACTGATTTAATGAAAGCTGATTTAATCAATTATGTTCAGTTAATCTCTTCACAAAATTAACTTTTAATTCAACTAAATTCACATCACCTCAGTTCCACTCAATTTATTTCACTTAAGCTCTACTCCAATTAATTTAATTCAGCTCGTTTCAGGCGAAAAGTTAAGGGCCTTTTAGTAGGTCAGGATGCAAATTACACCGCATCAAACAGGCATCTACCAGCAAACTCATTAGAGGGACACCCTTTGCCAGATTTACACATACCGGTAGGCAGTCGACAGCAGTGCAATAACCTTAACTGCACCCACCCTCCCCCTGTGGCCCTCTTCTACCCCCAAAAGAGAAGTCCCACCCAGAACAGTTCATATTTCACTCATGCTATATTCAGATATGGAATAAATAAAGTTCAGATTTGATTTCTTTCATCTGCAAGAGTTGGGAATCAATTGCCTAGCAAGTAGCACTTGTTTAAGAGGTGAGAATCCTTACGACTACCAACTCAGAGCAACTTACTTTTTGTGGGAAATAATTATAATGTGTATACTACTAACTACTGTACCACGGTTGTAAGTTCAAGAACACAATTCTACATAAAGTTAATAAACGCAAGGCTTTACAGATTCTGTAACATGGTGATATGGCCTAAATTGAACGAGTAGTATATAGCCCAGATACTTTCCAAAACAAATACATAGATAGGTCCATCGACACTAAAAGGGGTATGTCTGATATGTAAACCAGGACAGCTTCCCAGAACAGTGGATTATTAACTCAAGTAACTCAGTATTGCAGAGGGGAGAGAGAGGTCATGAAGGTTATAAATATTACCTGTTAGTTTCATGCCAGCAGTCCAGGATCAGTCCAGTTGACATTTTTACAAAGAGCAGTAAAGTAGCCTTGGTACTTGCTTCAGCTGTTAAAGAGCTCTGCATTTGACTCTCCAAAGTTTCATCAACATGGCCGTTAGCCACTTGATTTTCCCTTTCCATTCTGACATATTCATTTCCAGCAATCACTGCATTTATGCATCTGCAAATAACGTTGACTATGTTTAGAGTTTTAGAGTGAGAAAGATGAAACTGGGACCAGAAAAGAGAGAAAAAATTAATCAGTGGCTATGCCAGCGGGAATTACAAGAGGGAAATGTTCACAAGAATTCCAAGAATTGAATAAGAGATTCGAATGAAAAAAACTTTATTAGCTTCAACGAAATGGGATTTCAGAGTAAAAGGGCTAAAGAAAAAATGGGAGAGGAAACATGATATAGTTTTTTAACAAAAATTGTGTCCAAGAGATAAGTTTATACTAATTTTTGCATTTTTCTAACTCTCAAATAACTACTTATCATTATCAATATCATCATCATTCACCATCACCATCAGCATCATCTCATGAGATAAATGTGCATACCAAGCCTTGAACCTGAGAACTGAGGTTGAAGCACAAGTGTCTCAACCATCAAGTCACATGGAGACTGGTAATAATAACTACTTATCAGTTGAACTGTAAACTGAACTTTTGATGTGACAATCTGCTAAACAAATTGAAATAGCATGGACTCACTGCCTACAAGGACAATAATTTGTGCTGAGAAAAGAAGAATACAATGGCTTCTTTTGGTCTAACAGAAAATATTTTCAGTGGAGACTTGTTCAATAAAATCCCATGGTTAGCTGTACAAAAGGACAAAGCAGAGCAATAAGAGGGAAAACTTGATCACTCCCTTGCACCAAGGCCCGAACATAAATACTTCAAACATTTAAACATTCCAGAGTTGGTGTAGTAATGGGAATATAGGTTGTTCTTTGAGGGTTTTCATTCTCCTTCATTTCCCCCTTTCCCATTCCCATCCAAAACTATAGAAATTAGGAAATTTGCTCGGAATATGCTTTCCCCAAATTAAACAATATCTGAGTATGGAAATTAGGAAATTTGCTCGGAATATGCTTTCCCCAAATTAACTAAAATCAAATAGAAATATTTCAAACGCCCACTAATAAGACTGAACAAGGCAAAGAGACAAGCATCATCACCACAACATCACAAAAAAATCTACACGAAGTAACCAGTGCATTGTTTCAGATTATACCTTGCCAGGCAAT
Organism: Silene conica; assembly: GCA_029255685.2. NCBI lineage: Eukaryota > Viridiplantae > Streptophyta > Magnoliopsida > Caryophyllales > Caryophyllaceae > Silene > Silene conica. The sequence goes on along the minus strand of CM055313.2, from coordinate 22,951,414 downwards.
GGATATTATTGTTGAAACCACCTGTATCAATGTTAAATGCTGTTGTACTCCATATGCTTGATGACATGAAAGCAGATAACAAGTACGGCAGCCAGTTCCATGAAGCGTCATTTGCCACACCTACATCTTCCATTATGGATCTAACAAATTGTGAATCATGGTCATTCGTAACACCAACACCATTTGCCACTTCCTTCATCCTGCTGATATCCTTTTTTTCTGGGACTTCTTTAGGTAAATGCTGTACGATTCCTTCTAGCAAAGAATAAATTAAAGGTGCATTTTCCTTGAGAACATGACCAGCTGCTTCTGAAATAAGCCGATCGAAAGCCAAGGCATGCCCTGCTTGAATACAAAATTCAACTACTGTATCCAAGTCTACAATCTGCTTAATATAAGCATCGGTTTCTATACGATCACCGGAGTTCAAGGTTCCTGCCATAGCCTCTAATACATCACGATTTGACCGTAATGACGTGCCAATGCAATTTAACAGTGCCGCAATGTGCTCTTTTATCAACCTTTCCAACCTGTCAACTCCATAACTTCCAAATAGATGAACAAAAGCTTGTAGTTCCCTTGTGTCAGTCACAGACTCTGCAAAGTAACCACCTATGGGTCTTGTGCTTCTAAAGCATTTGTGAGCTGGCACAAACAGGACACCAGCCCCAGATACATCCTTCACGATGTGATCTATGTACCAATTGCAAATAGTTTCGGTGGCTAATCCTGTATTTAGATTGGCAGGCTTTTCAAAAAGGTGAAGAGAAGAGATTGGTCCCGCAAAGACTTCTGCTAGTAGAACTTCCCGGATACCCTGGGTTAAATCCATGCTGACATGTTGTTCTGCAAGATGAATTATACTCATTTGTCTACGAACCAGAGATTCAAGAACAGACGGACGCTGAAGGTCGTTATCTGTTTTAAGAACTGAAAGGAGTCTCCTTCTGAAGTTCCCAAGGATGCATTCTCTCATGTACTGCATTGATCAGATAAAAGCATAAACCGATGCATGACAGCTAAATTTAGAGTAACTATAACCAAGACTCAGTGAGGTTTCCCGCTAAAGCATTATCAGGGGACGTTGAAAACCTTGCAGTTAATTTGCCATGGCGCATATCTTCTGCTTCTAAGATTTTAATGAGTCCAATTTTCTACATTCTTCAATAGAAGTACATAGAGATGCTGGAAAGAGATCATGGCCGGATATGTTTATTATATTAAGATTGAAGAGTGGATCCTCCACATTTAAGAGACGAACTTCCCGCCTTTTAATAGCGGGAGAATTAAGTATGAAATCAAGTTTGACATTCAAATAAAGCTTGAAAGTTGCCATCAATGTAAATGCTGAAATTTCCACAAAACTCTAGCGAACTACCGTACATAATTTTGTAAGGGAGAGAGACAAGGGAACCTAAAATTGTCTAATATCCAACCCAAGAGACCTATCAAAAGCTTGAATAAACTAACAAGTGACCAATGATATTATAAACTGTTGAGATCTTAACTCTCAGCCTACAAGAGGAAAATAGTCAAAACCAATTAAATGAACCACCAAGCACCTTTGGGTTGTGAAATGGGAATGAAGACTTCTTCTCACATATCAAAGCCAACTTTGCAACTGGCCTGTATTTTCTATTTAATAGAACAAAACAAGCGAAAAAAGTTTCTACAAATCAACAAACCAGCCAAAAAATAACAAGCCATCAACCCTAATGTTGATGAAGAGCGTGTGATTTCCCATTCCCACAACACCATCTCAAAGCTCAGGACCCAACACCACAATTGAATAAAACTCAATAAGTAGTGTACTTTTCATCACTGTAGAAATTTCCTCGAAGTCCTCTCAAACCCACTAGCCAACACATTAAACTATCAAGACAACACATGAAAGGATCTACAGCACAAAGCAAAGGTCAGCCCATTCATGGTTAAAACGCCTTTCTTCCACCTTTAGGGTCTTCTAGACTCTCTCTAAAACAAACCAAAGGACAGAAATTTTCTTTCTGGAAGACAACACTCTACCCAAAACATGCGACTAAAAGAAGAAAAAGAGAAGGGGAACCAAATGAAGATTGAAGAACATGGATAAAATACCTCAAACAAAAAGAACACCCTATTTAACAATACAAGAGATCTCTTCAGTTCGCCTTTTTTTTTACCAAATCTTAAGCTAGAGGCAACATTACTTAGCTTAGATTGCTTCTAAATTTTAAACAGATAGTGGAATTCATCACGTTTAGATGAGCTCTCCCTGCCCTAACCAAAACAAAAGGAATAAAAACCTATCCTAGAAGAAATTTGGATTAAGACCATACTACGGCAAGGCAAGACGTTGCGGGATTCCAAGGTTTCGGAGTAAGTTAACAAAGAGTTTAAAAAGCTCATCCCAAGATAAAGAGTCCTTGTCTTGTCTTATTGTAGGACAGTACTAAGTTGTTTGCCTTTATATCAGTAGCAATAAAGCCTTAGTCCCAAAATTATGTAATCGTATCATGACATGAGCAACAATAACAAAGGTATAAAGAAGATGCACACCTCTCTTAAAACAAATACATGGTTCAAAACGCATATTGGTTCCATATCATTTAAAACAGAGCAAAGATTTGTCAACCTCTGCATGGCAGCTTCTAACCTGACAGAGAAAAAATTGAGATAGTACTGTTGTGCTGTCATGCATAATGAATCAGACATGTTGAAAGCCTTACATTTTAACAGAAGTATTATTTTCAGGATAGCTCTCTTGGCCAGGCGTTCCAGGTAATCCTCTAGGGGATTTGGTTGACAAATTTGAATGCCTTGATGAAGAATTTAGGTAGATAGCTGCTTGTTCTGGGAGAAGCTGACATGCATCACAGATTATTCATCAATAACTTTTTCAGCACCAACATAAATCAAAAATCACAATCTTTTACCAACCTGCATCTCAAGAGAACCAAATCCTCCTTCAGAATCAAGAATATTAATTAAACCTTCCAGTCCACCCATGATAGACTCAATGAGAGATTCCACATACAGAACTGCATCCCTTCCCACTTTTGTAACCTGTACTAAAACCGGATGAGTGAAGTTGTGTATCTCTATTCCTAGTTATGGGACTCCACAAACTGGAGCACTGAAAGAAAGATCCTACTTGAGTTCTGGGTGATGAAGGGGAGGTTCATAAATCTTTTTGTTTGATACAGTCACAAATATGATGTTTGCATTTAGTACAATACCTCTTCCGGAACAATGTGAGAAGCACACTCTGGAAAACTGCTTGCAACTCCCAACCATGCACAACAGTGTTGAGGACGTCCTTCAGGACCAAACATGGTATTCCTGAAAACCTGTACCAACAGTAAACCAAATCAACTGAGATTGGGAGTGATTCAACATTATCTGATCAACAACTTCCATTTCGAGAAGACTCAGTTGTAAGCTTCCCCGACCCCGGATCAGTCCTGATCCTGGAAGGTACTAGAACGGGTGTTTGCAAAGGACAGAAGGTTAAGGAAAGTCCATAAGCTAGAACAATCATGACTGCTAGCAATGAGAAAACAAATTGAATGTTTTCATGCCTGAGCTTGTCAAGTCAACTAATTGCAACAGCTGTAATGCAAAATAACCTGAAGTATATGCCTGTCACATTCCAGTATTCATATTCAGAGACAGATACCCATAGAGAACAACAAGCCAGCAAGCCAACTAGCTCATCTAACCCCCATTAATAATAAGACAATCTCAGAGTGATACCGTGCAGTCCCTCCATTAGGCCCGGAGGTGAGATACAGGCATTATGTGATGTATAAACACACTAAATCCTTTCTCTCTGCTATAGTCAGTGGCGGATGCAGGATTTGGATATAGGGTGGGCAAAATTTTTTCACGATAAATTTTTCTTTAATTTATAATGCAAAACTTTTTTTTTTGAATTTTGTGCTAGAATATTATGGTATAATGTTAAAATGAAACGAAAAAAATAATTTTTCAATGTATTATTAAGAGTAACAATATCCATTGATACAAATGTTTCGATCTCAGCGGGTGCCTCTTCCATCCATATTCTATCACCAATAATGTACGGTTTGAGTTTCTTCAAGTTATGAACAACTTGATTTCCGCTAATATTGACTTTATTTTCGTAACAAATTTTAAAAAAGAACGTAAATTATTTTATAATTTGATAAGTATTTTTAATAATGATATAACAAATTTTAATAACCAAATTAGCAATCACTTGTAATGGTGTAGTGGTTAACTAGCTAGTTTAATACTATGAAGTTCATGGATCAATCCTCCTTTAAGAATAAAAATTGATGTATATTTTTCTGAATAAAAATATTACCAGTAGGATTTGAACCCAGGTCTCCAGAATAGAAGACAATACTACTATCGCTCAAGCTATAAAGATAATTGTAGATTTAATGAAACTTATATATAATTAGTTTCTGGAACTCGGGGGAGGGCACGTGCCTACCCTTTCCCTCCCCCAGATCCGCCCATGGCTATAGTATATGTTGAACATCAAAGTATGAGCAAACAATTTCCATATAACTGTTTGAATTTAGTGCAATTTGACGTCATTGATTCATTAAGATCCCTTCTCTCTTACCCGGAGTATCGAGACCAGCCTAACTCTCACCACTTGGGTGAACTAGAAGTGAAATATATTTCACATTACTAACAACATTCATAAAAGGAGCGGGCAAAGATTAAAAAACTCTTAGGTAATAGTATTCCAATAAAAAGGTTCATATTACAAATTTGCCAGGAATAATCAAATCATAACTGACCGAGGTAAGATGCTGATGATAGAAGTACAGTTTCTTGAGGCTGCCATGTTTCACTAGCTGGAATTCAATCTCATCAACGCACCTGCACATCAGGGTGAAATGCATAAGAATTTACAGACTCCTTTGACCTTTGTATTCAATACAAAATCAACAACCACCGTAGATATATAGGTAATTTCGCGATTGGTCCTAGCTTGGGCAGTTGCTAGCAGATATAAACTCTCAGCAATAAAATACCATGTCACCTAATGTAAGAAATGTGTAACAAAAGAACAACACACATTGCAATATTAAATGGCTTACAATGCAGAGCCTTTGAAATGCGAGGCACTACAAGCTGCATATTTTCAAAGATACCTCCTAACTAACGTCTAGCTGAAAAGACATTTTTATCGCGATTAAGCCAAACAAAAGATGCAAGAGACGTTGATTTTTCATGGCCACTGCAAGCCTCAAATTGGCTGTTTAAATTGTGGTCTAATAACATTCTTGATGAGGTCACCAACTTCTCTGGGTTTTTTCAGAGGTTAAACAAAAGATGCAAGACTTCCACAGTTCCTACATGGGATGTTTCTCAAAGATGCCGTCAACTCGTCAAGGTAGCTGAGGTCCTCTTGAATCAGTCACGGATTAATTCTCAAGCTTTATCATATATTAGCATATAATGTCAAATCCCACTTATCCACATTATATGCTATTGTGGATAAACATTTAAGTAATGGCACAAAAGCAACTTTACTAGTGATTTACATTGTTGCTACGCGGAAAATTTCTCAAAGATACACAAACTTGACCCATAAACTCCATCCACGATTCCACATTGAAACACAAGTTGAAAATTATAGTCCATGCAAAAGGACTGCATACTGGAAATCAATATTGTTTACTCACAGTAGAACAGAGTTGCTTTTGTGCTCCCATATCCAATTACGAATGTTACACTCACAAAATACCCACCTGGAAATATAAAATATTATAGAAAGAAACATGCCCTGTATACTTGGATAACCCACCTTGACCAGTTATACGCAGCATTGCCCTCCACTAATAAGCCTTCCTTGCCAGTGGAAACCGTCGCTTTCTCAAGATGTCTGATGTTGATGGAAGATCGAGATGATGTGACAATCATTAACACAGACAACCAATCTTTACGAAAATCCTGATAGGAAACCCACCCCAAATCATCAGCAGTGAAAATGTAGGCCCAAAAATCTCAAGAATGAATGATGGGAGTCACACTCACAGTCAGTGGCAGACTTGGACCTTATTTAGTTTACTTGTAATGAAAATAAATCAAATGATAGATAGTATTGCCATCCCACCAAATCATTTTGAGATTAAGGCTGTGATGTTGCTGTTGTTGTCGATGGTAAAAATTTAGAGATCTTCACAAAATTGAAGTTTGTGAAGGTGTGCATCTAAAGGAAAAATCCATGTTTTTCCTTGTATAGAAGATTCCAATATGAGGTTGAAAGATCGCAAAAGTGAAAAAGAGGTAGTATGAATATTAAGATGTGAGCTACTTTTCAGGGTAAGGCAAGGAGGTCATTTCATTTCTGATTGAATAATTTTAGTTTTTGAATTGAATTGCAAATAGACTACTCATCTGATTTCTAATGTTTCTTACCGTTAAATCACATGTGATTGCAGAGATATTTTCACCCTGTGGTTTTGGTATTTTTTCCAAATGCTGAACAATCTTCTGAAAATTTCCTTTTAAGCTAGCATCCAGGTCAAGTGCAACCATTCCGGGAGTTGCCAGCAGAAATCTAATTCTACCAGCACAAGATGATAGATAAGATAATGCATAACATCTGACCGCTGCATTACATGAAGACATTAGTGTCAAACCCTTACAAATGAAATTTAATCACTATTTGCATAGCACAAAATTGTAATTGACCTGCGATGTACTTGCGCACTAGGCAGCAAAGACGATCCATCCCATCCAACAGAAACCCTATAGTTGGATCAGTAGGATCCTGAAATCAATGTTTTGAACAGAAGAAAGAAAGAAAAAAAGAATAAAGCATATGAGAAAGAATAAAAAATGAACCAACTGAAACAGTACGTCAGAATTCAACAGTAGCAATGTTACTGCAAGATGACGTGCTTAGAAACCCCCAAGCTTGCTCAGAGATCAAACTCTATAATCTATATAAACTTTTTAAAGGCAGAAATAGAATAAGCCACTTACAATTTCAACTGGAAGCACATGATTGCTAACTCTTGACTTTGAAGACATAATTCCTATATGTTGGAAGTACCATATCACCTCGGATTGGGCCAATGCCAAAGCTGAAAAAACCATCTAGAAAAACACAGGACTATAAGAATAGGCTGTAAGATTGCTTAATAAGCATTAGCTTATTAATGATGGGTGAATGAGCGAAAATGGATACATCTATCCGCAAAAGGTAATGGTGTGTACATTTTGCAACAAGTCCTCATTCCCCAGAAATTAGACTTTTGTAACAAATCTATCCAACAAACTATTCCTAACCATCTCAGCAAATCAATTACGGTAGCAATATTAACAATTTGTGGGACATGCCTGAATTGTAGGAGCTCTTCATGACACATCTCAGCAAATTATTACAGTAGCACAACTTAGATAAATTTTGGTCATACCTGAATGTTAGGAGCCAGCAAACTAGGCTGATCTGTAAAAAAGAGCACCATTCTCCCAATTTCCTGCTTCAATAATATTCTTCTTTCATGATGTATGACATCACAACACAGGAATGCTTGTTCATGCACTTCACTGGAAGACGAGTAAGACATTAAAGCGCATACTAAGCAATGTTCTGATAGAAAGATAACAAATATGTAGCAAAAGAAACTTTAAAGAATTCCAAGAAAACGATAAATAAAATGAAACGTCTTCTTCACATTCAAGCCTTTATCTAAGATAGAATTCTCCTTTCTCACAGATATTCATTTAGGGTGTGCTTGGATTGGGGAATGCGAAAAAAAAGAAGGGGAAGGATTTGCGAGAGAGATAAATTCCTTTGTTTAGTTAGGAAAATGGAGGTGGGGGGATTTGGAGGGAGGGAAATTGAATTCCTCCATTTCCCTCCTCCAAGGCCCGCAGATTTGAAAAAAAAGTATCTCCTCCATTCTCCCTCCACTCCTCTTCCCTCATTCCCCGAGCCTGCCTCCTATTCTCTGTCACGGTCTCACTGGTCTTCAACAATTATCAGTCGCCTTCCCCCTACTTGCACGAGACTTATTGTGGCCATAGTTATAAATTGTGATGACACTTGTAACTAATGACAAAAAATTTAAAAACTATGGAAGTTGGATTCGATCCTTCACCTATGTCCATATTGCTACCTAACTTGATGACTAGTATTTGAGACTTTTTTTTTCCGCTGTTAAAAATCGAAAAAACGTCAAGAAGATTGGACGGAAAGCAAAGAAAGTGAAAGACACTAAAACCAAAGATCATCAAGGAGATGAATTAAGCAACCACAAAGGCTCAGTTAGCCAAATATTGGAAATGGTGACACACACATAGTACATGACATTTCAAATCCACGTTGTATATAGTAATAAGCCAGAGCTGATGGTGAGAGTTTTGGACATTATTTTTTGTTCCGTTTAAGTGGCCACAAATTCATTATATGAGATTTGGTAAAGTTTTTACTTTAGTTATGTTGTATCAAGTGCACCAGAAGATGAGTATATTAAATACAAAAGCCTGAGTCACTACCAGCAGATCGTGTCCTTTCTAGTTCCATCATCCTGGTGATCACGGAATGGTTTATGATGCCTTTTTTCAAGCATTCACCGTGTACTCCCCTGTCAAACTTGAAATAATTGCCGCTTATAACTAAGCATGCCGTCTTTTCTTTATCGGCCATTGGAATTTGGAACATATTCATGATATAGAGTATAGATGCAATGCTAACTGCAAGTTGATAGGAATTTAAGCCTACCCAGAACATCAACAGATCTTGCAAGAGATTTTTAACATTAGTAAGACACGTCCGTGGTTCCATTTGACTCTCTAAGATCATTTATTAGCTGGGTAGTAACTAAAAATCTGAAAGGATACATAATACTTGGTGGTATCAATTAGCATTTCATTGTGTCTTTGAACTAAGGTGATAACATGCATAATACCTGCTTTATGATGGATTTGCTTTGTGAGCGAAAATCAAGTAATGCACTAATTAGGATGATAAAAGGAATGTGAAATGAAGAGATAGTGAGGTGTTAAAGAAGACCCGGCAAGTCTTGGATAAGGTTACCCTCTCCCTCACATGTGATGTCCCAAGAAACCCAGGCCAAAACCAAGGGAGTGCGCACTGGAGTGGGATTCGTTCGAGGCCCTTCCTCAGTGGCATAATTTAGAACCCAATGCTAAAAGCTACGTAGAAACTAACTTTCGCTAGATACTCTTAAAAATGTCTAATCCCTGAAAATAAAAGGAGTTTATATCCAATCTAGAACTTTCCTCAGTGCAATGTCACAGAAGATATAAGTCATTGAGAACTTAAAAACCACTCATAGGCTGTCATAGGAATTACAGTAAAATTTTGCATTCGTCTTTGTGCTAGTCGTGTTTTAGTTTGGTCAATAGTTGACATGAGTGAACACCCATTAACGAGGTGGTTTCCCTAGAAAGAATTTTGGGTGTTAAGAATCAAACGTTTGTTCTTGAAGAGAAAACTATCTACAATGCATTTTCAGCCTTGTCTTTTAAAACATCCATTTTCCTTCCACTTGTAAAATCAGTCTCATGCTCAATTTGGAGACTCAGCATACAAACAAACTACAGGAATTCAGTTAAGATGTCAAACTGATGCCTTATTTTGATACATAATAACTGAAGGCGCTTACTGATGTAGACAGAGTGCCACTTACAAATTCACGGCACATACCTACCTCACATGCTAACCAGACGCTCATCCACTATTACGTGTAAAATATTATTTGCTAAGAAAAGAAAGACACTAGAGACAACTAGCGTATCCAGAAAAAAATATTTTTTGGTTAAAATATGTCAATCAAGCATCTTATGATAAATCCTTACACTCATACCTGATCATCTTTTCAACCTGCTTCGCCACACTGTACTCAAGATCTGCTTCTTTTTGCTTTGTACGGCCGGCTTTTGCCACTTTTTTTGATTCTAGTATACGTGGCAAGACATATCGCTGATATTCCTCATGCAGTAGTATATACTGCACATTAATAAACTAAATCTTGTATCAGTGTTCAAATGAGCCAAAACATTCACCAGAAGAAAAAGATGAGAACTTCACCTCATCCCTGAACAATGTGAGAACCAAGTTTTCCTTCAGCACAACCTACAAAAACCATAGAAAGCCCTTATCATGAAGAATCTAATGAAAACACGTATACACTATGAATTTATGATACGTTACATCAAAATTAAACTTAGTACGATGCAAGACAAGTTTAACGTTAATAACAGTTTAATTGTTTCATATGATGGCTTAAAAAAAACAGCAATGAAGAAGGAAGGTGCCAATATCCAGAACTGAATCTTCTAAAATCTTTTTGTACTACTTTCAATAGTCAATAAAGTTATTTCTCACGAGAAACAGCAAAATTCAAAATTCAAAATTCCTATGAGATAGGCAGTACCAGAGCAATATCAATGCTGGTCACGCGGAGAAGTTCGTCTGGACAAACAAGGTATCCAAGAAGGACCCACTCCCGATAAGAAGTAACATTTGCTAGATCTTGAGCTCTCTGAAAAAAATACATTGTTAGGTCCAAGAAGACTTCTTATTGCCCATAACAGTCACGTTATCTAAGAAACGGAAACGAGCTAAGCATTGAGATAGCACCAAGGCTTTCGAGATAGCCACTTTACCATGGGATGAGCAGAATTCGTAAGTATGTCAGGATATCGAGGATGATAGGGACTTAAAAAGCCCTCATTCCTGAGCTTCCTTGTATCTGCTGATAAAAAGATAACAGGTCCAACAGCCTCTAAAACCTGGAAAAAGAAAAAAAATAACTCCAGAAGTTAAAGCATCTACAAACAAAGTGAATCAAACAATGGCCTAGTAACAGCTATTAACATGCATCACACTCATTTCACATCTCGGGCTCACCAACACAACCATAAATTACATTTACAAGCACAATGGTCATAGCCTTTACATTAAAAGTAATTTATACGAATTGAAGATTTGATGTAGTCATGAGTAAATTTTGGAGTCTTATTCTGAAACAAAACAGTAAAACAGAAATGTAGGTCGCTCTTCATAGCAGCAATGACTCGAAATAACCAAACCATGTCACTCTAAAAACTGAAACTGAACATCCACAGCATAGCAGTCACAGAAATTACTGAGCAAGCAACAGAAGTGATGCAAAATTTGAAAAGGCCATTAGCTTCTCATACTTTTAGACATGTACATGACCATCATCTCCCCAAGCTCATATGAGAAATCATGAAAACATTACTGATACTCTGTACTAAAGATAATTTTCTAACTGTTCATAGATAAGCATATCTATTGCATAGTTATTTGTGTTAATAATGGTTATAACCTCTCCAATACGTGGACTGACAAAATTAAGATCCTCCTGAAGTCCCTTCACTGGTGGATCATACGAGTCTATAAATTGAACCAGCCTGCGATCCAAAAGAAAAGACTTAGCCACTTTATATGCTGAAACTTAGCAAAGCTTACAATTCTGCGTCTGACAATTCTGCAAGAACTTGAGGACAAAGCATGGGCCATATAACAAGCTAATATGATTTGATCGAACTGATGAAATACTCCCTCCATCCCAGTCATTTGTTTACCTTTGGTTTTGGCACAAAGACCAAGGAAAGAGGAGGGGCCAATTATAGATGACAAGCGGTCCAAATTAAGTATGGCCGTATGGGGGATCAAATTGCCCATCAAAGGCATTCCTAAAATAGAAAGGTAAACAATTGACTGAGACACACCAAAATGGAATAGGTAAACAAATGACCGGAACAGAGGGAGTACATTTTTAGGACAAGCAGGAACATGCCCTTAACACAAGGTTTTACGCATCCACTTTTGTTGAATGTTGACTAATGAGACGTATCAGACATCATGCTGCTAAAAGCAAAACGGAAAATGCTTGAAAGTTTCGGTTCTTGTTAGAAACTTAAATGGGATGGGTCAACATAAATGATTCGTCACTCAGACTCCATTAAAATGATGTAGATCATAATTCTTAAAAGATCAACTATTAAGGAGACGCGAATGAGAATATGGCAAAAAAACAACATAAGAAACTCTACAGAAGATACCATCTCTCATTATTTGCCAATGGGTTTCATATTGTTAATTCTCAATTCATACAACAAACTAGGAACTTCGTCAGTTTCCATGAGATTATATTATGCACAGCTCTTTTAATCAAGAACAATTGAAGCAGATTCATCAACCCTTATTGCTAAAGGTGACAGTTCCAAGGCAATCGAAGCAGATTCATCAACCCTTATTGCTAAAGGTGACAGTTCCAAGGCCATTGCACATGGTAAAGCATGGTGCTCATATGGGGAAAATTTTATCTCCCAATGCACCTGAGCAAGTACATCACCAACTTGGGTGTTTGCTACTGGTGTCAGTATTTCCTTCAACCAATAAGATTCAACCTAACAATTTGATTTCTCTATTAAATCCATTACCGTTAAGGTCAGCGGTAAACGTATTAGTTAGCTACATATCTTAATTATGCCTCTTAACTAATAAGAGTAAACACTATTTAAGAGTAGTTCTAAACTTCTAAGGTAACACCAACATGAGGTAATATGGTCTTCTAAGAAAGCTCATTAATTCCCATGCCATAATTTTCAAGCACTCTACCACACTCAATGCATACCATTATTCAGTTTCATCTTTTGTCTCTCTCCTCACAAACCCAACCTACCTCACCCCACCCCCACCCTATCACCATCAGCTCAACCACCCTCCCCTCACCACAAAAGTTGTACAGCTCCGCTGACCTCCCTCCACCCCACCCCCCACCCTCCCCGCATACCGTTCAAAAAATCACCGCCACTATGCCCCACCCCTGGATTTGTCATTATTTAAGCACTTTCAGCAAAAATTGACTACCATCTGAAAATAGTTTTACTATCCATGAAAGAACATAGATTGTACCCAAAACTACAATTCTTCAAAGCTATCAACTATCAAAATATAGTTGAATACTTGAACCTTAATACTTGATCCTCCTTCCATAGACCAGACGGACTCATTTGTAACAAGCACGTCAGGCAGAACCTGCTATAGTCCATCAGCCTCAATAAATTTATGCAGACACCCCAACATCAATTTTAGGAGAGACGCCGCTCACAGTTCCCAAAAGAGAAACATCGTCATACCATAGAGAATCACATCCATTGTAAAGTTGGATAGGTCTATTAGAGACATATGAGAGCAGGGTCTACTCAATATATCAATAGTCATTGACTTGTTGCCGAAATAGTAGGGAATAGGCCCCCAACCAGTCACAAACTTTGGAATAAGTATGTGTCTCCATTTCAGATGACACAAAAGATTCACTATTCTTGAGTTTTGAAAAATGACAGGAAAAATCTAAGTTGCCTGAGGGATAGCAAAATAGTGGTGCTATTGCTCATAAAAGGATCATAAGAAGAACTTTGTACCTATGGTAAAAGTCACAATCACGGTCATTTCTCAAGATCCCATGCAAGAGGTTATACAACTGTAGCATCATTTTTCCAGGTATCTGTGTAGTGAGCAACAACAACAATTTTAGTTTTGACATTAACGCACCTAGAGGGATTTATATAGAAAGACACGCAAACAAAAAATTATAGAAAAAGGTGCCATGAGAACAGTAACTTTAATGAAGAAACAGCAAGCAAGTCTGCAGACTTACCTTTTCCGAAAATAGATTCACACGAACAAATGAGCAAAATAGATCCATAAAAGCATGCAATATAAACGAGTTTTGGTGAGGCTGCAACAGAGTTTCCCACTGATTAGATTTCCAAAACCACTAGGTCTTTAACGTTTTCTCGAGCCTCTTTGTAATTTTAAAACTCACCAACAGTGTAATCACAGTGCTGCTTATATCCAACAGAAGCCTAAGTGCTTGCTCTCGAAACGCCATCAAATCAAGAAGCAGCTGATAAGTAAAAATAAACTCAACCATCAATTATGATTTACACACGCTTTAATCAGCTGCAAACATATGACATTCAATAGTATACTTCATTTACATTGTTAAGTAGCATTTGGTTAGTACAGTTGATGACTTTTAATTTTTTGAATGACCTCCATAAGCCTCGAAGGCTCGAAGCACCCTAATGTTGACATTATCATTGAGCTCGATACACTGACAAATCAAACTAATTTCTTGAACTGCTCTATATCAAATTTCCAATCACATTATCGGTCGCACAAGCAACCACATTTTGCCTATAAGATTCTTACAAATTCTTAAAATTATGCTAAGGTTCGGCAACAGGAGAAAAGAGGAAATGCAGAATAAATAAATGAACACATCATGCACAAACCTGAACCCACGGTTCCAGATTTTGGAGAAAACCTTCTGCACCATCCATCAACGTATCAAAAGCGAGTTTGTCAACCTGTACCAGTGCCAATCAAACTGCACCTTGAGTGACAGCCACGTTCATACTATGCAGCACCAATAAAAAAATTCAGGCAACGTCAATGCTTACACGCTCGAGGTTCAGTTTGCCTGTGTGCTCAGGGAACCTTCGCGCAACCAAAGTACAAAGCTTAGGAAAATTAGGAACGACACCAGCTTTCCAAAATGCTTCAGAGTAAACATGATTTATGGAGTCCGGATGATCCAAAATCTGATTAAGTCGGTACATTTTTGCCATAAGTCCTTCCCCAACTTCCGTGAGTTGCACCACATACTGAATGTTCAAATTCTTCATAGACCCTCCAGAACTCTGTGTTTGACTTTCTGGTCCCATACTCTTATAACTCCTCAACGACATCGGTGATGCCATTAGAATTTACAAATGTGATGCTTTTAACCTTCTATAAAATGTAAACAAACCCATTATACTAAAAAGAACACATTGGATACTAAACCAAGTTCATCAACTACCACAAAAACTATACTAAGAAGTAAGATATACTCACACTATGATTCAACTCTCCACAACTAAGATTATTCATGACATAATTTGGTTATACCATTAAATCGAGCTGAAGATCATAAAACTCTACTCCCTCCATCCCATTTTAATTCTCCCCCTTGGGTGGATTTTAAAAAATGATTGAACATATTATTATCTAGGGCAATCTTAGATGCTCATCTTTTTTACTTACTAAATTTAGAAACGGACAATAATTTTGCGATAAATTCGAGAGGAAAGGGCTCAGTAACATTGAGATGGATGAAATTATTGTCTGTATGATTGAATTATTTAATTGTTCCGGCATTATACCACACAATTTGGGAAAACCAGTGACTGTACCCAAACACATATCTATCTTCAAATTATTGAAACGACATAAAATCAACAAATTGAATGTTGAGATTACAAATTGAATGTCGTTTCAAATTTCCGAAACGACATAAAAATCAACACATAACCACAGTTGAGACTATTCATAGCACAGCTTATTAGAGAGTCAATTAGATCTTACGAATTCAAAAAATCGCCGAAAATTCAACGAATCTCCACAAAAATGCCTTTCGTAATTGCTAAATCAGCCAATTTTTCGGGCATTATACCACACACATTGAGAAATGCAGCAATTATACGCAAATACAAACATGATAAAACTCGAAATTCATAACGTTACTATGCTCCAAATTAGTATAATACAGCATAAAATGAGATCGAATTCGTAACGGAAATTCGAAAAATTGAAACAATTAGAAGATGAATCGTACATAGAAAGCTTACATTTTACGGCGTCGTAGTGGAATCAGCAGGTTGGAGATGAAGTAGTTAGTAGTAAGTGTTGAAATGAAGGAAAGTTGAGTTGAAAGTTTGGTAATTGTGGTTGAAGTGGTTTGTTGGTGGAAATACAAGTTTACAAGAGAAATACGATATCATAGAATAAACTTTTGCGGGTTTGGACATTTTAACATGTTTGTCTACGCAATGGTTAATTTTCTTTTTTTTTTAATTAGGAAAGGAAATTTGGCTGATTCTCGAAATAGGACTAACGTACTATCTCATTCGAAAGAAGAGGGAGCCATTGACTCTCAACCCATCTCGAGAGAAGAGGACATGAATGTTCTAGATTAGTCATGAAGTCAACTACTTTATTAGCCTCGCGAAAACAATGAGAAAAAATAACTTCTTTGGAAAGGAGAAGTTTAATTCTATTATCAACAAGGATAGAAGAGATTTTCTAAGAAATATTCCAAGACCCACGAATAGAATTAACAACGCTAAGATTATCTCCTTCAACAGCAATAGACGTGTTTCCCAAAAATTTAGCTGTGATTATGCTTTCTCTAAGTGTCATAGCTTCGGTTAAAAACAACATGAACATTGCCCGCAAGATTTAGCTCCTAGAAGCAGAACTTTACTATAATGGTTTCCGATATAGTAGCCTAAGGCTGCATTATTATTATTTCGTTTAGAACAATCAAAGTTAATCGTTTTTTTAAAGGATCAAAGTTAATCTTGATATCCCCTTCTGGCGATTTTTCCCAGACAATATAGTCATTGCAATTTTTTTTGTAAAAAACTCCACGGGTAGGACACTCATCTTGGTTAATCTAGATCTCTTAGCTTAAGGTCAAACTATGAGAAAAAAGAGTTCAAAATATCAAGTTTAATCTTGTCAACATTCACCAAAATGTTCTCAAAGATAAACTTATTTCTGCTAAACCATATATTCCACCAAATTAATGAGGTTTTAAGGAAGGGGGAGGAGGAAACAGATTGTTTAAAGGCATTACGGCTTTGAACAAAGTTTAAAGAAAGATCATCCCTTTGGCGATGGGAAAAAAAACTAAATCTTCAACCCCAACAGCTTCACAAATGTTAAGCAAAAAGGGGCACTTAAAGAAAAATTGGCCTCGATCCTCTGTATGATGGTTACAAAGGAAGCAGTGAATAGGCACATGAACATGGGATCGCTGAAACCTTTCCTTCGTAAAAAGACCATTTACACAAGTTTTTCAGAGGAAGAATTTAATCGTAGGCGGTATATCACATTTCCAAACCCATGCAAAATGACTTATTCTATCATTATAATTAATACGCCTTATAAACAAGAGTTAACTCAAGTGGTTGAAGACTTGAAGCTCTTTTACTTCAGCCATGAAATTGGGAGTTCGGTTCTCACCCGAGACATAGTGCCCTAATTTGAACAAAAAAATAATAATAAGTCTTACACTAGCCAAGCAACATACTTAATAGAAAAATTTATATCAACTGATAGTCTCCATCCCATTTTATCTGGTAAATCATTCCACGGAATAGAGACATCAAGAATTTTATTAACAATGTCCATATTGACAAAGGAAACTAATTTTGAGACATTCTATTTTTTATCCGAAGTTATAAAATCACTAACCACTGTGTTATCGTCTGCTAAAATAATATCATTTGACATTTGAAAAATGGGTTTTTGGGAAGCCCAATTATCTGTCCAAAATTTAATGTTTTTCAGTTTCCCACTTGTCATCTAAGACCTTTTCGAAATAAATCTCGTAAAGACATAAGTTTGTTCTATTGCCAAGAGCTTTTTTGTGGAGGAGAATGATCGAAGAAGTAATCCTTTTTTAGATACGTTTTCTTTACAAGAGTAGTCCAAATATTATTCTCCTCTGTTAGGATTTGCATAATAATTTCATTTGAAAAGCTTTATTTAGAGTTTCGGCTTTACAAATACTTAGCCCTCCTAAGGACGGAGGACGACATACTCTATCCCAACCCACAAGGTTTGGACCTTTACAAACCTTATTTTTGTTCCACAAAAAGTTTCTACAAATCTTATCAATCTCTTTATGTATAGGGAACTAAAAAATTGCATTTGAAAATTAGTCGTTGACGCAGGATTAGCATTGACAAGAACAAGTCTTTCAGCTTGGGGAATAGAATTAGCCTTCCACGTTGACAATTGATTACTCGTCTTATTAATGATATCGACAAAAGTATTTTTTGTCACTCTCCCATTACTAACAGGCCAACCCAAGCAGGGGCGGATCTAGTATTTTCGTTTCGGGATGGCACAATTTTTTTCTTCCCGTAATTAGTAGAAAAAAAAAGAGAAGTTTGGTGAAATAAAGCAAGTTTATGTAAAAAAATCTCTCTTATGGGATTTGAACCTCCAACCTCACCAAACTTCTAACATATAGCCACTTTTAACCACTATGCCCAAAACATTTTTATGAAATTTATGTCAAAAATTGTTCTTATTTTTATATTGGGGGGTGGCACTTGCCAACCCTATCCACCCCCCAAATCCGCCACTAAACCCAAGTATTTACCCAAATGAGTTGCCTCTCTCATTCCAAGTAAACCACGAAATGAGAGTCTAAGTGTCCAGTCTATATTTTTAGTGCATTGAAAAGAAGACTTTTCGTAATTAACATGCATGTTGCTGAGACATAAGGCAGAACTTATTGAGAATGTCTTTAATATTTCGACAACTTTCCAAAGAAGCTTTGGCAAAAATAATAATGTCGTCCGCGCAGGTAAAGAGAGACACTCTTGGAATCCCTAATCCTATATTAATTCCTATGCCACTTTTATCATCCTCACTCCTCAGTTGAAGAGTGTGAGCTAACAATTCAGCGCAAATAATAAAAATATACGGCGAGAGAGGGTCCCTTTGACGAATCCCTCTACACGGATAGAAACCCTCCCCCGGTGATCCATTGACCGAAACAGAATAAGAAACTGTTATAATACATTCCACAATCCATCCAATCCAAATATGGCTAAAACCTAATTGAGAAAGGGTTTCCTCGATATAGTTTCAATCTAATCTATCATATGCTTTTTCCATATCAAGTTTAATTGCAATCCAACCTCAATTACCACTGTTACGTTAGTGTATATGGGTAATAGAGTTGATCATGGGCCGAGTTTGATAAGGCTTGGGTCGGGCTGATATGTTAAAAACAACCCATGCATTAGGGTCGGGTTGGGTCGGGCAAAGTCAATGGGCCTTTTTCTTTAGCCCAAATCCAGCCCTTGCGGGCTCAAATGAGCCCTCAGGCTAGATCGGGCATTTTTGGCCCTTATGACTCGTGACACATTCAAAATGTGAAGAGGTAAAAAGCGCACATTGAAAAAAAATACAACGGAATTCTAACATTCAAGATTACAATAAAACCAAAAAAAATGCTTGAAACAAGGTTTTAGCAAATTCGAATCCACAATTCCAAGTAAGATAAATCCAGACTTATATGAAAACATGAATATAAAACTTTGCCATAGGGAGTAGTATATATATATATATAATCAACGGCTTTTGACTTTTTGCTTACTTATATAATGTACACAACTACATATTACGCAAATTATTAAAATTGGGGCCGAGCTTTGGGCTTTTTTGGGGTCGAGAGTTTAGCCCAAATCCAATCCATTTTTTCCCATGGGCCGCATAGATCGGGTTTGGGCTTTTTTGGGGCCGAGAGCTTAGCCCAAGCCCAGAAAAAAGACGATCGCGTCGAGTAGGGCTTTTGGGGCCCGGGCCATTTGATCAGCTCTAATTAGTAAGCCTTAATAAGGGATTATGGGTTGAATTAGTGCATATGATGTGTGGTGACGGTATTTATGTGTATATGTTCGGATGCGACGGTCTTACGAGACGGATTCTCGTCGGAGGGGTTTAGCTTGAGGATATGCTTTGAGGTAGGTTAATCCTACTCGGTTTCAATATTGTATACATTGTGTTTGATGTGTTTGTGGTTAATCGTCTCACATGATTAGTGTAGGGTTATGGCATGTTAGCGGTAATGAACACAAGTTGAGTAATTAGTATTGATGGCTAAGTAATTAATGAATGTGGTTAATGGTAATGTTCAATGAAAATATGAAATGATAAGTGTGAACGATACAAGATATGAGATTTGTGAATAAGCATGATTCGTGTATGTTGATTGTTGTATTGTATAAGGAACGGTATTGGTATTGTGTATTATCGTGAGTATTGCATTGTTGCGTATAATGTTAATTTAATTGTGGCGGTTATTATGGATATCGAAGACGGTTGGGAGATCGTCTTCTACCTGGGTTGCCTCTTGGAGCTTCATTCCCACTCTAAGAGGGATGTGCACATTAATGACTCGAGTTTGAAGGGACACGTGTGGTGAGACACGATGTCTGGCAGGGGAACACGAGTAGCTCTTGGGCCCGGTGTCATGGGTGTGTCCCTAACACCTTGTGTTGTGATGAGTACGATTGGGTGTGTCCCAGTACTCGGGTTGTGTATTTTGATGATTGGTACGGCTGGGTGCGTCCCGATACCGAACAATAAGTTGTGTGGTTTCACTGTAATGTGTGCCTTAGTTGATCGTATCACATTTCTCTTTCGTTGCATGTTTATATATTGTTTAGTTGTATTGAAACTGATGTGTTTGGTGTTGTTTAATTGTCACCCATTTATGGGGTGACTTGTGTTGATCCATATGATATTTCCTACCATATGGAGAGTAGGTTTTGTCAGGTTGTCTGGATTTACGTGTGGGTTTTGGACGAGCATTGGCGATCACTGACTTGCGTTGGTAGCTAAAGTCGTAATCAGTAATGAGTTGTACCTTATTTTATTCCTCGAGTTGTATAACATTAAATTTTTATTATTAATAAAAACGTCCTTAATTGTATCTTTGAAGCCACCTCCTCGATAAACCGAGATTGTAATGCCTTAATTATCTTGGCTGGACAATTGGGGTGTTACATTTGTACTTATTATTTGTTTTTGTTTTTTTAATGTTGTAATGACACATGTAATGTAACACCCCCATTTATTCAAGGGCCTGAACTAGGACTCCTCAAATAAATAAGAGTGTTACCATCTCGGTTTCCCGAGGCAGTAGATACCAAGGAAGATAAACAGTACTTTAAATATAAAGTTAACTCAAAACATGTTCTTACATCCGTGTCCAAAAGTCTTAACAAAATAAATAAAGTACAACTCTTATAAAACTGACTAAGGTGATCTAGACATCTACACTGGTCTGGATCCAAGCTCTTCCTCCCATAGCTCCCCCTTAGTCTCAGCACCTGTCAATCTGCTCCCCAATAATCGGTTCATCACAGGTGATCACGAATACACAGGGTCAACCACGAGGTTGAGTAGGTAAAGAATAACATAACAAATATAGTTAATAAACTCCGCACCGATCCAACGCCAATAAACTCCGCACCGATCCAACACCAAATATATATACTCCGCACCGATCCAACGCCATATATACTCCGCACCGATCCAACGCCATATATACTCCGCACCGATCCAACGCCATATCACAAGGCCCAATATATATATATATATATATATATATATATATATATATATATATATATATATATATATATATATATATATATATATATATATATATATATATATATATAAATATAAATATATTCACATCATATGATAACGCAGAATAAGATAACAACTCAATATAATGATCACAGGATAATAGGTAGCAAACATGCTTAATGCCAACTTAGAGTAGATCACATTATTATAACCAGTACTTTCCCTACCTGAAATTTGCAGGAACGCAGATAAACCAAAGCTTGTTTAGAAGTGTTCCACGCGAAACCCGCTTCCTAAACAAATATTATATAATTAATAAACACCCTAATATTCGAATTACGTATACACATTCTATTTATAGAAACCCCCTATAAATAGAAAACTTCCTAACAAACGAGGTTACCCAAAATAGCAACCTTCCAAAAATAAGTAACTTCTAAATATAACAACTTCCGTTTGAATTTCAAATTATTTAAAAGTGCATTAAAAATCTTTATTAAAATTTTTCCTATAATAAAACAATACTCCATGAACAAAGATGATATCAAAATACATAAGAGGTATATTAATAAAAAAATAACAATAATAAAAATAATAATAATAATAATAATAATAATAATAATAATAATAAAAGAAGTAACCAACGAAAACCAAACAACCTAACACCTAAAACACCCCGACTCACTACCAAAACCCACCTATTACCGCCGCCCTTCACCCCACAGCCACCAGGCCGGAAACCCAAAACCACCCACGCTCCTGGCGACCACCGGCAACCCAGTCGCCGGCCACCGGTGAGTTGAACACACCCCACGAAACCCCTGCAACCTCACCGAACCCGCGACCAGACCCCTCTTTCTATTCACCCATCGACGGCTGACCAGACCCAGACCACCATCCACAACCGTACCCAAACACCTCCCTAACACCATACACCTAGACCATGGTGGTACCACCGCATCGACCTCCCCCGAGTCAGCGGTGGTGCCACCCCCAAACACAAGTACCCGTAGTTAACAAAATAACCTGAACCGAACAGAGGTCAAAACCTCCTGTTTTGACACCGCGGCAACCACCCTAGGCCACGCTGACAACCACCATACTCCTCCCCTGGTCACCACATACCCTTCTTCAACAACAACCATACGAGGCGATAAATAGAAACACGTCGACACCCTTAGAAACATAGCCGGTCAGAATTAAAGATTTTAAAACTGATTTAAACAACTCGTGACACACGCCTGAAACCACCCTTACTGGGGTTGCACGGTGACTGACACAACTACGACCACCACAAAACACGACACTTATACCCCAAAGGTCACCCTACCCGAAAGAAACAGACCAAAACAAGCAGAACTTGACTCAACGAAGCATGCCAAAACGCAGCAATGAAAACCGACTATTACAATGTTAAACATACCTACTTTACGAGGTGATCGACCACCACTGTGCCACCTTACAACCACCGAGGAACGACGAACCTAAACTTTGAGGTGACGGCTGAGATGTGTGGTGATTTCAGATAAGAAAGGAGTAGGCAAACCTAGAGCAAAATTCTACTAAATATGACGGCATACAAGGTAGGGTTGCTAAGGTTGTGTAAAAAAACTAAGTATGGGCTGGTGTTATCATCACAAGAACCGAGGCCCATATCAAAGCGTGAGGTCTTGTGTTCGATCCCCTTTACGAACACAAGCCTCAAAACTCTTTTATAACAATTTAGCAAGTACTAGCAACGTTTAAATCACATCGATACGCCACTTATAACTATTATAAACATAGGTAATCGTAGTTTAAAAACGAGGTATTACATGTAAGGTCATGTTACTCTACAACGACAACATGCACAATTATCCGAGAATGATGTGTTTAAAACTCTTAGGTAAATGAGAGTGTTAAGTCACCCATTTTATGATCCATATTCCATATCAAGCACGCTTAATTGTTTATTTATGAGAATATGAAGACATCTACTTTGCAATCCTTAGATTCAACTTATAAGTAATAGTTGTTCATTGCCAGCTCATTTCAATTCATAAATCATTTATCATTTCAAATCGAGTTAATATTAATCTTATTTCAGAACTCCGCTAAAATTGGAAGAAACCCTAGTCGAGTCGGGCTCGAGGCATGAAAACTCCCACAGGCCACAGCCCACCAAAGTGCTGGACCACAACAAAAGCAACACATAAAATCCTACAGTCCTACTCCAAGTCGAAACGTACAAATTGCACATAAACGCACATACTTAGCCTACATCCTCGACATTTTCTGTCGTCTCTCTAACTCATGTCAGTCAACAGTTCAACAGCACCAAAGTCCAAAACCAAACATCCACAAATTTCAAACACTTTTAAATGTCAGTTTCTACTTTTTTCCCACTAAACCTGACTTTTACTGTTTTCTGCATTTACTCCTTTCATTTCATCCTTCCCCACCACCTTCCCCACCTTCTTCTCCTCTTTTTAACCAAAATTTTCACCTTTTTTTAGGTTTTTTTTACCTTGGTTGTTGTTGAAAAACAATGGAGGAAGAAGATTACAAAAGAAAGGAGAGAATATCTCTGTTAATATCATTGATAATGGCTTCTTTATCAATGGTTTCTTTACTTCTTGCTTTTAGTTATTATTGCTACATTCGTAACAAAGTGAACAAGCGTTCCAACCTCCAGCAAAGTATGTTTCTATTTTTACCCTTTTTAGTTTTTCACTGTAAGTTTTTCTTACATTTTTCACTATTCTATAGTTTATTTTGGTATGTTTTTAGCTCTACATGTTGCTCTGTTTAGTTGGTAATAACTAATAAGAAATGGAGAAATGGGTAACTATGGAGTCAGTCTATGGAAGTATGGTGTTACCTGTAGTAATTGTTCGAAAATTAAGTTTTACTGTCAATGTAATAATGTATGTATCTGTAAAAAATCTGGACTTTGATGTGTTTTAGTAACCTAATACGGAGTAGTTAATATGTACTACTCCGTATTACGAGTCCTTTTAGGGTGTTAATACGGAGTAGTTAAAATACCTCACAAAGAATGAATAAAAAGGTAAACAAATGAACCGGACAAAGGGAGTATCTTAGTTAACTAAGATAATTACCGCTTAAGAGCAGTAATTTTTTTTATCAATTCTAATTTAATCTTAGAAACGGTCTTTGTTGGGTAAACTAGTGTATGATAATTTGTAATTAGAGTGAGAAGTTCATGAGAAATGATAGATGAACCATCTCAACCAAAATCTTAAGGTGATGGTTGAGGCCCAACTATTATTAATATTCCTATTACGCTCCCTCACTCAAATGGCCATTGGGCTTGAAGAGCGGTTAGTTTGCACAGGCTTCCCCATACCGTGTGCTGTGCTGGTTTCCACTTCGTGGGTTTTTTGAGGGATTTTGAGGTTGCCAGGATTCGAACCCGTGACCTTCGGTCACACTGGTTCTGATACAAAACCTTAAGGTAATGGTTGAGGCCTAACTATTATTAATAAGAAATGCAAAGACGAATACTGTAATAATGAAAAAACATTGCCTTTTACTTATTAGATATGTTCAGTGAAATTGCAACATTTATGTATTAGTCATGTTTTTGCGGAACCCATATTAGTTTTGTCTTGGTAATGCTTGTTGCTGAGTTTCTAGGATGTTGTGACTGTGCTTAGATAATGAAGGAGTAAGACTAGGTGTAGCATAGGACTCCAATATTTTCTTGATAAACATTTCTATGAGGCAGTTGTGTTCAAGACTTTAAGCTCCGAAACTTGTTTAAGAAAGTGCATCTCAAGCTCGCCCTCTTAGACTCACCTCATCTGAAGTTGTTAATAGGAATATTAATAATAGTTGGGCTTCAACCATCACTTTAAGGTTCTGGTTGAGATGGTTCATTTATCATGATATTAGAGCCAGTGTGAAACCTCAAAACCCCTTAAAAACTCACGAAGTAGAAACTCAGCACACGGTGGGATATGGGGTATGGGAGAGCCTGTGCAAATTAACCACTTTTCAAGCCCAATGGGCATTTGAGGGAGCGTAATAGGAATATTAATAATAGTTGAGCCTCAACCATCACCTTAAGGTTTTGGTTAAGATGGTTCATCTATCAGTTGAGATGATCTATCAGGTTTGATAGAAGCATCTATCAGTTGCCAATTTTTATTAATATTACTGGTATCATTTTCTATCGGAACAAAATTTGAAGCAAGTAGTAAATTTTATTACTCTATATTACTTTCTGAGTCTGAAATTGTCTGAGGACATAGTGCCTTATATAAGCAAGTCTGAGAACATTTGAGTCTCTGAAGAATGAAAGGTGAGCGGAAAGCTGATGTGGTGAGTCTGAACTCTGAAGTAGAGTTTGGGGATACAGATAATCTTAAGCTCTAGGGGCAGTGAGGCCGTCAAAATCACCTTGGGGAGCATTTGTTGTGCTTTGCATATAAGGTGTAACACTATGCAACTTCCATATTTTCCCTCTTCTAATTACTTTATTTCGCTCATTTTCTTTACCCCATCTTATGTAAATGTAAAAACAATGCTGCTCTTGGGTATCATCTGTGTCGGAATGTCTTAGTCATCGTTGTGTACGGTGCTGCAGGAAACTAATATGTTCATGTGCACTTGCCTGAAATGAAACCGAATTTTGACATAAAATAATTAAAACATTGAACTATTGAAATGTAGAAAATTACTCAGAGAATACATCCATGGCTCCTAGATGGGTTTTCTTTGAAGCAAATATAATTTGCGGCTTTTTGTAGGTTATGGATGTACATACTAGAATGTAACCGTCATTTGGATTGACTGTTATACAATCTGCCCGTCCGTTGCATTGTATGTTATGATATATGTACCTACTAGAATGATTGCCGTCATTTGGATTGATGGTTATACAATCGGCCTGTCCGTTGTACTGTAGGTTATGATGTAGGTACCTACTCAACATAGTAGCGCTGCAGTTTTAAAGGGGTGTGAATTTCACAGTTCTAGTATATGAGAGACAATAACTTCAAAGTTAATTTAATCTAAGCCGAAACCATTGTAACACTGCAGTTTTGTTTTTTTCTAAGGCCTTGTTCTTTTCGGCTGAAACGAGCTGAATTGAATTAATTGGAGTAGAACTTATTTGAATTAAATTGAGTGAAAATGAGGTGAAGTGAATTTAGTTGAATTAAAAGTTAATTTTGAGAAGAGATTAATTGAACATAATTGATTGAACGTAAATAAAACTTAACGGAATACACCCAAGTAAAATGGAAAGGAGCTGAAATTAAGCCAGAAAGAACATGGCTTAAGAGAGGGATGTTGAAACAAATCATTCTTCAAGCCCTTACTGCTATCAAAAATGTTAAGAGGCTGTTATGTTCTCCATCTCATTTATATTGTCCGCATTTGACTTTGTTGATCAATCTATGTTGACTTCAACTGATATTTTGCTGCTATACAATAGTTGCAATTTTTTTAGTACAACAATATTTTGTTTTGATGTACCATACATGACAAATCTTAAGTCGTGACTTTGGTAGGAGACAAAATTCAAAGGGGACTAGTATCTTAGGAAGATGTATATAGAACTATTAACTAGATCTTGGCCACAGAAAACTGCCTCACTTGTTTGGTGCTTAGTGCTTACTGTTATAACGGAAGCACGGAGAAAGACAAAAACAAACAATAAAGAACAATACGCACAGATTTACGTGGTACTTCACCCTAACACTTACCTATGTATGAAACGTGATTTTATACGTTTGAGACTTTTCACCTCTCCAAAGCTTTAAAGCTCCGTACAATTTTGCTTTGTTTCTTTCAAGTCCTGCTAGGTTTTTACACTGTGTTTTGTTGCTGGAAAAAACATGGTTGAAAAACACGTGTCTAATGACCGTGTTATCTGGTTTAACACTTACGTGAGGCTAAATTTTGACATTTTGTGTGATAACTCGTCTTTCTGCCTGACATCTTATTCTTTTCCCTAAGTGGGGCATTTCCATATGTCTTTCAATTCTGTATTTGAAGGACTTGAGAATAATGATGAGAAAAGTGAGGTTTCGAATTCATCCCTCCAAGTTACTTGCGAGAAAGGACTCCAAGTGTTCACTTTCAAGCAACTGCATTCAGCAACTGGTGGTTTTAGCAAATCTAATGTCATTGGTCAAGGTGCATTTGGGTCCGTTTATCGTGGAATTCTTAATGATGGAAGAAAAGTAGCTGTAAAACTGATGGACCATGGTGGAAAGCAAGGAGAAGAAGAATTCAAAATGGAGGTTTGTTGTAAGAGGTTCTAGCATTAACCTAAATGTTTTTTTATCTTGCGCTGTCACTATGTATTGACTGGCTGCAACTTGCAAAATGTTTATTTGTTAAAGGTGGAATTGCTGAGCCGTCTTCGCTCTCCTTATTTGCTTGGTTTGATCGGTTACTGTTCAGATAGTAACCATAGGTTGCTTGTCTATGAGTTTATGGCCAATGGTGGGTTGCAGGAGCATCTGTACTCTACCAGAGGTATGTTTATCCTTTCTATTTTTTTCAAAGTTCCGTATTTACTTGCATAATTGCATTCTGCTTTCAGTTGCTCTTTTTGCACTCTGGTATAAATTTGTCAATGACCCGTGCATGTCCACCTTATTAGGAATATTAATAATAGTTGGGCGGCTTGGGCCTCAACCATCACCTTAAGGTTTTGGTTGAGATGGTTCATCTAATATGGGGTCACGGGTTCGAATCCTGGCAACCTCAAAACCCCTCAAAAACCACGAAGTGTAAACCAGCACACGGTATGGGTGGGCCTGTGCAAACTAACCACTCTTCAAGCCCAATGGGTAAACACTGAAGCATGCGACCAACTGACCGAAATGACATACTGGATAGTGGATACCCAACCTTTTGGGACGTGTTTTGAAGAGATAAACCTCTACTTAACACACCCGCTAGGGGTATCCTGGTGAGTGAGGGAAGGGAGTGATGTTGTCATTATTAAATTTCATTTTTTCGCAAGAAAAAAGTTAAAAAAGTGAAACGCTAAACATTTGCAAAACGCGAAAGTGACTCACAACATCATTTGTTCCAATGAGTTGTATGCATTGGTATAGGTTGATTTTTATGGGTAACCTAGTTTCCTTACCTTAAAAAAATGAGTTCTATGCATTTTTCAAAATATGTAGGTAATTCGATAAACATATACAATTTTATGGAACAAACGAAGCATATTGTTAGCCGGCCGTACAAAACTAAAGGCCTGTTCTTTTCGGCTGAAATGAGCTGAATTGAATTAATTGGAGTAAAGTTTAATTGAACTAAATTGAGTGGAACTGAGGTGAAGTGAATTTAGTTGAATTAAAAGATAATTTTGTGAAGACATTAACTGAACATAATTGATTAAACGTAAATAAAACTTAACGGAATACAACCAAACAAAATTGAAAGGAGCTGAAATTAAGCCAGAAAGATCAGGGCCTAACTACTTTGTAATTAACTATGCGTGTAATTTTTATAGTTCGAGTATAATCTTTTCTCATGTGCATCTAGCCATCTACTATATACACAACAATATGAACATAAAAATTCTGTGAATGTTGTCTGATGCATGACATCTATTCGCACCCGCACTTGCAACCAACTCAGTGTATCCTCGATAAAGGCAGTGGCTGGAAAACAGTATTATCACTGAAACTCCTCAGCAAATCCTGCTGTTATACAGAAGCAAGCCTGAATATGACTTCCAAGTTCCAACATTAATTCCGTCCCTAATTTGTAACTTTTTGCTGCTTATGTCTAATTCTTTCCGGGAACCACTTTTCAGTGGCAGCCTGGCAGGTAGCGTTGACACGTAGCATCTGGCTTAAATGATATCTTTACACAGGTTTGAGTGCAGTAATTTCTAAGTTGGACTGGGAAAAACGCTTAGGAATTGCTTTAGATGCAGCTAAGGGGTTGGAGTATCTCCATGAACATGTGAGCCCACCTGTGATTCACCGAGATTTTAAGAGCAGCAATATTCTTCTGGACAAGAACTTTCATGCCAAAGTTTCTGATTTTGGATTAGCCAAGCTTGGATCGGATAAAGCAGGCGCACATGTGTCCACCCGGGTTCTGGGAACCCAGGGTTATGTTGCTCCCGAGTAAGTACACATCCTTTTATCCCATTTTGTTGATTTCAGTTGTTGCAAATTGACAACTGTTCTCCTGTTATAGTAAAGGTCGAATTGTATTTTTACTTGTGTAGGTTTAGCTTCAAATACATGATAAAAATAAAATTATACATTATTTATAACCATAAAATATATATTTTATTATATTTAAATGCCGTGTCCCGTGTCCTAAATTTCATGAGGTGTCGTGTCACGTGTCCGTGTCGTGTCCGTGTCCGTTTTGGTGCTACCTAGGTGTCAAATACTTCTACGTGACTGCCTGTAAAGCCTTAAACCCACAATATCAGTATATCACCCAGATTGTCATTGTAGTTTTTTTTTTCTTAAGAAAGCATTTGATAATTCACAGTATTTATAAATTTGTCTGCCTTATGAATTGAATTACCAGGTATGCCCTAACAGGACATCTAACGACAAAATCAGATGTATACAGCTATGGAGTTGTTCTTCTGGAACTGCTTACAGGAAGGGTACCCGTTGACATGAAAAGACCTCAAGGCGAAGGTGTTCTTGTTTCTTGGGTAAATTCTTTTCTACTTTCGTTACTACTGTGTTTCTACATGTCCTAATTTTAAAGAGAGAGTATAACTATACGCTAGGAAAAGCAAGCAACGAAGGCATATCCTAGGATTTTGAGAAGTAGCTTTTGTATTGATAGTCACTAGTCTTGAACTCAGTCTGCTTACAGGATTTTGAAATTGAACTTTTCATTATTTCTTGATGAGACTGATAGATGAACCGTTTCAACCAAAACCTTAAGGTGATGGTTGAGACCCAACTATTATTAATATTAGTAATAAGCTCCCTCACTCAAATGCCCGTTGGGCTTGAAGAGTGGTTAGTTTGCACAGGCTCCCCCATACCGTGTGTTGGGTTTCCACTTCGTGTTTTTGTGTTGGGTTTCCACTTCGTGTTTTTGAGGTTGCCAGGATTCGAAGCCGTAACCTTCGGTCACACGGGCTCTGATACCATGATAGATGAACCGTCTCAACCAAAACCTTAAGGTGATGGTTGAGACCCAACTATTATTAATATTCCTAATACGCTCCCTCACTCAAATGCCCATTGGGCTTGAAGAGTGGTTAGTTTGCACAGGCCTACCCATACCGTGTGCTGACTAACCACTCTTCAAACCCAATGAGCATTTGAGTGAGGGAGCGTATTAGGAATATTGATAATAGTTGGGCCTTAACCATCACCTTAAGGACCAGTATCTATCATAGTCCCAAAATCAGTCAATGTGGCTTAATCCCGTAATAAGGCCGATACCACCTCAAACTGCAGTGAGCTGTTTTTATGGCAAATACAAAGAGAACCCCCGGAAAGTGATCATTGCCAAATTTGTAGGCCTGTTTCTTCGGGTTAAATAATGTAACAAACTATAAGAAAGTTAATAAGCATTATTGTGTTATGTGTAGTTAGGATAATATCAATGTTTTGTCTTAGCTTATGCATACGAACTGAATAAGACCCTTATCCCTGTTTGATTGACGGTGGTGGACAGGCTTTGCCAAACCTAACTGATAGAGAAAAGGTGGTAAACATAATGGACCCAGCAATGGAAGGTCAGTATACATTAAAGGAAGTGATCCAAGTAGCAGCCATAGCAGCAATGTGTGTGCAGCCGGAGGCTGATTATCGGCCACTTATGGCAGATGTTGTCCAGTCACTTGTTCCTCTGGTGAAGCTTCAGAGGTCATGTTCTAAGATTAGCGGGTCTTCTAGCTTCCACGCACCCAAGTCTCCAGCCACACTCGAGGATAGGACCAAGAGCAGTGACACCCTGTTAACTTAGTCTTAAGACTTAACTAGAGAAAGGTAGGCTTAGCTAGCTTCTTTCGATGGCTAACTTGTTTAGGGCATTTCTGAGAAATGTGTATGTATCATAAATTGTACGTAGGAAACTATTGTCTGCTGTGTGCCTGGAGGGAGGCCCTAGACACTTGGTATTGCTCACTTAATCAGATGACTTTGCCTTCTAATCAGTTCGCTTTTGATTTTGATGGCTAAGTTCGACCAATACATGCAGGTATAATAACGCTTTTTAATCAGTGATAATATATCACGAGTTCAAATCTTAAAATGTCGTATATAATATCCCCCCATTCCGCACGTTCTCGATCATCCTCAAATATACTTTCACAACCGTGAAAGCCAGAGCAACCCATTCAAGTTAATTGAACTATCATAAAACCGCCATTGAGAATGAGTAGCGGGGTTTGGACGTAAAGACGGTCATTCTTTTAACACGAGTTTAGTATAAATATTTAGTTGGTCTTGTTTTAGACGGTAATTTTGGTCAAACAATAAGATGGAATTTTGTAACCATTGTCAAATATCACCATTATTGACAAACAACCTATCATAAGCTGTAACATTGACTACATTATTTTGGTTACATTTAACTATAAAATGGTCACATATAACCTGTCTGAAAATTCAGGCCAAAAATGACGGTCTGAAACAACAATTTGTGATAAATGATTACTCTCTCTAATCTATCAATTGTTTACGCTTTTTTTTAAGCATTTCAGTCAATAATTTAGTGTATGTTTTTATTGGGTGTTGCTAAATCCCGCACAAGATTTTGCTTAATCCCACACAATTTGTTGTCTTATTCCGACTTTATCCCTCTCACTTTTCCCACACAATTGGAGAGGACAATTCAAAAGCAAAGAAATTCAAAAAAATATACTTCGTATGTGCTTAGCTACCCCACCTCCACTCGCCCTACCACCCGCCGCTCACAAACAAAACGCACCACCACCTGCTGCGATAAACCGACCCACCCTCACTCCTCAGCAATCATAAACTGATGCACATTCAACAATTGAAAATACAAAATCCGTAAATGTCAAACCCTAATTGTAAAAATCACGCTCTTTGAGATGAAAAAAACATTCATTCAATCAATTAAAATACGGGTATTAATAAATTTGTTGAGAGAATAATGAACTTACTTGTGAATGTGCGAATTAAAATCCATAATTTGTTAAATTATTAGCAATTTGGTTGGTGGTGAAAAGGAGATCCCTAAATTTCAAACCCTAATTGTAAAAATCACTTTTTTGAAGATAAAAAACATTCATTCAATCAATTAAAAGAAGTATATTAATAAATTTGTTGATAGAATAACAAAATTACTTGTGAATGTGCGAATTGTCGGGTTGGATGCAGGTATATAACGTTGAATTGTCGAGTTGGATTGATGGAAACAACTGTTTTCACGTTATCTTACATATCCACATTTTTTGTTCTAACCGTAAAGGTTTTAGTTTAATGGTTAAGATAAAAGTAATTGCTTGTAAGGTTTATAAATTATAATCCATGGATGCGTGCGGCTTGACAAATAGTCACCTCCCCCCATTTCGCACGTATTCCCTCATCCTCAAATATATTTTCACATCCGAGAAAACCATAACAATTAACAAGGGATTAACGACCCATTCAGTTAATTGAACAACCCCATCATAAAACCGCCATTGAGAATGAGTAGTGGGGTTTGGACATAAAGACGGTCATCTTTTAACACAAGTTTAGTACATTGTATAAATGCTTACTCTCTCAATTGTTTACGGTTTTTTTTAAGAGCAAGTGTAATAGTAGTTTTTTTTCTTGAATTTTTTTTTTTTTTTCTTGAGTTTGTTAATAAGAACTTTTAAAATAAAGTTTTTAATGACCTTGGGTTTGTCAAAATAAGAACTTGGTTCTTATTTAAGAACCAAGTTCTTTGTTGGTTTCAAGAAATTAAATAATGAAATAGGGAGAAAACTTAATAATGGGATCCAATTAAGAACAAAATAAAAGTTCTTCTATTTTAGGAAAAAAGTTCTTAGACCATCCCCAAGCAAGGTCATGAAGGTGGTTATGACCTTGTTTGGTCATAGTTAGTGGGATAATTAAGCTAATTCATTGGTGATCATTTTGTTAATTTGTGACCATATGATCAACCAAGGTCAATTTGTGACCATTGTTGAACATTTGTGACTATATTTGTGACCACCATGTGGACAATATTTATTGTTTCAAGAATAAAAAACAATATAATGATTGGTAAAATAGATAGTTTGGTGGGTAGAAAATCAACTGAAAATGTGATAAATAATTGGAAATGTTGGAAAGTGGAAAAATGATTGGGTTACTGACCCAAATCGTTACTTTTTCTGCTTGGGAGGATGAAAGCAGGTCAGGATAACACAAGGTGAGATTAAGAGTAAAATCGGGTCGCGAACTAATTATCGCGACCACTGCTTGGGGATGGCCTTAAATTTAGAAAATGGTGAAAAATAACTTGGCATTGGAAGAACTTTATTTAACCATTGCATTTGCTCTAAGCATTTCGGTCAATAATTTAATGTATGTTTTTATTTTGGATATTTTTACTTTATACTTTATCTTGCATGCAAATTGCTTCATTTTCTCTCACTTGCATGTCCACTTATTTTATTACGATAGTAAAATATTCGTTTTCAACTGATAACGCATATTTCAAGACTTTTTTGTAATCGTATAGATAAACATTTAATTGAAACGGACTTATTAACACACCGACCCTCCTTCTAACAAAACAATTTGATTGTCGTGTATTTTTGGTCTCTCGCAACTCGCAAGTCTGCACTCTAGCTCCTTCGCCATTAATCCTTGATTCCTTGAAACCTAAAGCTTCGTCAAAAATTCAATCACTTTGATCCTCCTTCGAATACTAAACCCTAGCCCTAAATCCCACTTCCCCAATTACTTTGATTTCAACAAACATCCTTGCCCTAGGGTTTCACTCGCTTCCGGAATTCTTCTCTATCCCCCATTAATTTCATTTCGATATCTATATAATTAATAATGCCGAGGTATCTCTCACTTTCTCCCTTTTCATCTAATTTCACCCGATTTTTCAAGTAATTTTGATTTTAGCGTTTTTGCTTACCTGTTTTATTTGAATTTTTGGCAGGTATTACTGTGATTATTGTGACACTTACTTGACACATGATTCTGTAAGTCTCTTTGTCATCAATAACTTGATTTTTGATTTTGTACTATTTTTGTTAGTTTGCTTGCTTAAATTGTTATGCATTGTTGTAAGTTCGAAAGAAAATTTGCAGTGATGAAACGATTAGACAATTTCAGGAGCTTATTTTGATACACAAATTCTCATTTGTGACTGGTAGTATCCGTGGCAAGCTTGTGACGGATCAAATAAAATCCATTTGGGAAGATAAGGACAAACCTTTGTGATTACCTATGCAGTATGCACCTTTACTTTTGTTTTATCTACCTATGTGAGTGTTATTCGACCCGTCACAAGCAAGGGAGACTTATTGATTTTGATACGATTTGAGGAAGGAAACGGTGGAGAGGGAATGTAGGAAGAGGAATGTGGGGAAGGAGAGGTAGAATAGGATAGATGAGTTTGCTCTCGAAATGTTTCCTGTGTCGGAGAGATTTTGATAGGGCTTGGAGCAGGGAAAATGAATCCCTGCATTTCTCCCTATTCAGTAACCAAAAAACGGAAATTGTATCCCTCCCTTCCGTATCAATAATATGTCCGTTATGCATTGATTTTGTTAGTTTGTGGTCCGATTTTCTGTTGTCTAAGGAACCACAGCAATCCATCCCAAACTTGGTGATTACACTCTACGGCGGTGACGATACTATAGGGGAGGTCCTACTGGAAAATAGCTAGTTATGATTGCCTTTTGGGTTTCATTAGTTTGTCTCATGGTTGTTTAGGTTATTGTTGTATGCAAATTTTTTCTTAATTTGTTCATCTTTGATATCCTTATCTTATGTCCATATTATCTGAGGTATGCGTTTTTTCACTCGCCTTTTGTCTTCAGATGGGAATCAAATACATTTTCGCTTTTGAGCTCTACTTTTGATTCTTTAAATCCCTCAAACTATATTGCCCATAAAGAAATTATTATTTTAGATTTCACATCGTCAATGCAACTATTTTTTCCATTGTGTATTAATTTAATTTGTTACTTTAAATGCTAGAGAAACTTATAAATGTGCAAGGAAACTTATAT
Source organism: Silene conica (assembly GCA_029255685.2). Taxonomy (NCBI): domain Eukaryota; kingdom Viridiplantae; phylum Streptophyta; class Magnoliopsida; order Caryophyllales; family Caryophyllaceae; genus Silene; species Silene conica. The sequence continues at coordinate 22,916,030 of CM055313.2, read as the reverse complement.
TTTGAAACAACGGTTCTGAGTAAATTTTTTTGATGAACGTTATTTTATTATCACAAAATTGAACGTGTCATTTCTGTCTCTTCTTTTTTCTGTTTGCATTGATGTATTTGTTGAATTCATATTGTATTTGTTTCAGTTATTCTTTAGCTTAGTGGCATCTACTGACATCTTGTTTGTTATCTTAGCCATCTGTCAGGAAGCAACATAATGCAGGATACAAGCACAAGGTCAGGGTCACTTTTTTAGTTATTGTCCCAGTCAGGCAGACGCAAAATATATGAATAGCGGCTTTATATTTAAAAATAGACTCCCATTATTTATGTCATTAACTAAACTTGTTGGGCTTCATATTTATTGACAATTTAGGCAAATGTGAGGACTTACTATCAACAGTTTGAGGAGCAACAAACACAGAGTTTGATAGATCAAAGGATCAAGGAACATCTGTCCGGGCAAGCTGCTTTTGGAATTGGTGCCACATTTGCAGCCTGGCGACCTGGTATGAGGCCCCCCATTCTTCCAGCTCCATTGCCGATTCCTGGCGGTGTTCTTCCAAATGGTCAGATGGCTCCAATGCCTAGGATGGCACTTATGCCTAGACCCATGGGTCTTCCAGGTATGTATTTGTGCCAATTTGAGCTGAAGGATTCGTCAATAATGCAATAAACTATAATATTGCAGATCAATTCACGGTTTGTTTAGGAGATTAGTTTTTGGATGGGGGACTATCTTAATTTGTTAAGCTGAAATGAACTTATTTTTTAATTATTATTCTTGCTATCTTGAGTATGAGCGGCAGCGCTGCTCTTCTCTGTATTTTTAATATGATAGAAAAAAGTGTAATGTCAAACCAAATTGTTTGTGATTTGTATTTGTGAAGTATCGATCAGTGCATCTTTTATCATAGTTTATCTAGAAAGACTATGTTTCAAACATATCGTAAGGCTGCAGCACATCCAACCCATTGCCAAGCCACATAGGTAGGAGTCTTGAGCAACTGGTATAATGTTGTTGCTTCATGTAGGACTCTTTTTCTTCCACTCGTTCAATGTGGAGTGAATAAATGTGCTTTGTTTCTCGAGAAATTGTTCAAGGGTTGTGCCATTGTGGTACCGGATTGAGTCCGTTTTCCAATTTCTGATGTGATACTCGCATAAAACAAACTGAAGTCGAATAATTCTTTGTTTCAATCCTAAATTACTAGGGGCACTCAGTTTCTGTAGAGGAACCTAGATGTTTCTTTGGAAGTATATATTCTCTTAGGCGGTGATTATTAAGGCTTTAGGATCATGAAATCAAGCACATCTTATTTCTAAGCCAAACTTTTGCTTTGACACGTTTATGTATGCCCTACAATTTTGTTTTTATTACCAAAAAAATTGGCAACTTTGCTTGATTTTGGGGATAAATCGTGACTTTCTTGGGTTAACTGTAATTTTCGCTCTTGTGCTCAACATATGTGTGGGATATTGGGCATCATAGGTCGTATGAAATTTAGGTGAAGGGTCCCCATGCATAAGGCATTATGTATAGTTTGAGCAACTGGGGATTTGATGATGTCAAAAATTTCATGCCTATGTTAGAGGTTTCAGCTTGTGGCAGTTTGGTATGTTTAGGGATTTGTTGTTGATTTAAAGGCTAAAGCTCAGCAGATTGAGATGAGGGGGCGTTTTTTAGGGGATTAAGTTGAGCTGAGGTTGTCTTAAACTTCTACTGATTCCTTCATAAGCTATGAGTAAGCATTCTCAGCTAATGGCTGTAGTTGATGATAAATTTATTTGCCCTTATCACCAAGCTATATGCTTCATGTTGTTAGATGGTATAGCATAAAGCTGTCAACTTTAGTGAGGTTTTAGCCCGCAGTGATGGTTCTTAGTTCTTTATCATGTGCTCAATAGTGTTATTGTCCTGATTACTGTAGGCGCACTTGACGTGTGTTAGGTTATATGGGAGCTTTTAACATTAGTGGATCTTAGTGTTTCTTCATAGGTATTAATGATTGTGACTGGACATATATGCTTCTTGAAATAGAAATTGAGCTAATTTGAAGACTTTATTTGTGAATGAATGATCAAGAGAAATAGAATATATTGGAGGGACAGTGCAAGGTGCAAGTTAGATGTTGTCACTGGTATTGTTCCAACTTCCAAGTACATATCCTTAGAAACTGGAAGAATTTGAATGCTCTTCCTGGTGTTCTGAATGTCTGACCTCTTCCGAGAGGCATGACTGCGGGGGTGGCAATGTTTGAGCTGCAAAAATGTTGGGGACTCATCCTGCTCGGTCTGTGGGGGCATATCCATTAGTTTTTAAGATTGTCTCAAAGCCTGTTGTTCCATTGAGAATATGAATTTCGAGTTGGAAGTATTCTCGATACGTTTGACATGTTTCAGGCATAGAACCTGGGTTACCGGATTCATTAGGTACCTACCAAATTGCGATTCCGGTTCGCACGAGTTACAAGCCCGAATTACATCGAATTGTTGTGTTTGGTTATAAAATAGTTTTTCCATATAGAAGTCGAATCAGTCGTATTACAAATCTGATTTGGGAGCTCATAGAGGAGGGTGGGACTAACCCTTTGTTTGGATACAAAATTAGAAGGGGAAGGGAGGTGAGTAGGAAAGGAGTAATGTATCCCCTTCGTTTCCCTCCAATCGCACTTGCTAACCAAACAAAGTATTTTGTCTCCTTCCTTTCCCCCTTAATCTCACAATCTTAACTTGGCCAAACAGTTTGTCTAATTTATAATTTACCCCCTTTGTGCTGATCATTTGTTGACCTATACTTTTGGCATAAAGACCAATGAGAGAGGAGGTGATCATTTGTGGTTATTGTTGTTGAAAAGTAGACAATAATACACGTGGATGGTCAAATTACCCATCAAAAGCATTCGCAATATAGAGAGGTAAACAAATGAATTTGACACCCCAAAACAGAATAGGTAAAACGGAGGGAGTAGTACCTTTCTCTATTTCTCTTTACAACAGTTGCCAAGTCCACTTATCAGTAAGTTGGTTGCTGAGATTTCATAGAGCATTAATGTCTTGTAAAATTGATTGATGCTTCGTTCAAAACAAGGGTTTTGCCTCATCTGTGATTGTGTGTCCAATGTTGGAACAACAATAAACCCCCATGAGAAACCTATTATTTAAAACGATAACAGGTCAGATTTGTCAGGATAATAGTTTCGAATTTTCAATGACCTTGTTACATGTGTCTTGTTGGCCCTGTACTTTCAAAATGGCTTCTGATGAAACTAAGTCCTTTTTTGACAAGGAGCATCGTAAGCAACAATAAATTCTAACCCAACTGTATAACTGTCCTAAATAATTTGTTGTGCACTTGTGCTTTCAGTTAATGTTGGATGTCCATATTCTTTCAGTTAATGTTGGATGTCCATATTGCTTACAGAGTGGCATATTTGACCCAAGATATAAACCATCATTAAAGCCTCTGTAGTAAGTCTGTATTAGTCTACGAAATTTGTTCCTATAACTTCCAATGGAACGTAATAAGTAACATACCTAATACTCTCGTTGGCTTTGGAAGATGATGAAATGTGGAGCAAAATGGCATTAAACTGTGCGCCGCTTATTTTGTGAAATAGCAGTTGGTGAGTGCAGTTTCATTATCGTTATCACAGAACAACCTCTGTATTTTCAACACAAGGATAAGACTACATACACTTGACCCTTTTGCCCCTCATTTCCTTCAAGGTAGCAAGGGTAGTTTTGTTGCTATCCACTCGAGATTTACTAACGTTGACTGCCAAATCCTTGTATATGTTCGCTTTCTGCTAATTGGCCTATCCTTGAATCTTTACAGGTTACGGTGGCCCACCCCCTGCACCAGGTGCTGGACAAGTAGGTGCTCCAGGTGCTCCCCCAGCTCAAGGAAATGGGCTTCCAGGCCCACCTCCAATGACTGGTCCGACCTCGACGCCAGGATCACAGCCCATGTTCCAGAATCCCGGTCCAACCTCAGCGCCAGGATCACAACCCATGTTCCAGAATCCCGGTCCAAATGGTGCTCCTCCTCCAACAGCTCCTGGTTCTAGTAGTGCACCACCAACAGGGCAACAGCCCACATTCCAGAATCCTGCTGCAAGTGGTAACTTCAGTGGTAACAACATGCCTCCACCCCCATCTTTCCCGTCATCAGGTGGAAATCCTGGTTACCCTGCAACCTCAGGTGGTGATAGCTTTGCATATGGTCAACCGCCAAACAGCGGTCGTTAGTCTAATAGGGATGGCTTGTGTTTGGTATGTTTTGTGCGAGCTTATGGTCATCAGACAGTTTTTTAATGAACTTTATTAACATTGCTCACTTGCTCGCATTTCTGTCAAAAAGGCGGTTTTGAATAGTGTAAGATATTGAGGATTTAGCTATGGCGATTTCAGGTATTGTGAACTGTGGTAACAAAGTCTCAAATATTAAGAACTTCGTATGTCTCTTTACCATTAAGAAAGTCCCTGATTAACTGAATATTGCAATGTCCCCAAATATTTTGTAGCGACGGTCTCTCCTGGTTCGATTCTTTTTATAAGTTTTTGTCCTTTGTAAATCTTCATCAATTTGTTTTTTAAAAACCTAAAGTATAAATAATGGTTGATGATAAAGATACGAGAATAATAAAAAGTAGTTAAAATCGCCACAAATTATATTTGGGTCACTTTGAATCTGGGTAATACAATATCACATAAGTTTTTTTGTGCATGGGTTAATCCACTTCATGAAAAGGAGTTATGTGTAAGTCGCTTTGAAAAATAATTTTTTTCCTTTAATTTGTTGTTTTATTTTTTCCATGTTTTTCAGTCCATGGCCAAAATAACACTTGCTACCAAGGTTTTTTAAGGAGTAATTTTTTATACTTGCACGGTATAGCAAGTTTTGCAACATTTTCAACGACTTTACTCATTTCTTGTGCAACATCTTAGAACACGACTTATTAAAATGAGAATTTGGGAATATGAAATATACACCTCTATTCTAACGATCTAAGTTTTGATTTACTTTTCACTTTGGTGATGTGGATGGTAAATATAACGAAAACTCGTTTCTCAATAGGTGTTGTGGACGTGATATAGAGAAAACTCATTTTCCAACATGACATCAAAGTGGTGAAGTAAGATTTACATCAAATTTCATTAGATGAATTCATAACAATAATCCAAATTATGAAGGATCTTCTCATATTAATCCATACGACATTTTAATTTAGAATAAAGCCAACTATCAAATTTTCTGCTCAAAATAGTCTAAGGTCAGTTAAAAAATCCCATTTGTATTAAATGACGGGCAAAAATATGAGGGAGTGATCGTTCTGAAGAGAGTAAATTGAGTAGTTATTATTATATACATTTTTCGTTACAAAATAACAAGTTAAAATCTACAGTTTTCTATTTTGAGAAGACGAGGCTAATAGTCAAAATTATTCTAAGTTAAAATGTACCCGTAGTATGGATTAATATGAGAAGATCGTTCGTATTTGGGATCATTGCTGTGAATTAATCCAATTTCATTTGTATAGCTATTTTCATATCTTCTTAGGTTTTACACTACTTTTACAGAGTAGATCATCATTAATCTAGACGAAACTAGACTAATGGTATCCTCTAAAATATCAAATGACAACCTTTTTTAAAAAAACAAAATCAAGTCGTAAAAGTGGAATAAGGTATCAAAGTGTATACTTGTGAAGCTGAAGGGAATGCACAAACCGAACAGAAATTTCACAACCATCTCAATAACTTCACCTGATTTCACAAAAACGCCATATTTCCTCAAGAGTCGAGATTACAAAGGCGACAGCCTCGTAAGTCGTACACATTGCCGTGAAATGCTATTGCTTATAGGTTGTATACTTGTATAGGATCGTCTGACAATAGTTGTGCAAATCTTCAAGTTAAAAATAGAATGGTGGGGTCTAAACTAAATAAATGACCTATGATACCACAGGCTCGCAGATTGGAACAGTATAAAACCTAAACTAAAGTCTTTCAGGAGATATCCTTCTGCAGTACTCTATATTTTTGGGAAAATAAATAAGTCAACTCGGAGAAAATGTTACTTTTTATCTTCATTATTATCAAGATGCCTCCAAGGATTGAGAGCGTCTCTCTTAGCTTGAGCTTCCGGTGAGTTTTCCCATGCTCGTTTCTCCGTCTCCAGAACAGTTACCGTGTCATCTGCATAACATCACATCATCAGGCTTATCAAAGCTGGCTGCAAATAATGTGGCTAAAAAAAATTTCAGACAAAATAATGCAAATATACAGGTACTGTTCACAACCACCTTTAAAAGGGCAGCCCGGTGCACGATGGTGTCCCCGCTAGGCGAGGGTGCAGGGAAGGGCCCCACCACAAGGGTGTAATGGGGGCAAGCCTTCCCTTGCCATTTTGGCAAGAGGCCGCTCCCAGGGCTTGAACCCGTGACCTCACGGTTTACAACCACCTTTATTTTAAAAAAAAAAAGTCGTGATGTTGAGATGTATGTTACTCCTATGAACAATTTTTTAAACAGTTCAAAAATGGAGCAAGCAAATCACAAGATTGAATACAGAGTAAAAAATGAAGACATTAATTGTATTCTAAGAACTCAAACAACCCCATGCTTTTCGCACAAATAGTTTCATTCTAAACTGTTCACGCAAAAAAAAAAAATCTCTCAACATCTGAAATCCTTGTCTTCCACTCTTATTTAGAAGAATAAACAAAACCTTTTCCTAGTGCCTCAAGAGCTCCTTTATTGTAAGGGAGGTCCGATGTAGTTATGACCAGAGGCAGGAAGCATGCAATGTCAAGAGTAGTTAGGAACCAGAAAAACAGTGACAGTTAAACAATCTTCTTAAACTTGGACTTAAACCTCACTTTACTGGATAAACTTTAAAATTTCAGTACAAAGGATTCGAGAAATCACGAACTTATAGTCACAAGACTTTGTAGAATTTTACATACGAAAAGATAAAGTGACAAGAAAAATCCAATTAAACTCCTTTGTGGTCGACTCTTTTGTGTACAGGGAACCCTATCTGGCAAAAAGTGCAATTACAGAAATTAAATTCAATCTGTTCCTTTCGAAGAACCTTAGAGTAGGAAGGGTGCATTTAACCTATATGTTCAAAAGGAATTTAAACGTGCTTCCCAACAAATAACCCTGTAGAAGATAAAAGTCACAAAACACGATCTGACGATCAACGAAGACAAGCTTTGGCAAAATTTTCAACCTTCATTTAGGTGCATAACAATGACAAAATGGTACAGTTGTATTCTTGTAGAGCGTTCCTCATATGTTACATTTGAGATGCATACTCTCAATACATTTTTGCAATAATAGTTTCTGACTTTCTGATATACCTAGCTACGACTAATTAAACAAAACCTAGGAGCATGAGCCTAGTTCACAAATTTCATCAGAATTTTAAAACAAATTTGACAAAAGAAAAACATAATCAAGGTCTTATGAATAAGCTTAGACTAACTAAGTGGCGAGAAAGTATCTAAGCTAATATAGTACAGTACATCAGTATCCTAATAAGAAAACCAACTACAAGTTTGTTCCCGAAACATGTATTACTACTTTATGGTTTAATAACACAAGGCACACAACTACAAGTAATTGACAGACGATATTATTGAGACTTGAATACTTGGGTGCCGTAAACAACACCCACACGTAGTGATATTGGACAAGAAGAGCGATGATCCACAAGGAAATAGTCTTTAGCTTAATAAAGATCGGCACGAAGCAGCGTCAAGGCTTGCCAGCGCATTTGAATAACGGAGAAAGCAAGTTAAGAGTGATCATTTTGATTATTCACACCAATAAATTGCTGGAATATGGAACTTTGCTCAGAAGCAGGTAAGAGGCTCAACAAATAATCAAAACGGAAAATAGCAAAAATATTCATCGATTTAGCACAGCTGATCCTCCATCCGGACATTTATAGTCCCATTTGAGTTCCATAATCAATTGATGTCAACCTTGACCATTGGTTTCACCAAATTTAAGTAGAGCTGCAATGTAAAACTTGTCATAGAAGTATGATTCATCAACACAGCCACTCATATTATTATTTTTTTAATAACTTTCTAGCTATTGTATATTGTGAAAATATATCATGCAACCTCGCCATTGTTTTAACACCAAGTCAAATGGGGACGATATAAATGGGATGAAGCCATGAAAGGAGTATTTATAATCATCATCAATGTTCATAAATTAGGGTAAAACGTTGCACAACCGCGTTAGCAATGGGAAAAATCCACATAGTTGTTGTGTTAAATACTCGCCCCAACAACCAAGCTTGTAGCAGTCCTGGTTATTGAACCAAACCTAACATTTGTCTACAACTTGTGCACTAAATAAGCAAATACTTGTCAAGGTTACCATAGTAAGATTCTAGTACATGGTAAGCATTGGACACACGGTCAAAGGAACTACACACAAATTCACTGTAGAAAAAAATGACTAGACAAGATCAGAAGCCTGGTTTTAAAAGGTTAGCACTCATCAATGAACCCTGGCAGCCACCAAGCCAATGCCCAAACAAACTCTAGCCGTATGTATAATTACTTCTGAATGTTTTAAAAGTAGACCTTGCATAATACAAGGCTTGTGATTGTCCTGGCCTTGTGTAGGCACGAATCAGGAACAGAACATAAGGTACATTTTTCGATGATTTTATTAATGACCAATCACCAAACCCGAAAGTAGAAGGCACAAAACCAGAAAACTAACAAAGGTTCATTAAAGATCAAAGCAAGAACAAAGCAGCCAATAATCTAACCAAGACTCATAAATAGAGACTCGACCCAACAAAAACCATTTGCTGCACCAAAAAGAGCGCATCTACAACATCAAAGATCTAAAGCTCCAAAATCAAGACGAGGGTACGCCACAAAATCAAAAACAACTCACGGAGAAATACTTTTTCATGATAGTATTCTACAATCAACGTCGACCAGGTGAGATATGATGAATTTGCCAACTGACTAAAGGGACTGAGGAATGGTTAGTCTCCAATGAGACCGTCTCATGTTAATATAACATTAACATAAGACTACCCCATTTAACTCGGCTGACATGAATTATCCTTTGGAACTGCCATGGGTGAACTCCCATCCCAACAAGACAAAAAAAGAATGGAAAGGAAAAACGGAAGTAAAGTGAAGCAGAAAATGAAAGGCAAAGGGAATAATATCCATATGACATAATGAGAATAATTTTATATGAGAATTTGGGTAAAATAAATACAAATGAGATGGATGAAGAATGTTGCAACAAAATTCCAATTAATTTACCAGCTACACACAGAATATTGATAGAAAAACAGAAAACGATGCTCCTTCCATTCAAATGAATTCCATACGTTTGTTTGTTCAAAGTATGAAATTGATTTGAGTGGAGGGAGTATGAGTAATGGGTAAAATAGGAAGAGAGATGGAGAAATCACACACAGAAACCAGTTTTAAGCATGAACATCTCCATTGAAGCTCCAACAATGGCAGAACCCACAGCAATCTTCAAGTACCAATCCCAGAACTTCATCTAACCCTAAAAAATTCACCACAAATGAATCAACTTGTATGTATGTATCAGCATAATTAAAAATACATAAACCATATGAAATGAAACAGAAAATACATCACCATTTAAATAAGGATAAGATGCAATAAGGGTTTATGAGAGGTTTTAATTTGAGACGAACACGAAATGAATCAAAATTTGAAAGCACTGTTACCTGGAATTTGAAAGCAAACAAAAATGGAGCTTGAGTAAAATTAAATGCAGTAAATAAATTTGATCGACGAATTGCTATTGCTAGGTACTAGATTGTGTACTTGTGTTGTGTTGTATTCAGATCAATCCATATATTTTTATTTTTGAAGATGTTCGTCCCAATTATTTTGATTTCTTGAATACTTGAATCATATCGAACATGGCTCGTAGTAGAGGAGGAGGCCACTCTAGCGGGTCAGGTTGGACATCCGGACCGATCTGACCTTTGAAACCGCTCTTTATTTGCCTCGTTATAAAGTTTGAGTTGAACTATTTATCTTTTCGACCAATTTAAGATCGGTCCTCCACTACTTGTTGGGTTTCTTCTATAATGACTTGGTTTATCGTTACGGACTTACAGGTCATTCTTATAATACTTATACCAGTCTAGATCCTCGTATTCGCGATTTTGCGGTATACATAATCAGTTTATTTTTTACATATTTTGATTTTTTTTTAAGGGAAAAATCGTTTCATTATTCAAAAGTCTCGTGGCAGTTACAAGATACGTAAAGAATGACATGACACAAAACGATTAAAATCAAATAAACTACATTCTCGATCAACAGAAAATTTCTAAACTTGTTGGGCTCATGGGACGCTTCTGCACATCCTATAACATATCGCCTTCTACGCCTTTTCACAAGAGGTTCTCCAAATTTTCTATGTAATTTTCATATTTCACCTCATTGAATTGTATCTTAATTTGAGGGAAAAAAAGCTAATCTCAAAATCAAGATAATTGAGTAATTCCATGAAATTTGTATGTTTATAAGAATATTTTAATTACCTTAAATTTAATGATTTCATTTTATAAATTTTCTTAATAAATTATTTTTCCATCACGAAGTTAATATAATAACAGTTTATGCCTATTTATATTCATTGTTTTGTACCAATTTTATTTTATTTTAGTTAAAAGATTATATTTAAATTTTAATGATGAAAATGTTATTGGTTGGTGAAAAAATTATTATTTTTTAAATAAAAGATTTAATTAGTGAAAGAAAATCTAACTTGTTTGCATATATAAGTTGGCGCATTCTGGAGCGAAACTTTTGAAAATTGCTTATTTATACGGTAGATAGGAGATGTAAATAGGTGGATTACACATTTTTCGTAACTAATAACTAAATTATATAACTCACTTGTACTATTGCAAGTGTAAACAGATTTAGACAAGCTTAAAAAATGGCAAAATAATTTATAATAACCTAACTTGATAAGACATTCCAACCAAAATGTTTCAATCTACCTAGATTTTATATTAAAAATACTCATAATAATACGATTTATATACCTAAATTTAGTTAAGGAACAAATAAATAATTATATCATATAGTATAAATTTTATGTGTTAGAATTGCGTTATTCGCAACAATGACAACATAAAAGTCCTTAGATTTTTCACGAGAACTCATATATTTCAAGCACATTCCTAAATATGGAATGACAATGATTATGCACCTAACTATCGAGATAGAGTAAATGAAAATCAAAACAATAATGGTCAAAACTCAACACAAAGGCATGATGTAAAGGTGGGAAATTACACTATAAACTACTACGGAGTACGTAGTAATTAGTAGTCAATGGAGTGTCTACTACGTGATTGTACTTCAAGAATAACTAACCCAAGGAGAAAAAAGATAGAATCAATATAAATAACCTTTTATTGTATTATTGCATTGACTCATTTTTTTTGTTTTAAACCGGGGTGTCATCGTTGACATCCCTGACCTTATGATTAAGGATGAGCGACCACCACACCAAACACATTTGGTTATTATTGCATTGACTTATACTCCGTAAGTTTTATCATGTCTTTACAAATCGATTTAAAAAACATATTATAAAGCCGCATTATCATTAACTGTTTTAGTAGCCTTTTAATCATATAAGTATAAATTCCGTACTTTATGTAAAATATTTGGTACATTAGATATCTATGTAGTTGATGAAGTTTGAAACATAAAAAGAACACTAAAACTTTAGAGAGACCGTATTTTAATAAATTATTGAGAGACGATTTTTTTGTACCATTTTATTTGTATTTCGTTACCCTTTTGTCATTGATCTACCATAGTAATTTCGTACTTATTTTACATAATAAATGTACTCATTTTATCTTTAATCATGATTTAATTTGTACCTATTATATTACTTTTAATACCACTTTTTCTTAAATTTATATAATAATCTCTCAATAAACTTACTGAGAGGCGGTCTCTCATAGACCTGAATACATAAATGAGATTTAAGGGATTGAGTCATCGAGAGAGAATTAAAATTTATTTAAACTCTCTTCAATTGCAAATTATCAAACCAAATAATTAATTGTCTCTGAAATGTATGGACCATCAAATTAACTTCGAAACAATTAATTATTAGAATGGAGACAACCTAACAACCACGAACAAAATTTGAACAATTCCTAAATAAAAATTTTCACTAATGAAACTATTTTTTACACAAAATTATTGATGATATTATTTAATAAATTCTTTCTAACCACATACTATTTCTTAACCACAATTTGTAGTATAAAAGGTCAATTAATAATTTTTGCGCTTTCTACTTGGTGACCTTATATTTTTTTGACTTTTACCTAGTAACTTTATCAATACTTATTATCGTGACGTTTAACTTTTTTTATTAAGTATATAACGTCGCTAATTATATTATGAGATTTTTTACATGGTAATATTTATCATGATAAATATGTCTTGGTCCAAAGTTTTTGGACCTTTTATAAATTATAGAGTGAGTTATATGGTTTTAACAAAATTTTTATATTCTTTTAGGCTTTGTTTGTTTGTAGTAAGTGGATGATACATCTAATGTATTATCCTAATTTTATAGTTTTGAGCATTATAGTAGAGTTTTTGAGTTTTGTTTTGAAATTATGAGTTTTTCTATAAATTTTTTGAGTTTGTTTATTTAAATATTAAACTCTAAAAAATCACAATAAAACTCAAAAATATTACAGTACATATATAAGTTTAGTTTAGTTGAATTTGAGTTATGACGAAAAAACTAAAATCTAATCTATAAACTTTTTTTTTTTTTTTTTTGACGAGGGGTTTAATCCCCCCGGGCCCATGCATTCCCGCACCACCACATGGACCATGTAAGCCACCCCTTTCGGAGCTGCAGTGACCAAGTGATCATCGCCCCAGCTGGTAATCGAACCTGAGACCTCTCAACTCCTGCATTTCTGCAAGCTTTAAGGTTTAAATCAGTTACCACTTGACTAACACCACTTGGTTAATCTATAAACTTTAATATGCTAAAAAAAATACACATTTTCTCAAAAACAATTAAAGTTAAGGTAATAAGCTCAATATATATATATATATATATATATATATATATATATATATATATATATATATACTCTAAAAAAATTAAAGTTACTACATCCGTTCTTTTTTTTTCTCGTTTGGTTGCCTCATAAAGTTAGATGAATTGAAAAATCTCATGATTTTGGAAAAATGTGGGATGTTTGTTTATCCAAAATCAAGAGAACTTTTTCCCATGAATTTTCAACCCCTCCCGTATGGATGAGTTAAATTACCTTGCCCTCCTAAATAATTACAAACTCTCGTATTAATTCAACTTCGAAATGTCAATCAACACGTTTTGGCATTCACGTGAATCGGCCAATTCGTTTTTTTTAGAACATTGAATTTCCACATAACAACCAATCGAGAACTCAGTAGATACGAGAAACGGAAAATTATGGTACAAAGTAAATCTGAACGCTGACTGTTAGACGACTTGAGAGAAGCAATGAGTCAATTTTCTTTCACTAACTCCATTATAAAGAAGAATATAACACTCATATAGTCATATTTAGTGCAAATAATTCTACTTGCATTAAAACAACTTTACTTCTGATGCTTGTTTCCATTATTTCTCCCTATCTCTATCCCTCAACCCTTCCTCACTGATTATAGATGAAACCCAGTTCTCCTTTGTGATTATATTTCATAAAGTTGGGATCTTTTTTATTTATTTTTTTAATTAATAGAATATATTTTGTGGGCAAAGATAATAATGCAACAAAAGGATGAAGTTTGTATTTCAGTTACCCAACATACCCTTCAGGTTTCCCTTCATTTTTCAATTTCTTTTTTGGTGAATTATTTAGTTCATACATAAATACATAATCATACATATTTGTTTTGAGTTTAATGTTTTCTTCTGTAAGTTGGTGGCTGAGATTGAGGATAAGATTCAATTGTTTTTCAGCTTGTAACTGTAATTTGATCATATGTTATGTAGTGGCGGAATCAGGATTTGTCGTTAGGGGGCGAAAATTCGACAATTTTAGCTAAAAGTATCAATTCTTCATTGTTTATGACATGTAGAACCCTTGTATTATTCGATAAGCATAGAGTAAATTTGCATAATTATGTGAATACCAAGATATTTAGTTCTTTTTAATGGTGCAATTGCTAGATGGGTTTAGGTGTCACATGAAATTTGTTTGTAATAATCGATTAGGTATGATAGATTCATGTGTGATGTGTGTTAATGGGTTGTGACTTGTGAGGTTATGATGCATAAGGGGATGCATTGAGTAGTCAAAATGAACAGTTCCTAACCTGAATAAGTTTTACATCAGGTTAAGTCCTTTTTTTTATTAGGTAAGAAAACTCGATTGATGCTCTGGGATAGGACCAACCTATGTCATCCTTTCGAATGAGAGAGGTAAGTTGAAGTCACCGACTTTCAAACCACCTCAAAAGGGTTGGACACGAATGTCCAATAGAAGCCATAAAGTCGGCAACTTTGTTGGCTTCACGACAACATCAGGTTCAGGTTAAGTCCTTAGTCTACCATTACTTATCTTTGAAGTTTGTTCCTTCATTTCATATGTGAGTGTTCCACATCGAAGATACGAGAGAGGTTACTACTCATGTGCATGTGTATATGTCTACCGGGGTACTCTTTCTATTGCCAATTGGTGTTAGGATGAAAGGTTAGAAGACGAGAGTTTTCAATTTTGTGGTGTATATATGGCAGGTGATATAGAATTGAGAGTGACTCGAAAATGATGATATTTGCTCGTGGATTTAGTGTTATACTTGATATTATCCAAATTTGTCCGCATTTGGAGTTGTGATCCTTAACCCTTCGCCATTTGGTCAAGTCTCGATAATTATCTTAATGTACGGTGTCTTATATTAATTTTGTGGTGTATATGGTAGATGATATAGAATTGAGAGTGACTCGAGTATCATAAATGATGATATTTGCTCATGGATTTAGTGTTGATATTATCCAAATTTATCTGCATTTGGAGTTGTGATCCTTAACCCTTCGCCATCTGGTCAAGTCTCAATAATTATCTTAATGTACAGTGACTTGTATTAATTTCATCATGTTTTGTTATTTCTGATTAAAATAATGACCTCAGTGGGTGTATAAGGTGACGACTATGGCCTTAATTCTCTAGTTATTGTGACATTTTGTTAGCACACGTGTCGTAAGAGCAAAGATAAACGTCTCTTGTAAGTCGGTTTCTTACTAAGATATTCTACAATAGCTGTTTTTGACCCAAGTAACTTAACGAAAGAACTTTTTGGTAACTGCTTTTAAGGCACATATGGGTTAATATCATGCAGTTTTACAATAATGGCTATTGGCTATGACCAAAACACAAGATGTGACCATAGCTTCAACTGTAAGTTTTAGATCCTTTAGTCATTTGATTTTCCCGTTTGTTTAGGAACGGTGCAATTTATTTATTTCCTCCTGCGTAGTTTGGTAGATTTCGTACCAAGAAGTCTGTATCATGAATCAGTGTACACTTGATGCTATGGTTAATACATACATATTCTCAATGATATGCAAAGTTTCATACGGATTGTCGTCATCTACATGCTCAGATCTTAGACATAACATTTGACTTTTCTTAGAGGGCTGTTGCATGTAGGATAATCGTCGAGATTTAAGAACAATCAGTGAAGAGCAGCTGCCATCAAATTCCAATGGGAAACACCCGCACCTTTCCCTGCAAATTCCGCCAAAGCCTGTGAGTTTGGTGAAGTTTCAAAATGGTGAAGGTTCAGCCGAGGCTCCAGTTTTGTTGAAAAGTGCTACGTCATCGTCTGGAGGTTTTTTACGAGCTTTGAGCTTTAAAAAAAAGAGTAATCCACCTGAGGGTGAGAAAAGTTATCTCTTAAATTCAAACAAGCAAGCTGGTGCAGGAGGCCCAGGTTTAGGCAATGCCAACTTCAACTGGGAAAGATGTGCTTCTCTTCCAGGACCTTCAACTGTACCATCTCCATCAGTTACCACCCCTGCTTCTGCAAGGACGGCCAGTGAACAGCAAAAAGTACAAGTAGGTTCTTCAAACTTCTACTATTTAATCCTAATGTGCATATGCGAACAATATTTTGATGCTATTAGTATTATTATTAATGACTTGTGTCGTTGATTGATTACTTGACATTATAAGAGGACAATAGTTCATTGAGCCATTTTGCTATATTTCATCACATTCATAGAATGCTTCATTTCCAATCGAGAGAAGGACTCCCTATTCTTTGAATCTGGATTTTTATGGAATATAGCAAGATGGTAGTCTGAACTAGATTGACTAGATGCGCAGCGCAATAAGGACAAAATATTTCAGCGAGCTCAAAGTCTGGATTTAGAATGCTTCCATTTGCATTTTGGGCATTTGCTTTTATCGAGATAAGGACTCACTATTGGCTTTTGTTTTAGTCAATCTGGATTTTTATCTTCCCACTTCTCTTTCTTTCCCTTTTTTTTTTTTGAATTCCCACCGAGCGGGATTAATCTATTACCAATAAATCAACATCCACAAGATCCAAAATGTATCTAGGTAGTTCGTCTACCCTCCACATCTTACGACTTTGCTGAGACGAACTCAAATGAGCTAGCTCATGCGCAACCGAATTAAACTCCCTACTAACAAATAACCAATGCACCATAGTAAAACCGACACAGACCGACAAAATATCCTCAAGTAATAAATAAAACTCGCTACGACCTTCGCCTCGCCGTATTAGCTCCTCAATCACAAACTTACAGTCACTTTCCACTTCGATACGTGTGTGTCCTCGCCGCTTTGCTTCCACTACGCCAATGAGGATAGCCTCTGCCTCAGCCATGCGAACCTCCGTTATGCCTTCCCTGTGTTCACTGATAGCCCATAGCACATTCCTCCTTTCTTTCCCTTTTTAGTAAGTGGTTTTAGTCAATTTACCACTATATGTGCACCTCAATGAAGACAAAATAGTTCAATGAGCTATTTTGCTTTATTCCATCACATTCCAAAGCCAATGAATGCTACTATTTCCAATCGAGCCGAAGACTTGCTATCTCTGGTTTTGAATTATTATGGAATAAAAGAAGTTGGTAGTCTTAACTAGATGCGTTTTATTTCTTATTTTTTTTGTGACATGGCAGTCATTAAATGTAATGAACTCAATTTCCGTCATGAATGATACGAAAACTTGCTCTTTGTGGAAGGGCTAAGGATGTGTACAACCGACACCCTTATTTACCCCATTATTTACAGAAGCATTGAGGCTATGGGGTAATGTTATTTGTTGTTGTTATTGTATTCCAATGCCATAAATACCGTGACTTTGACCCAATGGAAATGGAAATAATATCATCGATCACTTTTTAAGAAAAGTATATTTAGCTCATATAAAAGTGAAAAATTCGTCCTTTTTGCCGTTCAAGATTCCAAGTTAAAAGGTCTTTAGTTATGCCTCGAGCTCTTTTGTGAATGCCACAATGTCTTTTGAGCCTAATTCTAATGTTAAGGCATAAGACACATGAAGGGCTAAAGTTACTAAGATGGAATGATCTAGCATTCTCCGTCACGGTTTAACCCAACCCTTGTTTATATGTGTATGTAGAAGCCGTCAAACTATTAACTGCTGTTGATTGTAAGATAAGACACCTTAATGTGTCATATACATTATACAGTTAAGTGTAGCACCAGGGCATAGCCTTTAATTCAGTTCTTTATCTGCAGAAAAGTGCTGCTAACAAGAAAGTGTCAAGGTCCTTGTCTGTACCTGGCAGAAATATTGTTATTGTGAGATCTCTATCATTTGCAGCAAATAAGGAGCAGGGCCAGTCTCATGTCCAAGATGGTAAATAGCATTTGCACTTTGTTTACCCTATTTTCCTTGTACTTCTGACATTCGGGTTGTTTTTCTTATTTCTCAACTGATATTGGATCTCATCACCTTTTTTTCACCCCGTATGATGTAGTTTCTGTAAAAATTGGAATGGAAACAAGGAATAGTCTGAGAGGAAATTGTGTGTAATTTAGGAAACTATCAATTAAGAGGAATTAAAGTTCACTTGATTATGCTGTTATTGACTACTATATCATAGATTTGAAGTTTGAACTTAATGACTAACAAATAATAACTGTATCCGTTTTATTTTCATACACCAAAGAGAGTAATGCCACGTAGGATGATAGTTGGTTATTCCTTCTTCAAGATGCTAGGTTTGATGGTCTACACATCTAGACACACATCTTCGACCCCTTAGAGTAATTTTATGCATTTATGTATTTTTACTTTTGTCCTTAGTGTCATATAGTATTTGAAGATTACTTCTTGCGTGTCAAATCTTGGGGTATGATGTTTATTTTATGATACGTTCTTTAGGCTTTTATTACGTATCACTATTTTAGACTTTTAATGATTACTGCTATAAGTTTTGTACTATCAAATAAGCCTCTTTAGGAGCTTATGCCTTGAATTACGTCACCACAATCCACAAATATGTGTATGTCGATCGTTGATTCTTCCATCAACTTTGTTATTACTTTTTGCTCGCATTCAAATATGTTCTGTTGTTTCAGTTAGTTTCAAACAAATATGTGTGTCAAGTGTCAACATTGATAATTGAGACTAGAATTCTGTCACACCTGTTTGTAATCACTCACTATTGCTTGTCCCTCAAGCTTGCATTCTTAGCTTGTCGCGAGACTAGACAAGGGTGCGCTCCACGTTTTGGCTCAACGTACCCGCACATGACACTAGGCCAGGGATTTTAGTTCCATTCTACTCTTTCACACCTCGTTTTCTACTGGCTTTTCACTCTTCAGGTCCTATTCATACTAAATTGCATTTCTGTTCAATTTTGAGACTCTTCGAAGAGACATACAATGTAGCTAACACTAAGTAGTTAGTATATCCATAATTAAAATTTATGTGCAGGCATTCTAGGTATCATCAGTCTATACTTGCTAACTAGTGGTTCTGAACTTTCCCTAGCGGATTGATCAGTGGGCGTACGGATTTCAAGAATCGTGAGATAATGAACTAACTACTATGGACATCGGGGTGCTTTTTTTTTTGTATCGTACTCCTGACTCCTGATACATAAGGCTTGTGATAGGCCGTCTTCTACAAGCAATCACTTTTGGATTAGTTAAGGCAGGCCCATTCTGTAAATGTGAAGAATTTTGGATGTCTAAGCTCAGACTGTTGGTTTTTTGCTGGCCAATTGATCAAGCCTAACTGAATGGCATGAGAAATGAACTTTCGGTTTTTTGTAAAGTACCCTTTTGCTTTAGTACATGGTTTCAAGCTTTTCTTCCACGATTGTTGGATTTGACTTGAGCTTCTTTGGGGGATACGACTTCTTTTATTCTCTGTAGTCCATAGCAGTATAGCACAGAATTAAAATTGCTTATGGCGTAATATTTCCGTTAGACTATAAAACCACCCACATGTGAGTGTCCCACATTGTTGGTTAAAAAGGGATTGTACCACTATATAACCAAGGGGGCAACTCCACCTATTGCCAATTGGGATGCCTTATACATTGTTATCTTCTAACAATTTCCATTGTTATGTTATCTACGATAATATCTATTAACTAGTATTATAGATTTTGGCGGAAGTTGCTGAATGGAGTATTTAATATATATTATAGGAACATTTCACGAAAAGAAAATTGTGTTCACTTTAAATCCTTAAGCCTATTTGTAAAGGCTTTTATGAGGATATATATTAATATATGTGTTTGCTCTTTAAGTAGTTGGAGAGTTCTAATTGGAATGGTGGTGATTTTTATTAGTAAACTATGGTTGACTAACAGAATAATTATCATTATTGGTTATTAGGCGAGATAACTTCTGCTTCACCTGGAGATAATGACGATGAAGAGATTCCCGAAGAAGAAGCAATTTGCAGGATCTGCTTTGATACGTGTGGTGAAGGAAATACACTTAAGATGGAGTGTAGTTGCAAAGGTGCCCTTCAGTTAATACACGAAGAATGTGCAGTGAAATGGTTTAGCATGCGGGGGAACAGGAATTGTGAAGTATGTGGCCAAGAGGTCTCGAACTTGCCAGTGACCTTGCTTAGAGTTTCCAGTGCTGCTCAAGGAACTCGCGGGACGGAGCAAAGCCACAACGGTGCATATACAAGAGCTATCAGGTATTTGTGTGGCTTTAGATGTCTTCATGCTGCAGACAGAACAAGATTCTTTAGTTGGCTGTCCTTCTTCAACTCGGACCATAGTATAAAATTGGCCCCTTAATCTGATGTGAAGCCCAGTACAAAATAACAGAATCCCAGACAGTTATACAACAACAACAATGTCCAAATTCTGATTCATACCCATAAAATGTGACTGATTTTTACCCTGGCTGCCACAAACCTACCGCAACCCTCCTCCTTTCTCGGGGCTTGGGACCGGCAGTGAATGTCCAAAAACACACACAGGCGGAGTTAATCCCAGACAGTTATAATTCATAAAAAATGCCGTGTTATTGGTCGTATCTATTGATATTGCAAAATATCGCCTTTACTAACAATACTCCCATATCCACCTTTACTTTGACGATACTCCCATGTCTTAATCTACATGACTACTAGTAATTTTTAGGTGAAAAATATTGGGAAACTTGTGTATTTGCAATTGGGGCATTACATTTGTGAAAAAACCGTCTTTAAAAATTAGTCTCGAAACATGGAAAATCAATTCTTTTAACGCTTTTTGTAAATGTTTTGAAATCACGTCCTTGACCCGTGATGTTTTCATCCATGACATCCAAATACCAAATTTTGCAATCGGTACCTCAACAAAGACTGCAACTTTACTCCATGCTTAAGACTTTAGACCACTATCAATAAGGGTAAATGACGAGGTGTATATGATTATCTATGTACTTTGCTGTTTTAAATTGTTCATCCCCAGAGGAGTCGTTTAGTGACACAATTGGTGTTTCTTCTGCAGTCCATGGCAAGATTTTGTGGTCCTTGTCTTGATTAGCTCAATATGCTATTTCTTTTTTCTTGAACAGCTCTTGGTAAGAGTTTACGTCAAATTTGCCACAGAAATATCATATTTGTTCCATTAATGTCTTCTGCTGATACTAAACCCCCCATTGATCGTTTAATTTACTTGGTTGCAGATAGAGGGCATGAAGACTCGAGCTGTAGTTGTTGCAGCACCATTTGCACTCGCATTGGGCTTGCTAGCATCCGCATTAGCTGTCACTCTAGGTATGTAGTTCCCGTCTACATTCATATACTTCTCTGATGCAATTTTCATCAGGAGTCATTCTTAAACCACCTATTGGAAGAAAAGATAGCAAATTTATTTACACAAATGATATTTTTCAGCATAATAGAGTGCAAAAATCATATTTTAGATGGGGAAATTTCACATATTTGAGCGAATTCCTCATCTATGTTACTCTGACTCGGCTTGAAGGGTCAGACACGGGTATGTATCCAAGTGTCGGACACCGCTATTTTATGGAAAAGTTGAAGTTCTTGGTCTAAAATGAAGTGACGGAGTGTCATACCAATGCCCAAGGATCAAGTGTCGGACACGGATACGGAGGTCATATGAAGTGTCGAAGTAACATAGTTCCTCATTGGAGCCATGAAGTTTCACTAATTAATTTTTGATTATATTACAGCCTGGATCCATATATTTATCCAACCATTTTTTGATTGCAGCAATTAGGGAGTACATATGGACATATGCAGCTGTTGAGTTCGCCTTTGTGGCTTTAATCTTGTGTCTTTTCTACAATGTGGTGAGTCTTTTAGTTGTTTTGAATTTTAAAGTGTTAGAATTCGAAATGGGTGTCGCCGTCTGGGCATACCCAAACGGGAGAGAGTGTCCAGTCTGTCCACTTCACAACCCCAAGGGAACTCTATCTTTCCTAAAACCAATCGTTACAGGAGGAGAACCCCTAGGCCTTACAAAGTGAGCAACTCTCGATTACACCGCTAATGTGGGACTTCACGTGTGGGTTTTCTTACATTTTAACCTCCTTGAGGTTATGAAGTGGTCTCTTTCTTCTCCGTGTGAGTGTGGCCCAGACATGTTTTCATGGTTTAACATAAAGCTACTTCCTTTACACTCCATATTGTAGTCATCAAGTCTTTGTAAGAAATTGTGTAAATTTCAACATGCCTGTTGAATTTTGTATGTGAAAAACGGACTTGGTAAAACTAATCCTACCCGAGACTCGAAATTGACACAAATATGACCAAACCACAAAAGGTCTGATCTAACTGAAAATCAAAAACAATAACTAAAAATCATAAAAACCATCGTAATCATTACATGTAATGGCCTGACTGCACAACAGACTCAAATGGATATATGTTCCAGAAATGCTCCATTACGAAACCCAAAATGACCGACCCATGACCTAAACAAACTCAACCCACACATAAACTGAAACAGAAACACCCATTTGTCAGGTTTAATGAAAAACTGTATGAATCTATGATATTGGGTGGTCGTTAACATAAGCTAACAAGCTTACAATTCTTGCAGCTTCGTTTGAATGCAGTTTACTCAGTCATCCTTTCAGCTATGTTGGGTTTCTCGATCGCGATGAGCCTCAACAAATTGTATATCCACATATATTATTGGAGGGTTCTGGCTACTGAGGAGACCGCTACTGTATAAGTTAGGAGGTGTTTGAGCCAGCGACTGAAATTCCACTCAGATCATGTTTACTCACTCATGTTGAAGTGTTCATTGTTGATAGTAGGGGTTCGGTTACTTGATTAATTTTCACGTATATTTACGCTTAGTACGCCCATACATATAAAGCTCAAAGAAATATAGTATTGACTGTACTGGTTTGTGCAAATATTTTCCGAGGTTTTGTTAGTTTTTATCCTTGGTTCTTTTTACTTGAGCATGTTTACATGTAAACAGGCTTCTTAGTCCCTTGTCTAACCGGCTGTGTCCTGGTTGTCAACTCGTCATCAGAGCACATGTCGTGGGTCGACCAGGGTTCCCGTTTGAATTCCGTTTTTTCTTAATGCATTTGCTAATCAACGTGTTTTTTTGGGTACAGAACAGTGTGATGCATCATTATATTTTTTAAAGAAGAAGTTATAAATGCTGACATGGTGCAACAATATTTCAGAAATTGCATTTTGAAGCATTCTCATTCACTTTGGGATTTGTTAAAACACCCAATAAGAGTAAAAGTCAAAATTTAATTCAATTATTAAACTTAAACGTAATAAATACAAAACCATCTTAATTATACTCTTCAATTTAATATTATTATATTAATTATGAGTAATTAACCTGTTTCATCTCTTGGAGTCTTGGACTAGGTTTTGCAAGAAATTTCTATTCTATTATCCAACTAAAACCTTTTTTATTGAAAAGTAATAAGTTTCCATTTTTTAATTATATTTTATAATTTTCAAGTTATATGTCAAATTTTTAATATCAATCTGTTCTTATATATCTTATTATATATATATATATATATATATATATATATATATATATATATATATATATATATATATATATATATATATATATATATATATATATATACTTTTTGATATTTTTTAACTATTTACATATACACTCCTGTACGTTATTAGTATATATAACAACTTTAGTTGATCTTTCCCTGTCAAAATTAAAATTAACAACTCCGTGAATTCTCACGGTGTTACGCTAGTACGTAAACAAATGAGAGTGCAGTATATAGAAGTGGCGTGCCGTATTATGTTTGTGTTTTGGGATTATGATATCTGTAAAACGACGCAACAAAGTAGAGCAGAATTTTCAAATAAATGAAGAGCTCTATCAACAAACTGTCATGGTGTTACATTTGAGAGATCAGTGTAGCTACCTATTTTCTGAATACAAATCATGCTTTCTAATTTATAATCAATCATTTCATTCACCAGCTTTTGAAATGTAAATGACATTGGTAGGCTTTACTTTTACAGAAACTAGTTTTATGCCCGTACAAAAAATGTACGGGTCTAATTCTAAAAATTTCGTAAATATATTAAAAAATTAGTGCAAATATAATTCATTATGAACTTAAATGAGAAATATATTAATTATGAATTCGGGGACTTTGACGTCAAATAATTGATTTACCAGTATAATTAATTTTTTTTAATGATTATTATAAATTGAAATAAATAATCAAACTTTATGAAATAAATTTGAACCATATAAAATAGATAAATTTTTTTTATTGTACTTCTATATCTTACCCTTTAAATAACTTACTCTCTAAATGAGAGTAAAATGATAGAAATGTTTCTAATAACAGTCTCTTAAAATCTGTAGCTTTTATAGTATAAAAATTTGTGGATGATTTTATAAAGAAAATAATAATGTATTGTTACTAAGACCATCTTTTTACTCGATGTTAACCTAGTTTTAATTGACTAATTCTCGAAGGTTGTTATATTTTCACGAAAATCATAGATTTATATTTTTTTGTTAATTTTATAGGTTGGGTTTATTTGATCTTATTCAAAAATCTTTGATCTACATTTTTTTCATTTTTTAATTTACGTTTTTTTGTTAATTTTTATCTCCTCGTGTATTTTTTTCATTTTTTTAGATATACGTATGTTTGTTAATTTTTAACTCTTTGTATAATTTTTTTTCGTTTTTTTCGTTTTTCATACCTCTAAATATTTGTTAATTACATCTAATTGTCCAACTTTTTCTAATATTGTTGAATTTTATGTTTCTGGGTAGAATTTTAGTGATTTTTTTATTTTCGAATTTGGAGTAAAGTTGTTTTTTTTATTATGGAGATAAAAATTATTTGTAACTTTAGAATGTTAAATGAAGAAAAACAAAATGAAGAAAAATTAAAGCTCATCGTATAAGTGGTGCTGTGGTGGGACATGGTGAGAAAGAAGGTTTTTAACTTCTTAAAATTAAGCAACTAATGAAAAAGCAGGAAAAGTTATTCCTTTTATAGATAAGGATTTTACCTTACATGAAATCCTATAAGAAAAGAATAACTGACAATTGTATTTTGATCATATTTATCCCTTAAACGTTATCTGTTATAGCTCTGGTTTCTACTATTTCAATTGTTTGTATTTTACTAAATCACCTTGCAAAAATTAAAAACATTTTAGATTTTATCTTTTTCTATATATTATCGTTTACTATATTTATTTTGAAACCTATTATTATATTATTCAACCAATCACGTCGATCGGAAAAAGCTTCCTTTAATAATATAGATAAATAAATTTGTATCGTTGGGTTGGATTGAAAGCCTTGAAGACGAAAAAGATCTGGGTGATTCTCATTGTGCTGATATACATGATTTTTGTTTTTTTCAGTAAGGGATTTTTATGACGACTTTGGCGAAATATGATCATTTTGATATATATCAGACCTTTGTAAATCGTATTTTACCGTATTTTCTCTTGTTTCGTATCTTAATTTATTTGATTTGATTGGAAAATATAAAGTAAGTTAAATCTTGGATTTTAATTATTTTTGCAGTTTGTAATTTTTTGTTTTTTCGTATTTAATTTTGGACCGTTAAATTTTGTATTTAATTTGACCGTTGTATATTGTTATTTAAAAATATTTGATTAGCGGTAATTTGATCATATCGTATTTTATTATGATAATGACGAAATATAATACTGCAATCGATTTCTTAATTAGGAATGAGGAAATATCAGAATACGTAATTAGGGAAGAATAAAGATCGGAATTAATTCTGAATTTAGGAGAGATGTAAATTAAATATGTGTAAAAGTTGTGGGCCCATACGTTCCTAATTGTAAGCAGCCAATAAGAAGGCTTTAAAATCTATTCCTTTTATAGGGATAGATGAATCAAATCCAAATATGGTTCTCCTACCGAGGGCGTAAATGCAATAGGTGGAACATATCTCCGATATACTATCACCAATTTTATACTTTTTGAGCATTTATAATGATGTTTTTGAGTTTTGAGTACCATCTTTCTGAGACTAGCTTCGCTTGTTCACAAAGAAAGAACTTATATCGGTTTACCAACAACCCTCCTTAAGCGTTTGATTTTATCATGGAATAGATGGGTATGAGATTCCTAGGGATTAGAATTGAATTGAGTTAGGATCTATTGGTATCTAACTCTATTCCAAAACCCTCTAACCAAACACTAGAATGAACTCAATTCATTCCAAAAGTTCCATCCAAATACCTCAAAAATGATATAATTTGACGTACGTAAAATATTTTTTTTTTATTAATCACAAATTCTCATTTACGATGGCACCATCCGTCTTAAACTTAATACAAGTCAAATATAAGAGAATTATATTTCCCTATGCATTCTTATATATACATAAATAGTATATACTTGAATGGATAATGTCCGTCTTTAGAATGGTTTATTGCTACGAGTAGGGGTGTTAACGGGCCATGCCGAGCCGGAGCTTGGCAAACCAAAACTTGAGCTCGCCTTGCTCGGCTTGTGCTCAAACCAAAACTTGAGCTCGAGCCGATCTCGAGCTTACCCGAGTTTGAAAAAATCCGCTCGTTATAAAGCTTGCGAGCTTTAACACGAGTTCGAGCCAAACTCGAGCCTATATAAAATTGTTTATTTTTTAAAAACAAAAATTCCGATATTTTCAGTAACAAGGCTTGAAGATTTTATATAAAAATATTTAGCGAATCAACAAGATATTTGATATGTATAATACAAAGATATAATAATGTTAAAATATTTTTATAAAATGAGTTATATCTCCCGTAATCACAAATGTTCGAGCCGCTCACGAGCTTTTCGAGTCGAGTCAACCTTTGTTCGGCTTGACTCGTTAAGCTCTCGAGCCGAGCTTATACGAGCCGAATTCGAGTTGCTCACGAACTGTCTCGTCTCATTATCCGCCCTAGCTACTAGTAACTTTATATAAATTAATTATTAAACAAAAATTTTTTTTGGATAGAAAAACAGAAACTCACAAAGAAAGAGGTTGGTCAATCACATTTATTTCACCAATAATTTTGGATACAGAACATATCATTTAAGAATATAAGATTAATAATTATGACTTTTCTATACTAACATTAACAACTAGTATTCCGTATTAGACAACTTCCCAGGTCTTATATATCATCCATCACACGGTAGCAACTGGACTTATTTTCTCACAAATTTTCTGTAACGGCGGTATCCCTCACAAGCTTGTGACGAATAACGCTGTCACAAATGCAAATTTGTGAGAAAACAACAGATCTTGCTTGTGACGGGCTAATCCGTCACAAGTTTGTGACCTCTCACGAAAAAGAGAGGGGACAAGGTGAGGACAAACTTGTGACGAATACCGTTTTCTCCCACAAAATACCCTTAAGAAGTGGGTGGAAAAACACATGAAGGTGCTCTACTTATTTACTTGTGACGGGCTAAATCCTAAATTTACTCACCCCTAAATCTTAAAGACTTTGTTCGATTGCGCGCCACTCAAAAACTCTAGAGGACCGTGATAGTATCCTTAAAAGTTAAAACTAAGTCGAAGCCGGCGTTCAGCTTACTATTCAACTAGTTCATCATTAACAACAATTCAACTTAATTATACTTATATTAATTAGTGGACCTCCATGCAATCAATTCCTCATCCAAAATTCCAAATACATGCATATATACCTTATCAATTTATCATTCATCACTATTTATATAGATTGCATGTAAACCATTTTAACACAAATAAAGCTAAGCTTGCTCTAACAAAACATTATTTTAATATAACTAAAATCTTAATTGTATTTTTTGATATAATTAATGGCAATCAAATTACTTCATTTTGTTACGGTTTTGGCGTTCATTGTTACGGTATTCATAACTATGTCTGATGCACAACTTTCTCCGAAATTTTACTCCTCAACATGTCCCAATCTTCAAAATATTGTCCTTAATACTATGAAACAAGCCGTTAATAAAGAACAGCGTATGGCAGCCTCAATTTTGCGCCTCCATTTTCACGACTGCTTCGTTAATGTAAGTATATTTTTTTTCTAAATTTACGATCTTGATCGTTATTTTCGTTCATGAACCGAGTTTAATTAAACAGTAAAATCCGTTACTAATAAGGTTGTATTACGTATACTACTATAGGGTTGCGATGGCTCGATACTCTTAGACAGCACAACTGCTTTCCAGAGTGAGAAACAAGCGTTTGCTAATAGAAACGGTTCTGCAAGAGGATTTGAAGTTATCGACGCTATCAAAGCTAATGTCGAAGCTTCTTGCAAAGCTACTGTTTCTTGTGCTGATATCCTTGCTTTGGCTGCAAGAGATGGGATCGTCTTGGTAAGCATTCGTCATATACATGAATTTCTGTGAAAGTTGGAGTCATTATCTAAAAGACAGACACACCCTATATTGGACTTGTATTTGTATTACGGTTTTTCTAACGTGTGCCCTAAGGTACACATTAATAATCTAAACGTAGAAAGATTCACACCATATTTTCATTAATTATGGTAAAAATGAGTTTTTACCTAAGAACAAATGAGAATATATTGTAAATCTTTTCACATTTAGATTTTATTAATGTGTACCCTAGGAGGACACGTTAAAAAAAACCGTTTGTACTATCGCATATAAACTAGTAACAAATTAATGAATGACGTTAATTGTGTTAGGATCGGCCACTATCTAAACTTAAATAATTCATTCATCTATAATTGATATTTGAGTAAATTAGATTTTACTCTTTTTTAAAATTAATTTTTTAAAATTTATTTGCTTAACTTACATTTTTTGGTTATAATTACTTCCATAAATTACAATTTTTCCTAAAATTGTTTCAAAAAACCAATTTGAGTTGATTTATTTCCTCTATTTTTGAACCCTTCTACATTTTTCTACATATTTATATCTTTCAAAGTATAAATTGGCTAAGCCACAAACGAAAGAAGTTCAAAAATAGACGAAATAAGTCACCAAATGTAAACTTTGAGAACAATTTTAATAAAAACTACAACTCAAGTCAGTAATTTTAGGAAAAAAATTCAAAAGGAGTAATTTTTAAAAATTTGATTTTTGGCCAATGCAGCCTCGAATTGATTGGCTTACATGGTCTATGTGATGGTGCGGTATGCATAGATTCGGGATTCAACCCCTAAAAAAACCCAAAAAAAAGAGTAAAATCTAATTTACTCACATTTTGAGTTTTGTAAACATGCAGCTAGGAGGCCCATCATGGGACGTACCATTAGGAAGAAGAGATTCAACAACAGCCAGCTTCACCACCGCAAACGCCAACCTTCCACCACCGTCTTCCGACCTCTCGACTCTCCAAACCCTCTTCGTTGTCAACCAAGGCCTCTCACTCGAAGAGATGACCGCCCTAGCTGGTGCCCACACCATAGGGCAAGCCCAGTGCATCAACTTCCGTCCTCACATCTACAACGACACAAACATCGATCCCACCTTCGCGGCCACACGTCGATCCAACTGTCCTCTTCCGGTCGGAAACGGGGACAGCAACCTGGGCCCACTTGACCTAAAAACCCCCATAAAATTTGATAACAGTTACTATATTAACCTAGTGGGTAAACGTGGATTACTTCACTCTGATCAAGTGCTCTTCAATGGTGGTTCGCAGGATGCTCAAGTTAAGAGGTATAGTAATAATAATGCTGCTTTTTTTAAGGATTTTGTTGCGGCCATGATCAAGATGGGTAATCTTAATCCTCTTACTGGTACTAATGGTGAGATTAGGTTGAATTGTCACTTTGCTAATTAATTCGTGTTACTCCTCTCTTTTACCCCTCGAGAAATATAAAAACAACGGTTTTTCTAACGTGTGTCCTAAAAGTACACGCTAATAATTTAAATGTGGTAAAATTTACAAAATATTTTCCCAAGATCTTGTGAATCTTACCACATCTGAGTTATTAACGTGTGTCTTTAGGGCATATTTAAAAAAAACGTAAAAACAAAAGTATTACTTTTTTGTGAATACTCAAGAAGGATTTACAAGGGAAGACATATATCAAATATACATTTATATGGTATACCTAGATAACGTAATATATATTTTTAGATGTGAGATATTTCATGAGGAGTGTGAGTAAATGTATAAATTGTCATGTTAGTGTTTTATTCATTTGTTGATGTAAGTTGTCAATTATATATAGTACATACATTGTTACTATTGTATTGTATGGTAGTGTATTGTTGTGAAATAAAAGCAAGATAGTGGTTAGAGGCGGCAATGATTTACACGATTCCAAAACTAGACACGAATCCAACATGAATTTAGCGGGTTAGGATCAAGACGTTGTGATCCATTTAAGTAATAATTGGGTTGACACGGACACGACACAAAACTTAAATGGGTCGAATTAGGGTTGAGCTTTTTTTACGCGAACCCGATACGAAAAACCGATTTATTTAAAAGTGTCAATATATATTTGGGTAAAGTCAATAATCCAATAAAACAACTTAAAAATGAGCAATTATTTTCAAACATTAGTTTTGAGATAATAATGCTATAAAGCGTAGTTTATTTTATTATTTTATTGGGTTAAAGGAATTAAGTGGATTAAAAATGACCTTCTTAATGATAAATGGGTGGTCGGGTTGGGTTATAGAAAACTTAAAAGGGTCGAGTTAGGGTTGAGGCAAATGATCCGTTTATGTAATTGGATCGGGTTAGGGTTGAGTTAGTTTTGACCTGTTTAAAGTTGAAACAGGCACGGACACATGCAACACGACACGACACGACCTGTTCGCCAGGTCTATTAATGGCATATTAACTATATATCTCCTTCTGCATCTATGCACTAATAGAGAGTTTAAATTTGAAATTGGTGAAGAGTCATGAGTCAAGCACGGAGCACCAAAGAAGGGGATGAAGTGAATTAGGTGTCTATTTAAAAAATTGAGCTTAATGAAAGCTTCTTTTGAAACTCTTAAACACTCTTGATTACATTTAGAAGAAGGAAGCGGTTGATACTTAGAATCATAAAGTTAGAAGTATGCAACGACTATTCAACAAGTAAAAGACACAATAATGTAATCAGCAGTATGTTGATTATGAAATAAAATGTGAGTTAAAGTGCATTGGAATCAAAACGTAAATAGACAAAACAAAACGGTACGGTGTTTTTAAAACTGGTTCTTCACTACTCCGCGACCTACGTCTAACACTATTTTATTAACCGTCTTAAATTTAAACTCATTCAAACTAATATAAAGACCACCCCGAATAATAAAACAATTCCCCAACCTACTCTGGTTGTTATTGCTTAAAAGCTACTCTGCTTGCAAGACTTTTGCTTTGGGCTACTCGCAATAAGACTTTTACTTTGGGCTACTTTGTCGAAAGACTCAGTGCTCAAAAGCTACTGTGCTTCGAAGACTTCATGCTTAAGATCAGATAACTCTATCCTAAAACTTTATAAGGTTCTACTCGGTTTACAAGACACATGAATCTCAATGCATGGTGTTCACACAATGAACATGGAGATAAAGTTCAAGTTCTTAACACGGGATCATCGAACAAAATTTAAATGACTAGGTGCACACAACCCAACTCGTTAAAAGACTCAAAAGATTAAAACAAACTTACAAAATATGACTCAATAATTGTTAAGTGAAAAACGATTTTGCAAAGATATACACTATTACAATAAAGACCTATTGCAACGTAGGGAAAATATTGCATATATGTGACATTGTGACATCTAAAATGTTGCTTTAGAGTCTATGCAACATTTTTAACTATGCCAGTAGCCTAATGTAACACTTTCATCTGCAACATTTTCTATTCAAATGCAACGATACCCTAACGCAGAACATAGATGATA
Organism: Silene conica; assembly: GCA_029255685.2. Taxonomy (NCBI): domain Eukaryota; kingdom Viridiplantae; phylum Streptophyta; class Magnoliopsida; order Caryophyllales; family Caryophyllaceae; genus Silene; species Silene conica. The sequence goes on along the minus strand of CM055313.2, from coordinate 22,884,140 downwards.
CCCTAACGCAAAACATAGATATCACCTTAAGGTTTTGGTTGAGATGGTTCATCTATCAACATTCTCTAACTTTTCTCAGGAAAAGAGGACGTTTGGGTAAGCCAACAGTTCTCTATTCGTCTTATTTTTTTCAATAGATAAATAAATAATAATCTTATACGTATTTTATAAATGGAGAAATATTGAAAATTTAAACAAAGACACAAAACATGTGTAAGTTTTCTTGAATTGGATGTCTCTTCTGATTTACGCGCGTGGCTATATATAGCTCCTCGAAACCCTAAACGATATATAGCTTTCTAATTTCCCAAGCTAACATATTCCCATAATCCTCGGCATATACCCTACGTAGGGTTGTTAATGAGACAAAACAGCTCGTAAATAACTCGCGATCGACTCGGTCAAAGCTCAGCTCGTGTGAGCTCGACTCGAGGGCTTAACGAGTCAAGCCGAGTAATGGCTGGCTCGACTCGAAAAGCTCGCGAACGGCTCAAACATTTGAGATTACATAAAAATATCACTCATATTTATAAAAATATTTTATCATTATTATATCTTTAATTTCTATCATACATATTAAATATCTTGTTGATTTGCTAAATATATCTATATAAAACCTTTGAAGTTTATTATTGAAAACATCGGAAGAAAAAAATTAAAAAATACACAATTTTATATGGGTTTGATTTGGGTTCGACTTTCGAGTATGGCTCGAGCTCGTCTTATCGCTCACAAACTTCATAATGGGCATATTTTTTTCAAGCTCGAATCGGCTCGAGCTCGAGTTTTAGTAATTGAGCACAAGCCAACCAAACCGAGATCGGGCTCAGCTCGGCTCGTTAACTGGCAATTCCCTAGTATATGTTACCATGGACACTTTTTGATGGGCTCACTCTGCTCAACTCTTCACGGGTATTCTGACTTAGAAACATCCGGATATCAAATTGAACTTTGTGTAAAATGGGCCAAATATTTCCCACAACAAATTTACAAGATTAGGTATAAAAGACCAACTAAGTGAACATTAATTCATCCTAAACCAATCGAGGATAGGAGTTTTCTATCGAATCGAAGTGGCTATATTGCATGAAAACTAACCACCCAATTCAGCGAATCACCATTTTTTAATCAGTCTCACTTAATTATCACAGGTATATCCGTTACAAACTTGTACCGGGTCGAATACATCTCAGATAATATGAAAATAAAAGTCCATACAAAATCACAAATGGCATGTCTTTACCTTCTTAAATAAGTTATTTCGACCCGTTACAAGCTTGCGACGGATATTACCGGTCCGATGAAAATTTGTGTTTTTTAATTTATGATTGCAATTTGCATGTATTCACAGGTCAACTGCCAAACAAGTCTGACTCTTACTAAATTAAATCTTTTTTTACTCATTGTTCTTCGCAGGTCAACTTTTATTTACTTGAAAAAGTGGCTTATTAATTTGTCTTTTTTATCACTTTGCAATTTGCATGACATCATAGTCAATATAATCTAATCAATATAAAACTGCTGCAGGATTTTTTGACGATATACTTTTACGTTCGTAAAACATGCAACTGATATTCTCCCATGCATGCTCCTACGTAGATAGCGGTTTGACGAAGCAAAACAGACGTTTCTGAAATCCTAAACGAGCCCACAAAACACAATAGACTACTCGGTTAAACTATAGTTCTTCCTTGATTATACCGATCTCGAGTTCAAACACCAGTTGAGTCGTATCACATTGTAGTGGAATTAAAACATAGTTAAACTCGGATTGGAAACTACTCATAATTTCCAGGGCGGATCTAGGTGCCTCCGTAACATTTTTAGAATAAATATTTTATAAGTATCTTATATATATGTGAAGTTACCATGGCATAGTTGGTAAAGGTAGAGAATTCTATTTTAGAGATGACATTATTTTTTTTAAAATAATATCTATAAGACTAATTATTATTTTTGTTCTTTTATGTGTATAATAATAACTAATTTAGGAGAAGAATGTAAAAATATTGTCTTAGACGCGCATAAAAATGCGCGTTAAAAAAATTTAGTGTTCCTCGACTCTAATATCCTAAGTCCGCCACTGATAATTTCTATGATTTTTTTATTCAATAGTTATTTATTGCAATTATCTAATTAAATTATGATTCAAATTTTAACAATTGACGAGCTCAATTAAGCTTCATTCAAGTCCAATCTCAAAACTTTGAACTAGTCTTGATCAGGCCCATTTAACTTTGAGCTTAAATTGGCAAGCTTACGTATACCTTAAGGTATATATAGTAAATGGAAAATGAGTTGGCGCTGACGTCACCCTCTCAAATGCATTAATTAAAAAAATAAAACTTATGATATTATCAGCCAATTCTGTTAGATGTTAGATCTTTAGAATTACACTAGCGTAACTTCCGTGAAAATTCACGGGTTGTTTAATTTTAATTTTGACGGGAAATGATCAATTAAAATTATTAGATATACTAATAATATTTGTGGTGTATATGTAAATACTTTAAAGAAAAATAAAAAATATATCTATAACATAAGATATATAAGAATATGTTGACATTAAAAGTTTGACGTATAACTTGAAAAGTGTAAAATATAATTAAAAAATGTAAACTTATAACTTTCCAATAAAATGAGGTTTTAGTAATAGAATAGAAAAAGATATAAGGGGTGAAAAAGATAAGTGACATAAAATAAAATTTAGGAAAGAGAAAGAATAAAAGATAAATAAGGTTAAAAAGAGAAATTTAAGTAATTATATGGTTGGAATATTAATTAATAAGTTGATATTTAATGAAAGCTGACATGGCTGTTATATATTATTCACGTTATTGGTCGAAAAAAACTGAAATTATGAGGTTGAATGAGAGAGCTTCATTAGCCTAATTCTGAAACATGGTTGCGCCACCTCAGCACTTTTATATTTTGCTTTTATATATATAATGATTCTCTAGCGTATGAAATATTACTGTTATTTGTTAGCAATTGTTGTAGTACAAGCAGGGGCGAATCTAAGTAGTAGCAAGGGGTGACGGGCACTCCCCTAAACAAATTGACTTTGAAAACGGATTTTTGATACTCAAATATTGTTGAATGAGTAGTAGATAAATTACTGCTATTATCCCATTAAATATACAATAAATAATATCTTGTATTACAATGACAAATACTTTGTTTTCCAACCTAGTGTGCCAGGTTAAACCGTTAACCCCCGAGTATAAGAAGTAACCTTATCCCACTACTATCAATCCTAAGTACACTAGGCAAATAAGATATCTTTCAATAATCTATATATCAACTCTTAAAGCCTTATATATAAGTGTTCACAATTTTCGTATTAACATATATACCACGTATATTTTCGTGTTAAGGAGTATAGCCGGCTTCCTTATTATATGGTCTACGTCGAATTTTTTGGTTAATTAGCGCTAATTAGCAAAATAATATATTAGGTAATTAGCGTTCTTTTGAAACTATCTATTTGGGTATATGGTGTCCACGTCATCATCTTTTTTACTTTTGTCCGCTTTTTGCATGAAACCGCTAAGAAACCTAACGGCTTTATCAAAATGTCCTCGTCCAAATATTTGTATCAGTTTTAGTAAAACAAAAAAACAGAGAGAGAGAAGTGAAAGCTGCTAAGATACTCAACGACTTCCACAAATTTCCAACATTTGCATGGGTAGTTCATAGTTGGCTACACTACAATATGACCGTACTGATATAATAAGCTACTAAGATTGTTAACGGTTTCGCCTTTTGTACATATAAAATAAAGTAAGTGAAACCGCTAGGTTTCTTAACGGTTTCATATAAAAAATCGGATAAAAAAGGATATTACGTGAACACCCTAAATCCAAATAGTTTCAAATGAACGTTAATTAACTAATTATTTTGCTAATTAACATTAATTAATCAAAAAATTCGCCGACGACTAACAAACAAGTCGAAGAATGAGTGTCTTCGATAATGGTGGTACACAGGTCAACTATCGTTCTAAAAAAAGTGACCAATTTGTCCGATTCATGGATCACTTGCAGGACGACTTGACATCGTAACAACATTGACACCCAATAACACTGACCCATGCCTAAAGACAGACACACAACAGTGACGAACAATAACATCTTAACTACTAGTCTACTACAATTCTTAATTTCCCCAATTAAAATCATATTATCATCTTTGCCGTAGGGTTACAAACACCAGTCTTATCACTTTCTTAAAACAAACCAAAATTTTAATTTTTTTGTTTAAGACAAAACATTTCAAATGGCGTGATCAATTGTCTAAGAAATGTCAAAACGCAAAAGTTTTTTTCCATATTATCTAGGGGCGGATGCGGGAATTTGGATTTGAGAAAGCACAAATTATTTTAACCAGAATTTCGATATTATTTTGAGTTTATTTACGTACGAACATGACTAAATATCACAAATAAATACATATATTTGAATAAAATATTGGAAATAAATATAAATCTAGATATAATAATCAATAAAAAGTACCTAACATTAATAAATATCACAAAATAACATATTGAAACCAAAATAATGGAACTTCTCGGATCAAACTTGGTCTACAAACCACCGGTCTCCTTTATTTACTACTACACCACTATGATTACATATACATATAACTGAATATTGTCACATGCCCTCTCTTTCCCTCCCCAGATCCGTCACAAATATTATCAGTATCTGCTAATATTTGAATCCGTACTAATGGAAAAGGATACTAGGTCTTAAAAATAAAAATGAAACGTAATAGATATTCTTTAAAACAGTTATATTCAAACTAAAACGGATAAAATAACCTCTTATTTGCATGGGTGAGACAAACATTTGACAATTTTGGTGCGCTATATTATTGTCTTATGTAAGATATTTAACGAAACGATAGATCTTTAATAGATGCATCACTGAGCCAAGCCACTTATTAATTAATACTCAATTAACATGACCTCATAATAATTGATTTAAAATTGACCATGGAATTCTCTGAATTATCTTTTAACAAACGCGGTCATAATCATTAATCAGCTGCCTTATTTGACAATTATTCTACGTAAAACAAGCTTGTCACTATTCTCCCATGCATGATGCATGCACATTTCCAGCTTACATTACGTTACATTACGTACGTACACAAATAGCCTCCTTTACCTAGCTTATACCACTATAAATACTGCATTTAACAATATACTTCTCATCAACTTACACTCATAATTATATACTTTCTTTATTAATACTTATATAAGAACAAATTAATCTCAAATTATGGCTTCCACCACCCGAATCTTCCTTGTTCTTATTTTTATATTGATTAATCTTGCATGCATCACCAACGTTAACGCACAATTGTCACCGCTTTTCTACTCAAAAACATGCCCTAATCTTCAAGTAATTGTACGTAATACTATGAAGCAAGCCGTAGCCAAAGAGCCTCGTATGGGAGCTTCCATTCTTCGCTTGTTTTTCCATGATTGTTTCGTAAATGTGAGTACACTTAATTATATGCAAATTATTTTTTGTAAATGCTAGTATTGTAAATGTTTTGGTTGAGATGGTTCATCTATCATTAATATTCTTATTACGCTCATTCACTCAAAATTCAGGGCCGTCTCCAATTTTTGTAAAAAGTGAAAAATTGTAGTTATGGAGAATCTCGAACCTGGGTTGCATGCATATAGAGTTATAATCTAAAACACTGTGTCATTCTACATTTCATGATTATAACCTCAATAACTGATATATACTCTTAATTTAACTTTATTGAGCCCAAAAAATCGGAGGTCCTGTGCGACCGCGGCCGCACCCCTAAAAACCAGCCCTGACTCAAATGTCCATTGGGATTGAAGAGTAGTTAGTTTGTCCAGACTCTCTCATGAGTCATGTCGTATGCTGGATTTTCACTTCGTGTTTTTGAGGGTTTTGAGGTTGTCAGGATTCGAACCTGTGACCTTCGATTACACTGGCTCTGATACCATGATAGATTAATATCTCAACCAAAATATTAAGATTATGGTTGAGCCCCAACTATTATTAACATTCCTATTAATTAGATACGTTATTTATTTGTGTTTTGTTTTGACGGGTATCTCTATGTATTAGGGTTGTGATGGATCGATTCTGCTGGATGACACACCAACGTTCACCGGCGAAAAGAATGCGTTTCCGAATCAAAACTCAGTTAGAGGATTTGAAGTTATTGATACCGTCAAGTCTAACGTTGAGGCAGCTTGCCCGGCAACCGTCTCATGCGCTGATATTCTTGCACAAGCAGCCAGAGAAGCTGTATTTTTGGTAAATCCTACTTAACCTAATAATTACAGTAGTTAACCAAGTGGTGTTAGTCCAATGATAGTTAGGAAAAATCTCAAAACTTGTAGAAATGTAGGGGTTGAGAGATCACAGGTGATCCCGAAATGGTGGCTTACATGTTCCATATGTGATGTGTTTGCGTGAAAATGCATGGGCCCGGGAATTCAAACCTCGTCATAAAATAATAATAATAATAATAATAATAATAATAATAATAATAATAATTACAGTAGTTAGTTACTTCATAGTGTACTAACATTCTCTAAATATAACCTGAATTTAGTCTAAAATAGTCAATGAAATAATATACATCTAAGTTTGACTTCAATTAAATACAAAGAGTAAGAAGTATGTTGAATTTATATGTGTGGTGTAACAAATAATTAAACAGATAATGACACAATAGTGGCGGGTGGCCTTAGGTTTAGAAGGACTATTCTTCGCTAACTCCATAACCATTCTGTATTTAATGTATTAACGATGAGCACACTTACATTAAGTGATAAATAATTGTTCTAATTTATTAAGGAGTCTTGAGTTAAGTCAAAATGCAGTATTGTTAAAACTCATAAGGATGAGATTTATCGTCTTTTTAATGGCCTTACCTAGCTCGACTCCAAACTAAACTAAAAAAATACCGTTTGTACTACTTAGGCTATGTTATTTCTAGCTTAATTTTAGCTCAGTTAAATTTTGCTTAACTATAATTCCTTAAGTTTTATTTACGTTAAATCAATTATATTCAGTTAATCTCTTCACAAAATTAACTTTTAATTCAACTAAATTCACTTCACCTAATCACGCTCCATTTAATTTAATTCACTCCGTTACAGCCGATAATAACAGGGCCTTAATAATATTCACCCTCGTTACATATTTCCCATAATTTATATAAGTCGATTTTCGTGTTAACCAATATGAATTTTGACCAATATATTTCCCATCATTTATGACATATTTTAACTTTTATAAACTATTTATTTGAAAATAATTCTTTTGGTATAATTTAAAAGTTTATATATCAAACGACAATCAACGTCAAAGGGACACTAATAATTGAACTAAAGCTATTAATTATTACGTATTTGATTATGAAAATGACCACATGTTTTTAATTTAATTTGTAACATGCAGCTAGGTGGTCCTGCATGGCCCGTTCCCTTAGGCCGACGTGACGCGAGAACAGCAAGCCAAAGCACAGCCAACTCGGACCTCCCAGCACCCAACTCCGACCTCAGCACCCTAATCTCCAAGTTCGCGGCCAAAAACCTAAATCCTCGCGACATGACCGCCTTATCCGGAGCTCACACAATCGGTCAAGTCCGTTGCACCACCTTCCGTGCTCATATTTACAACGACACAAACATTAATCCTAAATTCGCTGCAACAAGAAAGGCTACATGCCCGGGTCCTGCCTCAGGACCCGGGGACAGTAACCTAGCCCCACTAGACATTCTATCACCTAACGGGTTCGACAACGGCTACTTCAAAAACCTCGTGGCTCAACGTGGCTTGTTTCACTCGGATCAAGAGTTGTTCAATGGTGGTTCACAAGATGGGTTGGTTAGACAATATAGTTCTAATATGATGGCTTTTGGTAATGATTTTGTTACTGCCATGGTTAAGATGGGGAATATTAGTCCATTAACTGGATCAAATGGAGAGATTAGGAAGAAATGTAGGGTTCTTAATTAATCATAATGATTAATGATTAATACTAGTAGACTAGTAATGTAAGAGCGGGTAGGAAGCAATACTTTTCAAGTTTTTTGCTATCATGTATTCAAACAAGTTTACATATCAAACAAATTAAAGAAATACAATAAACAACATTTTAATAATTTTTTTCTAATTAAAATAGGGCTAAAGACCAAAAAGACTAATAAAATGGAAAACGGTCTTGGCGAAAACGGATACTATCGATCACAAGCTGAAAATATGGGTAGTATTCCTCTCACAATAATGCAAGTGGGAGAACACGTGAGGCTAAATGGAACATTTCATGGATCATTCCACGTGCATTCTGTGAGAGAGACTATCCGTCTTCGGCTTGTGCCGAGAATTTGTGAAGTATTTCATGGATCATCCCACTTGCATTCTGTGAGAGGGATTGTCCGTCTTCGGCTTGTGCCGGGAATTTGTGATAAAATGGACCTTTGTTTGAAACATACTATTCATTTTGAGTCCACGACACACTTGAAGTTAGACTCGTATTCAAGTAGCTTTTCTATTAGACATTATGCACATAGGCAAACCCAGTAGGTAGCAAGGGGTAGCGACCGCTACCCCAACTTTTAAAAAAGTCAATTTAGGCGATGGTATTTCGCTACCCTAAATGTGACGGTTAATAATAAGTAAAAATGAAGGCATTAATGTAGCAACAAAAGTGATATGGCTCAACGGTAAAACATTAGTATACTCTGAGCAATAGATCCTGGGCTAGAGACTTGTGTAAGGGAATAAATTTTTTGTTTTGTTTTTACAAATTTTAAGTAGCATATTAATCTTTAGTTTTTGACCTTTGATTAATTTGTTATTTATTGCAATTTTTGAAATTGATTATTTACATCAGATTGCGTAGTAGGGATTAGGGAGTATAGATATTTTTGTAAAATTTTTTAAAATCGTATAAAATGAAGACAAGTTGTCGAATTATAATCTGAAAATCTGAAAATATTACCGAACGTTTTTTATCACAAAACTATAGTTAAAAAATAAAATAAAGGCAAAATTGTTACTTAAAAAATAAGTTTGAGTTAGTATCGAGTATCGACCGTTCATTTGAATGTTTGTCATGCGTTTTTATTTGCATTTTTACATGTTCAGCACATTTTTTAGTGAAATTCATTTTACTGGAAAATTACTTAATATTTTCGCTATCCCAAATTTTTAGTTCTAAATTCGCCCCTGCTTATGCATCTACATCCCCGGATGACATGAACATATAGTTGCTTTATATTTTAGCCCAAATCTCTTAGGAGGCCAGCGACTTGATGCCGCCCAAGTCTATGGTGTTTTAACTAAAAAACGCACCTTACACTACATGAAGTAAATGCTCGGGTGATTTAATAGACAACTGAAATCAGTTGCCAGGTCTTGGCCGCAAGGTCTAGTCACCATAATAGTCGTGGATGACGAATTTTGGTCACCAAATTGGCGACAAAACGGTTAGCCGCCAAATAGGGTAAATAGTGACTGACAGTCAAAATAGTACGGACACTTCTCCTAATCAACCATCCTATGTCGGACATCGGTACTCATCTGACTCACGCAAACAAGCCTAAATGTGTCGGATACCAATAAACAAGGAATGAGATGTCGAAAGACAAAAAAAAGATTAATTGGAAGATGGGTATGAGCGAAAATGAGAATAAGTTATCATCAAATTCAAATTTTACCATCAATTATTTAAATTTACTATCAAATTCATTTACAAAAATAAAATGGTACGTTAATTATAACGATAAAATATAGTATTTTTTTTTGTTAAATTTAAATAATTTGTGTTATAAATTTCAGGAGATGTCGTGTCACATGCATGTATCGTGTCTGTGTTCGTGTCCGTTTTGGTGCTACCTAACTGTTAGGGGTCGCCAAAATAGCGGCCGAATCTCACTATAGTCGCCAAATTGGTGACCAACATCAGTCACCATTTTGGCAATTATCGAGAGATTCAGTCGCTATTTTGGCGACCACTTTCAGTCGTCATTGACATTTTGGCACTAGAAGGATTAGCGAGTATTGACGACTGAAATGACCTTTAGTCGCCAATCAGTTTTAGTATTCGGCTTTTTTTGTCACCCCATATGGATTTTTTGTGTTGTTAGACTATACTTGATTGATGATCCCATTTCAAGTTTCATTATATTTTAATGATTTGCCTCTTAGTTATATATGTTAGAAAGTGAAGCCTTTAAAGAGATATTATCCATGATGATACAAGAATGATCAAGGAAGAAGAAATCAAGAAGTCATGTCATAAAATTGTAAATGAGGTAGTGTAACATTCTCAACATGTCTTAGTGAAAACAAAATCATACATTCGTGCAATGCACTATGATTTCTGTTATAACGGTGGAGAAATTTTTATGAGAAAACAGATTTTGAAAATTAGCATTCACTTGGAAAATTTTGTTTTGAAGAGAATATCATTTACAAAATTGAAAACATAAAAAGAATATACTTGAACCAAATTGGTAGATATCACTCTTATTTATGCAAGTGACTTTAACACTAAAAATGGTTCTTTTACTTTTCTTTATTGCTTTATACGAAGTAAGTGGCATCTAAGGACGGCTCCATAGCAGTGGCGGACCCGGGTGGGGGTCCGCGGGGACACGTGCCCCTGTACCATTTTTAGAATTCTATCTAGCTAGTTGTCTTGAGTTCAATTCTTGGTAGAATGATCCACAAGTTTTTATTTTTTTGGGCCTCAAACCCACATTGTTCAAATATATGTGTACAAATTGCTTCAATTGTGATTCGAAGACAAGACCTTCGGATGAATTAACAAATTCTAAACCATTGAACCACTTACTTTTATTGTTAAAGTAACTAATAATGTTAGTTATATTAACCAAAACAAATATTATTTTTACATATATTTAGAATTTAAAGTATTTTGGAGAAGACGTTATTTTTTGAAAATATCTATAAGAATAATTATTATTTTTATTCTTTTATGTGTATAATAATAACTAATTAAGGGGGGAAATTTAAAAAGTTATCTTAGACGCGCATAAAAATGCGCGTTAAAAAATTAGTGCCCCCTCGACTCTAATTTCCTAGGTCCGCCACTGTCATTTCCCCTCCTCGGCTTATAAACCCTCAAATTTGAGGGATTTTATGCAGTGGCGGACTCAGGATTTTTGTGCAAGGGGGCAAAAAAAAAAACTTTTAACGAGTTATTTATGCGTATCTAAGAAATTTTTTTTATATTTTGAATTTTTTTTTCTATATTAATTACTCCCTCCATACACCTAACATCTTCCCATTTCCCTTATTTGGCAACACATCTATCTTCTTCCCACTTCTCAACTTTCCTTATTTGGTCATTTAAATGACTATATGGTCCTTATACACATTGAATATTTATAACATATCCAACACATTTAAATCTGGTGAGTTTGCTGGTTGTTGGCTTATGCCGCTGATGTTGAATCCATCTGTTTTTGAAGCCATCGTGAAATCTGGGTCGTTGTCTCTGATATGTGGTTTAGCATTGTCTTGTTGAATAACAATGTTCTTGCTCATATTTGTTGGCCACTTGTTTTTTATAGCTGGTATAATTTGCTTAATTAACATTTCCTTGATAATTTGTTTGTTGATTGACTGAATTGACTTGGTTTCTAATGTACCCACTGGCCTGTTCTTGGAATTTCTTTTGGTTGGATCTTGAAATGTAAATGGAAAAATACCTATCTTTCCATCAAATATCAATGTTCCATTACCATCATATATAGGCCGAGAAACTGCAGCCATGAACATGACCTTGGTAAGGAAACTTTTACTTTTGCATGCTCTATATGGATCCAATTCTTCACTAAGTAGAAAAAATTTGGCTTGATCTTGGGTAATATAGAACCATTTTTCGTCGATATGAATAATGTTACACATTTCTTTGAACTTTAAAGAACATGATATCCTATCGTACTGCAACTTTGAGAGAGCAAAATGTAACCTATTGAACTGATTTTCTTCTGTTAATAACGGTTTTAATGATGAAGTATGACTTCTTATTTTTCCTTGTTTAACCTAGTTTGCAATAGTAGTTACTGAAACTCCGATTGTCTTGCTAAATGTAGCCAATGACCCCCTGTCCCCTTTTGGTGTAGCTAATATTTTGTCAATTGGTACTACGATAGTAGGCCTTCCTTTCTTTCCCTTTATCTTCGACTTCAGTTGTATGTCTTCACCATTTTCCCTTTGTCTCTTTGCAACCCTCCATATTTCAAAGATAGTCCTTCTGTCGACATTAAACTTTGCAGTCATTTTCTGCATTTCACCCCTTTGTGATTTGCCATTGAATACGTTTTCGAAAAGAATACAAGCAATTCTATGTCGTTCTTCATTCGTAAAGTTTGGTTTATGCATTTTGATTACGGAATGAACAAGTAAGACTTCTTATTGTTTTATTTATGTTGTTTATATTTTTATTGTTGTTACTAACAGTTTTTTTGAGTGCAGTTCCTTGGCCAACTTTCAAAGAAAGAGTGGAAATGATGAAGGAAACTCAAAAGAGAGAAGAAATGACTAAAGAAAACAAAGAAAATGAAAACAGAGAAGAAATGAAGGAGGAAGACTTGTAATTTCTGTTTCTTTTTTTATTTAACACTGGGTTATGTAATTTTAGGTTTGTAAAGGGGGGAAAATGGGGGGAAAACATTTATGACATTTTGAATCTCCTCAACTTTTGTAAATGGTGGGCAACTTCCCCTTCCTAATTCATTGTAATTACCATTTCGGTTAACTACCTCAGAATAATTAACACCTTTTAATCAACTGTCCACTTGCAAGCTCTTATTACTTTAACATTGTTTATTCAACTTTCTTATTTCTTGTGCAAAAAAGAAATGGGAAGATGTTAGTTGTGTGGAGGGAGTAATATTTAAGTAAAAAAAGGGAAACAAATTGAACTTATAGATATGTTTTTTCAAAAATAACGTTTTCTCTAAAATACTACGAAGTATATATTTTAAGTATATATAAAAACAATGACTAAAAGTTAATGGATATAATACATTTTGGTACAAAATTTATCAATAAATACAAATGGTTCAATGATTTAGAAATTGCTACATAGTCTAAAGGTTATGGGTTTGAATCTTATGTTAAGCAATTTTTTCATAGCTCTTTGAAAGAGCTAACATGGACTAAGGCCCAAAAAAAAATTCATAGCTCTTTGAAAAAGCTAACATGGACTAAGGCCCAAAAATATTATAAATGTTATGTAGCTGCGGGAAATTGAACCTCCGTCTTCTAGATGGAAATAGACACCTCTACCAACTATGCTATGATAAGTTGATAATTATAACTCTATATTAACGACTTATAAAAATTTATGTCAAAAATTTCATGGGGGCACATGCCCACCCGAGACCCACCCCTAAATCCGCCACTGGGAAATGATGTAGGCTTAACTTATCATTTTAAAAAGGTGAAAGGTAGAGAGGAAGGTGTAGAATATTCAATTCTTTTTTAGATTACATGAGATAAGTTTATGGAAAGTTCTAGAGAGATTTCATAAGAATAATCCAAACTGAGGTCATTCTTCTCATATTAATCCAATCCAATGTTTAAATGAGAATAATCCGAACTTTGACATCATTTAACTTGTACTAAACCAATCCCACAATCCAAACAAAGGTCATTCTTTTTTAATGGTTTTTTTTGAAGTGCGACCTGACAAACAAGTAGTCGGTTACTCGGTGCATTGTAAGAAGAATATTGTATAAATTCGATGTTGTTATAAATATAGAAATAAGAATAAATATATTAGGGTAATTTATTACTTACCTTATTTATGTAAGATGTCTTTTGTATCCTCAGCCTTGTAAATAGAGAGTCTATGTAACATTGTTCACTATTCAATCAGAAATATTACATCTCTCTCATTACTTCACAACACGTTATCAGCACGAGTCTCAACCTATTGAGCGGTAATTATTACAATAGATTTCTTTTTTTTATCATTCATACGTATAGGTCTTATACGTACAGGTTTATTCTATTACAACTTTGCTCTTTATTACAACTTCTCTCTTACAACTTTATTCTATTACGACTTTGCTCTTTATTTTTCTTTCTTGGTCTTATACGTAAAATATATGTCAACTTTGCTCTTATTTTTTTTTCTTGGTCTTATACGAACAATCTATTGTAATAATGCCATTTTTTTTAAAAAATTTTTCTTTATTTTCTTCGTATAATAATTATGTCAACTTTGAGCGAATATCATACGTATGTACAAACAATATTTGTTCAATTATGTTTGTCTACTATAGTATTTTTCAATTCAACAATGAAAAATCACTCTCAATATGTATGATTTTAATTTTTTTCATAAAGCAATATCTCATATGCTATGCATAATTAAAATAGCTTTGCTAATAAATTTTTTTGATCGCTATGTGTATTATACAAACACGTACATTGATCAATTGGGACATATGATTCGTTTATTCTATTATTTTTTTTATTGCACTAATATATTTTTTTTGTCTCATATCAATATAATTTGAGACATCTCCTATTAATATAATGTGAGAATCTCCTATCAAAAATAATGTGAGACAATCTCCTATCAAAATAATGTGAGACGATCTCCTATCAAAATAATGTGAGACAATCTCCTATCAAAATAATGTGAGACGATCTCTTTATGAGATTTTGTAGCTGTAAACAATTATATTTGTTGTGAATAATAGTGTGTATTACTTTTGAGAAGAATTACAATATTTATACTAGGTGTACAAGAGTCTAGCTAGTATAGGACACTTCTAAAATACATTATCTAGGTTATTAAAATACATTATCTTTTGCTAAGTTAGTTTTGTACGTGTAGTTGTAGTTGCTTGAGCTTGGGAGTCTCTTGAAGTCTTTGTATTGTTATGGACATTGCTTGTGGGCTTGATCCATTGTTAATACGCCCCCTCAAGTTGGACGTTCTTACGATGAG
This sequence comes from Silene conica, assembly GCA_029255685.2. Taxonomy (NCBI): domain Eukaryota; kingdom Viridiplantae; phylum Streptophyta; class Magnoliopsida; order Caryophyllales; family Caryophyllaceae; genus Silene; species Silene conica. The sequence continues at coordinate 22,869,134 of CM055313.2, read as the reverse complement.
TCCAAGCTTGTCACGTAGTTCTTGAAATTGTGGCTTGTGAAGAGGTTTGGTGAGGATGTCATCGAGTTGGTATTTGCTGGAAATGTGAGAAACACGAATGTGCCCATGTTGGAGTTGTTCTTTGACATAGTGGAAGGAGAGAGCCATGTGCTCCATGCGAGAGTGGAACACCGGATTTTTGGCGTAGAGCGTGGCAGAGATGTTGTCATAGAAAATGACAGGTGGTTCTGTGGGGTGGATGCGTAATTCGGAAAGAAGATTGCGAAGCTAGAGAGTTTTAGTGGTGACAGATGCAATGGCTCGGAATTCAGCTTCGGTGGTGGAAAGGGCAACTCCTTTTTGCTTTTTGGAGGACCAAGCAATTGGATTGCGCCCGAGATAGGTGATATAGCCAGTGGTGGAGAGGTAGTTGTCTTTGTCGCCTCCGAAGTCAGCGTCACAGAAGGCATGGAGTCGCAATGGTGTGGTTTTATATAGTTGGATGCCGTGTTGTTGGGATCCTTGGAGATAGCGAAGAAGTCGTTTGAGGGCTGTCCAGTGAGTTGAGGTTGGATGGTGTAGAAATTGTGCTAGACGATTGGTGGTGAAGGCAATATCAGGTCGAGTGAGTGACAGATATTGAAGACTTCCTACAATGGCGCGATAATTGGTTTGATCGTGTAAGGGTAGGTTATCTTCACGAATTAGTGGGGGTGATGTGGCGATGGGGGTTGTATTTGGTTTAGCATCAGCCATGTGGTATTTTTCTAGGAGGTCATGAATGTACTTTGACTGACTGAGGTGTATTCCGAGGGCATTGGGAGTTACCTCGATGCCGAGAAAGTAGGATAGAGGGCCTAGATCCTTTAATGAGAAGCGAGTGGAGAGGTTGGTGATGAAGGTTTGAAGGTGTTGTTGGTTAGGGCCGGTGATGATGATGTCATCCACATATATGAGCATGTAGAGAGTGGTTTTTGGTGATTGAAACGTGAATAGGGAAGTGTCGGAGACAGATTGTGTGAAGCCGACACTGGTTAAGTATGATTTGAGTTCAGTGTACCATGCTCTAGGAGCTTGTTTGAGACCCTATAGGGCTTTATTTAGTTTACAGACGTAGTCAGGTTTGGCTTGGTTGATGAATCCTGGAGGTTGCGTCATATAGACGTCATCGGTGAGGTTGCCTTGGAGAAATGCGTTATTGACATCAAGTTTCCGTAGAGGCCATTGTTTTGATGTGGCGATAGAGAGTATAAGGCGAACAGTTGTAGGTTTGATGACAGGGCTGAAAGTTTCAGTGTAGTCGATGGTTGGTCGTTGGTGAAAGCCCTTTGCTACAAGGCGGACTTTGTGTTGTTTCAGAGTGCCATCTGGGTCAAATTTATTGCGATAAACCCACTTGCAACCAATGATATTATGAGCATTTGTGCGGGGTACGAGGGACCACGTGTTGTTGCGAGTGAGAGCGTTGTATTCTTCTTCCATGGCTTGTCGCCAATGAGGTATAACGAGAGCTTGTTTTGTTGGAGTTAGTGTCCTCAACAATAATGTGATCACGTCAATTATATTAATTAAATTGACAAATCTCTACAAAAGAATATTCATGGGATGATTCTTATCATAAGTCAACTGGTCAACATTAATCGGTAATGATTGGCTTGCTAGAGTTTGACATTACTGTCGTAATGACGGTGGTGACCAGTTGATCCCTTTAGGTCACACCTTTAGGACAACTCTCTCAATTATAAATGAAATAACTGTATGTGATACGAGTTAGTTCATTTCTAGATTATGAATAAAATAAGGAGATAATTTATAATAGGATTATAAATTGTTTAGTGATCGAAATGTCGTCACTATTATTTATATGTTTATGAAACATAGTAACAAATGAATGAGTCGAATAAACTACAATTGTTGTAGTTATAAAATGCGATTAAATAACTATATGAAATTATTTAATTACTAATTTGCGATAAAGAGTTTGAAATGTTAAACTACGCAAATAATGTCATCCTAACTAATGTCACGGATTGGATCCGTTTTGGTTGTGTGAACCGTGTGATATGTCACACACACACACACACACACACTTTTACATATTACATTAGATGTAATAGGAACATTAGTAAGACAATGCATTTAAGACTTGAGTGCATGCTTGGGACATTTGAGAGGAAAGAGAGCCAATTGATTGGGCACCCTTCCCATGCCATTTCGGCCGAACCCAAGGAAGAACAAAAGAGGTTTTGTTCCTCATTTTTGCATGCCACACTCATTCATAATTTAACTTAGGGTTTTGGTTGTTTAGAGAGAACAAAAGAAAGAAAATTATCTCACATTTTCTAACCCTAAAACCGTGTGCCTCCTTGCACTATCTAGTGAGTTTGTGTGTTGATTCTAGCATAATAACATACAAACATTGAGAGTAAGTGTGTCTTGGTGTTCATCTTTTGGAGACCATCACCTCTTTGAAGGTTCAAGGAGGATCATCCGTGGGTTAAGCTCAAGAACAAGTGAAGAAGGTGACTTCACTTGTGCCCTAAAATAGCCGAGATTATCAATGTAAGCGAGCTAGTTTTTCTCTTATATCTCGACATATTTTGTTAAGCATGCATAAGATCTACTATTTATAAGATAAATAAAAACTAGTATGACTAAATAGGTATATGAACCTTACATGTTTGACTGTGTTGGGCAGGCTGGTAGGGAGCGTAGGTTTGATTGCGGTTTGAGCATATCGTGGATTCGGTTTCCTAATGTTATTGTCGAGACGGGTAGTTATTGTTTTCGTTGGTGGTTGGGGCTGTCGAGAACTGCTCTGGGGGCTGGTTGGGGGGTTGTTGGGGCTGGGGAGGGTGGAGCAGGGTTGGGAGTAGGCTGGGGAGAGTCAGGGGGTGGATTGGTGGGTCGGTGGTTGGTGTGGTGGCGTCGATGGGGGTGTTTGAGGTCTGGGCGCGAGCGGAAGAGGTGAGGTCAGGGGTGTTGGTGCGTGAGTTTCAGGGGGTAATGGGTCAGTCGAAGGGTTATCAGCGGGTGTGGGTGGTGGTCGGCGAGTGTAGGTTTGAGTGACGGGTGGTCGTGGGTGAGGTGGAGGCTGTGGTGGTGGGTTTTGAGGTATGAGAGTGGTGGCAGCGGGATGGAGGATGTGGAGGGAAAGAGTGGTCCAGTCATCGATGGGAGGAGGGGGGGACGTGGTTTGAGGGTCTTTGTGCAGGGGGTAGATGTCATTGTAGAAGACTACATGTCGGGATGTATATATCCGGTTTGTGCGAGGGTCTAGACAATGATACGCACTTTGGAAGGTGGAGTATCCGACGAATACACATGAAATGGAATGGTCTTGGAGTTTGTGTTTGGTGTAGGGGCGAAGCCATGGATAACATAGACATCCGAAATTCCGGAGTTTAAAATAGTCAGGGGGTTTCTTATGGAGGTTGAGTAGGGTGAGTCGCCATTTAGTGTTCGGGTCGGCATGCGATTTATTAAGTAGGTTGCCGTGCTAAATGCAAAAGGCCAGTACTTGGTCGGCATGTTGGCATGTTTAAGTAGGGCGAGTCCGGTTTCAACAATGTGACGGTGCCTTCGTTCGGCGTAGCCATTGTGTTCGGGGGTGTGAGGAGGGGAGGTGGAATACGAGATACCATTGTCGAGTAAGGTGGTGGTGAGTTTGACGTATTCACCTCCATTGTCCGAGAAGAAGTGTTTGATTGGTTTGTCGAAGTATTTTTCGACAACGGCTTGAAATTGATTAAATACTTGACTTGTGTCGGATTTGCGTTTAAGAGGATACAACCAAGTGTATTTGCTAAAGTGGTCGACAAAAATGATATAATATTTGTAATTGTCGTAGGACATTATTGGACTTGTCCATAGGTCGGAAAATAAAAGTTCAAGCGAGTCGGTTGTTTTAAACGTAGAATTCGAAAAGGGTAACTTTTTGCTTTTCGAGAGGTTGCATGATTCACAATGTAAATAATCAGAAACTTTAGAATCTAAACTTTTATTGATAATGAGTTTCATTACATCATAAGAGGGGTGTCCTAGTCTATGATGTAGAGAGAGCGAGTTGAGTCCTTTATTGATGGTGTTGGCACGCATGGTAGATGGGGGACTCCACTCGTAAATGTCATCTTTAACCCGTCCTTGGAGAATTGTTTTGCCCGTTTCCATTGCCTTAACATGAAAAGAATCATGCATTAGAAAAAAATAACATAGGCTGTATTGTCATCACATAATTTTGATATGGAGATAATATTACGGGATATTTTAGGGACATGAAGTACATGTCGTAAATTAACACCATTAATATTAGTATTACCTGTGTTGTCAATGGAGAGGCCGGAACCGTCACCTATGAGTAGGTCATCGAGGCCGGTGTAGGGCGAGTGAAATGCAAGGGTATCCAAGTCCGGGGTGACGTGGTGGCTTGCACCACTATCGAGAAGATAGCTTGGGTTAGGAGTGGAGTAGTCGGTGGTTACCGCGGCATGGGCTTGCGGTTGGGAGTAGCGATTTTGAGGTGGGGCGGGAAAGGTGATATTAGGATAAAGTTTACGAAATAAGGGACAATTTGCGATAACATGGCCCGTCTCGCGGCACCATTGGCACCGCCCTTTGAAGGGGGCGAGGGGCGTGTTGGTTGGTATCGGAGGGAAGGCCGTTGTTGTAGGGTGTGTAGGAGCGGTTGGTGTTGTAGCGGTTATAGGTGTTGGGTTTGTAGGCGGCGTTGGCCGAGGGGGTGTAGGGGCTGGCCGCGGTTTGGTGGTGTTGGAGAAGGAGTTCTTGGTGAAGGAGTTTCTCGTGGAGTGCTTCAAACGAGATAGGGGTGTCACGAGCGCGGACTTGATCGATTACGGATTTGTAGAGTTCGTAATCGAGACCATGGAGCACGCGTGAGATAACATCTTCTGGGTCTAGAATTTTGCCCATAAGGGCTAATTGGTCAACACAAGCTTTTATCGAGTGTATGTACTCGGTAATGGTTTGGTTCGAGGTTTTGGTGATGGAGTCGAAGCGGGTTTTGATTTGTTGGATATGGATTCGTGAGGGGTTAGCATAGGTTTGAGACAAGATGTCTCATGCTTCTTTAGCCGTTTTTGCCCTAACGATCAACGTTTGAAGGGCCGCGGAGATGGTTCCGACAAGAGCACCAAGGATGAGCCCATCTTGTTTTAACCAAGAGAGGTAGGCCGGGTTGGGTTTCTCGTTGTTGTCGGCGTCCTTGGTGGTGGCAGGGGGTTGCGGGTGGGAGTCGTCGACGAAGCCAAGAAGGCTTAGGCCGAACAAGATATTGGATAGTTGGAAGCGCCATGTGGTGTAGTTGAACGAGGTTAGTTTGATGATATTGGTGAAGTTCGGTGTTGTGAGAGGATTGGCGGCATCATGAGGGTTGTTAATTTGAGCGTTTTGTTGATCGTTGGTCATGGTGAGAGGCGTGAGGGTGGGCACGGTTTTGGAGCGTTTGAATGTAGGTCGTTTGGGTTTGAGAGCGTTGGATCGATGATGACTTCCTGATATCATGTAAACAATTATATTTGTTGTGAATAATAGTGTGTATTACTTTTGAGAAGAATTACAATATTTATACTAGGTGTACAAGAGTCTAGCTAGTATAGGATACTTCTAAAATACATTATCTAGGATATTAAAATACATTATCTTTTGCTAAGTTAGTTTTGTACGTGTAGTTGTAGTTGCTTGAGCTTGGGAGTCTCTTGAAGTCTTTGTATTGTTGTGGACATTGCTTGTGGGCTTGATCCATTGTTAATAGTAGCCATCATATTTATTTTCCTATTTATTTTTTATATATCGTATCCTTTTTTTTAGTAGTTTCATTCCTTATTCAAACTAAAGATTAGCAAAAGCTTTGGCTAACCTATTTATATTTTATATATCTCTTCACGTTATATATGTATGCAATTATTGTATGACGTCATATCTCGTCTTAATTTATATTTATACATATGAGTTTAACAACCTTTTCTAGTATATAATTAATATGAGCATTTTTTTTACTAGATGTCGAACCTCTCAAAGTTAGAATTTTCGACCCTTGACATATCGGGAAAAAGTTACTTGTCATGGATTTTGGATGCCCAACTCCACCTCAAGGCCAGCTCTCTTGGACACTATTAAAGAAGGGAACAATGAATCCCTCGAAAATCGTTCAAGGGCTATAATTTTACTTCGTCGTCATCTTGACGAATCTTGAAAGGAACAGTACTATCTAACAGTAGATGATCCGTATACTCTGTGGATTGAATTAAAAGGTCGTTTCGACCATCAAAAATCGGTTATCCTTCCACGTGCAAGGTACGAATGGATGCATCTTCGTCTACAAGATTTCAAAAGTGTCACTGAATATAATTCGGCACTTTTTCAGATAGTCTCTCGTTTAAAACTATGCGGAGAAATCATTACTGAATCTGATCTTTTAGAGAAAACTTTCTCAACCTTTCATGCTTCAAATTTGGTTCTTCAACAACAATATAGAGAGCGTCAGTTCAAAAAGTATTCGGAGCTCATTTCTTGTCTATTAGTTGCTGAACAAAACAATGAGTTATTAATGCAAAATCATCAAACTCATCCTACTGGCTCATCGCCTATTCCAATTACTGAAGCAAATGATATTGTTGCTGAAAGAGGTGGGAAAAGGCATGAAAACGGATTAGGCCCGAAGAAATTCAACAACAAAAGGAAGGTTGGTTCCAGTTCTTATCAAAAGAAAAGGAAAAAAGATTGACACTATATGTCATCGTTGTGGATCACATGGGCACTGGGCAAATGTTTGTCGTACGCTGAAACATCTTGTTGAACTTTATAAGGCTTCAATTCAAGAAAAAAATGTTGAAACCAATTTTGCTAAATTCGACGAACCAAATGAAAATGCCCACCTTGATCTCCCTGACTTCAAGGCCACCGCAAATTATGGAGAATTTGATGACATTGATAATTTCATTGGCGATATCTAAGCTCATTCACTAGACTTTATGTAACACCCCCATTTATTTAAGAGCCTTTAGCAAGACATTCTCAAATAAATAGAACTGTTACCATCTCGGAATGTCCGAGGTAGTGAATAACAAAGTAAAACAAACCAAAGTACTTTAATAATAAACTGATTAATTTAAACTTTTGATATTACAACTATTACACAAGAATAAAAGTACAACTGATGATAACATCTAAGTATGTGATCTAATTCTAAGTAGGTCCAAGCCATGTCTCTCTCCTTGCCCAAGCTCCTAGTCCATCTGTCTCTGACCTGTAGAATCTACTCCCCATTCCGGATCATCGTAGGTGTTCACGAATACATTGTCAACCTCGCGGTTGAGTAGAATAACACAATCATAAAAATGCAACAAGTATGATATGCAAATGCAATGATATGCTCGAGCTCAATCACAGTCTCAATCTCAAACTCATACCCGTGCACCAAGCCATACCGAACCTCCCGGCAGACTATAATCGGTCGTCACCGAACACCAGCTCAATAGCTGATAAGACACCAGGCCTGGTCTGCAGAACCACCCTGGGCTTTATATCAGAACAATATCTGATCCACAATATCTCAGTAACCAATGCAAATGCATGCTCATGAATGCCACAATATAAATATTTAATCATGCTATCAAATACTGAAATACTCATGCCATTGCAAATAGTCCACAGTCAATCCAACCAATATCATTCTTATATAATTCAAGCTTACATCCATCACTTATGAGACAACATCCTTTCATTATACATCACAGAGTAAACACCCATTCATATCAGTTCATAAAGTATAGAGTCAGTGTATCCTACCTGGATAGCAAATCTGCAAACAAGCAATCACCGTCTAGAAGTATTCCACCTCGAACTCAGTTCCTATAAATATTACTTAATGTCAAATACTACTCACACATCCCACCACTTAATCACGTGCACATAAATGATTTACTTATAGCCTCTTGCGAAAGTGTACATATAAACATGTGCGTGCACGTACCAATTATTATTAACTAAGTAAACATGACAATTATTACCCAAATATAACTTACTATATATAGACTTACTAATTATAGTATAAAGTCAAATAATTGATCATTACTAATTTAATAGAAAACATAACCACGAATACAATTAACAAATTTGATTACTTAACGACTCAATTACCCAAACAAATAACAATTACCTAATAATAATAATAGTATTAACAATAATAACGATAGCAACAATTATAATAACATATAAACATAACATCATACTAATAACAATAACATAACAATAATAATAATAATAATAATAATAATAATAATAATATTATGTTAATAGGAGCACGCAACAAACATCACCCACAGCCCATACAAACATTCAGACTACGACATCAAAAGCAAAACGCGAACAAACCCGACCCAACTTTGCGACACCACCGATACTAGTTTGGCCCCTCACCACCGACACCACTTGCCCCATTCTAAAGTTTGTACTACCCACTGTAACTTCCACCCTTGAGCCACCACCAGAGGCCACCACGACAACCACCATGCCTATCCTAAACAGCCTGCACACACATGTACTTACTCCGTTTCCAGCAACTCTTATGCATAACCCTTACTTCGCTCGTTGATTTCTCTCTCCTCCATGCCCTCCCACCGCCTCTGGCCACCACCGTTGTCACCACTGACCCACGGTGGTTCCAGAGTGGGTAACCTTCCTCTCTAATCACCCTTCTACCGCCATAAAAACCACCATCAAACCTCACGTCTCAACTCGTTTTCCTGCAACCACCGATACACTCACTACAGAAACCCGACTCCAGCCGCTAATGCCACCACCTTAACCACCACCTGAACCTACCCCTGACTTCTCTCACCTCTCACGACTACCCTAGTGGTAATCACCAACCCTCGACGCCCCTACAACCACCTACAAACAGGCCCTAAAACCACCCGTCCTCCTACTCTGTTTTCCCTTGACTCTGTTCATAAACACGACGCTGACAGGGATGATAAAACCACCACCCACGACGGTCTACAGTGGACCACGACAACCCTACCCTGAACCTAACCTGACTACCACACCTCCTGAAACTATTTACGACATACACAGGAAATACACGCTCGCATATACAACAGAATATGTCTGAAAACATGTGAAGGAAACAGCGGAAAAACGAAGGAATGGTGATTATACTTACTTGTCCTAGCAATCGAACCACCCTAGCAACCCTTAACCACCGTGCAAAACCCTCCTTCTCAAGCTTTGATGTGGCGGCAGCAGAAAGGCAGTGAGGCGTGGTGTGTTGATAGGCTAGGGTTAGGGTTTTTTTGTTTTATGAAGTGTATATGACGGTAGGGAGTGATAGGGTAACGTTATTTGTGTTGTTGCTGTTTGTCGATAAAGGGCTTTGAGGTTGGCACGCATTCCAAGGTCCAAAAGTCGCAGCTTAACTCGGTTTTACTATTGACTCGTAACCTCGACCTCTTAATTAACATATAAACTATAAAACACTCATTCGACAACTAAATTATCGAATAGCATACGTAAATAAACTAAATACGTTATACTAACAATATACAAAATATAAAATTATTAGCACTTACATACTTCTATATAAAATATAGAATTTGAATATAATTACGACTTAAATAAATAAAATAGAAATTAAGTATAGATAAGAAACGAATAATTTATAAAACATATTAAATTATAAAGGTATTAAAATTAAAGAAATACTAATGAAATGTCATTTCATGAAATAACCATGAAATATAAAATTATTATAAAATATGAAATAATCGTAGAAATACGATTTATAAAATAATAATAGTTTTCGTAAAAATACTTTATAAACATTCCATTTGAAATACGTGTATAACACGGCTTGACTGCGGTTGACCGAGTCTAAAATACGGAGTATTACAGTCTTCCCTCCTTAAAATGAACTTCGTCCCGAAGTTCGCTATAACCCATAACGATAGGGAAACACATAACAAGCATGAAACGATCACAAGTAGCACTTATACGAGTACCCAAAAAGCGAAGTGTTACATTCTATCCCTCTTAAGAAACTTTGTCCCCAAAGTTTAACATACAACAGAAGTACAAGACACTTAAAGAAGCGCAACATTGATCGAACATAACAAATTAAAACAACAGACTCCATGCATGGAAATTCTCAATTAGCCAATCACATCATATGTACCACTTAGCCAGGTCGTGAAACATCAAGATTTTACAATCTCATCCTCCTTAAGACATGGTTACGTCCCCGTAACCTCATTATAAAACTTTACATTCAATGCTCAAGAAATGTCAATTCATATGATAAGGTAATTACCCCTAGCATCCGACTTTTGAAGCAACCATCATATTGTCAATTTCATGCTACGTAGTAAAACAAAATCAAGGTAACTACTAGTACCTATATACCCTTAAATTTTAACACAAACTTAACGTATTTACACCAACGTAGGTAATCAGCTAACTCATAGTTTAAAATTGACAAATCAAAACATTTCATACTCATAATCATATTATAGAAACGAAATCATATTCTAGAAAAGACATAAGGCAAAATTTAACCAATATAATTAAACATGGAGCGTTGGCTTATTTGACAAGATATACACCAATCATAGACTAGCAGGTCAGCATAACATTTCTAGGTATAAATAAGTTAAAATCACGTAGGTGCATTTCTCATCTACTCAATTTACATCAATTATAAATCCAGTAATGGATATAACGTGCAGAATAAGGGGTTTATATCAACAGTTTCATATTTAGGCAAAAATTTTATTAACATGTAGCTACACATTCTTCCTGTTGTAAAACAATTACCATAACTATCAAACATCAGCTTTATCATGGATTATCAATTTGAAAACATTTCGAAACTTTCAAAACAATGAAGTTGTAATTAATAACAATTTATAAACACGATTCAACCAACGATTTTACAAGTTATAGATCGAAAACAAGACTAGCATTCTCACAATTCACGTGTCAACTAAATTACTAATTCAATATATTGTGATCAGACTTAAACATAACAATATGTAATTCACCTTCTGGCGTAACCAATAGCGTCGATATAAAAGAACTAACTTTGTATGAAACTCACCAATAATAATTAAGGTTATATTATTATATAACAAAGTTCATATGCATATAATATGTCTACTATTCATGCTATTATGTCATATCGGAATATTACATGATTACATAGCATAATTCATATCTGATTTAAACTTTTATATTTAAAACTTTACCAATTCAACAATCAAACATCACTTAGCAACTTCCAAAAACCATAATTAAAACCATAAGGAATTAACTAATCATAGGAAGAACAATCAATTCAAAGCTTAAGGAAATTATTTATAATAAATTTTTACAACTCAGTGGGTTTGAACAAAACTTACAGTGCTTACACGGAAATTTGGACAATTTGCAAAAATCACTATTAAATAATGTCTCATTAAGATTTTACGTGGCTTAACATTTTGAAAACGTGAATGAAAATTCTAGACAGTGGAGTTGGAAATATGCATAAACAATAAGCGCGTTTTTAAATGATTTCCTTTACGAAAACATAGGTCAAAACAAAACTGTGTGGTAACAATCTGACCACTGTTAACCAAAATATTTATTTACTTCAAAATATAAGTCGTTTTAACATGAAATCAAAATCATAAGAAAGTTAACTCATAAGGCCATCATACATAAAACTTACACATTCTTATAGAGAACGCATTTTAACGGCAACCCGTACAAACCAGGTAATATTCAGGAATTTTAATTAAAATTTTGGTTCTTTTAAAATTACTACACATTATCACACAATCATATTTTCTCCAAAACATGTTGACATATTATTGAAGCATTGAAATCACATTGCACCATATTAACATGTAATTGCCAGCTAAATCAAAACGGTGTAGATTACGAAATCGCAAATAAAATCAACTAAATAACTCAATCATCATGCATGTATAGGCAATACAGTAGTTTCTATCCTCGTAACTATCACAATTTATTTAGGTACGTAAATATAGCCTAGAAATCACTAAGGTGCCACTTATCAGCAACTCATTACACATATCATTTTACTATATCTCTACCTACGGGTTCAGGGTTCATATAGCTGCATGCATATCACCAGACATAGATTAATTTAACATACAAATTCGATCCTTCTTATTCAACACCAAACAACATATTACCTAATTGCGATAGTCATTTAATAACCAGATATCATATAGACATTTCGAACACCAAAATCATATGATCATATCACTACAAATTATTGTTCAATACATGTACAACCATTCTCTGAAAATTCCACATTCACTCATTCTTATCATTCAGCACTTCGGTATCAATCATATTCTTCCAATACACACGTTAACAATAACTCACATCATTACTTACCTCATTCCGGCCCTGCAAAACTGTTAGTACAATATAGGCAAGGTCTGGTCTTTTTATTTTGTTACTACCCACTCTCTGCATCACTCACGGGTTACCAGGTTAGCCTGAAAGGGCCAGTGGCTTGGTTTGAGGGGGCCCCTAACTCATTCCAAATCCTGGGGCTCCTAACAGTTACTAGCCTGGGGTTCATTTTATTTGACTCTTCCTATGTTCATTATTTTCATTTGGTTTAGGCCTGAGGATCGTTCGCTCTGATACCACTTTGTAACACCCCCATTTATTTAAGAGCCTTTAGCAAGACATTCTCAAATAAATAGAACTGTTACCATCTCGGAATGTCCGAGGTAGTGAATAACAAAGTAAAACAAACCAAAGTACTTTAATAATAAACTGATTAATTTAAACTTTTGATATTACAACTATTACACAAGAATAAAAGTACAACTGATGATAACATCTAAGTATGTGATCTAATTCTAAGTAGGTCCAAGCCATGTCTCTCTCCTTGCCCAAGCTCCTAGTCCATCTGTCTCTGACCTGTAGAATCTACTCCCCATTCCGGATCATCGTAGGTGTTCACGAATACATTGTCAACCTCGCGGTTGAGTAGAATAACACAATCATAAAAATGCAACAAGTATGATATGCAAATGCAATGATATGCTCGAGCTCAATCACAGTCTCAATCTCAAACTCATACCCGTGCACCAAGCCATACCGAACCTCCCGGCAGACTATAATCGGTCGTCACCGAACACCAGCTCAATAGCTGATAAGACACCAGGCCTGGTCTGCAGAACCACCCTGGGCTTTATATCAGAACAATATCTGATCCACAATATCTCAGTAACCAATGCAAATGCATGCTCATGAATGCCACAATATAAATATTTAATCATGCTATCAAATACTGAAATACTCATGCCATTGCAAATAGTCCACAGTCAATCCAACCAATATCATTCTTATATAATTCAAGCTTACATCCATCACTTATGAGACAACATCCTTTCATTATACATCACAGAGTAAACACCCATTCATATCAGTTCATAAAGTATAGAGTCAGTGTATCCTACCTGGATAGCAAATCTGCAAACAAGCAATCACCGTCTAGAAGTATTCCACCTCGAACTCAGTTCCTATAAATATTACTTAATGTCAAATACTACTCACACATCCCACCACTTAATCACGTGCACATAAATGATTTACTTATAGCCTCTTGCGAAAGTGTACATATAAACATGTGCGTGCACGTACCAATTATTATTAACTAAGTAAACATGACAATTATTACCCAAATATAACTTACTATATATAGACTTACTAATTATAGTATAAAGTCAAATAATTGATCATTACTAATTTAATAGAAAACATAACCACGAATACAATTAACAAATTTGATTACTTAACGACTTAATTACCCAAACAAATAACAATTACCTAATAATAATAATAGTATTAACAATAATAACGATAGCAACAATTATAATAACATATAAACATAACATCATACTAATAACAATAACATAACAATAATAATAATAATAATAATAATAATAATAATAATATTATGTTAATAGGAGCACGCAACAAACATCACCCACAGCCCATACAAACATTCAGACTACGACATCAAAAGCAAAACGCGAACAAACCCGACCCAACTTTGCGACACCACCGATACTAGTTTGGCCCCTCACCACCGACACCACTTGCCCCATTCTAAAGTTTGTACTACCCACTGTAACTTCCACCCTTGAGCCACCACCAGAGGCCACCACGACAACCACCATGCCTATCCTAAACAGCCTGCACACACATGTACTTACTCCGTTTCCAGCAACTCTTATGCATAACCCTTACTTCGCTCGTTGATTTCTCTCTCCTCCATGCCCTCCCACCGCCTCTGGCCACCACCGTTGTCACCACTGACCCACGGTGGTTCCAGAGTGGGTAACCTTCCTCTCTAATCACCCTTCTACCGCCATAAAAACCACCATCAAACCTCACGTCTCAACTCGTTTTCCTGCAACCACCGATACACTCACTACAGAAACCCGACTCCAGCCGCTAATGCCACCACCTTAACCACCACCTGAACCTACCCCTGACTTCTCTCACCTCTCACGACTACCCTAGTGGTAATCACCAACCCTCGACGCCCCTACAACCACCTACAAACAGGCCCTAAAACCACCCGTCCTCCTACTCTGTTTTCCCTTGACTCTGTTCATAAACACGACGCTGACAGGGATGATAAAACCACCACCCACGACGGTCTACAGTGGACCACGACAACCCTACCCTGAACCTAACCTGACTACCACACCTCCTGAAACTATTTACGACATACACAGGAAATACACGCTCGCATATACAACAGAATATGTCTGAAAACATGTGAAGGAAACAGCGGAAAAACGAAGGAATGGTGATTATACTTACTTGTCCTAGCAATCGAACCACCCTAGCAACCCTTAACCACCGTGCAAAACCCTCCTTCTCAAGCTTTGATGTGGCGGCAGCAGAAAGGCAGTGAGGCGTGGTGTGTTGATAGGCTAGGGTTAGGGTTTTTTTGTTTTATGAAGTGTATATGACGGTAGGGAGTGATAGGGTAACGTTATTTGTGTTGTTGCTGTTTGTCGATAAAGGGCTTTGAGGTTGGCACGCATTCCAAGGTCCAAAAGTCGCAGCTTAACTCGGTTTTACTATTGACTCGTAACCTCGACCTCTTAATTAACATATAAACTATAAAACACTCATTCGACAACTAAATTATCGAATAGCATACGTAAATAAACTAAATACGTTATACTAACAATATACAAAATATAAAATTATTAGCACTTACATACTTCTATATAAAATATAGAATTTGAATATAATTACGACTTAAATAAATAAAATAGAAATTAAGTATAGATAAGAAACGAATAATTTATAAAACATATTAAATTATAAAGGTATTAAAATTAAAGAATACTAATGAAATGTCATTTCATGAAATAACCATGAAATATAAAATTATTATAAAATATGAAATAATCGTAGAAATACGATTTATAAAATAATAATAGTTTTCGTAAAAATACTTTATAAACATTCCATTTGAAATACGTGTATAACACGGCTTGGCTGCGGTTGACCGAGTCTAAAATACGGAGTATTACACTTTATTTTTTTTTATTCAATAAATGACCAAGTTTGTTTTGGTCTAGCAAGATTTGTTTTTTTTTTGGACTCTTTAATTATCGGATTTTCTAGTAAGTTTTTTTTAGTAATGCAATTTGTTTTTCTTTTTTTACATCCTTATTATTTCGTTCATTGGTTTTTATTCTTTTCACTCCCATTTCTTTTCCTATCTTTCATTATCGTAATTATTTATTCTTTTTATCTCTTCTTCTTAAAGGAATATGGATATTACTAATAAGGTGATAGCAAATGGCGAAGATATTTGTCTTGTGGACAGTGCAACAACACATACAATTCTCCGCGATAAACGATTTTTTTCTCATGTAACATTAGCAACGGCTAATGTTAATACTATATCAGGAACATCAAACATAATTGAGGGGTATGGAAAAGCATTGCTTATGTTACCAAATGGTACAAAAATCAATATTCATGAGGCTTTATTCTCTAAAAAGTCGGAGCGAAATTTATTGAGTTTCAAAGATATCCGTCTTAATGGATATCATCTTGAGACAACAACCGAGGCAAACATAGAGTACCTGTGTATTACAAAAGTTATCTCGGGAAACAAAAGCATATTAGAGAAACTCCCTGGCTTACCCTCAGGGCTATACCATACTACTTTAAGAGAAACTCATCTTGTTGAGAAACATTTGAAAACTCTTAATACCAATATTTTTAAAAATTGGCATGACCGATTAGGTCATCCTGGAACAACAATGATGCGTCGAATTGTAGAAAATTCACATGGACATCCTTTAAAGAGTTTGAAAATCTTATCCATTGATGATTATCCATGTGATGCTTGTTATCAAGGAAAATTAATAATCAAACCATCTTTAACAAAAGTTGGTGTTGAATCTCCTAATTTCCTTCAACGAATTCAAGGGGATATATGTGGACTCATTCACCCCAGTAGTGGTCCATTTCGCTATTTTATTGTCCTAATTGATGCTTCAACTAGGTGGTCTAATGTTTGCCTACTTTCAACTCGTACGGTTGCATTTCAAAGGCTCCTTGCACAAATTATTAGACTACGAGCTCAATTCCCAGATTTAATATCAAATCTATTCGTATTGACAACGCTGGTGAATTTACATCTAGAACATTTGATGAATATTGCATGTCAATCGGTATTGATGTTGAACACCCAGTTGCCCACGTACACACTCAGAATGGCATGGCAGAAAGTTTTATAAAACGACTGCAATTGATAGCCCGACCATTAATTTTAAGGTCGAATTTACCATTCTCAACATGGGGCCATGCAATATTGCATGCAGCATCACTTGTACGTATAAGACCAACCAGCTATCAACAATACTCCCCTGTACATCTTGTATTTGGGCATCAACCAAATATATCTCATCTTAGAACTTTTGGTTGTGCAGTATATGTGCCAATTGCCCCACCACAGAGAGCTAAAATGGGTCCTCAACATAGACTTGGCATAAATGTTGGATATGACTCTCCATCAATCATCAGATATTTAGAGCCCCTAACAGGAGATGTTTTTAAAGCAAGATTTGATGATTGTAAATTCGACGAGTCACATTTCCCGTCGTTAGGGGGAGAAAAATTAAAGTCTGGGGAACATCGCGAAATTTCATGGAACACACCAACATTAGCCCATTACAGAACAATGTGAGCTTGAAATTCAAAAGATCATACATTTGCAAAATATTGCAAATAGAATACCCGATGCATTTACTGATACGAGAAGGGTGACAAAATCGCATATACATGCTGCAAATGCTCCGGCAAAAGTGCGTATCCCAGAAAATGATCATCATAATACAAATGACTCCAAGCCACGTCTAAAGCGTGGTCGACCTCTTGGTGCAAAGGATTCAGTTCCACGAAAAAAGAAAGTATGAGTCATCATTTCAGGAAAAGATGATCCCTCTGAAAATTTAATTGAACAATCAATTACAGATGAACAAAGTGCACCTCAAGAGGAACATGTACCTCAAAACAATGAAATATCTATAAATTATTCTGGTACAAAACAAAACTGGGATAGAAATAAGATTATCCCCGATAATAAGTTTGCTTTTAAAATCGCTCTAGATACCATAAAGCATATCGATGATCCTGAACCACAATCCGTTGAAGAATGTCAAAATAGAATTGATTGGCCAAAGTGGGAGGAAGCAATCCAAGCAGAGTTCAACTCATTAACAAAGAGAGAAGTTTTTGGTCCAATTGTTGAAACTCCTAAAAGTATAAAACCCGTTGGATACAAATGGGTATTTGTACGAAAACGCAACGAAAAGAATGAAATCGTGAGATATAAAGCTCGATTAGTTGCTCAAGGTTTTTCACAAAGACCGGGAATTGATTATGAAGAAACTTATTCCCCGGTAATGGATGCAATAACATTTCGTTTTTCGATTGGTTTGGCAGCTTCAGAAAGGCTTAATATGCGTCTTATGGATGTAGTCACAGCCTATCTTTATGGATCACTTGATAGTGACATTTATATGAAAATCCCTGAAGGATTGCGTATACCTGAAGAAAACAAGCCTTGTAACACCCCAAGAGCTTGTGATATATTTATAATAGCTCCCACCCACCACTTAGTAACAAGGCCTTGTGCTTTTGGGCTTAAGTGAGGACAAATAATGGGCCCAAAGGCTTACCTCCCATCTTATTGGGGGTGTGTTACGACCGTGGTGGGTCGGGTTGTTACAAATGGTATCAGAGAGACCCTGCGACCGTGTGGTGAGCCTGTGGTCGGGAGTACCCGGGTCACACACCTAGCGGGGGAGGATTCTGGGCTTAGCTGCGGTCAAGTTTGAGGCACAACGAGGACGTTGTGTTGTTTAAGTGGGGGAGTTTGTAACACCCGAAGAGTATGAGAGGAGATTTGTCCCACATCGGTAGAATGTGAGGCTTGTGATATATTTATAATAGCTCCCACCCACCACTTAGTAACAAGGCCTTGTGCTTTTGGGCTTAAGTGAGGACAAATAATGGGCCCAAAGGCTTACCTCCCATCTTATTGGGGGTGTGTTACGACCGTGGTGGGTCGGGTTGTTACAAGGCTAATGAACGAAATATTTATTCTATTAAACTCCAAAGAGCTCTATATGGACTGAAGCAATCTGGAAGAATGTGGTACAAACGTCTTAGCAAGTACTTACTAAAGAAAGGATATACCAATAATGCTATTTGTCCATGTGTCTTCATTAAGAAATCCAACTCAGGATTTGCTATAATTGAGGTATACGTTGATGATCTAAATCTGATTGGAACCCTTGAAAAACTCGAAGAAACCGCGGTTTATCTAAAAAGGGAATTTGAATCGAAAGATCTTGGTGAGACAAAGTTTTGTCTTGGATTACAAATAGAACACACCCTAAATGGGATATTTGTCCACCAATCCGCATATACGCAAAATATCCTAAAACGTTTTTACATGGACAAAGCACATCCTTTAAGCTCACCAATGATTGTGAGATCACTCGATGTAAATAAAGATCCTTTTCGTCCTAAAGAAAACGGTGAAGAAATTCTTGGTCCAGAAGTACCATATTTAAGTGCAATAATTGGTGCCCTCATGTATCTCGCTAATTGTACAAGACCTGACATTGCCTTTTCAGTCAATCTATTAGCAAGATACAGCTCTGCTCCAACTAAAAGACATTGGAATGGGGTGAAGCACATTTTCCGATATCTCAGTGGCACTATTGATTTCGGCTTACTTTACCCTTATAGTCCTAAATCAAAACTAGTTGGTTATGGAGATGCAGGTTATCTATCTGACCCTCACAAGGGAAGATCACAAACTGGTTATTTATTCACTTATGGAGATACGGCTATATCTTGGCGGTCAGTAAAACAAACAATCACGGCCACATCTAAAATCATTCCGAGTTATTGGCAATACATAAAGCAAGTCGCGAATGTCTTTGGCTAAGGTCAATGATACACCATATTCAGGATTCATGTGGACTTCATACAGTTAAGGACTCACCAACGATATTATATGAAGACAATGCCGCATGCATAGCACAACTTAAGGAAGGCTTTATCAAGGGAGATCGAACGAAACACATTAGTCCGAAATTCTTCTTCACACATGATCTGCAAAAACAAGGTGAAATAGACATCCAACAAGTACGCTCAGGCGATAATCTAGCAGATCTCTTCACCAAAGCATTACCTACTTCAACATTCAAGAAATTGGTTTTTAAGATTGGAATGCGTCGGTTCAAGGACTTATAAGCAACGATCCTTAGCCTACCAATGTTCTTTTAGGGGAGCATCATTATTGGATATACCAAGCTGTACTCTTTTTCCTTCGTCAAGGTTTTGTCTCAAAGGGTTTTCCTTGTCAAGGTTTTAATGAGGCAGCATAGAATACGTCTTACAATACTTTGATGTTCTTACCTTCTCCACTATTTGGATAAGTGCTTCGATACTAGTCATCAGGGGAAGTGTTATAAATATAGAAATAAGAATAAATATATTAGGGTAATTTATTACTTACCTTATTTATGTAAGATGCCTTTTGTATCCTCAGCCTTATTAATAGAGAGGCTATGTAACATTGTTCACTATTCAATCAGAAATATTACATCTCTCTCATTACTTTACAACAGATGTATATTTTTTAATGGTAAGTCTTGCTTGCGACGGGTCACCATTTGTGACGGATATTTTGTGAGATAAAATGGATATAAAATGAGTTAGTGGAGGAAGGGGACCACAAGAATAGTGTTGGAGAGAGAGAAAAAGTGGGTATTTTGTAAGAGAAAACGGTATCCGTCACAAGCTTGCGACGGATAGTGCCGTTGCAACTTGCAAATAAGAATTTGTGATTTTTTTAATAAGAATTATCCGTCAATATTGTCTTGTCATTTATCACCAATCAAATTTATTGGAACAAAATTTAATGTTTTAGGTAGCCTTCTAAGGTATATTCACTACTGTATTGTATATATTGATAATATGTTGATTATGATATTATCATCTATATAATAACATAAAAAGCCTAGATTGAGTAGTATTAGAATGACATGTGGCGAATTATATTAACATACTAGAAAGGCACGTGGCGCACTACATTAACATGCTAGATTAATTTTTTTATTTTAAAAAAAATTTAGAAAAAGAAAATGAAAAGACAAAATAAATAAAAAACCTAGATTTAATAGTTATTTAATAATATGTGACTCACTACATTTAAATGTTTGACAAGTTTTTTTTATTATTTAAAACAAAAAGTAAAAATAGAAAACGAATAGGCAAAGTAGTATCCAATAGACTTAATTACTTATCTTATTTAAACTTTCATTTATATTCCACTTAATAATCATAATTTAGTGCTAAACTTTTTATATTCTACTGTTACGAAAACATTTCAGCTATAAAAGAAAATGAATTGGTAAAAATTCTAGCACATTCCTAGCAAAAACAAAATAATGAAAAAAATTGTTTATTTTCACCAAATTATTTCATTTTATTTATTTTTCAACACCTTTTATATATTTACTTTGTGGTGAGCATGAATCAAATTGGCAAGAAATGAGAAAATAAGAGAGATATAGAAGAGAAGTGGGGATTTTGATAAACATTTGTATTTTATAGTTTGTTTTAGACATTATCAAATGCTTATGAAGACAGTTGAGATCCTCGATAATTGAATATAATTAATACTTGTGAATTGTAGTCAAAATTTGTGAAAGAAATCCTAGCTTGACTAAATTGTAATTGTAACTTTTTAATTTCACATTTTTAATAGTGATAGTTTGTTTAGCGGATATTTTTAATATATTCATCATTGTTAATATGTAGTGAATTTATTAATATTGTTATTAACAACTTACAAATATAACTAGCACAAGTTTAGTATGAATATAGTGTCATCGATCTATATATTTAATTATGTTGATCAAAATGGTAAATTTATTTTTTCTTTGTGATTTGAGTAATAATGAGATAGGATGCATTTGATGTTGTTGTCTTATTGATGCTTTGATGATAACATGGAAAAAATACATTGTATATACCTATCGATTTTTGATAATTTATTTATCTAAATTCTCTTAATATTTACTTACATTTTATCCAAAATAAACAAGTACTAATGAATAGGATATCTTTTCTATTTTGAATTTTCAAAGTGAGAATCCATGTTGTTTTATCTATATACTTACGTCATTTATTTTATTTTTATTTTATTAAACGTTATAATAGTTTAGAGAAAATGAGTGAATAATATTTTAAGTCTTAAATATCATCATTATTTCAAACTAGAAAAATATAAAGGTATCCAAACTATGATTAACATTAGATATTATTTCTGTTACTAATACAGAGTATGATCGTTTTAATAAAGTTCGATTAACAAAAATATCACTTTGACGTTGAACAAAAATGATATTATTTGGTTACAAAAGTAATGAAAATGAGAATAGCAAAATATATGTTATATAAAAAACACTACTATAAAATTATGTAAATGTCAAACTATTGCCAAACGCAGTAAAAATTATTTCCACCATCAAAAATTTATTAATGAAGAGTTTGAAAATACCGTGATTTCACGGGAAACTAAACTAGTGTCACATTAAATTGATGTTTTAGGTATTTGCCAATTGACATATCACATTTAATTTGCCGTATCACATTAAATTGATATTTTAGGTAGCCTTTTAATTAATTGTATAGATTTTTCGAAATAATCTATGCCAATATAGTATCCGCTAGGTACACGGTGATTGTCATGTGCATCGATTTTAAAACCTCATTAGAATTTAGGACATTTCCGTTCAAAAGCTCTAATGGATAACATAACTCAACTCTCACAAATAACCCGGAGCATTTTTTTCCCTTTCGTAAACAACCTAAATTACTCCCGAGTACGGCGAGTAGTATACCCTTTCCATTTTTTCTCAAACCAAACTCTAAAACTCGAACCTAATCAATGAGACATTCAAACCCGCTAAGTAAGTAACTCGACTCAAATTCTATCCATATCCAAACAGCAATTTTGACTGGTCTAATTGGCTAACAAATCAACAGTACATTCTGCATTTCACACATTTATGAGACAAACACACTCTAACTGAGTCTAGCAGTCACAATGTACAAAACTTTTCAAGAGTATATTACAGAGTTACAGTAGATGATGCACAAGTACAACAACTGTGTAGTGATCCATGAGCAGCAGAATGCAACAACAATAACACACAAAATGTGATTAGAGAGAGAAGCAACAACAACAACAACAAAGAGAAAAAAAGCAAGCAGCTGGAAAAGCACATGGCTCACAATAATCACACACATAATCCACCTTTACTTCCCCTTAATCCTGTTGTTAACAACCACCTTAATCCCCTTATTAATGCTAATAATCCCCCTTCTCTCTCTACTCTTCCCAAACTCCCTCCTTCCAACATCACCATGTCTGAAGATAAGGTCTTTTTTCTTTGTTATTTTTCCAATTTTCCAGTTTTTTAATTTTATTTTTCTGTGATCTGCTTACTTTTGTTGTTTAGATTAATGGGTATTTGTTAATTTTAATGTTTGTGATGTTTTTTTGATGGGTAGTTCAGTGATCTCAGTTTATATTCTGGGTTAGATGTGTTTTTTAGTGTAATTGATGCCGACGGGTTGGAACCCAGGTCATGAGTACCGCTTCTCATGATTTTGATTCTGGGTTAGATGTTAATTGCTGTATTACCTTGTAAATTATGCTCATTTACTGCAGTTTGTACTTGTTGAGTGTTATTAATTACTTTTTCTAGGGTTTCTTAATGCTATTTACTTTTCAACTGTTTGTTATGAGTGTTTCAGATCTCCTTTTTTGCATCTTATTTTCTCATTTTTTTGGTTTTTGGTTGATTTTGCTCTTCTAATTGCACTGGGTTTTGGGGATTTCAGATAGTTTTTCTTTTTTCTGGATCTAAATTGGTACTGTAACTGGTAGTTTGCTTCCTTGGTTGTTATTTTGAACTTTTAGTTGAAGTTAGAGTGCTTTTTTCAAATTGGTACTGTATCTGGTAGTTTGCTTCCTTGTTTAGTTTGTTAATTGGGGTTCTTGGTTTTCGATTGCGGTTATGTTATTGGCAGGGGTGATTTACTGCCATTTGTGATGTGTTATGACCATATAAGCTGAAATTGTTTTCGCTTTTGAAGGAAATGACTCCAGCGGTAATACAAGGAAATGATCAGGTTACGGGACACATCATATCGACAACTATTGGCGGCAAAAATGGTGAACCAAAAAGGGTAAGATTACACTGTGTAAATATACTTTGTGGTTTGACTAATTAAGATGCTGCCTTTATTGAAAATTGAAACTGACTCGTGGGTTGTGTGCGTTTTGAAGACTATAAGCTATATGGCAGAGCGCGTTGTTGGTACTGGATCATTTGGGATTGTGTTCCAGGTATTATGGTGTTTTGTTTGTTACTCTGATTTTGTCTGGGATGTTTGTCATTTTGTTGTTGTTGCTAACTCATAATCTGCAGGCAAAATGCTTGGAGACTGGGGAGACAATGGCAATTAAGAAAGTCTTGCAAGATAGGCGTTATAAGAATCGTGAGCTTCAATTGATGCGATTACTAGATCACCCAAATGTGGTTTCACTCAAGCACTGTTTCTTTTCGACAACCAGTAAGGATGAGCTGTTCCTCAACTTGGTTATGGAATATGTGCCAGAATCTTTGTACCGTGTTCTCAAGCACTACAGTAGTATGAACCAGAGGATGCCGCTTATATATGTCAAACTATACACATATCAGGTGCCTACTGCTCTCTCGATGTTCTGCTCTTTCTCGCATGAAACAGTTTTTTGTATGGATCACCCAGAAGCCGAGTGTGTTTCTAATTATAACAGAGGTGTAAGGTTGCATTCATTTGACCTTCACTTAACCCACCATGAGCAGCAGCCTTCGGGGGATTGTGATAATGTGATTGTTGTTACTATTCTACAGCAAGCTGCAAATTTGCATTAGTTGGTGAAGGCTAGTTTGTAGCTAGATAAGGGCTCATGTTGAAGAGGAGCTCAGAAAGTGAATCGCTCACATGGTTTCTCAGGGACACTAATATTCTTGAATGCAAATGCGATTCAACGATACATAAATTTTGTTATATCTATCAAATATGTGCAAGTCCACTGTCCAGGCTAATACAAATTATCTGTGTGGAGGATATGAAGGGAAAGAGAGAGAAGGGCGAGGGAGGGGACTGTTTCATTTTGTTTGGATATGGGGTTGAGAGGACGAATGAGAAATATAATTTGAAGGATTTATTTTCTTTTCCTTCAAAACCATGTTTTTTCATTATTGAAAAGATTTGGAAGGGTAATGCTGCGTACATGTGATCCATCCGTCTCTAGTAGAAGTCATCATTGGGGGTAGTGTTTGTCGCTTATGTGTGTGGTAACTGGAAACGCACGTGGGAATTTGGGGAAATATATACTAGCGGTTATGTTGACATGTATCATGTATGCTCAAACGTGCTCTCTTGCATTCTCCCGTGGCGGCCGAGATTTTCTTCCATATTTCGTTAGCTTTATAATTCATCTTAAACTCTGATGAAATTAATCAGATCTACTTTGCAGATTTTCCGTGGATTGGCGTACATCCATACTGTCCCTGGCGTTGCTCACAGAGATATAAAACCTCAAAACCTCCTGGTATGTTGAATTCTTTTTGGTTTATTCATACTTCTATAACCTCTTATGCTCATTCACCTTTTATTTATATATGACCAGGTTGATCCTCTTACTCACCAGCTCAAGATTTGTGATTTTGGAAGTGCAAAAGTTCTGGTAAGTGTCGTCTTTGTCACGATTACTTTTTAGCTGAATTTTCAGCGAAGTACATTTCCACAAATTGTAGTCATTTATTAAAATTTTGAAATATCTTCTAGAAAAGGAATTGAGTGCATTAGTGCATATAACGGCTGCATTCAGCATCCATCGTTTTACCTAAATGTAGACTCTTTAGGCAGTTCCTATCTTGCATTGTTCCCGTTATTTATTACTCCCTCCATCTCATTCATGTGTCCCATTTACTTTGCTGAACAAGCAATGGTCGACTTAAACCAATATTTTCTCATATTATACAATAGAAACAGCTTTTTAACAATTTTAGTGCGAAAAAAGTTGGTTTTCTATCTATCGTGATAACTTTTACATTGTGAATGCATGTATTTGGATAACATAATGGCCAAATTTGATTTCAGTTAACCAGCAATGTCAAATGGAAAGATACATATGGAATAGGGTAGTTAATTGGAACGCCAATTTTGTAAAAGTCCAAACTTGTTTGTGAGATGTGATGTTTGTTGGCCATTTAAACATTGCTTTATTGAATTACATAGAATTCCCAGCACCTTCGAAAAGACTAGTCCGCTGTTGGCTCATTAGTTTCTGATCTTAGTTCTAATTTTGAAGAAACGTGAACCTCATACTTAATGTTTTTAATGCACTCATGCTTATAGAATCTATTCATATTTAGCACTTTATTGCCATGTTACTCAGACTCGTTTAGAAGTAACCGACACGGGTACGTATCCAAGTGTCGGACTCGGCTATTTTATTGAAAAATATGCACATTTTGGTCTAAAATGAGATGTCCATGTGTCATACTCATGTCCGAGCGTCGAGTGTCGGGCACGGGTACGCGAGGAAATTAGAAGAGTCGGAGTAACATAGCTTTATTGACTGGGCAGTAGTCATAAATCATGTGCTAGCTAAACTTGTTGCGATATTCTTACTGACTGCGTTAAGTAGAACAAATTGAATAAAACTGTAGCTTTTACATCCTAAAAAAAGGGTCGATTGTGGGAGGGGATACTCTTAATTAGCCTAATATATACCATTAATAACTCGATATTTTATGTATTTTCCTAAGATTCATTTCTGTGTCTGGAAATAGGTCAAGGGAGAACCAAACATATCGTATATATGTTCAAGATATTACCGTGCACCCGAACTAATATTTGGCGCTACAGAATATACAACCTCCATTGATATCTGGTCAGTTGGTTGTGTCCTAGCTGAACTTCTTCTTGGCCAGGTTAGTCTAGTTACCTAACTGCCTACATTCTGAAGTGCATACCCACACTTGTCCCCTATTTCCCAACGGTGATCATGTTTATTCTCTTTCTCATTCCCTGTTCCTTCATTTTGTTTCTCAGCCATTGTTTCCTGGAGAAAATGCAGTAGACCAACTTGTGGAGATTATCAAGGTATATACTAAAATATTCGGTCTAAAGTAGCTGCAAAGTCATATAAACAGAAGGCTTAAACAATTTGTTGTAAAATGTTCATCTTCAGGTTCTTGGTACTCCTACTAGAGAAGAAATTCGATGTATGAATCCTAACTATACGGATTTCAGATTCCCACAAATAAAGGCTCATCCCTGGCACAAGGTATAGTTTAATTTTTGGTATTGTCGTGTGGTAGATTAACTTTTCATTATGGAGTTCTCAAAAAACCATTTTGGCCTTTATCTTTCATCAATAAGTCGCTTTTGGATAGTCTTATAATAAGTTAGCGTAAGACCATCTCAAAGCAAGATTTTCGCTTTTAAGTTGTAAAAAATGGTTCACGAATAATAAGGATCATTATCAATGGCATAATGAGTATTGGTTATTCTCTAAAAAGCTTACTACAAAAATGGTTTCTAAAATTATGTAAGGAGCTGCTTTAATTTTTGGTAAAGCAATCTTAAGATTATTAATTGTAAGAAAGCCTCGTGCAAGAATTTGTGATCATTCGTACAACTGAGTACATCCTGTGGTGCTTCACTTACTGTAACCTGTGAGCATCATTTGATCCCAATAAATGGTGCACTCTTTACCTTTGATGAGAGAATATCAAAGGATTGTAGATTTCTTCTTTCGTTCAAGTTCATGACAGTTTTGAAACTTTATGGTGCAGGTTTTCCACAAGAGAATGCCACCTGAAGCCATTGATCTCGCTTCACGGCTGCTTCAGTATTCTCCCAGTCTTCGCTGCACTGCTGTAAGTCACTCATCTCAGTTTTCCATTTCTCACCCCCAACCGAAACGAGTACCCACTGATAACCCAAACCTTTATAAGTAGTGATGTTACCAATTTTATCTGAGCTAATGGTTGGACGGGTCCGACATCAACTCGAAAAATTTAAGCTTGGCCTTGGGTTGCAGCTCTTTGAGCACCCCAAAAAAGAGAAGCTTTAGGGCTGGAAAATGATGCTTGGCTTGAGCTAGGCGCAAATCTCACTATTTTGTATAGTTCTTAAATTTTATTGGAAATAAATATAAATATAATCTAGAGTAAGAACAAATCTTACAAAAATGAGCTAATTAAGAGAATTTGAATGACCTCAATTTGAATCGAGAGCGATTCATGTAGCTTGTTGGCTCGGCTCGTTTACGCCTCAACTTGAAGACAGATTATTTAAATATAATGACATTTAATCTTTTGACAAGTTTTAAGCTGACTTCTGTTTTTATTACCCCTTTTCAGCTGGAAGCATGTGCGCATCCTTTCTTTGATGAGCTCCGTGAACCTAATGCACGTCTTCCAAATGGTCGACCATTGCCACCTCTTTTCAACTTTAAACAAGAAGTATGTCGTCACCCCGACTTCCTTTTTAGAGCTTTTTCTGCATTATGCAATGCTATTTATCGTTTTTGCCACTTTGGACATTGGTGCTGCAGTGCGGCCTGTGTAGAATCTATAGATTATCCCGATGTGTATAGGCCAAGTACCAAGGCTAATTTGCTTCTAGAGTAGACCTAGCATAAGGGTGGTTCAGATTTGAAACAAGTCAGGGAAAGTTCAGATGTTCTTTTATTCTGGTTTGAGTCGGATGATTTCAGGTTCGATATGTTTCAGGGGTTGTTATCTTGTCATTCCTGGGGGGGGGGGGGGGGGGGTAGGTCAATTCGGGATCAGTGAAGTTTGAGTCGATAGGATTTTGTCACATCAGTTTCTTATGTTGGGGTATGGATTTGATCGGATTAAATCATTTGGTTTGGGTTAGTTTTGTTGGATCTCGTCTTTACCCCTATCGGATCAGTAATCTGGCTGGAGTGATGTCTTTATCTGCCTTGGCCCTTGGGTGATTCGGTGATAACCAGATTGGTAAAAAGTAGTGTTACTACTAATGATGGAACTAGGTAGCACGGACACTTCTCTTAATTAGCCGTCCCGTGTCCGACACTCCGACACTCGTTGGACACATGGCTGAACATATTATAATTTAGACGAGGAATAAAATTTTAAAAAAGATCAATTAAAAGATGAATTTGGGTGGAAAAATAAGAATTATTTATAATAAGGTAGAATTGTAACTTTACTTGTTTAGCTTTAGCTTCAAATACATGATAAAAATAAAATTATACGTTATTTATAACCATAAAATATATATTTTATAATATTTAAATGCCGTGTCCCGTGTCCTAAATTTCATGGATTGCCGTGTCCCGTGTCCGTGTCCGTTTTGGTGCTACCTAGTGATGGAACCATTAAGTAATTGTGTATTCGAGTTTGTTCATCTAGATTCTAGAGGCTCGTTTTACAGTGGTGGGCAATGTAAATTGACAAGATTCCTGTTGTTGCAGTTGGCTGGAGTTTCACCGGAACTACTTATCCGTTTAATACCGGAACATCTGCGTCGCCAAACCAGTTTCCCTCATCCCGGATAAAGCATTGTATGATCAACTGTATGTAAGCTCAAAGCCGGCTAGGCTGAACAGAATATTTGTCGCCGTAAATGTGTTCTAGTCATGTGGTCAAAAGGTCCACATTATATGTTGCTAGAAATTTCCATACTCCTCAGTTCCGAGTTCCTAACCACCAAATTATTTTTCTTGCTTATCTATGCTCTTCTTATTGTATTTATGTGCATGCCCATTTCCATCCTTCTCTATGTCGGTAGTCGGTACGTCCTCCTAAGTGTAAAATTTTCTGAAGGACTAAACATTATATGTTTTACATACTCTCCTCCAGTTGCTCTAAGACGGTTTCATCACAATAATCGTCACTAACCTGGTCATCGTATTGGCCGTTTGAGGAGTCAAATACTCGAATTACAGATTTCATCACAATAATCGTCACTAACCTGTTCACTCCTGTTCTATACTCCGTCTCTATTAAAAATAGAGAAGCGGATGTGGGTTTTGGATTGTGACGGAGTAGAGTTAGCCACCGTTGATTATTTGGCTCACGGACAAACGGGATTACAAGTATTTGGGTTCAGGTCGGGCCTTTGTAAATTTGGATGAATCGGGTTAACTAACGGCCCTGTTCTTTTGGATTTATTTTTGCTTAGCTTAACTTAACTTTTAACTTATTTTTTCTGAATTTTTCTGAACTTAACTTATTTTTGCTAAACTTTTCTGAACTTATTTTTGCTGAATCTAATTTAACTTATTTTTTCTGAATTTAACTTATTTTTGCTGAACTTTTCTGAATTTATTTTTGCTGAACTTTTTTGGACTTAACTTATTTTTGCTAAACTTAATTTAAATTAAGCAAAAATAAGTCCAAAAGAACCGGGTTAGTAACTCTAATTAATCAGAAGGGGTGAATTAATTTGTGGGTACAATGTCTGAAAAGGTGATATATTGTTATACAAGAGTATATTATTAAAAATCTCTTTTTTTATTATTAATAATAATCTCCATAAGGCAATTAAAAGCTGTTATTTCTGTTTCAAGAATGTTCATTAATTCAATGTACTATGGTATTAAATCAAGTCGATAATATTTGTACCCGTCCTGTTTATTAGAACCCATTCAAACTTATCGTCTTTAATTTGCCCCTTAAACGCGCTTTAAAGACATTGTTAATTAAGTTACTACAAGATAATAACTCAAGGACAATTTGGATTATCAGATGATCAAAAATTCACAGTCCAAAACAATGCCTTCCCAACATCAGGAAGGCTCCAATCAGCGCGGTGAGCGGAACGGTGGGACGGTCCAGAGTGAAGAAATGATGTGCAAAATTGATGTAAAAAATGGGGATGAGAAAGATGATGTTAAAGTTTGTAGGATATGTCTATTGAGCAGTGATCAGCTATCTCCTACGGCGGCGACGAGTAATAAACAGAACGTTAATTTGGTAGTCCTTGGGTGTAACTGCAGAGGTGATTTAGGCATTTCTCATTATCATTGTGCTTTCAACTGGTTTAACAAAAAAGGAAACAGGTTATTATTATTACTCTGTAATTTCGTATTACTCCCTCAGCCTCCGTCAATAGTTATCGTTCTTTAAAATCGCCCTTGAATCTTATTTCAAACAATGCTAACTATCAGAGGAAGTACTACATTGATCTCTTCTTCTTTTCATTATGTCTTGTTTTGTGTCGAGTATATGACTTAGAGTGAACAAGTTGTGTCACGTGGAGATTCTGTCGGACTGTCTGGGTGGTGTTCTTCAGATTGCAGGGGTGGACCAGCTACATCATGAGGTTGAAGATCTTGTAGAAGACTTGAAATCTTTGTTCTTTTGGCTTCATTGCTTAAGTTTTACTTATATTCCTAGGTCTCTTAATAGGATTGCACATAATCAGGCTTATAAGGTTACACGGGCGTAGGCACTTTCCTTACGAGTTCAAAAAACAAAAAAAAAAATATAAGACTTGAATCTCTTAAGCAGATCGAAAGTAGTGGTCGGGTCACAAGGTCTGTCAAGGACATGGAACATTTAAAACATCTATCAAGTTTATGTTGTCGAGTAGAGTAGGAGAACGTAGGATCACAATAGCGACAATGCTCGTCCTCCCGAGTTTTAACCTTAGTATAGTCAGGTGATATATATAATATAAACTCATTAACTCAATAATAAAGCGAGAATACATAAAAATTCAATTAGTTTTATACATATTACGGTTTATTCAGGTTTCAAATAGCATATATTTTTGTTGAGTAGGACATGTGAGATATGTGGAAAGCCGGCGAAGAACATAGAAGGGATAGAAGATACAGGATTTCGAGCAATGGGAGGAGAAAACGACATAATAAGGAGGAGTTTAGACGGAAATGAGAGCGGTCGTGGTTGCAGTAAGGGGTTGTGCAACTTCATTCTTGCGGCCATGGTTGTAGCTTTTCTACTCTCATGGGCAATTCGCCCTTCCAACTTAAATAAACATACTTAGAAAATACTCCCTATTATTTTTTCAGTAAGTCTTGCTTGCGACGGGTCATTATTTGTGACGGATATTTTGTGAGGTAAAATGGATATAAAATGAGTTAGTGGAAAAAGGGGACCACATGAATAGTGTTGCAGAGAGAGAAAAAGTGGGTATTTTGTGAGAAAAAACGGTAACCATCACAAGCTTGCGACGGATAGTGCCGTTGCAAATAAGAATTTGTGTTAATTTTTTTTTCCTGAAATCCCAAAAGTGGGTTATTATATTACCAAAATATCGTTCTCAGCAATTCTCAAAGCCTGCCTCGGTAAAGTACTTGCCCAGGTCTTCCTTCCAACATACAGAGACGACTCGTGAGCTAGCTCATGCGCTACTCCTAATTCTAGACCCCATTACTCCCTATTATTAGTCTAATACACATTTAACATTTTATCCTAGCATTTTCATTTTAGTTTTATATTTTTCACATTTAATTTGTAATTATTTGTATAAAGAAAATGTAATTTTTTATAACAATGTTAATTTCACCAATAGGTCTTACTTGTGATGGATTATCCGTCATAAGTTTGTGATGGGTCAAATATTACTCATAGAAATAAATAAGACAAAAAGTAGGACGCATAAGAAATCTCAAATGATTTGTCTTTATCTTCAAATGTGATTTTTATTTGACCCGACACAAGCTTATGACGGATATCGACTGCCACAAATGAGAATTTGTCTACTTTCACATTTTGAGGGGTTGTTTGGTTGTCATTTAAAATCACGGCAATTGGAAAATCAGTGAGTAAATGAAGTCTTATTTGGTTGCCCAATTCATGGAAGTAGCACTTCTTATGGAACTCCAATTCCTACATAGTGTAGGAAGTCACTTACATAGCCCCCTCTAGGTAAGTGGGAGTTCGCACATGAATTGAAGTTCCCATATTCAACCAAACAACATTTACATAATTCACGTGATTTCAAGTTCATGTAAATTTAAACTTCCCAGGAATTTCATCTTCCCATAGTGTACCAAACGACTCTTGATAATTTGATATTGCAGTGAGTCGGTGACTGCTATAAACCTGCAATAATTTATTTCCATGTTTTGATAAGAACAATGTTAATTTTTGTATCACAAGTTTTCGTTTAGGGTAATATTATTGCTAGTTTTGAGATAAGAATGTAGCAGATTTTAAGACAACACTCATTCAAAACTACCAATGTCTTAACAAAGGCTGAGACTTAATTTGTACGAGACCTCCGTTCTAGCCAAACAAGTCTGAAATAATAACCATTTGTACGATAAATTTCATTATAGGAAGTAGTCACTATAATCATTTTTTAAAAGACCCAAATTGATTTATAGTCAAAGATCTAATTCATGATTACTATTTAATTGTAAATGTTTCTTATTTTCCCGACTCATAAGAACATTTCCTACCTGAATAATGTTGAGACCACAAGAGATGAAATATGAACATGGGTTTTATATAGATGAATTTAGAGCTCACAAGTCTCACCCAACCCCAGCATGATACGACAATGTTGCAAATTGAAATCGATTTGAGCTGACCTGATGATGACATGTAATCCGACGAAGCCTAAGTAACCCCAAGTAGAAACCGAGCCCGATTTAACACAAGATGACCGATAACTCGAATCAACCAGATAAATGTCACCCATTTCGAAATTAACCCAATCCAACTTAAAAGGTAGACCGATATGAAAAATAACCAGACATTAACACGAATATAACCTCGACACAAAACAAAAAGTCAAAGTGATAAAGATCAGAATAAACCGTCATTAAAGATAACTTTTATAAAGTATTTAAAATTAACCAAATTCATAACTTTCGTAAATAATGACTCTAACTCAACATAAATTAAATAGTAGAGCTTAAAATTAACTAAACATAATGACTTAGTCCTATTGTTATGAAACTAAAGATTATCAACTTTAAATCAATTTGTCAAACATCAAACATCATAAGCTTATTGAGAAACTATTGTACAAATTTAAAAAAAATTGGTACTAAAAGTAATATAATAGGTACAAATCATAATTAAAGATAAAATGAGTACATTTACTATGTAAATAAGTACAAAATTATTATGCTAGGACCAATGACATAAGGGTCGTGAAATACAAATAAGATGATACAAAAGAATGATCTCTCAATAATTTATTGAAAGACCGTCTTTCTCAAGTTTTAGTTGCATAATAGAGTTTCTTAAACGAAATATCAACACCTAAGAAATATTGAGGAGAAAAATGAGTGTCTCAAAATGTGAGAAAGTTATATACTATATAAAAAAAGTAGCGCTGAAGATATTATAGTGTCGAATCAAGTGAATTAATTTCATGCATTGGATCTGCGATTATTTGAAACCAATCATACTCCAGTTATTCTCTATATATGTCTATTATTGCTTACGTCTTTTTGTTAAGGTTAACGTCATGTTAATTACTTTAAAACGCTGTTAATATATTAGTCGGGCAAGATATTAGCCGGGCAACGACCGGGCATGAAATCTACTATAGTAGCAGTAATAGGAAAAATAATCAGGTGGTTATCCCGAATAGGAGGAAGTATAAACTTGTAACAAAAAACCAATAATAAGTTGATGTGCCAAATCAAGCAAGGGTGTTGCTCATTCATATACATGATTTACTCATTCATACACATATTTTCCATTTTACCCCTTACATTCAACACTCATTTTTCAGTTTTCTTCTCATCTTAACCATCCCTTCAATTTCTCCCACCGTCTCAAATCAGATAAAGATACGAGATATGAACTCATCTTCACAGTCTGGTTGTTGGTACAAGCCATAGTCTTGCACTGAACAATTATTTTCTTTTGTTCTACGGAGTATTAAATAGGAATATTGCTCTGATCAAATCAGATAAAGATACGAGATATGAACTCAACTCGGTTGTCACTCATGATGGGAATAAATATCCAATTACTGTTTTATTTACACCTTGCTACATATCTAATTAGTCTAAATCAATTTTTTAATTTCATATAAGCGGTCTCGAATGCAAGCACGCGAAACCAATATAAGGAAAGATGCTAAGGAGGTTGGTTGACTTCTCTTCTTTATCTTCGGCCGGCTTTTAATCTAAGGCAAACCTATCTATGGACTAAGACTAAAGTTGCAGAATGAATTAAAGCAGCAGCGGAATCTTTGTCAGCAGTAGGTTTCGGCTATTCAACGCCTCTTTGCTGCCACTTCTTTCGAAGTATATTAATCAGCCGCGTCGACATATTCTCTACACAGGACAAGAAGTCCCACGAAACCACACCAAAACCGCGGATTATGATTGATAAAGGTAGAGATTAGAATTATTACCTGATCGATACGAGAGCTAGCATCCATAGTTGCGTGGTTAAATTAATTTTTTTTTTTGGGGAGAGAATTAGAGAAGAGAACTTTTCTTAGACAGAGAGCATAAAATGAAAAAGTAATGAAAAAAAGTGTATGAATGAGTAAAACTTGTATATGAATGAACAATTACGATCAAGCAAAATAATGATAATTCTATCTAAATTATTTGGGTCGACAAACTCAACCGTAAACGACCCAAACCCTACACGAACATAGTTATGACCCAAAATCATCTGAACCCGACACAATCCAACCCGACAACCCGACAACCCGAATGGTAAACTTTAGACGGATCCATGCCAGAACAAAAAATGTAACAAAGTCCATAAAGACTATCATGAAAAATTAAAGCCCAGCAAAACAATATCATTTGCAAATATAAACCCTACAAAAAATAACTACACCCTGTAACATAAATTAGGGTTTCCAGCGCACACTCTCCAACATAAATTAGGTTTTCTTCCCAGCGCACCCAGTCGTTTCTCCTCGCGCCGCTGCTTGCAAATTCAGAAAAAAGATGGTGAATTTATCTCTCCTCTTTTCTCATACTTAACCCCTAGAATTTTGGTTTAATTTCAATTGAATTGGATGTTTGATTAATTTGATTGAAAATGCAGGCGTCGGAAAAGAAGCTAGCTAACCCAATGAGGGAAATCAAGGTTCAAAAACTCGTCCTCAACATTTCCGTTGGTGAGAGTGGAGATCGTCTCACTAGAGCTGCCAAGGTTTAATCTTTTATTTCAATTTACTTTCATGTTTTCTTCAGCATTAATCGGAAGATGTTGATGCCCAAGTTTTTGTGATTTCTAGTTTAATTGATTGATGAGTATATAGGTATTAATCGCATTATACTCCCTTGGTCACAACAGTAACTTTTGTGTGAGACCGTCTTATTGTAGAATTTGTGCCGTCACAATTGTTTGTTTAGCTTTGATTGAAATACCGCTTGCCGCTTACCTAGAATAGAAAAAGCAAACAAATGATTGGGATGAAGAAAGTTGTAAGATGCTAATTCTTACTATAGTTGCTGAATAATAGAAAACAGCAAACAAATGATTTAGTCGGAGAAAGTTTTTATATTTTACTCGAAGGTAAACAAATGATGGAGATGGATGGGTTATATGTATGGGTTTATAGATAAACGGTAGATTTATTGTTTTTGATTATATGTATGTGTTTTATAGGTGCTGGAACAACTCAGTGGACAAACCCCTGTCTTCTCCAAGGGTAAATTTTAATTACTTTTTCCTTTGTGTTGATAGCACTTGTAATTTGATTGCTATTGTTATAAAACTCCGTATCAAAAAGTGGTCGCATATGATGTTGCTAAACTTTCACTATACATGTCAAGATGCTGATCTATTTAACACGAATGTCGAACCTCGTTTATCAATTAATTGGTTGCCAATGGCTTGATGCTTAGTTGTTGGTCGTATCCATCATAGTGGCTTTGCTTTTTTTCTCTATTTAACTTACGCGTTGCCAGTTTCAGACTATGATTCTAGTTTGTGATTATAGTAATTGCGTGGATGATTAACAGCTAGGTACACTGTGAGGTCTTTCGGTATCAGGCGTAATGAAAAGATTGCTTGCTATGTGACCGTTAGAGGTGAGAAAGCTATGCAGCTCCTTGAAAGTGGGTTGAAGGTCAAGGAGTATGAGTTGCTAAGGAGGAATTTCAGTGACACCGGCTGCTTTGGATTTGGTATCCAAGAGCACATTGATCTCGGAATCAAGTTAGTATTCCTCCACTTGATTCTTTTATTATTTCTTTCGTGTTTGAACGGCTAGGTTGTTGGCATCATTCTTCTCACTGTCTTGTAGCTTTGGTAATGCCGACTCTATATGAGAGTTGTGTGTTTCAACAATGTTCCTTCAGCTAGTCATTTTGTATGCTGATTTTTTAATTCTTTGTTCAAATTTTGATATCTGCCTGTTCCTTGCTTGTGTTTTACTTGGGAATCGACTCTATATGCTGATTTTGTATAGTGTATTGGCCTAATCTCGCCATATACAGCAAATTTGCTGGTGTTGGTGGTAGTCTTCAAAACCTTGATAACTCTGTTATGTTTCTGTGTCGTGGACTCGTGGCCGATGTTATATGCCTGGAATTTATTATTAATATATTTCAGTTAAAATATTGTTGTATTAACTTTTCTAATAACCAATGTTGGGAATTTGGTGCCCGCCTTGAGTTTGTCTAATTGATGATTGAATGTTTTGATCTTTGTAAGAGGAAATCCCGCTTGATAACATCTATGCCCTTTTTGGATTAACGATTGTATTTCAATGGGTAGGTATGATCCTTCTACTGGTATTTATGGGATGGACTTCTTCGTTGTCCTGGAGAGGCCAGGGTACCGTGTTGGTCGCCGCAGAAGGTGCAAGGCCAGAGTTGGTATCCAACACAGAGTGACAAAGGATGATGCCATGAAATGGTTCCAAATCAAATATGAAGGTGTCATCTTGAACAAAGCACAGAACGTGGGTTCTTAAGCTTATTGCTTTTCGTCCGATCTCTTTGTTTTCAGTATCATAGCATTTTGTCCTCAGAAGAGCTGTTAAACTGCTTATAGCTAAGAACTCGTTTTTTGACGGTTTTGTAGTCCATTTCACTTCATCCTGGATTAATGGTTCTAAAACTTTCTTCTTGTCTTAGTATTGTGTCACAGCGCCCTGGCTATCCATTTATATCAATTAAAGGCATCCCTTTATTTTATCTCCACACTAACCCGTAAGCAGGTAGTACCAGCACTCCGGCCGTAGGCACTAGTAAGTACTTAGTAGTAACGCAATCAAGGTTATTTTGGCCTTCATACATTTACAACTGTGCTACCATAAAATCCAAACTGATGTCTCTGTTTATTATTCAACTGCTCGTCACATTACTATGCAATAGGGGTCAATGTTCCAAAAATTTACTGAATCGGAGCTATAGAACATTGACAATTAATTTGACATCGGCCTTGACCACCATTGTTTACGGTTGTTAGCGGCCCTAGCTCCTCCCTATCAAGGTTATGATGGTGGAGTCTAGTGGTCGAAACTCGAAACTTGTGTGAATTTTCTAGGAGATTCGGGTTCAAGCCTGACCCTCGAGTGACTTACATGGTCTATGTGGTTTGTAAAAACCGTAGAGAAGTGAGATACACGTTACACAATCTTGAAAAAACAAAAGGTTTCGGGCTTACAGTCTTGTTGGGCTGGGCATGTTTAGATACACAATACATGGGCCAAAAATTGTTGAGAATCGTACATAAATAACTACAAACCAAATTTATGAACATATTAAACGTGAATAAAGAAAACCATAAATAATATTATTTGAGTCCTTATAAGTCTTAAGATTCACCTGGAATGAAGGAAACAATGAGTGGTGTGATGTTTTATGGGGAAAACTATTGGAGAATATAGTTTAGGACGTAATATGTTCCTTATTTGCAAGTTTGGAATGTTAAGATAATTATTAATGACTAATTTATTTTCAAGTCTGGTAAAAGTGTAGTTAGTGCATTCAATAAGTCTTGCTTGTGACGGATATATCCGTCACAAGCTGAATACGAATAATATCCCTCCCACAACAAAGCAAGTAGGAGGACAAGTGGGGGTAAATGAAGCATTTTATGGATCGTGCCACTTGCATTTCGTGAGAGTCTTCAACTTGTGACGATAGTGTCCGTCTACAATGCGAATTTGTTTAGTGGATTAGGTATAAAATGAAGTCATATTTGTCCAACATAAAAAGTAATGTATTACTCCAATAATATACTAATAGTTACCAAAGGGGGAGGGTAGATAATACATTACCCATTTACCCTTGTATCAGTTGTATACTTGTATGTGACTAATAAGTCGTCTAGATGAATAATTCACTCTTAGTACAAATTCACTAAAATGACCCCAAATTATTACTCCCTTATTATTTCCACCTTTTCCCCCTCAATTCAATAAAGCCCTCGGGGAGTGATAGCGATCCGTGCTGAGCCCTAACTTGGCTTTGTTTGATTTGTGCTTATGAAACAAAACTTGAGCCTGAGTTTGGAAAAATAGAGCTCATTTTCATGCTCTAGAGCTGTAATACGAGTTCAAGCTCAATTCAAGCCTAAATATAATTGTTAAGTTATTGTGTTTTTTTTCTTTCAATAGTTTCACAAATATGAGTCCGAGGTTATATTGGGCAAATTAATGAAAACAATATAATCATGATAATTTTTTCAACAAAATAAAGAGTAAGGTACGATGTTATCACATATGTTCAAACTGCTCACGAACTTTTTGAGCCAAGCTAACATTAGCTCGGCTTTATCCCTGCTCATAACAATCATTTGAGACATCTTATGCTTCTATTCTTTATATTAAAATTATTTTTAAAGAAATATTTTTCTTACTTTTCCAACGCGTCGTTCGTGATCATCAAGATTTGCTTGCTCAATAATTCTACGCAGTACAATATATAGACATGTAGTCATTGTCGTAACAACATGAGAAATAGTCAATTTTTTGTTAATATTTAGAGAGAAAAAGTCTTGACAAAGAATGAGTTTAATGTCATGTCGAGTAATGAAAGAAACAGGTTTATGGAGAAAATATTGATTAATTATATTATTATTATTAGTCATATGTTAGTTTTGATTTGTTCTAATTAGTAGCTATTGTTTGCAATCCTGATATATTATAAAAGATAAAAGAAAAGTGACCACTTTAAAATAAATAGTTACTATTTTATATTGTTAAACTTAAAAATGATCATTTTTATTAAAAAATGATCATTTTATAATTTTGTCCATAATCACTTTTAAATATAAAACGATCGTTTTTTATCACAAAATAATTATAACTGCAACACACAATTATATTATGAGTAGTTTAATTTGTATATTCTAATACAACTACCATATAGATCGATAGCTAAGATGCTTGAATGCTTGATCTCTGACGATATACAGTTGTTTTCGTTTTCCCACATCATTTGGATAAGCGATCACTAATGCTTAATACTTCCTCCGTTCGAATCCACACTACATGTTTCTATTTTGTACACTATTCACAAGTGAATATTTAATCTCAATTTTCTTTTAATATGTAAGAGAAAACATATTCATGTGGGGTTTTGTTTGATTCGTCTTTACGAGTACATTGAAAATATCTAACTTTTAAAATTTTTGCAACTACGTAGCTAAAGATATTTAACAGGTAAAACGTGCGTTGACAAACGTGAAAAAACAAACATGTAGTGTGGATTCGAACGGAGGAAGTACTTATCATTATATATAAAAGCAAAATGTAAAACTGCTGATGTGGCGCAACCAGGTTTCAGAATTACGCTAATGGAGCTCTCTCATTCAACCTCATAATTTCAGTTTTTTTCGCCCAATAACGTGAATAATAACAGCCATGTCAGCTTCCATTAAATATCAACTTATTAATTAATATTACAACCATATAATTACTTAATTAAATTTCTCTTTTTTCTCTTATTTATCTTTTATTCTTTCTCTTTCCTAAATCTTATTTTATCTCAATTAATCTTTTTCACCCTTTATATCTTTTTTTTTATTCTATTACTAAAAACTCATTTTATTGGAAAGTTATAAGTTTACATTTTTTAATTATATTTTACGCTTTTCAAGTTAATTATACGTCAAACTTTTAATGTCAACCTACACCACATATATTATTAGTATATCTAACAACTTTAATTGATCATTTCCCGTCAAAATTAAAATTGAACAACCCGTGAATTTTCACGGGTATTACGCTAGTTTAATGTAAAATGTGAACTTAAATGAAATGCCCCCCTGACACCTTATGCGAGTATTTACGTATTGTTACTAGTCTTGATGACAATGGATCCCGGATCCTACCTAGATCCACCAGACCCTATACCTAAGGGTAGGATATGGATCTCATTATTTTAGATCCTTAGGATCCGGGTCGGACCCATATCCTTATACGAGAATGAGGGTAGGATCTGGATCCCACCACTAAGATCTAGATCCTATCCTTGGACCCTCTTTTACTTTCTATAAGAGTAATTTTTGGATAAATTCGACCCTTCAAAGATAGATCATGAAAATAAGGAATGAAGTATTAGTGTTTAGTTGTTTGAACAATTTATTTTATTATGAATTGTTGGAATTATAATTATTTTGTGGTTTGTAAACCTAATTTGTAAGTTGATATAAGACTTTTTAACACTTTGTACTCTCTTTTTGTAAACGAGTGAAGCTAATAAAGGGTAATTCGACTAAAACACCGTCTTTAACTGACAAGTAAAAGTGAAATAGTGTATAATAATGACTTGGTGTGGCTTCATTTGAATGTATTGTTTGAGATTGACGGATCTGGATTTTACCCAGATCCTACCCAGATCCTTAGGATACGGATATGAATACAAATTTCGGACCCTAAGGATAAGGATAGAATCTGGATATACCATTTTAAACTGGATTTGGATCTGGATCCTATAGGATCCTGTCCAGATCCTACCCATTGTCATCTCTAGTTACTAGTCTTTCGTTCAACTTTGACATTATTACTATGTTTTTTCATCGTTTAACAATCTACTTGTATTTTTTTATGCGTTAAATAGTGTTATTAGGGCTCTTAATGAGACGAAACAGCTCGCGAGCAACCTTCGGTTAAAGCTCGACTCGTGTGAGCTCGATTCGTGGCTCGACTCGAAAAGCTCGCGAGTGGATCGAACATTTGAGATTACATAAGAGATTAATCATATTTTATAAAATTCTCATATTTTATAAAAAATATTTTATTATTATTATATCTTTGTATCATATATATCAAATATTTTGTTAATTTGCTAAATATTTTTACATAAAATCTTTGAACTTTGTTATTGAAAATATCGGAAGAAAAAAGTAAAAAAAATCAACAATTTTATATAGGCTCGATTTGGCTCGAGTTTGGCTTGAACTCGTGATAAAGCTCGCAAGCTTTGTACCGAGCAAATTTTTTTCAAACTCGGGTAAGATCGACTCTAGCTCAAGCTCGAATTTTGGTAATCGGGCACAAGCCGAGCAAAGCCATGCTCGGGCTCAACTCGGCTCGTTAACACCCCTAAGTGTTATCCACATATTTGTAAAATTATAAAAATCGGATTTTTTAATATACTCATTGAAATTGAATACTGAATTGTAAATCCGTACTTATACAAAATAAAAAGTGTTTAAGTACTGATATCAAAATAAACCATTTTTACCGACGGCTATCAAAATAATTCTTTTTTATACGGTTATCCAAGTTTTTTAGTTATATACTACAAATTATTCTTTGTATTTTTACTATTTCATTATTATTATTATATATACTCCCTAATATTGTTTGTTATTCTCCTTACAAATTTATCTTTTCCAAAACGAAAAAACGTAAAAACAAAAAGTGGAAGGTCATTAGTAATGTACTTGTATGTAATTGGTAGATGACAAAAGGAAGAGAATGAATTCAGCTCTGATCCCTTCACGACGAACGCAATAACACTTTCATTGAAAATTCCTTGAAAAAGACAAGATTTTTAATACAAATATCGTCTTTATAAAAAATAAACCAGCAGGCTATAGAGGTTGTCTACTTCTCAATATACGTCACCTCGACTAACATTTTATATTTTTTTATCTTTGAGAACCACAATTATAAATAACAAATAATATAAAAGATTATATCTTATTTCTTAACTAATAATGTCTATAATATAAACTGACTTTTGTTAGGAACAGATTATTAACCTGTCTTTTTCGTCCATATCTCGTCTAGGTAGCACCAAAACGGACACGGACACGACATCCCATGAAATTTAGGACACGAAACACGGAATTTAAATATTATAAAATATATATTTTATGGTTATAACGTACTGTATAATTTTATTTTTATCATGTGTAAAGCTAAATCTAAACAATTAAAAGTAAAACTCGACCTCTACTATCACTAATTCTCATTTTCCACCAAACTCATCTTTTAATCGAACTTTTTTAAAGTTTTATCCCTCGTCTAAACTATAATATGTTTAGCAATGTATCCAACGAGTGTTGAGTGTTCGAGTGTCGGACACGGGACTACTAATTAGGAGAAGTGTTCGTGCTACCGAGTATCTCATCATATATCAGTCGGTGTCAATTAAGATCGTTGTATGAGTCTTCATGATAAAACAAACAATCATGTTGAACGCGGGTCGGATTTTTCGCATGTGTGAGAATTCATGCGGAATATGGTCATTTTGGGTGTCTTATTAATTGTTATCAAGTAATTTGGAGATACTTTATTCATTTCATTTTTAGTTTTATCAGTCAATTATTTACGATTCTATCTTAGAAATACTTTTAATCGACAATTTGATATTGTAGAACTTAAAACGAAAAATGAATTTAGAATTGTATAATTGAATCCAATACTTGAAAAAGACATTAACGTACATTATCAACCACCAAAAAAATAATAATAATATATATATATATATATAACCAATTATAAAAATATCATATGATTGTGTAATTGCTTGCACGACCCAAATTTAAAAAGAAACAAGAAAGCTTATGCCAATCTGTTAACATGACCATTACCTCTACCTCTACCTCTAACTCACTAATTAAAAACCCAAACAAATTAAACCCATTTCCTACCATTTCCTTAATCTCCCTTCTAATCATTTACTTATATATCTTTCTCTCCTCCATTTCCCTTAATCATCCTTCACTTTTTATACTAATCTCATTAAACAAACCAACCCTTTTTTGTTAATTAATTGAGCTCAAGATTTGGAGCACCATTAGTAACTAATCATCATGGTTATGGAAACTAAATATCCAAGTAGCTCTTATGCGAGTATGAAGGATCAAGAGGATCCTCAAACATCATCGGAGAACGGCGCTGATTCGCCGCTCTCTGGTGACGAACGTGCTACGGCTACCGCCCCTTCTCCTAAGAAACGGTTCGTTTTTTTTATTTAATTTTCTCTTAAGCATGTTAATTAAAGTGTTAAATCATTGAAAATTTAGTTTTTTCAGGGTTTTGTAGGTTAACTAGCTAAAAACCTTAGAAAGACGGTCTTTTAATCATGTTAATGAAAAACCTTTCACATGTTAAAAATCGAGTCGTTTAGTTCAGCATAAGAAGATAAATCCTCGGG
The DNA here is from genome assembly GCA_029255685.2 of Silene conica. Classification (NCBI taxonomy): domain Eukaryota; kingdom Viridiplantae; phylum Streptophyta; class Magnoliopsida; order Caryophyllales; family Caryophyllaceae; genus Silene; species Silene conica. The sequence continues at coordinate 22,824,901 of CM055313.2, read as the reverse complement.
AAGATTAAATTCATATGAATTTGAAAATTCATGTGGAAACCTCTACTTACCTAGTGGATCTAGGCAAGTGACTTCACATTATGTAGAAATTAGATTTTCAGAGGAAATTCTGATTCCCATAAATTTGGCAACCAAACAATACTCAATTTTCTCATTTTCCACGCTTTTTTAATTCACATGATTTTAAAAGCATCCAAACTACCCCTAATATTCTTTTTTCCTTTTCTTTTTATACTATGTCTTTCACTACCCTAGCGAAAGACGGTCTCTCAGAATATATGTGTATTCTTTTTATAAAATTAGTTAGTTTAATTGGTAAAATGTAAAGTAAAATTCGAAATGTTTGTCTAAGCAAATTGGGAAATTATTAAACAAATATTAACATTTTGGTAAATGACTTAAATTAAATAATGTGATTGTGGATTATATAGGAGGAGAAATGTAGAGAAGAGAGTAGTACAAGTAGCAATAGGCGATGTAGAAGGATCGAGGAGTAGAGGTGAGGCTTATCCACCACCGGATTCTTGGGCTTGGAGAAAATACGGCCAAAAGCCGATCAAAGGTTCGCCTTATCCCAGGTGCGCACCATTTTACACTGCTTAATCATTGGATGTAAAACTTAATCAATTTTTATGTTATGCTCCCCTAGACTGTATCATCATTGGTTCAAAATTCAAATAAAATCGTTATAATTTTTTTTAAAAAAACATTGTATTTCAAATTATGTTCTCATTTTATTGATATTTATGAGCTTATGGCAACTAAACTGTGTGGTTTTACGTAAGATTTAACTCTTTTTTGCTGATTTAAGGAAAAAAAATAGAAAATTTGGGCATGTCCGAAAAATGCAAGGTGGCGTACGGTAGCATATAAGACGGCTAGATGCTAACATAAGCGGGCCATGTAGAGGAGTAGTTGGGGGAGCCAATCATAGGACTGGTCACACCTCATTTAATGAACGTCGTTAGCACGCTCCGTTTGATGCGGCCTTCACTATTTTTTATTCAATATTCAATTATTCATGCCTACTAATTATTTAATTGATTAGGATCGATTAAAGTTTTCGAAAATTAAGATAAGAATGGATAAAAGTTTGTCTTTCTGTCAAGATCTACTTATAATCGAGTAATATTTTATGTTATACTTACATATTATTTTAAACGAAATCGTTAAGTATGATAAGAAATTAAGTATGCTAAAAACAAATTAGTTTATCTTCCGCTTTGTCCTAATAATTACTGTAATTTATACTCTGTATCTAATTAAAAATACATTTTGTAAAGAATAAATAAAGGAAAAAAGATTTAGAAAATGTTGTATTGTACGAAGTATAACTTATAAATGAATCAGACGATTTTTTTCATGAATTTTAATGTAAATTATAAATATAATTACAATTTATAATGAACTTAACTATCACTTGCAATTTTGGATCATCTCGCTTTCAAAACTTTTTCATATTTTTGAGTGAGAATAAATGATAGCCCTAGATCTAAAGGTGGGCTATGCGTAATAAAATGCAAAAATAGTTGCTAATATTCCCTCTATTTTTATTCAAATGATATTTTTCTATGTTATACATTATTCGCAAGTTAACTTTTAATTTCAATTTTCTCTCAATATATACGAGAAAATATATTTATATGGGGTCTTGTTTGATTCATTTTTACGAATATATTAAAAATATATAATTTCTATAATATTTTTATAAATACGTAACTAACGATATTAAGCACGTAAAATGTGCGTCGTGAAAAAGCAAAACATTATCCAAAATGTTTGATATTTGATGATTTCTAAAAATGTGACAAACATTGTAAGAAGTACGAGTAGATGAATGAAAGAATGAATTTCATTGTACTTCGTAGTTGATTGCATGGAAAAGTGGGAACCAGATGAAACTCTGTCTAAAAATGCCGACAATTGCCCTAAAAGCCTACAAAAAACAACAAGATGAAGATGTTACACGCACGTTTCTAGATAAAGCAAATTCATTTTTCTTGTACTACCATAGTACGAAGTACCATTCAACCAACTACGCCTTTTCTTTTCTTAGCCCATTTCATCCAATTTTTTTGGTTTTTTTTTAAAAATCATCAAATGTTCTACGTTGCATATCAAATTTACACGTTACATTTCTCCGATAATATGGATTACTTTCCTAAAAAGGTTTCTGAATTATTTCTTCGGCTACCTTTCGAAGGTAACATAAGAAGTTGTACATTTCTTTTAAAAATAGAGAAAAAGTAAGTGTATTATTAAAGTTAGAGTAGGATTACTTTTAACTTAAGTAAAAGAAGATTACAAATATAATGACATTTTATTTATGAGCTTATTTGATTGCTCATTAAAAACATAAGATCTTAAACTCTTTAGGAAGTGTAAAATCATGATATTATTTGGTTGTCAAGATTATGAAAAATTAGAACTTCCCACATGAATCTACTCCCCCATTATGTGGTAGTCACTCACCAAGTCCCTTCTTGGTCATTAGAACTTCTCGCATGAATTAATTTCCCACATGGAAACCAAACACTTTTGAGAAATTCATGCGAACTTGAAGTTTACGGGAGCTTTAATTTTCTTATGTCAACCAAACAAGCCCTAAATAATAAGGGAGTATAAGGGGTCTGTAGTAATAATATTTTTTTAACAAAAGAAGGAATGAATAGTTTGATTTAAATGGTCCGAATAAGGTAAATATTACCTTTGATTTAAGTGAGATCAGAGGGAGTATAAACTAATACTTCATAGTATTATGTAGCTCAAGTGGAAACTTAATCCGTGCTTTAATTCTCTAGGAATTAATTTCTTAAATCTTGTCGTTTAAAGACGCAAGTTAGAAATACAGTTAAAAACAATCAAATTATAGTCCATGTGTGCTAAGTATGAAGTAGTTATACAAGACGATCATTGCCACATAGCTTACGATGTGAATGTAGCGCGCATTCATTTTGTGTGTGAGAGACACTATCCGTCATCAACTTGTGACGTATAGTATTCGTCTTCAATGAGAATTTGTGGATGTTATTTGTAAAATGTGTCCTTACCATTTATTTATGGTTTGTTTTTATAGAGGCTATTATCGATGCAGTAGCTCAAAGGGATGCCCGGCTAGGAAACAAGTGGAAAGGAGTCGTGTCGACCCCACCAAGCTCCTCATAACCTACGCTAACGAACATAATCACTCAATACCCACCTCCAAGCACCAACACAAGACTGCGGTGGTCGCTGCCACCCCTTCAAGTGTCGTGGATGTGTCCTCTCCATCCACTCCACCTGACGCTTCACCCTCGACTCCAATTGCAGTCGAGGAATCCACAGAAGAAGGAGTCGAGCAACCAATATTGCCAATTCGAGTCAATCCATTTGGGTTCCCGCCTTATCTTGAGTATGTTGGGGATACGTTAATGTTGGGGAATGCAGGAATTGAACATAACTGGATACCTGATTTCACTTTCAACACCCCGATTTTTGTGGGTTCGAAGTTTGATGACACTGAGGTTGCCATGTTTTCTATGAGAGAGGAAGATGAATCATTATTTGGCGACTTAGGCGAGTTGCCGGAGTGTTCCATGGTTTTCCGGCGAGTTCAAGGCAGTACAAACATGTGTACAAACGTTGCTTCTTTATGTGGTACTACATAATACTGGCTCTTGTAAAACAATTTATATACTTGAAAATTGTTAACAAAAAAAAGACAGAAATTTAGCCTAGGTTTACGGTCATAATAGTTGCAACTGATTTAACTATTTTGGTTTGAAGAGTTTAGTTTGTTTTGGTGTCAAAGATACAAATGTTAAAAAGGAAGACTGATGTCAACTTAAAAATTCATATAACATTCCTTTTTCTTTACACAAATTCGCATTTGTGACGGCAGTATCCGTCGCCCATCATTTCACATTTGTTTCATATACAACATTTCAGTTAATAAGACGAAATAGTCCGCGAGTAACTTGAGCTCGGTTCAGTAAAAGCTTGGTTAAACCTCGGTTCGGGCTCTGCTCTAGATCTTAACGAGTCAAGCCGAGCTGGTGTTGGCTCGGCTCGAAACGCTCGTTAGCGGCTCGAACGTATGTATCTAAATAAGATTACTCATATTTTATAAAATAATTTTTTCATGATTATATATTTATATCACGTATCAAAAATGTCTCATTGAGTTTTCAATATTTGTATATCAAATCTTTGAGTCTTGTTATTGAAAATATTAAGGGAAAAAAAACAAAAATTCAACAACTACATATAAGCTTGAGCGGAACTCATCAAGTTTAAATTGATAACGAGCATAATTATTTTAAGCTTAGGTAGACTCGAGATCGGCTCGACCTCGAGTTTTACTTTATGAGCACAAGCTGAATAAAGTCAAAATTGGGCTCAGCTCGACTTGGACTCAACTCAGCTCGTTAACACCCTAGTTTCAGGCATTTCATAAATCCAAGGGATGAATCTACTTATATTACAAGTGTTGTAAATTTTTGTAGTAATTCATGATATAGATAGGGGAAGAACTCACCCTAAGAGCTAACTTAAGGAGCAATAAAACTCATTTTCATATAAATCTCACTCGAGTTTCTTACACGACCAAATATAGAACATTCGCAATGGAGCATAACAGTGCATGATACATGAACCATTTCAACCATAATTTTAAGGTTATGGACCTTATGGTTGAGGTCCAACTATTATTAATATTCCCAATACGCTCCCTCACTCAAATGGTCATTGGGCTTGGAGAGTGGTTAGTTTGCACAGGCTCCCCATACTGCCGATGGGTTTCCATTTCATGGTTTTTGAAAGGTTTTGAAGTTGTCAGGATTCAAACCCGTGACCTTCGATCACACGGGCTCTGATACCATGATAGATGAACCATCTCATCTCAACCAAAACCTTAAGGTTATGGTTGAGGCTCAATTATTATTAATATTCCCAATAGTGCACTCCTCCACAAGAAGTAATATGCATGGGACTAGAGCTGGCAAAAGCTGACCCGACCCAATGAACCCGACCCGACCTGTCCGAAACCCGACCCGATACAACCCAAGAATTGGGCGACCCGAAACCGAACTGACCCAGCCCGAACCGACCCGCTAACCGATAGCAGCATTATTTTGTCCAACCCGAACCCGACCTGAACCGAACCGACCCGGTTTCTGACCCGATATTTCTCAACCCGATAGATGACGTTATAATGAACTGGCTTAATAATGGTTTAAATGACACTAAATTGATAATTCTTCTTAATTATTTTAACTTAAACTTCAATTAATACATCTCTCCATTAATTAAACATAAAATTATCATATAAAACTAAATATATAAGACAAAATATATGTCAATAACCTGACCCGCTAATTACCCGACCCGAATTGTCACCCGCCGTTGACCCGACCCGAAGATGACCCGACATGAACCGAACCGACCCAAACCCGTCACTAACCGACATAACCCGAACCCGATGTGACCCGACCTGCTTTGACCCGACCCGTAACCGACCCGAGTGTCCCGATTGCCACCTCTACATGGGACTAGTCCCAATCAGGTTTGATATAACAAGTCTCCTTTATAATGGACATATTCGTTATGAGATGGGTTAAGTACTATTTATGTGGATAAATAAGATAAAATAGATTGCTACTTCCTAGATATACTGTTTTTGTCTTATCTACTCACATAAATAATATTTAATCTGTCACAAGGTTACGACAAATATGACAATTTACGAGTCGACAATTTACGTTGATGTAAAGTTGTGACGCAGCAACCACTGCGTGTAGAGCTTGTAATAATTGGGACAGACCAACCACTGCGCTTGTCTCACCCACTACTCAATTTGTTGATTAATCATTGAGACATTGAGTTTTTTTGCCATTTTCATTATGTATTTTAAGATTCCTATAACTGTCACCCATATCATACCTTCCAGCCTTCCACCAATGCTTATTATACTCCCAAAGTCCCAAGTCCTCGTATTTAATAAAGCAGGTCTTGCTTGTGATAAGTTTTTACCTCTCACAAGCTTGTTACCTCTCATAAAAAGCGAGAAGGTATAAAATGGGACACCCTTTATATATTTTTCCACTCACCTCTTATGGGTATTTTGTGAGAGAAAACGGTTTCCGTCACAAGCTTGTGACAGATACCGCCGTCACAAATGAGAATTTATGTATTTAGTAAGGGCCAATTATAGGACTATTTTGTTCTATTACTATAAGGCAGCCAAATTCCGAGACACGGAAATCAAGACGGTAATTTGCCCATCATCGTGCACAAGTTATACACCTCATTTAATGATAGTCTAAGATCGGTTTGCTTTAAACTTGTCTTCAGCACGGTCAAATTAATCTCATACACAAGCTCGTTTGACCAAAACTTAGCCAGACTCGCACTCAATTGGAGTCTAGAAGTCACAACAGTTCACTGGACTTATTTTATCTTGCTTGTAATGATAAATATCGACCTTATATGAATTAAACGGAAAACGCCAACAAAAATCACGATTCTACAATTCCTCCATCCGAGCTTCGACTTCATATTTTAGAAGTCGGGGTTGTAACTTCAATTTCATAGGGTTTACCAGCTTCTACCCAGGGTTGGGCAAGACCTCAATTCCCAAACTATTATCTTATCTCGACCTCTAATAGGCTTCTTTAACCACGCGTACACCGTGCAGCCAAGTGATTATGTTTGTGCTACACCAGTTCATTTACCGGCAAGTGGTCAGTGGCCACTACATCTAAGTATCTAACACGGTATCCAATCCTTATTTCACGACTAGAAATGTCGAAATGAACAACTGTGAGTCGTTGAATGCAGAACCTAACATGAGTTTTTCCGATTAAAAGCACAACTTTCAGTAAGATTACAATTGTGTCACTCGGATTCCGGGTTTCTTGGGTCCTTATTATCCTGCGGGTTGAGTTGGGTTCAAGGTGAATCATCTCTGCCAGCTCTATTGTTGGAAAAATTGGTATAGGGTAATGGCGATAATAATCGTAAACTTGGATATCAACCGAATCACGAAGAGCACGCTTTCCTTAAGAGTATTTCGACCCTATATCATGCCTTGGGTTACACGAAATCCCTTGTAGGATAAGACGGTTGAGGCTCTCTTCATCTAGGCAAAGATAAAGAGATTACTTTGTAATTACCAAATCTGAATTTTTCCTTATGTTAGAATGAATTATATATTCTAACTCTTCCTTATATATGCATAGTATATATGTCATACAAGATTGTTATATGGATAAGCATGTTTGGTTGTTAGGTTTCAAACAAAAAAACCCACATAAGTAACCACCAAACACAAGGAATATACTAAGTGTTTCAATTCTCGAACCCAAAGGGTCTAACCCGAAAGGGTACATAATATACAACGTAAACACTTATTAAACGGTCTTAAAATATGATAAATAACATTTATCACAACCTTATCCATTTAACCCATGAACTTGATAATCCGATTATATGAGTGTGCACTCCGCACCCCCTAACTCACATTATATCGTTTTCGAGCTCAAACCGATTTCGGCCTGAAAACCCGAATACACTTAAATGACTTTGTGATCAAAATCACCAACATCTATAACCTAGGTAACACCAAAACGGACACGGACACAACACGACACGACATCCTATAAAATTTAGGACACGGAATACGGCATTTAAATATAATAAAATATATATTTTATTGTTATAAATAACGTATAATTTTATTTTTATCATGTATTTAAAACAAAATCTAAACAAGTAAAGTTAAAATTCGACCTTTATTATAAGTAATTCTCATTTTCTATCGTCAAAACTATAATCTGTTGAGCCATGTGTCCAACGAGTGTCGGGTGTCGGAGTGTCGGACACGGGACGGCTAACCCGGCTAATTAAGAGAAGTGTCCGTGCTACCTAGTCTAGAACTACAGAAAATCATGGACTAGGGTCATGAAATCAAAGGCTACTCAACATTCTGGGAGAAGAAAGAAACGCGGGATCCAACAATATGATCAATCGTCACTTTCAATCAACATGATCAATATAGACACGAATTATCTCAAAGTTCCATGCAACGAAATTTAATGGTTCAAAGGGAGTAGTATATAACGTTGTCACCAATTCAAATCTGTAACGTCCAGAATCCCGATTCCAGAACATGGCATATACAGACACAATATTTTGATAATCGCGAATATTGAGCATTACTATTACTATTTGAACAACAAAGCAAAAAGAGAATTTTAGGATCAAAGCACCTTAGTTTGAGCAGCAGCCCATTTTCTTCCAAGCTGAGCCCTCATTTTTAATATTAATGGTCTCCCCCTGAGACGGAACAACTGATGCCGAACCTTGGTCAGCCTCAACCGCCTTTTTGCTGACAATGTGATGGATCTGAGTAAGAACTTCGGAAAAGGCTTGGTCCACATTAGTTGCCTCGAGGGCTGAAGTTTCCATAAAGAAGAGCCCTTCCTGCTCTGCGAAAGCCCTCCCTTCCTCAGTTGTCACCGCCATTAGATGTCGTAAATCAGACTTATTGCCAATCAGCATGACTACGATGTTGGGATCGGTGTGCTCCCGGAGCTCTCTCAACCACCTTGCCGTATTCTCAAATGTCACTTTTCGGGTGACATCATAGACTAGTAATGCACCAACGGCTCCTCGATAGTAGGCACTCGTAATGGCACGGTATCTGCATTAAGGAACCAGCCAACACAAGTGACTTTAGTAAGTAAACTTTACAATAGGCGAGCAGATCAACTTGTGGAATAAGAAATATACTAGCCACAAATGATGTCAAAGAAATACTCCGTAATAGGTTAACAACTACAGTCCCCAAGTTATATTTACAGTGCTGAAAGGATACATCGAGGGTCAACGTGTAAAAGGAACGAAATGAAGGGAAGTGGTGGAAGCCAGACGATTTATACGTTCAACAAGACTTGGCATCAATAAAGTGGGTTCATAAGGCGAGGAAGTTTCATCCTCGAACTGTTCACCCATTTGAACATGTAAACAAAAAAACACGAGCATCTACAACAGAACACATGTACTAATGCTATGCTTTCCAGCATTCACGTGAATCAAGCAAAAGACCCACGCAGGATGATGGAAACATAATTAAAATACTACAGCAATTAGGAAGGACCAACAAAATTGGGTGTTTGCTACTATGATTGCCCATATCGAACTTAAGAATCCAAGCCCAAAAAAAGTGACCTGGAGTTTTCTGAAGCACATAAGAAGTTAGTTCCAGGAAAAAGAGGGTGTATTTTATTGGCATTTTGTCAGAGCATTTATAAACATTAAGCTGATCAAATTGCATGTTCTTTCTTTTGATCTGGGATTCAATATATTTTTGTTTGGTAACACCTTGGATTCTTTTAGCGACTGTCAACGTTTTGTCCACCCTTACGTCTTAATTAGAAGCTTAATGTAACCATCTAGTTGACTGGTCAAGACCCAGTTCTTCGCCAAAACATCCTCACTCGCAAAACTTGCGAAGGTAAGGGTCTCAAATGTTGAGACCAAAAATTAAAACTCAAACTTACGATTCATGATCCAATATTCCTAGACTACCTCCATCCAAAGGTTGTCTCTCTTCCAATGAAGATGGGCTCATAAACTGAGGTTTATTATCTGGACAGAATCACAGAACTTTACTTTTATATCTGAGATTGATATGTATAGCACGGACTATTTATTATTTTATTTCCAACGAGAAAGGAGTTGCAATAACCAGAGCAAGCATTTAAAAGGCAGGTAGCAAATGTCTAATGCTCATTAACTGATGAACAATAATATTGGTCAGGAGTTGGTTGCACTAGGAGTAATGATGACGACATGACGTATAATAAAACTTCTACGTTAGACATCAGGCTACAAGAAATAACAAGAAGCTCTATGTGAGGAGGCAGACATGAGGATAGCAGACAAGAAACAAAAGCAGCAAGCTTCATGTCATAAAATCGGTTTCATGCTTTCATCAATTAATAAGTCAAACAAGTTTCTCTTGCGACAGGTATATTCGTCATAAGTTTGTGACGGGGCAAGTACTACCCAAGTGGGTAGACGAAACAGTTTGCTATTCCTAGGCATTCTGATTTTGTCTTATATAACCCACATGGGTATTACTTGACCCGTCGTAAGCTTGTGACGGATATATCCGTTACAAATGAGAATTTGTGTAAGTCAAAAGAAGGTGGGATACTGTTTGTAAAATTGCAAGTCAGTACTATCGGCAGAGTTTGTACAAGTAAGTTCTACAAGAATTTTGTTTTTAAATAAAGATGAATTGAACTAAAAATAGATCATTAAGCAGAATGACGACTTTGCGGGAGGGTGGTAACAAGTGATCCCACATAACTACGACATCAATCGCAAATCTATTATTCCCATTTGACTTTGGTAATCAAACCAAGTCAATATCAACCGTTAATTTCTCACATCAGATGGAAACAACAAAATTGGTAATAGCATGGTCAATTGAGGTCCTAATCTACGCAGCCTTACGCCTGTACCCCTAACCACTATATGAAATCACCCCTCCCCACATCAAATTAAAACATGATCGCAAACATGTCGTTCGAGCAGGCACCAAGTGAAGTCCAAATAACCAGGTTTGGCCGATTTAGTTTAAACAGTAGAGCATTTATTTATACTCTTAACATGGTGATTCCTTAGCTTCTTAGTACTCAATTACAACTGAAGTACTGAACCAAAAGATAGTTTCCAAACTTTTATACACATGCCGTTGATGGCTCAAAGCTAGTAATAATAACCCGGGCTGGTGAGACCCAACTATACGCATCCTTACTCATCTCTATACATCTCACAAAACAAACTATGGAAATCTTAAAGCAGCCAACTCAGCAGAATCTTAAATTCTTCACCTCCGCAGTCGGCATCTATGTTACACTGACTCTTCTAATTTCCTCGCGTACCCGTGTCAGACACTCGACACTCGGACATGGATATGACACATGGACACCTCATTTTTTACCAAAATGTGCATATTTTTCAATAAAATAGCCGAGTCCGACACTTACCTGTGTCGGGCTAGGTTATTCCGACTCTTCTAATTTCCTCGCGTACCCGTGTCCGATACTGGACACTCGGACATGGGTGTGACACATGGACACCTCACTTTAGACCAAAATGTGCATATTTTTCAATAAAATAACCGGGTCCGACACTTTGTGACACGTACCCGTGTCTGGTACTTCTAAAAGAGTCTGAGCAACATAGGTGTCGGGTACTTCTAACGAGTCTGAGTAACATAGGTCGGCATGCAAAAACACACCAATAGAAGATATATCCCAACAAATCTCTATAAACACAGATATGAGAATTGCATCAAAGCCGGAAATATCCTGGATTCATGGTCAAATAACATCGAAATCTAGGCAGCCTTACCCCCAACAACACTCTTCACTACACACAGGGAAATCTAAAAGCAACCAATGCAATAGTGTATCGATTTCTAATCAAAAGATACAACACTCAAACCCCAAAAATCAATACACGGATTCAAACAAAACAATCACATATTCATAGCTCTTGTATTGAAAAATCAACTTTGAAACAAACAAAGAAAAGTCATGTCATAAAAACCTTGAAACCCTAAAAAACTGAAGAATCCCATCAAAGTTACAGCATAAATTATGTAATACCCAAAAACGAAAATAAATAAACAAACTCCCTGGGTGGAATAAAAAGGTAAAGAAATGATTGAGACGAGAAAAGGTTATACCTTTCTTGGCCAGCAGTATCCCAAATCTGAGCTTTAATAACCTTAGAATCAACAGTCAAACTTCTGGTAGCAAATTCAACACCAATAGTAGATTTAGACTCGAGATTAAACTCATTTTTAGTAAATCTGGAGAGGAGATTAGACTTGCCAACACCTGAATCCCCAATTAATACCAACTTAAACAAGTAATCATATTCATCATCTGCTTTATATCCTGACATTTTTCAGCAAATTAAAGAGTTTTAAAATGATGGGTTTTGCACAAAGGTTGGATTTGAGTATATGGTGATGGTGATGATGGTGGATTGGTGGTGGTGGAACAGTGTGAAAATGGAAGTGATAGTGTTGACAATGGTCACAAGCTCACAACGGTTGAGAAGAGTAAAGTAAAATGTTTGGGATTTTGTTTTAGAGCAACTATTGAGGAATTCCGAGATCCAAGGTCTCCTACATTCCTACTCCTACTCTTCTTCCTATTACTAAACAAAGAGTTTTGTCAAAGACGGATACTATCGTTGCCTAGGTAGTACGGACACTTCTTTTAATTAGCAGTTTCGTGTTCGACATTGTGTCCGATACTCGGGCACCCGACACTCGTTGGACATATGGCTAAACATATTATAGTTTAGACGAGGAATAAAACTTTAAAAAAGCTCGATTAAAAGATGAATTTAGGTGGAAAAATAAGAATGAATTCTAATAAATGTCGAATTGTACCTTTACTTGTTTAGATTTGGTTTCAAATAATTATAAAAATAAAATTATAAGTTATTTATAATGATAAAATATATATTTTATTATATTTAAATGTCGTGTCCCATGTCCTAAATTTTATGGGATACAGTGTCCCGTGTCCATGTCGTGTCCGTTTTGGTGCTACCTAGATCGTCACAAAGTGAAGACGGATCCTTCTCGCGACAATACAAGTGGGGAGATAAGTTGGAAAAAAATGGAGCATTTTTATGGGCCATGCCACCTGTATTTTGTGAGAGACTATCCGTTTTCAGCTTGTAACGGATAGTGTTCGTCTTCTATAAGAATTTGTAATTAATAAATTAGTTGATCGATACTTATCTTTGGACGGTTATATTTCGTATTTTTTTTTTTCAAAATGTTACCGGTGTTTTTTTTTAGTAAATAGTTATTATTCTGAAAAAATAGGTCATCTCTTTTTTAAAAAAAATGATACGAAGTACTATTTTGTCAGAAATAATATTTTCTATTAGTCGCACGTACAACTGCTGTTAGAGAAGAGTTTGTGTTAGTTGATTTGCTTGCTTTCGTTGTATTTCCTCCGTTCCATAGAGGTTTTTTACATAATTTTATTTTAGTCATTACCATATTTCTAAAGGTCTATAATACCCTTCTTAGTACTTACCCCACTTGTTTTTAGGGATAAAAGTCTTTTCATTGTTGGTTTGGGCCTTGTGTCGGCCCATTATTCCTGAAGAAGAAAATGACCCGGCCCGTCATGCGAATGTGGAATTTATGTCATGCTAGTGTAATGAAATGACGGCCCAAGCACGGGTCGCATTCTATTGTATGTAAAGTTTAATATTTGATATTGTATTATTGATCTTGTGATAATTAATATAATACAAGAGCTAGCTATATATAGTTAGTTATACAAGGTATAGAAGTATAACCATATTAGGAAACTAAGATAACAATAAGATAGGATAACAATAAGATAAGATAACAATACATAGCTAGAAGTATTAGAATTAGTAATGGATTCTAAGTAGTCTTAACATCCCCGCAAGATGGACGGGCGAGATGAAAGTCCAATCTTGGTCATGAGCATATTAAACCGTGGCCTAGGCAACGGTTTTGTCAATGCATCCGCAAGTTGATCATCATTAGCAATAGGCACGACACGAAGCGAGCCAGCCTGAACTTTTTCTCGAATGAAATGAAAATCAAGCGCAACGTGCTTCATACGAGAATGAAACACAGGGTTAGCACTTAGACTGGTGCCACCAATATTGTCGCAATATACCACTGGCGTCGCTCCGAGAGCGAGATGGAGTTCAGAGAAGAGGCTGGCGAGCCAAGTTAGCTCGGCAATGGCATTGGCGACCGATCGGTACTCCGCTTCAGTCGAGGACCGAGCAATGGTCGTTGCTTTTTCGAACTCCAAGAAATAGGATTACGACCGAGGTAAACAATGTAAGCACCTGTGGAAGTAAAGTCATTCTCATCATCACCCCAAGCGGAGTCGGAATAGGCGTGAAGAGCAAGCGGAGACTGGTGGTGAATAACAATACCGTGAGATATAGTGCCGGACAAATAGTGAAGCAGCCGCTTTAGAGTAGCCCAGTGACATGTGGTCGGAGCGTGCATAAATTGAGATAACTTGTTGACGGTAAAGGCAACATCCGGACGCGTGAGTGATAGATATTGCAAGCTACCGACAAGAGCGCGATACTCGGTGGGATTGTCGATTGGAGATCCATCACGAAGACTAAGTTTGAGAGTGGAGTCCATGGGTGTGAATGAGGACTTGGCATCAGCCATGTTGGCGCGGACGAGGAGGTCGGAGGTGTACCGGTGTTGACTGAGAAATAAGCCTTGGGAGCATGGTTGAACCTCAACACCTAGGAAGTAGGAAAGGTTGCCTAGGTCTTTGAGGGAGAACCGAGCTGAGAGGGAGGCAATGAATGTGGAGACAACCGAGTTGCTGGAACCTGTAACAATAATATCATTTACATATACCAAGACAAAAATCGAGTAAGAGCCATGATATATAAATAAGGATGTATCGGTGACAGAGTTTTTGAACCCGGTACTGAGGAGGAAGGAACGGAGTTCAGTGTACCACGCACGCGAAGCCTATTTGAGCCCATAGAGAGCCTTGCGAAGACGACACACATGCGTGGGTTTGGAGGGGTCGGCAAAGCCGGGTGATTGGACCATGAATACTGTATCGGTGAGCGTGCCTTGAAGGAAGGCATCATTAATGTCGAGTTGGCGAAGGGGCCAGTGATTGGTGACAGCAAGACTGAGTATTAGTCGGGCAGTGGCGGGCTTAATGACTGGGCTAAAAGTTTCGGTATAATCGATGCCGGGTCTTTGGTGAAATCTTTTGGCGACGAGACGGGTTTTGTGTTTGTGAATGGATCCGTCGGGATTGTATTTAACCCGAAAGACCCACTTACAACCAACAAGGTTTTGGTCTGGGGAGGAGGGGACGAGTTCCCGAGTTTCATTGGTTTGAAGGGCGGAGAATTGCTCCTCCATGGCAGCGCGCCAAGTAGGATCAATAAGGGCTTGTTTAACGGTTTTTGGTTCAGGGGAGGTGAGTTGAGCGGATAAGTTGAGTTTGTTGATCGGTTTGTAGATGCCGTGAGAGGCGCAGGTTACATGAGGTGGATTTTGGTGGGAAGCCGCGGGTGGGGAAGGCGGGTCTGGTGGAGGTGGGGAAGGGGGTTCGTGGTGAGCGGATAATGAGGGTGAGCGGGTATCGGTGGGAGGCAGCGGGGGAGAGATAGGGGGACTGAGGGGAGGGGAGGGGACAGTGGCTGGAATGGGTGTGGCTGGTGGGGGCGGAGGGGCAGGGATGGTCAGTGGCGGTGATGTGGAGGTGGGGCTGTCGTCGGGAGGGACAGGGAGCGAAAACTGGCACCATTCGTCGGATAGGGGAAGGGTGACGGGGGCGGAGGCTATGGTGGGAGTGGAGAAGGGGTAGGTGTTATCAACGAAACGGACATGCCGAGAGCTGAACACGCGGTTGATGGGTGGGTCGAGGCAGAGATAGACGTGTTGGGAGGGGGAGTATCCGATAAAAACGCAGGCTTTGGAGCGAATATCAAGTTTATGGGCGGAGTAGGGGCGCAGCCATGGGTAGCACAGGCTGCCGAAGTTGCGAAGGTTGTGGTATTTTGGAGCGGTGTTGAAGAGGCGAAAATATGGGGAATCGTTGTGAAGAGTGGAGGTAGGCATTCGGTTTATGAGATAGACAGCGGTTTGGAAGGCATATGGCCAATACGCGAGAGGCATAGAGGCATGGGAGAGAAGAGCAAGACCGGTGTCAACAATGTGTCGATGTCGTCGTTCCGCAAATCCATTGTGTTCAGGGGTGTGGGGAGGAGAGGTGAGGTGTTGGATACCGAATTTGGCAAAGTCAGGTTTTAGTTTTTCAAATTCACCCCCATTATCAGAATAAAAGGTTTTAATAGTATGAGATAATTGTTTTTCAACGAGAATTTTAAAAGCCAGAAACGTGGAATGTATATCAGATTTCTTTTTGAGGGGAAATATCCAGGTGAATTTTGTATAGTGATCAACAAAGATAACATAGTATTTGAATTGATCAAAAGAAAAAACTGGGGAAGACCAGACATCACTGAATATTATTTCAAGGGGAGAATGAGATTGTAAAGAGGACACACTAAACGGAAGTTTATGACTTTTATAAATTTGACAGGCATTGCAAACATCACTCAAACTATTAGACCTTACATTAAGAAGAGAGCAAATTGACTTAAAAACAGAAACACACTACTACAAAAAATGCCTAAGACATCAATTAAAAGACACCTGTTTTTTTCCTAACAGATTTCTTAACGTAAGACACCGGTGATTTAATATAAATGGTTTGCAATGTTTAAATAAGAAACCTGTCCTTCAAAATCCGGTTTCTTATATTTCATTTTCAATTATTTAATAATAACTAATAATAAATTAATCTTAATTAACCGTTCTTACCCTAACTCAGCTTCCCCTCTCCCCCTCAATCTCATCAGCTTCCCTGAAAATTCCCAAACAATCACCTCCCTCCCACGATTCCCAAACAACCCCTCAAACCCAGCTTCCCCAAATGTCGTCGTCGTGCTTATGGCTATGCGCACGCCACATCTCCCTATTTACATCGTCATCGTCGTCTTTACACTCCCCTTTGGTCGATTTTTTAGGGTTAGCACAAAGTAATCTTAATATATGGGAATTTCTGTAATTATGGCTCGAATTCTGTTTAATTTCCTAGAATTAACACGTTTATTTCATCCTTGCAGGTTTGTTTTTACTTTTAGGGATTTAATCTCCCTAGTTCAAGAAGAAACTGGATTTAATCTGTAACTTTATTCTATCCATAGTTGGAGTAGCATAACTACGTAAGAATATCCTTGTCTTGTAATATATAGCCTAGTTCATACAATGTTTGGTTATTTTTTTAATTAGGAATTTAATCTCCCTGATTCGATTTCATTGCACAATTAATTTCCCCCCTTTGTGAGTATTAATCCCCAACTTTGCATTTTCAATTTCAGATTTAGGGTTTAATTTGATTTCTTATTAGAAGTTTTGATTTTGTTTACTTTCAATCTTAGTTTTATCAAATGCAGGTTTTTCGAAGATTCAATTGGCAAATTTGGACTAAATTAGAGGTAAAACGATGTTTATCAAATATAGGTTTTTCGTGGGTTCGTTTTAGGGTGTTAAATTATGTTGATTACTGGTTGTTAATTTTGTGTTATAATTTGATTTTGAGTATTGAAATTATAATCACTGACTTAAGGCCTCATGAGATATATTTACGATTTTATTACAATTATCAAGTATTTGGGTTAGTTTATTTATGTTAATTAGTGTGAATTCAATGCAAAATTTGTGTGTGGGTATCTCTCAGAACTAATAGTTGATGTTACATGTTTATTAAGTGTAGGGTTTCTTATGTATATACCTATATTCCAACTAGAAAACCCCAGAATTACCCCAAGCTATCAAATTCAACTTAAACCCCTTTAAACTCTTTCTTTGTTTTTTCACAGATTTTGGTGGAAATTTACCTATCACTCAGAATGTCAAAACCCAAAATAATGACATGATTTTCTGTCTTTAAACTTGTCGTCTAAGCTAACGATTCATCTCATCTCATCTTACCTTCAATTTTCTTATTATGCTTATTTGTATATAATATTCCGAGTGTTTTATGTGAAAGAGGGAAATAAAAGGAAAAAGTAATGTTGGGGAAGATGTTGATAATGTCTGGTGGTGTATGCTGAATTTTTCTCGTTTCTTCTAATTTGGAAATGATGATGTTCATCTTGTTGCTGAACTGCTTGATTGTCATCATATTACAGCCTTTTGCTAGCTTGGTTGTTGAGTTAATTAGATAGGTTATATATTCTACTGATTTAGCTTAATTTACTTTTAAATAGACTCCAAAATCGTCCACCTGTTTCGAAAAGAAGCAGAGATATTATGTTAGAAGAAGAGGCAAAGCTAGATTTCTATACCGAGGAGCATAACGGGTATGAAGATCGGTATTTATAATTCAGTATTTTATGTTTAATTGATTTATAATTTAGTCATTTGGTTAGTCTTTTGATCAATTTGTTAAGGTTTAGATCCCAAGGTGCTCGAGGTTTAGGCCTAATTAAGTTCATTATGGTCATTGGATTTTGATCACTTATCATTACAGATTTACAGTAGTTTTGAAGTTTGATAAGTTACATATCTGAAGTCATTTATCACTTAAATCATGGCCTTTCCTTGGATCTATATTTTTAACCTTGTTAACATAAACTTTACAGTGGAATTTATCTATTCTTTCGCTTTTAATTATAATGAAATAAAGTAAAGTTATTCATTAAGACGACATCGTTTCTTCTATTACAAATTGGCAATAAGTCAAAGCAATCTTCAATACAATTTTCATCATGGGTCATTCAGAACGAGTCTCTGTATACTTTGGCATAGAGATAATATTGCATAAAATCAGCTCCTCACTTTGATATGAGCCGAAGTCTTTGCATCTGTGGTTATCTATCCATTCAGACAATATTTGATCTTTAGTCTCATTGCTTTTAAACACTTTAACTTGCCATAATTTATTCATCAGTCATCTATTCATATGTTATTTTAACATAGTGTTTCTATGCCTTATTCTCTGCGCTGATATGCATGGCTTTTGTATGAAAATAGAATTCTAATTTTAGTATACTAGTATACTGCTTATGCGATAAAAATGTTGGCCTTTGTTCCGAGTTGCACACTAAAACCCTTTCTTCATTAACTTAAAATGAACTAAATAAACTTTCCCCTTTATTAAATTTCATATCTAAGCATTGCTGGTTAGATGTAAAAATGTATATAATGTTAATGATACACTTTTTTCGTTGCAGACAAGTCAATTGACGAGTTAAAAGATATATGGGCAGAATATTTCTTCAGCCAAATTGAAGATATCGATATACGTATCAGCCTGGGACTGAATTAATTTTCAGTTTGGAATCCTGCACAACCTAAACTACGCACTGTAACATCGCTGTACACTGCACCCGAGGTTTTGTCACAAGATGGGTGCTTGTCAAATGTGAATGGATTATATTAGTCGTCAAATTTGTTAAACTTATTAGTTTATTAGTAGGTAGCTAGTGTGCTTTTGTCCAACTTTCTTAGTTGAAAAATACGAATTATGTTGTGATTATTTCTTTATTGGTGGATACAGTTGTTGTTTTGATAGAAGACTTGGATATATATTGAATTTGGAATAACTCAGCTTATTTTGATATTGAATAAAAAGAATGATTACGAGGTGCAACTGTATGTATATGTATGTATTTCGTATGTATTTCCATAAATGTAATAGGTATGTAGTACAGGAAACCGGTCAAAAATGCCAAAAGCAAAGACACCGGTTGTAGATGGGCGTGGTCTCATTGTTATATACCAAAGACACCGGTTGTAGATAAGCGTGGTCTCATAGTTATATACCAAAGATACCAGTTGTAGATGGGAGTGGTCTCATAGTTATATACCAAAGACACCGGACATAATTGATATACCAAAAACACCGGACATAATTGATAACAGGTACAAAGACATCGGACATAATTGATAACAGGTACAAGTCAAAGAAACCAGTTATTAATAAAAACAAGTCTCTTTAATTGCTAGATAAGACACCAGTTCCTCCAACTGGTTTCTTAACCAAAGACACCTATGACCTAGACACCTGTTATAAACTGGTGTCTAAGGCCTTTTACAACAGGTTTCTTTGCCATATTTTGTAGTAGTGACATGTGGGTGACCAAAACGGTGGTGAAGGTCGATTTTATTAGGGGAGTTGGAATGGACTTGCGGTGACGCCGATGGCCAATAGTAGACTCCGTCCTTAGCTGCTCCTTGGTAGAGAGTTGCACTAGTATTACGTTCCTTAACAACAAAAGAGGTTGAGTTAAAATCAATGGAGACATTATTATCGGTGCAAAATTTGGAGACAGAGATAATATTTTTGTGCATTAAAGGAACATGAAAAACGTTTTGTAATTTAAATTGAGAGGACAGAAGAGTAGAACCAGTATTGTGGATGGGGAGACCTGTCCCATCTCCAATGACAATTTCATCTGTGCCATCATAGGGAAGGTGGAGGGATAGATTGTCGAGGTCAGTGGTTACATGATGGGAGGCCCCACTGTCAAGGAGCCAAGGTGAGGAAGGGGTTTGAGTGAGGGTGGTGGAATTGGCTTGAGCGGTTGTGGTGGGGTTGCGGTTGTAACGAGGTACTTGAATTGTAGGATGTAGGGATTTGAACACTTGACAATAATAAAGGGTGTGTCCTTGGTGAGAGCACCATTGACACTTCCCTTTGAAAGGAGTTTTGGGTGATTGGGTAGAGTCGGTGGAGGAGGACGAGGGAGGGCGAGAGGCGGAAGCGGTGTGGTGGCGGGCGTAGGCGGGGGTGAGCAACGGCGGGGAAGGTGGTGGCGGGTTGAGTGGTGGTTTGGCTGAGGGTGAGTTCACGATTGAGGAGTTTTTCAAGAAGAGCGGGAAAAGTAATGAGTTGGTCACAGGCATTAATGGCATCGATAACGGGTTGGTAGGTAGCATCTAAGCCATCAATGACAAGGTCGGTAATGTCTTCATCAGGGATAATGGTGCCGAGGATGGCGAGGCCATCGACGGTGGTTTTAATTTTGGTCATAAAGTCAGAGATGGAGGAGGACCCTTTGGTGATGTGTTTAAGTTTGTGACGAAGTTGTTTAATATGACCACGGGAAGGGAGAGCATAAGACGACTCAAGAGTTGTCCAAGCATCATAGGTGGTAGTGGTGCGGTTGAGAAGTGGACTGAGGGCTGATGTGAGAGTGCTTGCCAAGGCACCGACTAATAGTTTGTCTTGCCGGAACCAATTTTGGTAGGCCGGGTTAGGAGATTCAGTCTTGTCAACATTGGTGATTGTTTGTGAAGGAGGAGGGGTGCCATCAATGTAGGTATAGAGTCCATAGCCAAGAAAGAGAGATTCGAGTTGTAGTCGCCATTGGCGATAGTTAGATCCATCAAACTTGGCAACGGAATGTACGTTAAGGAGAACGAGAGGTTTTAATGGTTCGTTTGAGTTGGGGATGGTGGTAGACGTCATCGTTCTTTGTGCGTGAGGCGGACGTTGTTGGTGCGTGAGGCGGGCGTTGGATTTAGAGGATCGGGGAAGGAAGGAACCTTTCTCCTGATACCATGTGATAATTAACATAATACAAGAGCTAGCTATATATAGTTATACAAGGTATAAAAGTATAACCATACTAGGAAACTAAGATAACAATAAGATAGGATAACAATAAGATAAGATAACAATACATAGCTAGAAGTATTAGAATTAGTAATGGATTCTAAGTAGTCTTAACATTGTATCGTGTCGTACCGAAATATTCCTACACTTAAGTTGTATTTCTTTGTATTTTGCATCCCAAGCATGATGTGCCTAGGTGGTCGTGTTGTGCTTGAGATAGCACGGTCTTTTTTCTCAATTTAATGTCGTGCTAAAATGAGTCATGAGCCATGAGCCATGAGCCCGATCAAACAAACTAACTCAACTATTATAGTAAAGTAATAGTCGAGGTCGAATCCATATATAATGAAATTAAGGATCACGTATTAGTCTCTCTCAAATTACCAGTTAATTACGCGAATCAAGAAAATGAATGATTTTAAACCAGAAAAAAATAATACACATAGTGATTTAAACAATAAAAAACAATTAAGTTATCTATTTGATTCTTTCTCACCTCTAGTTTCATATACAAGCCATGAATTGATTAGTTAGGTGGGATATTATTGTTTCTAACGTATCTATAATCTCCCGAGATTTATAAATCTCCTAGATCTGTAGATCATCCCAGATTATCCACTTTCATGGATAAGCCAACCCTAACCCGATCGGGTTCGGGTTGGTGAAGCCTCATCTGTCATTCATCCGTCCCTTTAAAATCTCATCCAACCCGTCTATCATCCATGAAACATAGCATCCGTCATCCATCCATCATCCATGAATGAAATGGGTGGATCGGTTATATGTTTCAAGTTGAAAAAATTAATTTGACTTTTTATTTTATACAAAAATAATGTTTGATAATTATTTTAGTTTAGCTTTCTAGTGCGTAGTTTCACAAAATATATATTTAGAGTAGAAAAATTAGGAAATTAAAATATTTTATATCTTAATAATGTATTACATGTAAAAGAGTTAAATAATAAAAAGTAATAAAATCGGGTGATGGATGGATGACGGGTGAAATTTCCTCGTCCAACCCATTTGTGTCATCCGTCATCTATCCATCATCCATCTAAGTCGGGTTTTTTCCATCTTTTAAAATCGGTGGATCGGATTTTGATCGGTTATGGGTGAAATTAACATCCCTAGTAGTCCCGGTGATTCTCACAAGTTGGGTCATGTATATAATTCATTGTTGGATAAAACAACATCTAAACAATAAGGAAAAAGAAAGTCTCGCTATACAACGTAACATTAGTATGATATGCAATATAAATTGCAATTGCAAAGTATTAATAAACTAAATTAGTTTGTTGTCGTTTTGGAGAACATATATACGTGTTTCAGCAATCCTAATTCCTACCTCTAAAATTATTCTCATGCATGTTTATGTTTTTCCATTAGATATTGTACTTTATCAAGTATTTTTGTGTCATGGCAATATGGCATGTTGATAATAAATCATATACTTTACTAATACAGAAGCCAATCCGTTGACATGGCATCACTAAAAACAACCTTCGTCTGACGTGGCACGATTTCAGAGCTACTGGAAGATTTCCAAAAAAAATTTAAAAAAATGAATATAGTTAACATTATCAAAGATTCTAATTAAGTAAAGTCGTTATTAATTACTAAAGTCAACATGCCCATCCCATCTCATTATCATAATCATATATCATATTCCATATAAAATTTCATGATTCTACACGTATATGCAACTAATAGTCAAGATTGCAATATTCCATAATAATCCTTAATAATATTCCACAATATTATGGAATATTGTTTTAAAAATAGATAGATAGAAAATCATATATCATATTCCATATAATGATTTAAATTAGGCCCGTAAAGTTCACGGGTCGGAATAATTACTCTTTCTCGGTATATACACTAATGTGAGTGTCGTAATATATTAGACTATATTTTCGATTTAATGTAAGACGACTATTCACGTGAATGCGAAACATTTTAACAATTACGGAATATTTATTTAATATAGTAAATGAATGGTCATTTAATAAATTTGGAATGTCTTCGTGTAAGACGTCGCACGCAATAACTATTATTTACTATATGAACATCTTTACTAAATATAATCAAAAATACTTTTTTTAACCCAACTATACATTTACTACTCACGTCTCATCAGATTATTTACGTTTTGCTTTTATGGTATGATATGTAATACTCCGTATACAACTTTATATTATATATGGGTTACATATTTTAAAAATGGTGTAATGGGTAATTCTACAGTCTCGATCATCTTAATGAACAACTATATGATAGCTCATCATGTATACCGTCATACCTACATGTGTCATAAATAATTCGAAATTTATTTATTCGTATATAATTAATCAGCTTTCTTTGATATTATTAATTACGGTATTCATCTAAAGTTAAAACAGACCACCGTAAATAATTAATTTGTTTATCTCCAATATTATTAACTATATTCATCTAAAATTTAAAAAACAAACCCGTGAATATCACGGGTTACAACCTAGTTCATGTGAAAACAATATAATCCTGAGTAGTAAAGCTCAAGGTCGTAGAATGATACAAAAACAACATATACAATAATAACTATAACTCTTAAATTCACAATGGTAATATATGTATGTTAAATTTGGGGGAGGGAGACGGTGTTAGAAAGGCTCAATAAAAACATTGTTTTTACAATTGTTGTATTTATAGGCTTAAAATATACTTGTTACGTCTCAGTAATATGTTTACACCTTCTTTATTTCTCTATCACAAAAAAAGGAAGTGTAAATATATCACCGGGACAAATGGGATGTATGTTTGGCTTTCATTACCAAGCAAATACGTTACATAATTTGGCTTAAAAGATAAATCTTGAGCTAAATTCATGCTTACTATTCTAAATAAAACTACTTTACCCACGACCAAATTCTCCCGATCAATCTCTTATCCTCTTTATTTTTAAAAATTATTAATTCTACCTAATCTGCAAAAGGTGGAGACTTTAAAAACACTCGAAAAAAGTTTTATTTATTAAAAAATTCTTTTATTAATATAGATAAATAGATACATCGATAATTGTAATTCTGATTCATTGCCTCGGGAAACTGAGATGGTAACATCTCCCGATTACCTTAACCGAGTAAAAAAAATAATGTTACACCGTCTCTCCCAAGTTCTTGTTCTATCTAAATTTCACCATAAAATTGCCCGCTAAATTACGCAAATATCCTTATAGAAGCCGTTACCAAATTTGTAATGTACCCCATTTGGATTAATAAATAAATACTATCAACTCTATAATAGTGGATTAATAAATAAATACTATCAATTTTATAATAGCTCATTATAAAACATAATTATAAATAAGACTTCAAAAATATTCTAATAATTAAAAATGAATTGGCAAGTTTTTTGGATTATTGTGATAGCTCATCATTATAAAGAGTTGGTCTCGTTTACAATAGATCATGTTCGTTTGAAACAGTAAAACAGAAATTTTAGACCCTTACAACCAAATATGAACATTTTTGAAAAAAAAATTATGAATAAACTGTAGCACTAATTGGACCATCGTGGTTAAATTTGATTAGAAAATAGTCCAAAATTTCATCTTATTATTTAGACAAAATAACCCATTTAAAACAAAAAAAAAATTGTGCATTATAAAACACAATTATCATATTAAAAGACCACAAAAGTATATTAATTATAATTTTAATAAATAAAAGACCCCAAAAGTATATTAATTATAATTTTAATAACCAAAAACGAATCGACAAGTTTTTGGATGATTGTGTTGACTATTGATGGCACACTAAGTAAATTATAATGCCACCATTTTTATAATTTTTGAGCAATTTTTTTTTTTACAAGAAATGTATTTTCTCATATATTTCCACAAGGATTACATGAGTTTTCTTATAAAGCCCTGTTCTTTTGAACTTCAAGTCACTTAACTTAAGTTCACTTCAGATCCTATAAGTTCAGTTCAGTTCAGTTCAGTTCAGTTCCTATAAGTTCAGTTCAGTTCCTATAAGTTCAGTTCAGTTCAGATCTTATAAGTTCAGTTCAGTTCAGTTCCTATAAGTTCAGTTCAGTTCCTATAAGTTCAGTTCAGTTCAGTTCAGTTCAGTTCCTATAAGTTCAGTTCAATTCAGTTCAGTTCCTATAAGTTCAGTTCAGTTCAGTTCAGTTCCTATAAGTTCAGTTCAGTTCAGTTCCTATAAGTTCAGTTCATATAAACTCAATTAAGAAAAGTTATACACGGAGTATTACTTTTAACAATCGAAACAAACATTTCACTTTAATTATTCGATACACGTCATCTATAAAAAAATAACTCATTAATAATTACCCGTCTTTTACTCTCTAATTAATGTCAAACTATCATCCTCATTAATGCCAAAAAACAACAACTCATCATACGACGCCCTCACCCTCACCAATTGTCACTCTCCCATTAATCAGTTTCTTTATCACCATTGTTAGAGAAAATAAATGGTTAGAGAAAATTGTAATAAGTGAATTATTTTTATCGTAATGTAACTGTAGTATAATGTATGAATTATGAACAAATCATTATATATAAAGTTGAAAATATTTTAAACTACCTTGTGTTTTAGACTAATTTTTTTATCAATGTCGCCTTAGTTTTGCTATTGCTAAGGGAGTGGGCACCCAGCTAGATTCTCGGGTGCCCACAAATTTCATGTTATTTCTCCTTTGTTTTTAATAAAAGTCCCTGGTTATAATTTAAAAATAATAATAATAATAATAATAATAATAGTTAACTTAAATTAAAATAAAGTTAATTAAGTTCGGATTTTATAAGTTCAGTTCAGATCCTATAAGTTAAGTTAAGTTCAGATCCTATAAGTTCAGTTCAGTTAAGTTCAGTTCCTATAAGTTAAGTTCAGTTCCTATAAGTTCAGTTTAGTTCCTATAAGTTCAGTTCAGTTCCTATAAGTTCAGTTAAGTTCAGTTCCTATAAGTTCAGTTAAGTTCAGTTCCTATAAGTTCAGTTCAGTTCAGTTCAGATCCTATAAGTTCAGTTCAGTTCAGTTAAGTCCAAAAGAACAGGGCCTAAGTGCATAACCACTAGAAAAATAAGCTCTATCTAGTGTCCTCTCCTACATTTTCCAAAAGAACAGTTCAGTTAAGTCCAAAAGAACAGGTCTGGGCACCATTTTCCCTTCCATATCCATCAACCTGTAGGACCCGCTTCCCGTTGTGCTTTCCACCTGATAAGGCCCCTCCCAATTGTAGGCAAACTTTCCGGCGCTTGTATTCTTTGTGTTCTGGAATACTTTTCTGAGGACTAGGTCTCCTACCTGGAGGGTCCTGATCTTCACGTTCTTGTTGTAACTTCGTGCCACCATTTGTTTATAGGCGGCCATTCTGATGGCAGCGCTGGTTCTGAGCTCATCTACCGTGTCCAGGCTGCTAGCCATTTCTGCTTGATTGCGCTCTTCTGTTAGGCAGCCGTATCTCTGTGTTGGTACTTTCACCTCTGCTGGGATGACAACTTCTGCTCCGAACACTAGGCTGAAGGGGGTTTGACCCGTTGCTGTCTTTGGAGTGGTTCTGTCAGACCAGAGAACCAAGGGCAACTCGTCTGCCCACTTTCCTCCAGCTTCCTCCAGTCTCCTTTTCATGTTGTCCATAACTATCCTGTTGCTGGATTCTGCCTGGCCATTCGTCTGCGGGTACCTGGGAGCAGCTTTTAGTAGGGTGATATTCCAACTAGCACAAAATGCTTCGGTTTTGTTAGATATAAACTGTGAGCCGTTGTCGCACACTATTTCAGAGGGTATACCGAATCTGCAGATTATGTTTCGTTTAAGGAAAGATATCACCTGATTTTCTGTGACCTGGGGGAAGGCCTCTGCTTCTATCCACTTGGAGAAGTGGTCTGTTAATGCGAGCATGTAGGTTCTGTTCCCAGGTGCTCTGGGCAGCGGTCCTACTATGTCCATTCCCCATTTTATGAAAGGCCAGGGCGATATGATTGGATGCAAAGGTTCAGCGGGCTGATGCGTGACAGGAGCGTGTTTCTGGCAGGCTTCGCATTTCTTGGCTAGCTCTACTGCGTCCCTTCGTATCGTCGGCCAGAAGTATCCCATTCTGATTGCTTTGTTGGATAAGCTCTTGCCCCCTGCATGATTTCTGCAGTCTCCGCTGTGGAGATCGTGCAAGACTGTCTGTGCCTCTCTGTCGCCCAGACACCTTAGGTAGGGTCCTGCGAGCGATTTCCTGAACAGCACACCATCTATTAGTATGAATCTGGAAGCTTTCATTTTGAATCCCCTTACCTCTTTTTTGTCAGCTGGTAGGGTTCCGTCTGTCAGCCATTTCTGGTAGGGTGACCTCCAATCCTCTGGCTGCTCCGCGGTGTTGCTGAGGACGCCCAATCCTGCCTCCCATTGGGTGCTGGAGTTTTCAACTTCTCGGTCTTCCTGGGAAGTTGAGGGTTCCAGCACGTGGGTGATGGGGATTGAGGAGATGTCTCCGGGCTTGAATGTTGCCCCCAGGTTAGCCAGCGCGTCTGCTTCTGCGTTCTGCTCCCTGGGGATTTGCTCTATTTTGAAGGTGATGAACCTTGTCTGTCTGTCTTTGACTACTTCCAGGTATGCTGCCATCCCGGGGTCTTTGGCTTCGTACTCACCGTTGATATGATTTACTATGAGCTGCGAGTCACTGAACGCCTGCAGGTACCTGACCTTGAGGTCCAAGGCCAGTTGGAGTCCATGGATCAAGGCCTCGTATTCTGCTACATTGTTGGTTGCTGGAAACTCGCATCGTACTGCCTGCACGATCATATCTCCCTGAGGGGACCTGAGTACCATTCCTACCCCCGCTCCTCTGCTGTTAGAGGCTCCGTCCACATGCAGCGTCCAGCAGTTTTCCTCAGAGTCCATTTCTAGGGGCAGGATTTCTTTGGCTGCTTCCTTTTCCATACCTGGGCTGAAATCAGAGACAAAGTCTGCAAGGGCTTGCGATTTTATCGCGGTCCTTGTTTCAAATTTTAGGTCGTAGCCGCTCAGGTGGACTGACCATTTGGACATTCTTCCAGAAAGTTCTGGTTTACTCAATATGGGTCTCAGGGGGTAGCTAGTTAAGACGGATATAGAGTGAGACTCGAAGTAAGGTCTCAGTTTGTACGAAGCTGTAACTAAAGCAAGGACGAGTTTTTCAGGAGCAGTGTACCTGGTCTCTGCAGGTAGCAGAGACTTACTGATGTAGTAGACTGGATGCTGGGTCCCTTCGTGCTCTCGCACCAGTACCGCACTTACTGCTACCTCGGTTACTGACAGGTATAAGTACAACGGCTCCCCCTGCTCTGGTTTGGATAGGAGTGGTGGGGAGCTGAGGTACTTCTTCAGATCTGTGAACGCCTGCTCGTGCTCCTCTGTCCACTCAAATCTCTTGCTTTTCCGTAGTATGTCATAAAACAATCGGCATCTGTCGGAGGATCTGGAGATGAACCTATTCAAGGCTGCCACCCTGCCGGTCAATTTCTGCACATCTTTTGGCTTCTGGGGGGACTCCAGTTGCAGGAGCGCTTTGATCTGCTCGCTGCTTGCCTCGATTCCCCTTTGCGTGACCATATACCCCAGGAACTTCCCGCTGGAGACTCCGAACGTGCATTTGGAGGGATTCAGCTTCATCTGGTACTTCCTCAGGATGCTGAAGGTTTCTTCTAGATGTTGGGTGTGTTGGCTGGCTGCTTTGGACTTGACAACCATGTCGTCTATGTAGACTTCCATGGTTTTGCCAATTTGTTCTTTGAACATCATGTTCACCAGCCTTTGATATGTGGATCCTGCATTTTTTAAACCGAATGGCATAACGTTATAACAGTAGATACCTCTTTCAGACCTGAATGCCGTCTTTTCTTGGTCTTCCGGATGCATTTTGATCTGGTTGTATCCGCTCCAGGCGTCCAGGAATGTGAGCATTTCATGGCCTGCGGTTGCATCCACCATTGCATCTATGTGCGGTAGAGGGAACGGGTCTTTAGGGCACGCCTTGTTGAGGTCGGTGAAGTCCACACACACCCTCCACTTTCCGTTCTTTTTGGGGACCACTACCACGTTGGATAGCCATTCCGGGTAGGTTACTTCCCTGATCTTCCCTGCGGCCAGGAGGTCGTCCACCTCCTGGTTTATCACCCGGTTTCTTTCTGCGGCAAACTTTCTTCTCTTTTGCTGGACCGGCTTGTAGCCGGGGCTTACACTCAACCTGTGTGAAATTACATTTGGGTCTATCCCCACCATGTCCTCGTGGGACCATGCAAAGCAGTCGATGTTAGCTTTTAACAAATTTAATAGTTCTGAGCGAACGGTACCTGTGCACTCTGCTCCCACCAGTACCTTCCTCTCTGGGTGCAGCGGGTCCAGGGGAATTTCCTCTACCTCCACTTGGGGAGGCTCTTCGTAGGTTCCCCTGACCTGCTTTGCCTGTGATTGCTATGCTGGGGGAGGAGTGGCTGTAGGCTTGAGTGCCACCTTGTAACAGCTCCTGGCTTCTTCCTGGTTTCCTCTTATGGTCTGGACTCCCCACGGTGTAGGGAACTTGAGGCACTGGTGGTATGATGATGGGATGGCTTTCATATCATGTATCCACGGCCTGCCCAGGATGACGTTGTAGGTGGAGGGACCGTCAATCACCAGGTACCTCACCTGCTTGTTGACTCCTCCGGCGTAGGTCGGGATCATGATCTCTCCGAGTGAATGCTTCGTTTCTCCGCTGAATCCCACCAGTGGAACCGCCTTTCTGATTAGGTCTGCTTCCCCAAATCCCATACTTTTCAGCGTCTCTAACATGATGATATTGACTGAACTCCCCGTGTCTACCAGGATCTTCTTTACCCTGCAGTTCCCTATGGACAGGGTGATGATCAGGGCGTCATCATGGTATTCAGCACCCTCTTCTGCATCCGTCTCGTCGAAGCTGACGACCGGTAGATCCTGGGCGCTGATCCAGCACGAGGACTCTGGCTTGTCTCCTTTAACTCGGGTGGCGTGCCTCTTGGCTGCGGAATAGGTAAGTCCGCACAGCTCCGAGCCCCCTGTTATCACGTTAATAGTTCTAGTGCAAAGAGGGGGACTAGAGGGTGCTACCTGGCGAGTTGCGTTCACCTTGGTTCCTTTTGGCAAGATGTGGTTCAGATTACCTTGCTCGTACTGATACCGGACTTCTTTTCTGAGGGTGATGCAATCTTCAGTTGTATGCCCGATGTCTTCGTTGTGGAAGTCACACCTTAGGTTGGTGTCCCTTCCGTCCTTGCTTCTTTCTTCTGCCCGCTTCTTGGGCCACTTCACCTTTTCTCCCAACTCCTTTATCGCTTTGATTAGTCCTGCAAGATTAACAGTGAAACCGTACTCTTGTACCTTTGGCGGCAGATTTGGGTCATTCTTCCAGTTTTTTCCTCCAGAAACTTTATGCACCGGCCTGTTGTAGGGTTTGGATTTCTCCTGCCTGTCTGCTGCTGGTGCCTTCCTGCTGGTAGATGCGGAGCCGCAACTGATCCTCCTGGGCCCTGCATCCTCTTCCAGTCGGATGGCATCCAACGCCTTTTGCTGAACCTGAGCATAGGCCGTGCATGGCCATTTGGTGAGCTCCTTGTATAGGTCGGAGGCCTGGGGTAGCCCCCAGGGAAAGCCGTGGATGGCAGCTTTCTCCTCGCAATGGGGAATGGACACCATTTCCTTGTTGAATCTGGCCAGGTAGTCTCTGGTGGATTCTGCATCGCCTTGCTGGATCTCGTAGAGATCGCTGCTCTGCTTCTCTGGCCGCCTGCTGCTGGCGAACTGCTGGTTGAACGCGTTCACCAGATCTGCAAAGCTGGACATGCTGGAGTTGGGTAGAGTGACGAACCATTGAAGGGCGGCTCCTGAGAGAGTGGACCCGAATCCTTTACACATGCACGCCTCTTTCAGGGAGCCTGAGGCCGTGACCACCATCATTTTCTGCTTGTATTGGTTGATGTGGTCTATCGGATCAGCTGTTCCGTCGTAGCTGGTCATGTTTGGCGGAGTGAATCCCTTGGGTACGTCTACTGAGACGATGTTGTGGGTGAATGGCGAGTCTGCGTAGCTGTCTGGGGCCGCTTTCTCCAGGGGCCTTGGCATTCCTGGGATGCGGCTGACTAAATCCCACAGCTCCTTGTACTGGTGCTCCCATGGATTCGGTCCTGCAAGAGGGTTAGCAAAATTCCAAGGGGTGGTATGGGTGAGTGGTGCATACCCTGGTGCTCCTGGTGTCTGGCCGACCATGGGCTGGCAGAGTGCCTGATGATTCATTGGCACGGTGTGCACTATTGACGGCGTCTGCTGGATGGGATATCCCGATGAGCCAGCCCCCAGCGGAGGTGGTTGCCTTGCTGATGACCCTTCCCCTTGTGTCCAGACTGAGGTCGGGGTGAAAAAAGGTCCTGCATTACCATGTTGGTTAGTGATAATAGGTGGCCTTACAGATTCGTTACCTGGGGCCCCCGTTTGAGGTGGCGGTGAATCTAGGTTGATGGAAAGGTAACCCAAGCCTGTCGGAGTGATTCTTCCTGGAGGTGCGACCCCGGAGAGGTCCAGTCTAGTGACTATCATGCTGGGAATCGCCCTGCTCTCTGGGGGTCTTGGGATTCCTGCCTCTGCGCCTGGATTTCTGCTGATGCGTGGAGGTTGATTCTGAGCCGTTGCCAACTTTCTGAGCTCTTGGTTGTCCTTCCTTAAGCCGTCGACTGCTTGGTGTAGGGTAAATATCCCTTCCATCATTGTCTTCCACATGGCTGGGGTGGGAGCATCCGCCGGGCTTGAGCTGGCCGTTGCGCCGCTGTTGGTGACGCCTGATTGCGCCTGAGGAGTGCTAACAGCGAGGGGAGTGCTGACCACTGGAGCACTGACCACTGTAGGAGCGCTGACCACGGGAGCACTGACCACTGTGGGAGTGCTGACCGCAGTGGATTTGGAAGAGGTTTCTGTTGCCACCGGGATGGGTTGTGAGGTTGTTTGAGAAGCTGGGTTTGTCATTTTTGAGAGATTTTCAGGATTTTGTGTTTTTAGGTTGAATAATCACTACAGCCCCACGGTGGGCGCCAAAATGTTTAGGTCAAAATTTACCTAGTGTTATTTTTAGGAGGTTATAGTGATTTCAAACTTGTTAAGTGACGTATTTAGACAAAGTAGGTAATTAGGAGAATAGCAAGGAGAAGTATGAAAGACAAGAGGTTTGATGACGCAGGAAGCCCCTTGGGGAAAAACTGCGGGAAGAAGGTTTCTTCCAAGTTCCACTAGAATTATCCTTCAGAAGGTTATGAGATTACAAGTATTTCTATGACTTTCTTAGTGTTTCTTATGTGCCCCGTGTGTTGTGTATGCAAATTGTGTGTGTGTTGTATGTACAAGTGCTTGAATATATACAAAAACCTAGTTCTATGGACCGTTGGATTGGACTCTTATCCAACGGATCCTTCTTCTCCTTTTTCTCCTTTTGGGCCTTCTTTCTACTTGCTTTCTCTGACGGAAGATAGATGCTTGGCCATTTGGGGTAATCTTCGAGCAATGCTCCTCTTGGCTTTTTCCTTCTTCTCGACTACTCTGCGCGCCTCCTTCTTCCACACTCTTCTTTTTGCATTGACTTCCCATTTCTTTATATTATTTGACTTTAGCATCCAATGTTCATCCTTTACCCAATCATACGATGCCACGTGTTAGCTTAACAAAATGGTAATTTTGGGGCGTAACACCTACATTAGACTTTCTGAAACATATAAAAGTGAGTTGTGCTCTTGATTTCCTGGATGAGTGATAGCTTTGGTCTTTCTTGGTTTTGAAAGATTCTAAAGTTTCTTTCAGCCCATATTATGGATACCAGACATCCAACACTACAGTTTACCCAACTGCTCTTCCAGTACCTTCTTCGTCCCCTTTGATTTGGCCAAGAGATCAGACTAGGTAGATCAGTAGGAGTATGTTCAATTTGAAACCAGTCCATTATGTTGTGCAGTAAGTCCTTTGCAAAAGAGCATTCAAAAAAGAGATGTGCAGCACTTTCAGCATTCTGTTTGCAAAGTATGCACCTATTGATTATATGCATTTGATGAAATCTTGGCTGATCCACAGTGGCCAATTTATTTTGTATAGCCAATGTCACTGTTATTCAATGCTTGGGCACCATTTTAACCTTGCCAATAGTAGGGTAGAGAGGTTGAGCCTGCACTTTATAAGGATATTGTCATAAAGTTGAGTGGCAGAGAAATGCTCCATAGTTGAACATCTTTGCATCAAGTCTTTCCGGTTTGAATAAAATTTTTGAGCAATTAAAATAAGAAAATTGAGGTTTGTTTTCAAAGTTACCATTTTACAAAAAAAACAAGTTTATGAATTCATTCATTAGACATTAAACTCAAAAACAGTACATATATCAAATAAATTAGATTTTTGATGAAAATTTTAAAATCTAACTAATAAATTTTAATAAGCAAAAGAAAAATACACAAAAATTGAAAATCAAATAAATTTAGAAATGGTATATCCGATATCACACATTCTCATTTTGTGACATCTAAATCCATGACAAGCTTGTGACGTGAGACAAACTAATCTTTATACTATAAAAATTATAGAATTTAAAGAAATTTTATTGGTTCTTAATTTATTAAAAATGGAATTTTTTTTTTTATTCTTTTGTGGTAGGGACCTCCACCTTCCTTAGAGATTTAATTACTCTTCCTCGTTAATTAGATAGGTCTAAATTTAATAAAAACTATACAACAAATTCAAAGTCGGTGCAATTATCCAATTTAATTTTAGTTCATATATTTTTTTAATTTAAATGCCGATAGATGAATATTATGTTATAAGCTCAGTATATCATATTTGTAAAATTGATCCTGTGCAATAAAGGAGGGTAAATGGAGATTGTGAGAGGTCACAAGTTTGCGAACGAAGCCGGTCACAACTCACTGGGACGGACTCATTCAATATATGTTCTTTTTTGTCGTTGGTGTAGTCGATGACGTTATCAAAGTGTTTGGCGACATGTGGGCAATTGGTGCCCACGTTTATTGTGTTAGGATATCCTACTTGGCTACATTACAACATATATTTACATATATAAAAACAAAACATAATATTTCCAATTTCCAATTTTTCCAATATTTATCATCCAAATCGATATTATTTCCTAATTAAGTAAAATTATTATAATTAATTTTGTCGTCTATAACTATTCTCTGAATATTCTGCTTTTTTTTTTGGTGTTTTTTTAATCCATATATGATATCAACAATAACAAGAAATAATAAATCAAATTTAACAAAGATTGTTCAATAAACTAACAAAAACCCTAATTTTGTCTTGGTATTTTCGTTAAGATCTAATTTTACTATCATTAACTGCAATTATTCTTTCTCGGTATTTCGATTAACTGGTGAGTTTTTTAAAATTATTGCCTATTTTTATTTATTTTATTTTCGTATTTTAGATTGTTAATTTTACTGTTTTATCTAATACCCACGTGGGAAATTGGTTATTTTGTTTGATTATATGCTTGATTGGGTTAGTTTGACCGTTTATGATCATAATGAATTAGGGTTTTCTTTGATCAATTGTTTGTTCTTTTATTGAATTGTGAATTGGGTATAATAATGTGTAAAGTTTTAATCTTGTGAATTTTGATGTGAAAATTTGAAGTATGACAGTTTGTTGTTTTTGTTTTTGTTTGTATTGATTAATGCAGATTGTTTTGGGAAATATGATTTCGAAATCGTATGCCAATTTATTAGATTTAGTAACAGGTGATTTTCCAACGATGAATTTAGAAAAGAAAAGATTCCCAAGAGTGATGTCTGTACCAGGAAATATTTGTGAACTTGAATCCGAGCATGCCCATAGTGTTTCTTCGGATAACCCGTCTACTGTTGTCCAAGATAGAATGATCATAGTTGCGAATCAATTACCTATTGTTGCGAGTCGTGGGGTGGATGGTACAGGATGGATTTTTAGTCACGATGAGGATTCTCTGTTGCTACAGCTTAGGGATGGTTTGCCTGATGAAACAGAGGTGATATATGTTGGTTCACTTAGGGCTGATGTAGATAGTAGTGAACAAGATAGCGTCTCTCAGATTCTTTTCGATAGCTTTAGATGTGTGCCGACTTTTTTGCCCCCTGATCTTGCTGATAGATATTATAATGGATTTTGCAAGAAGCAATTATGGCCATTGTTTCATTATATGCTTCCATTTTCAGCGGGCCATGGAGGGCGGTTTGATAGGTCGTTGTGGGAGGACTATGTTTCTGTAAATAGATTGTTTTCTCAGAAGGTCATTGAGGTGCTTAATCCTGACGATGATTATATTTGGATTCATGATTACCATTTGATGGCATTGCCAACTTTTTTGAGGAGGAGGTTTCATCGAATAAGAATGGGGTTCTTCCTTCACAGCCCTTTTCCTTCATCTGAAATCTACCGTTCACTGCCTGTTCGAGAGGAAATAATTAGAGCTTTGCTTAATGCAGACTTAATTGGTTTCCACACTTTTGATTATGCCCGACATTTCCTTTCTTGCTGCAGTCGTATGTTGGGTTTGGAGTATCAATCAAAGAGAGGCTACCTGGGCTTAGAATATCATGGTAGGACTGTTGGAATAAAGATAATGCCCGTCGGGATTCACATGGGTCGAATTGAGTCATCTATAAGACTGTCAGAGGAGGAGGGGAGGATAGCTAAGTTGAGGCAGATTTTTGATGGGAAAACTGTTTTGCTCGGTGCAGATGACCTGGATCTGTTCAAGGGAATTAATTTGAAGCTTCTGGCAATGGAGCAAATGCTTAAGCAACAACATAAGTGGCGGGGTCGGGCTGTAATGGTTCAGATTATTAACCCTGCGCGATGTAAAGGAAGTGGTGTACAGGAGATGTTATCTGAGATAGAGGAGATCTCTCAGAGAATCAATAAAGAGTATGGAAAGCCCGGATATGAACCCGTGATTATTATTCACAGACCAGTAAGTGCACCTGAGAGGATTGCTTACTATACCACTGCTGAGTGTGTGGTGGTGACAGCTGTGAGGGATGGTATGAATCTTACCCCATATGAGTACATAGTTTGTAGAGAGGGGATATCTGGCTCGGAACCCAGTTCTGATGTACGTGGGCCTAGGAAGAGTATGATTGTGATTTCGGAATTTATTGGGTGTTCCCCATCCCTCAGTGGGGCCATTCGGATTAATCCATGGAATGTTGAAGCAACTGCTGAGGCAATGAATGCTGCTATCTCTATAGGAGATGCGGAAAAACAACTACGACATGAAAAACACTATCGATATGTTAGTTCCCATAATGTGGCTTATTGGGCAAGAAGCTTCATGCAAGATTTGGAAAGAACTTGCTCTGATCATTTCAGAAGAAGATATTGGGGTGTAGGCTTGGGCTTCGGCTTTAGGGTTGTCTCTATTGATCCTAATTTCAGGAAGCTCTCGGTAGATGCTATTGCATCAGCATACAGAGTTTCACAAAATAGGGCCATCCTATTCGACTACGATGGAACTCTAATGCCCCAAAATTCGATGAGTAAGATGCCAAGTCAGGAGGTTATCTCAATTTTGGAGACTCTCTGCACTGATCCTCGTAATACTGTCTTCATTGTCAGTGGGAGAGGGAAGGATAGTCTTAGTAATTGGTTTTCACCGTGCAAAAAGCTTGGAATTGCTGCAGAGCATGGCTACTTTCTGAGGTTGGTCTCTTTTCTCTTCGCCTGGTGTTGCTTTTAACATCTGTTTTTTTGTTTAGATACTTGATGCTTTATGGCAATTGAGTAGTAACTAAACCATGGCTGTTTACAATTCCTTTTGTCCTAACAAATAGTTTTGTGCTCCATTTTTTTCTGTACGGGCGAATAGTTTACATTACCATCTTTGGCATGTTGTATGTTGTGGAGATTGAGTGTGGGATTTTCTATCCCGCTTGTATGTGCTTAACTGCTTACTTAAAAACCCGATCCGTAAACAAATATAGAAACTTTTGGAGGGGTTATATTTAGCTACTCTTATGATGTGTGATTTTCAGGTGGCCTGAGGATAGGGAGTGGGAAAATTGCGGGCAGGGTACGGACTTTGGGTGGATGGAAATTGCTGAGCCTGTGATGCAGTTGTACACCGAGGCAACTGATGGTTCGTATATAGAGTCTAAGGAGAGTGCTCTTGTTTGGCACTATCAAGACGCAGACCCAGACTTTGGGTCTGCTCAAGCCAAAGAAATGCTTGATCATTTGGAAAGTGTTTTAGCAAATGAACCTGTGGCCGTTAAGAAGGGTCAGCTCATTGTCGAAGTAAAGCCCCAGGTATGTCTCTATAATGTCTTTTCTTTGTTCGTTTAAAGAAATGTTTGTTATGGACCGTGAAATTTGCATCCCTGAATTATCCTCTTATGTTTTGAGATGAAGCACAAGCGAGTACCAGCAATGCTTGTTCTCCAATCCACTTGTCCAAAGCAGATAGAGCTATGAATTAGGATATCTGTTTAAGCTACACCCTTCCAAAATGTCTCGACTAGCAAACAACTTGATCTTACCCGTAAATATTGATTGACCACTGATCTGAATCAACCCGAACCCCAAAGTGCCAAATAAGCCACAAATTTAGGGTAAAGCCGTAAAGGTAAGTGTTATAACGGAAGCACAAAGACAGATAAAAACAAACAATAAAGAACAATACACACAGATTTACGTGGTTCACTAACGGTGTGTTAGCTACGTCCTCGGGGCAGAAGGGAGAGAGTTTTATTAATGTGAGGAGTTTTTCAGATTACAGATTCAGAACGGTATATTGTATATTATTTGCTAGGGTAGAGGTTAAGAGTTTATACTAATACAATACAGATTTGACCTAATAAGGTCCAGACAGAAACCCTAGCCCAATACAGTATTCGGATACCTAATGAGACCCCCGCATAGTCGTTCGAAGCGGCGACTAACAGATACAAGGCATAGACCCAACAGTAAGGATTGAACATTATCGACCCACAAGTCTGATTCTTCTCAGAAAAATCTTTATCTAAAGATTTAAAAGGAAAAACAATACTCTGTATCAGATCACAGGTCTACCATGTAACACACTTTCGCGTATGACATCCATATAAATGATGTTTTGTGTATGTTATTCTTTCAGGGGGTGAGCAAAGGCATGGTTGCTGAGAAAGTATTCACGTCACTAGCAGCGAAAGGGAAGCATGCGGATTTCGTGCTGTGCATAGGTGATGACCGATCTGATGAGGACATGTTTGAGATAGTTGACAATGCTGTTTCAACAAACATATTGTCTCCAAATGCGTCCGTCTTTGCTTGTACAGTTGGTCAGAAGCCTAGCAAGGCTCAATATTTTGTAAATGACACTGCTGAAGTCCGACTTGTACTCCAGTCGCTTGCCGAATTCTCTGATCTCTCAGGCTCCGTTTAGCAAACAACATTAACAGTCCACAATTATTCTTTCATTCTCTTATAATTCTAATTTGCCTTATTGTGTATCAATCTTATCTATAATTGCACGTATCTAAGTGAAAATTGTTGATTATAACCTTTTAAAAACCGCTTTTTGAAAATTACAACCCTATATAATTTTCTTCATATCATTTTACCTCCTTTCCAACTTATTACCTCTCCCGTATCAATTTACCCTAAAGCTCTTTATCTTCTTCAATACCCTATAAGGGCAAATTCACAAAAAAGTTGTTTGGTTGGCATGGAGGAAACGATTTCATAAACAGAACGCACTAACACCTGTCGCCATAAACTGGTCCACCTTTAATAATCCAAAATCCCCTATCTATAAAAGGAAGGTTTTTTTTAGGCTGTTTTTTTTTTTTTTTTTTTACACATTAACCAACCCCACTCTCTCCACCTACTCTCTCTCCAATTAATTACCCTCTCTCCTCATTTCTTATTATTTTTCATATACATATTCATATGTTAAAAAGCTTATAATAAAAAAAATTAATCACATTCAACATTACAATAAAAGAAAATTTTAAAAAAATCAGAAATCTATATAGGGGACAACAAATTTTAATAAAAAAAATTACAATTCCGGAAAATTAACCTCTTGGATACCTTGACAATTAAAATTAAATTTGAATTTTTGTATGAACGGTCTCATACTCTCCTACCATAAGACGATTAACATATATAAAAAGAAAAACCGTTTATTAGCACTGAAGGAACAACTTTTTATATGAGACCGTATTACTCTATAATTTGTGACAATTAAAATGTATAAAAGCAAATTTATATACTATATAAAACATATAAATTAAATTTAACACGAGGCCCAAATTTTAAGATTTTGATGAAAAATAAATCCTAAAAATATCTATATTTCCAAAAATATGAAAAAAAGGTCACTATTTAATCAAAAGTGGTCACTACGTATCAAAATGTGATCCCTTTCCTACTGGTCGCATGTGCGACCGTCGTAAAGTAGAATTTTGCGAAATGGTAAATTAAGTCTACATAAAATAATACGAGTAATAATTATTATTAGGTGATATTGTCGACTCATGCATCTATATTGATCCATGTTTTTATGGTTGTCTATTATCCCAAAATATATATTTTTTTACAAGCTCAGAAATAGTTGGGCTCAACAAAAATATACAATGTCGTTTTATTATATACGGTTTTAGATTAAATCCCTTATCAATAAAAGGAACA
Organism: Silene conica; assembly: GCA_029255685.2. Taxonomy (NCBI): domain Eukaryota; kingdom Viridiplantae; phylum Streptophyta; class Magnoliopsida; order Caryophyllales; family Caryophyllaceae; genus Silene; species Silene conica. The sequence goes on along the minus strand of CM055313.2, from coordinate 22,784,967 downwards.
ACTTTTCCTGCTTTTTCATTGGTTGCTTAATTTTAGGAAATTAAAAACCTTCTTTCTCGCCATGTCCCACCACTCACACAAGGAGCTTTAATTTTTCTTCTTTTTACTTTTCTCCATTTAACATTCTAAAGTTACAAATAATTTTTATCTCCATAATAAAAAAAAACAACTTTACTCCAAATTCGAAAATAAAAAAATCACTAAAATTCTACCCAGAAACATAAAATTCAACAATATTAAAAAAGGTTGGACAATTAGAAGTAATTAACAAATATTTAGAGGTATGAAAAACGAATAAAAAGCGAAAAAAATTATACAAAGGGTTAAAAATTAACAAACATACGTAAATCTAAAAAAATGAAAAAAATACACGAGGAGATAATAATTAACAAAAAAACGTAAATTAAAAAATGAAAGAAACGTAGATCAAAGATTTTTGAATAAGATCAAATAAACCCAACCCATAAAATTAAAAAAATGAAAAAAATACACGAGGAGATAAAAATTAACAAAAAAACGTAGATTAAAAAATGAAAGAAACGTAGATCAATTTTTTTTTGAATAAGATCAAATAAACCCAACCCATTAAATCAACAAAAAAAATATAAATTTACGATTTTTAAGAAAATATAACAACCTTCGAGAATTAGTCAATTAAAACTACGTTAACATCGAGTAAAAAGATTGTCTTAATAACAATACATTATTATTTTCTTTATAAAATCATCCACAAATTTTAAGAGACTGCTATTAAAAATAATTCTATCATTTTACTTTCATTTAGAGAGTAAGTTATTTAAAGGGTAAGATATAGAAATACAATACAATTTCTTTATCTATTTTATATGGTTCAAATTTATTTCATAATGTCATGATTATTTATTTCAATTTATATAATCATTAAAAAAAAATTAATTATACCAGTAAATCAATTATTTGGAGTCAAAATCATCCCAGAATTCATAATTTATATATTTCTCATTTAAGTTCATATTAAATCATATTTACGAAATTTTTAGAAATAGACCCGTACATTTTTTGTACGGGCATAAAACTAGTTAGAGAAGTTATATAGAAGTATTTTGTATACAATGTTCAAATTTCTTAGATGCAAAAGATGAGAGTGTTTTTTTTTGTAAATTTTCCATCTAATCCTTTGGCTATTTATATATGCATGACGAGTAAACAAGGGAATGAATTTTCCAAGCATTGCAACCGTTGGAATTCCCGATTCATTGCAATTGTTGGAAATCTCTAAAATAATTAATTACTAGATTTCATGCCCGGGCGTTGCCCGGTAATATCTTGACATGATTTCAAAGTCATTATCGTAACAACTAATCTTCTATAAATACTTAGTATAATAGGCATATAGAGAGAATGATTTAAGTATGATTGTTTTTTATGGTTAATGAAACATCAGATGTATCATCATCGGAACAACATGGAACGTTGAAAATGCATGAAACTCCAATAGAAACGGAGACATGTACGTCCAATTCAATGGTCTTGGAAAGACACTTGCATATTACGCATCACTGTCAAAATAATATTTTAAGCACATATATTTTTTTTATAATAACTTCTATAATTTTCACTTGGGCACGATCTTGAAGACATTTTTTATTCAATATTTCTAATATATGGAGATAGTTGAAGCTCGTATTCTTTTAATATTAACTCGTATTTTTTTTACATTAGATCATATTCTTTTTACTTTAGCTCACATTCTTATCTTAATAGCTCGTATTCTTATCTTATTAGCTCGTGCACTTTTTTACATTAGCTCGTATTCTTATTTTAATAGCTCGTATTCTTATCTTATTAGCCTGTATTCTTCTTACATTAGCTAATATTCTTTTATATTAGCCCGTATTCTTATATGCTCGTATTTGTAAGTTCTTGATCCTCTTAAATGCTCGTATGATTTTTTTACATTAGCTTGTATTCTTATCTTAATAGCTCGTCTTTTTTTTACATTAGCTCTTATTATTCTTAGCTTAATATCTCTCTATTAGCTCGCATTCTTACGTTAATAGCTCGCCTTCTTATGTGCCCGTATTTTTTAGTTCCTGTTTTTTTTAAAGTTTTTGTTCCTTTTACATTAGTTCGTATTCTTTTAATTATATCATGAAATTTGACGTATGGCAAAGCTGGTTCTATTTTTTTAGCTCGAGAAGTGTTTCAATTAGTTCGTGTTTTCGTATTATGTTTATATTAGCTCGTGTTCTCATCTTAATAGGTCGTATTCTTATGTGCTTGTATATTTAAGTCCGTGATCCTTTTAATCTCGTATATGTATTCATTTGTGCTCATATTTTGAAACACGTCTTATGTTAATAGCTCGTATTGTTTTTTCATTAGCTCGTATTCATTTATGCTCTTATTTTAAAGCTCGTCTTATTTTAATAGTTCGTATTGTTTTTACATTAACTCGTATTCTTAGCTTAATAGCTCATATTCTTTTTATATTAGCTCGTATTCTTAGGTTAATAACTCGCATTGTTCTGTGCTCGTATTTTTTGGTTCGTGATTTTCTTAAACTCGTATTTTTTTAACTTAGCTTTTATTCTTATGTGTTTGTATTTTGTAGCTCGTATTTCTTTTAATTATACCTCGTAAACTTAAGTACTTAATATATTCATCAATACATCTATTTATGCTTTTATTCATCAATACATCTATTTATGCTTTTAATTAAATAAGAGAAGGGAAACAACAAATTATACCATAACTCCACGGTAGCCAAAACTCTTAATTTACCTTCAATTATTTTATTAACTAATTCAGTAATTACCCAACTGATATTTTATTACTATTTAATTATATATCTTTTTATTTATATACTTAATTTATTTAATCAAAGTAGTAGCCAAAATCGCTCTAGAAAAATAATTATCCAACTGATATTTTATTATTATATAATTATCTTTTTATTTATATACTCAATTTATTTAATGACATCAATTATTTCGTTAAATAATTCAATAATTATCCAACCGATATTTTGTTACTATTTTATTATCTTTTTATTTATATACTTAATTTATTTAATAAAAGTATTATCCAATGTAATCGCTCTGAAAATAATAATTATCCAACTGATATTTTATTACTATTTAATTAACTTTTTATTTATATTTTTAATTTATTTAACCAAAGTAATAGCCAATGAAATTACTCTAAAACAATAGCCAATAAAATCGCTCGAAAAGTTCCTCTTTTAAGTATATACTAGATTTCATGCCCGGGCGTTGCCCGGGTAATATCTTGACATGGTTTCAAAGTAATTATCGTAACAGTTAATCATTTAAAAAGTATAATAGGCATATATACAGAATAATTCAAGTATTTTTTTTATGGCTAATGAAACATCTCAATTTTCTTGTCGAGATGAGAGTTCACCCTCGACGGTTCCAAAGGATGATTCATGTTAGCCGACCCCAAAACATTTTGGGACTAAGGCTCTGATGTTGTTGTTGTAATGAAACATCTCAATGGAACAACATGAAACGTTGAAAGTGCATGAAATTTTCATGGAAACGGACACTTACATATACGCATCACTGTCGTCAAAATAATTTTTTAGCACACATATTTTTATAATAACTTGTATGTTTTTCATTTAAGCATCATCTTGAAGAAATTTTTATCCAATATTTCTAATATTTGAAGATAGTCGAAACTCATACTCTTTTAACATTAACTCGTATTTTTTTTACTTTAACTCAAATTCTTATATTAATAGCGCGTATTCTTATCTTATTAGCTCGTATAGTTTCTACATTAGCTCGTATTCTTATCTTAATAGCTCGTATTGTTATCTTATTAGCCCGTATTCTTCTTATATTAACTCTTATTCTTTTTATATTAGCTCGTATTCTTATATGCTCATATTTGTAAGTTCGTGATCCTCCTATATGCTCGTATGTTTTTTTTACATTAGCTCGAATTCTTATCTTAATAGCTCGTATTTTTTTTTATATTAGCTCGTATTCTAAGCTTAATAGCTATATTAGCTCGCATTCTTATGTTAATAGCCCGCGTTCTTATGTGCTCATATTTTTTAGTTCCTGATTCTCTTAAGTTCTTATTTTTTTTACATTAGCTCGTATTTCTTATATATTCGTATTTTGTAGCTTGTATTCTTTTAATTATACCTCGTAATCTTAAGTGTTTATCTAGTTCTATTTTTTTAGCTCGAGAAGTGTTTCAATTAGCTCGTGTTTTGGTATTTTGTTTACATTAGCTTGTATTATCATCTTAATAGGCCGTATTCTTAGTACGTGCTCGTTTATTTAAGCTCGTGATCCTTTTAATCTCGTATTCGTACTCATTTTTGCTCATATTTTGAAACTCGTCTTATCTTAATAACTCGTATTTCATTTTTCATTACCTCGTATTCATTTGTGCTCGTATTTTAAAGCTCGTATTGTTTTTACATTAGCTCGTATTCTTAGCTTAATAGCTCGTATTCTTTTTATATTTGCTCGTATTCTTAGGTTAAAAGCTCGCATTCTTCCGTGCTCGTATTTTTTAGTCCGTGATTCTCTTAAATTTTTTTTACATTAGCTCATATTTTTACGTGTTCGTATTCTATAGCTCGTATTTTTTTTAATTATACCTCATAAACTTAAGTGCTTAATATATTCATCAATACATCTATTTATGTTTTTAATTAAATAAGAGAAGAGAAACAACAAATTATACCATAATTCTACGGTAGCCAAAACTCTTAGTTTACAATCAATTATTTTATTAACTAATTCAATAATTATCCAACTTGTAGTTTATTACTATTTAGTTATCTTTTTATTTATATACTTAATTTATCTAAACCAAGTAATAGCCAATGTAATCGCTCGAAAATAATAATTTTTAATACTATTTATCTAAACCAAGTAATAACCAATATAATCGCTCCATTGTTTGATTAACAAATTTAATTTGGGGATTTAGAGTTGCAGCAGTGGCTCTTGCTTGTGATGATCACAAGCTAATTTGTATTTTGGGGAATTGAGCACTTCATTTTTCTTCTCTTTGCTTATTTCATGCTATTTAATTTCAAATTTCAACCTAGTTAACCCTTCTCCTTGGCCTTCTTTGCAGGACATAAGTTCCTTACATTGGTAATGGCTTTACTATTCAAGGTAAGCCACCAAGTCCACATCCCCTATTCAACCGTGTTTTTCATTATTTTTTATGCCCATGACGTAATGTTAAAAAACTCTCTGCACAGATGTGTAGCTCATAAGTAGGCCTCTTTGATCTAGATGTCAAAGTTATAATATCCTTAACCTTTATTTAGGAGGACCATTGGGACTAAGACAGTGGATCACAATGGATGCGGCCTTAATGTTAAAAACTTTCACCAAATGTATTCTTTCTTCTCTGTGAGATTAGGATTTTGAGTAGATTTTCCATCTTAATTGTCCATGTCCTCATTTTCCACAGTTACATACTTAATTTACGAATAGACCCCATTTACCAATCATTTTATTTGAAAAATAGCGGGTAATATAGAATAGGTTGCGGAAATTTCTGTTTACATACTTAATTATCCTTTTGTTTATATACTTAATTTATTTAACCAAAGTAATATCAGCCAATATAATCGCTCTAAAAACAATAATTATCCAACTGATATTTTATTACTATTTAATTATCTTTTTATTTATATACTTAATTTATTTAATCAAACTAATAGCCAATGAAATTGCTCTAAAATAATAGCCAATGAAATCAATTATTTTATTAACTAATTCAATAATTATCCCACTGATGTTTTAATACTATTTAATTATCTTTTTATTTATATACATAATTTATTTAACCAAAGTAATAGATAATGTAATCTCTCTAAAAACAATAATTATCCAACTGATATTTTATTACTATTTAATTATCTTTTATTTATATACTTAATTTATTTAACTAAAGTAATAACCAATGAAATTACTCTAAAACAATAGCCAATGAAATAGCTCGAAAAATTCCTCTTTTAAGTATATATATTGATATTGATATTGATTGATTGATACTTAATTTATTTAATCAAAGTAATATCAATGAAATTACTCTAAAACAATAGCCAATGAAATCGCTTCAAAAGTTCCTCTTTTAAGTATATATATATTGATTGATTACTGCGTGAATTTAATTTTCGCCACAGTTTCGGGGATGTTACGTCCCCAAACGCTTCACCTTTGGACCCAGCGAGACCCCGTCATAGTTATTCGAACAAAAACTATATCGTAATCCCATAAATAAATTAAGCAAGTGTACACTCCGTATTTCCCAAATTCGCATTATTTTATTTAGAAATTAACCATCTACGAAACAAATTTGATTACATCAAATAAACTTAGATCACCAAAAACTTTCTCACTTTTTGAGTCTAACTAAATATAAATATTTTTAAATAACAAATAAGATCATAAGATACTAAAACATATTACATTATAATATATTTATAAATGACACAATAACATAAACTTTAAAATAAAATTAATATTAAAGTATAAAAATTATACCAAAAAAATTATAAACAAATAAAATTAATATTAAAGTATAAAAATTATACCAAAAAAAAATTATAAACGAGCTTCCGAGCCGAGCCGACTCGTATTTAGTTAAGCTCGAACTCGTTTTGACCGAGCACGAGCCGAGCCTTGACCGAGAAGCTGTACGTGACTACAATCATCCCTATGCCGAAGAATGCTTTGATTATATGGCATGGATTTTCATTTCTCAAGAATGGGACACCAAACACAGAGGTGCTGGACGAGATACTGCCTGCTATCCCTTGCAGTGGTAGTAATGTAATATGCAACATCATCATCACCCACACGCTACCGAGATATCATTCAATTGGACCGGTATCAGCAGCATATGCATATGCATATGCATATACACGAGCCGCAGGCTCTAAGTGAGGAGGAAGGATGGGAATTGTTGAATAAGATTGCTCTCAAATGATGACGAGGAAAGCTATAAGAATTTGGGAAAGGAAATATTATAGAAAAGTGATGGACTTCAGAGTTCAGAGTGATGGGCAATGGCACATGGTCAATCAGGCCTCAGAGTGATGGAGGGCACAAGCACCGACAGTAGAGTTCAGGATTTGCTGGCTTTGAGCTACGATGACTTGCGTTAGGATCTCAAGCCTTGCTTTCTTTATCCCAGTGCCTTTTCAGAAGATTGTGGAATACCTGCAGGAATGCTCATCCGCATGTGGATAGCACAAGGTCTTGCCCCTGTAAATGGAGATTTACGCCCTCAAGATGTAGCAATGCAGTATTTAGAAGAGTTAAGCCAACACTTGCTTATTCAGGTGGCAAGCTTCAATTATAAGGGACTAATTAAAGCAGTTCAGCTCGCCTGCATGATCTGCTGCGCGAACTCTGTATTCAAGAAGCCAAACACCAGCATTTTTTTGACATTTATGCTGCTGCTGCTGCTGCTGCTTTTGATCAAGATACATGCGGATATTCGGTTGTCCAACTCCATACGCCTTTTTCCTTTCTAAATTCTCTGCGATTTGTGCAGTACTCACCTTCCTGAACAAGCTACGCATCTGAGGTCCCTTGTATTACTGACGGAATCAAGTGTCAGTCATTCTGCTTACCATAGGAAACAGAGTTGGAGTTGGAGATTGTAACACAAACCTTTATATTGCTCAGACTGACAGCAGCACCCTGCCAGCTAAAAATTGTTAAGCTAATATTAAAGGATAGCATGTTGAAGCAAAATGTGGACCTCGGAAAGGTTCTAGGAACGAAGATTGGCACACCTAAAGCTGCTCAAATTGTGAAATGCTTACTTGGGTACCACATTGGCTTGCTTCCCTCGGCAAAATGTGGACCTCGGAACGAAGAGTGTTGACATAGAAAGGTATGAATTGATAGCATGACAAAAGTTTGCTTTTTTTTTCAGTTATCATTACATAACGAATAAATTATAATGGTCTTATGGCGGGAGTTACAGTGGTGGCAGGCCGAGCCAAGCTAGCACCAGAACCGGGTATGAAGGAGTTTATGAGATAATGTTGGAACAACCAGGAACCGGGTACGAGATGCTCGCAAAAGGTAGACTTGAATGGATACCAATTGTTGTACCTGAATTTGAAACGTCCCTTCACAGCAGCGGACATTTGGAATTCTCCTTTACTTTGACGGATTTAGCCGTCAGCCCGTCACAAATGAGAAATTTGTGACAGCTAAATCCGTCACAGGCTTGTAAGTGGGAGGGGTTGTGACTAGCAAGACGGAGTATCTATCTATCTTTACTCTTTAGGGATTTCCTCTTTGGTCATGTTTCAGACAAGTTGTTTCTTTTAATGAATCCTAATCATATGGTTAATATAATGGCATTTTGTACCTCACATTAGTGCAATGGACTCTGCAACTCCTTTTTAAGCTTTAACCATATTGTTTAGGTCAAAATTTACCTAATGTAGTTTTTATGAGGTTATAGTGATTTCAAGCCAAGTATGTGGTTTTTCGGAGATGTCAAGTATTTAGAAGAGTAGAGAGAAGAAGTATATTGATGACGCAGGAAACCCTTTAGGGAAAAACTGCGGGAGGAAGGTTTCCTCCAAGATCCACTAGAATTCTCCTTCAGAGTGTGTGTACGATTACCAGTATTTCTTAGATTTTTCTTAGTGTTAAGTGTGCTAAGTGGGATGATGAATGAATATGCCTATGTACAAGGTTGTCATATATATACAATACAATATGTATGGACCGTTGGCTATGGCTCCTATCCAACGGATCCTTTCTTCCTTTCTTGTCTCATTTTGGCTTCCTTCCTCTATGTGCTTTTTCTGACCTCTTCTGCTTGTGTGGCCATTTCGGGCAATTCTCGAGCCTTGCTCTCTTTAACCTTTTCCCTTTCCTCGTTTATGCTGCTCTCCTCCTTCCCCTGCACTCTTCCTCTTGCGCTGACTTCCTTTCTCCTTTATCCCATTGACTTTTGGTATCCAATATACAATTTCCTCCCAATTACGTAATGCCACGTGTTAGCTTATAAAATAGTAATTTTAGGGCATAACATTAGCCCCCAGTTCTTGTATGAACGTGTTTATGCGAGAACTCTTACAGCTTCCGGGTTCAAGATTGGTACGCAGTTTTCCTTTGCAGGAAAGCTGGGCAGGATGGGTAATTGAGGGGACATCGATGTGACGCGTGCCAACTTGCCAGGAAACCCTATTAATGCCTTCCAACCGCTCGCCAACTGTCCCCCACCATCCTTAATTTCAAAAATTCACTCCTCTATTTATTCACTTTTTACCTCTTTCCATTTTCACTTTTCATCTCTTCTTTTTTTTTTTTTTTATCTTTCCTCTTCCGTCAACTTTTCAACTTCCTTCAACTTCTCAATTTCTTTCAACTTCTCAACTTCCGATTTTCCAACCGTCTTCCGCCTTCTCCCTGACTGAGGTACGGCTCTTTTACGATCCTCCTTATCGCATTCTTAATGGCTTCAAATGGGTTCTCTGAACGTCCTCTATTGCATAATAAGTATCGTGTCGATTCGTGTTTCGCTTTGCTGCCTTCATCGGTGGTCAGGGACTTTTTCCCGTTCGATGAAAATGTTGAAATAGCTATCCCTCGCCCCGGACAGGCGCCTGACGCGCATTGTCCCGGGTGGACGACTTTCTACCTCTACCCGTTCTCCCTGGGGTTATCCTTCCCCTTTCCTCCACTTGTGCAGCAGTTCCTCCATCATTCCAAACTCCCCCTCTAGCAGATAAACCCTCACGCATGGAGGATTCTCCTCTCCCTTTCTGCGTTGAATAGCCGCTATTCTCTAGACGTCTCTTTAGGGGATCTGGCCCATTTTTATAAGGTCAGAGGTCTTGGTGATGCCCAATATACCCTCCGGGCTAACTCCAGAGTAGACCTCCCCATCATTCTTCCCAAAAAGGCCAAGGACGCTGGGTGGTCCACGCAATTTATCTACGTGCGAGTGGATTCACTTCCTGCACCTGCTGACTACATTTACCTGGACCCTATTACTGAGAGTAAAGGTATTGGCAGTCCCTCGCTTCGTCCTTTGTTCCTATTATTGCTTACGTTCTTACTGTTCTTTCTGCGCAGGTGTGAAGGATCTGGTCCTCTCGCCCGATATCACTAAGACTTACAGCAAACTGTTCGGTCTGGACGTTGACGCTCGCTGCTTTAATACCCGGTTTGCCCTAGAGGAACCTGAAGAGATGTCCACCAGTTCTACCCAGACGAAGAAGACCCCTGCAGAGCTGCTGGCTGAGCGCATGAAAATGATCATGGTCTCGGCAGTGAAGCCTTTATCAAAGAGAAAGCTGGAGTCCGGTGAACCGCTGCCCGTTCCCAAGAAAGCGGCCCTGCCTGCTCCCTCTGAATCATCCCCCTCTGTCAACCCTTTTTGCCCTCCTCCTGCTATTTCTTCCAGGACTCTCAACAAAGCTTCCACTTCCACCGCTCTGGTTAAGAGGCCTGCTGCTCCTATTATAGAGGACCTGAGTGAGGACGTCATTCGCCTGCCGGAGGGTTTTAGTTGTGCCCTGGACGAGGACCCATGGCCTGCTATGGGTCGTCTGCTGACTCCCGGCTCTAAGGCGCTGCTGAAGGACCAGCCTGCTGTGCCGCTGTGGCGTCAGGCTACGGAGGACGTTTTCTCGGTGAGCTTTCCCTCTCCCTCTTTCTCTTGCGTTTATTTGTGTCTTCATTTCGGTTGACTGACATCGCCTCTGAATCTCTCATCCAGGGCTTCCAGAAGATGTTGATGGGGTGCAGCAAGGCTGAGGCCGTATTTCAGGAGGCTCAGTCCCTGCAGACCGGGTTGGATGTTGAGAGAGGGCTTAGGGCGAGAAAGTCAGATGAGCTGGCACGCTGCCAGGCTAGGGTGAAGGAGTTGGAAGATGCCCTTGCGGAGCAGTGCAGGAAGAAGGACGAAGCCCTTACCGAGCAGCGTAGAGAGCAGGATGCACGGCTGAAGGCCGTGGTGGTTAAAAAGAAGACTCTGGAGAAATTGATGTATGATATGGCTCTTTTCTCCTCCCTAGAGGCGAGGATAGCCTGCATGAAGGAGTTCAATGCGGGGGAGCACGACAAGTGGAATCTGGAGGACGAAGAGAAGCTTATGAGGCAGATGTTCCTTGTCCATCCCGTGTTTCCAGACTTTTCTGACCTTAATCCTGACGGATCTCTTCGCTCCCCGATTCCAGGCTCTCCAGATATTCAGAGTGCTCCTCCAGGTTCTCCCACTCCAGCTGGCGTCTTTCAGGATCAAATTATTGATACTCCTGCTGAGGAAGGTTCCTCCTCAACTCGGCATTCTGGTGGCGAGCAGGCGGTGGAGGAAGCTGTTGTTGATTGATTTCTGCGCCCTTGGTGGCTTTAAACTTTGTTGTTGTTTTTTGTTGTTGTTGGCTGGGCTAGTGCCCATGACATTTCTGCGCCCTGGGCCCTGCGTGGCGGGCTTTTATCTTGTCTTTTTTCGTCGGTTTGTTTGAACTCCTACTGGGTAGTTCCCAGAAATTTTCAGCAGTTGTTATGCTGCTTTTAAGTACGCGTCTGTGGACGCCTTTTTATACCTTGTGTGTTTTGTTTTTTGTTTGCGCATGCTCGTGTATTTTTGGCCTTGTGTGGGTGCTGGCTTCAGGGTGTACCCATCTCAGTCAGAGGCTGCCAGGCTTTCGTGAGTGCTAAGTATCGTGGGCGACAGTGTCCCAGTTGCTTGTACCTCGCCATACTCACGCAATGTGGAGGATTGAGTGTGACTTGACTCATGCTCGCTTTTTATAGAGACGACGTATTGCGAGTATTCATGATAAGAAATACCTCAAGTAGATTTTCATTGATAAGCAAATTAGTTTTTTCAGATAACTCCCCCAGGATAGCTGGATCCTGGGGGTGATACATTTGTAAGTAGCTAAGATATGAAACGTTAAACATAAAGTAAATGAGTAAGTACCCTAGAATTAAGACGCAGATCCTGGGCGCAGGTTCTGGAAGTATCCTAGCATGTCTCCTTATATGTGATACTTTTTCAGATGGAGGATGTTCCAGGGCCTGGGCACCATGTTTCCCTTCATGTCCATTAATCTGTAGGACCCGCTTCTCGTGGTGCTTTCCACCTGATAGGGTCCCTCCCAATTGTAGGCGAATTTTCCAGCGCTTGCATTCTTCGTATTCTGGAACACCTTTCTGAGGACTAGGTCCCCCACCTGGAGGGTTCTGATCTTCACGTTCTTGTTGTAACTTCGGGCCACCATTTGCTTGTAAGCGGCCATTCTGATGGCGGCGCTGGTTCTGAGCTCGTCTATCGTGTCCAGGCCGCTGGCCATTTCTGTTTGATTGCGTTCTTCCGTTAGGCAGCCATATCTCTGGGTTGACACCTTTACTTCTGCTGGAATGACGGCTTCTGCTCCAAACACCAGGCTGAAGGGGGTTTGGCCTGTTGCTGTTTTTGGTGTGGTTCTGTCAGACCATAGGACCAAAGGCAACTCGTCCGCCCATTTGCCCCCAGCTTCTTCCAGTCTTCTTTTCATGTTGTCCATGACTATTCTGTTGCTGGATTCTGCTTGACCGTTCGTTTGTGGGTATCTGGGAGCAGCTTTTAGTAGGGTGATATTCCAACTAGCACAAAATGCTTCGGTCTTATTAGATATGAATTGTGAGCCGTTGTCGCACACTATTTCAGAAGGTATACCGAATCTGCAGATTATGTATCGTTTAAGAAAGGATATCACCTGATTTTCTGTAACCTGGGGGAAGGCCTCTGCTTCTATCCACTTGGAGAAGTAGTCCGTTAGCGCGAGCATGTAGGTTCTGTTTCCGGGTGCTCTGGGCAGCGGTCCTACTATGTCCATCCCCCATTTCATGAAGGGCCAGAGCGATATGATTGGATGTAGGGGTTCAGCGGGCTGGTGCGTGACAGGGGCGTGCTTCTGGCAGGCTTCGCATTTCCTGGCCAGCTCCACTGCATCTCTCCGTATTGTTGGCCAGAAATATCCCATTCTGATTGCCTTGTTGGATAAGCTCTTGCCCCCTGCATGATTTCCGCAGTCTCCGCTGTGGAGATCGTGCAAGACTGTTTGTGCCTCCTCGTCGCCCAGGCATCTTAGGTAGGGTCCTGCGAGCGATTTCCTGAACAACACACCGTCTATTAGTACGAATCTGGAAGCTTTCATTTTGAATCCCCTTACCTCTTTCTTGTCTCCTGGTAGGGTTCCGTCTTTCAGCCATTTTTGGTACGGTGACCGCCAATCCTCTCGCTCTGGTTGTTCTATGGTACTGCTGAGGACGCCTAATCCGGCTTCCCACTGGGTGCTGGAGTTTTCAACTTCCCGGTCTTCCTGGGAAGTTGATGGTTCCAGCACGTGGGTGATGGGGATTGAGGAGATGTCTCCTGGCTTGAATGTTGCCCCCAGGTTAGCCAGCGCGTCTGCTTTCGCGTTCTGCTCCCTGGGGATTTGCTCTATTTTGAAGGTGATGAACTTTGCCTTCTTGTCTTTGACTACCTCCAGGTAGGCTGCCATCCTGGGGTCTTTGGCTTCATACTCGCCATTGATGTGATTTACTATGAGTTGCGAGTCGCTGAATGCCTGGAGGTATCTGACCTTGAGGTCCGGGGCTAGTTGGAGCCCTTGGATCAAGGCCTCATACTCCGCCACATTGTTGGTTGCTTGGAACTCGCATCGTAACGCCTGCACAATCATGTCTCCTTGAGGGGACCTGAGCACCATTCTTACCCCTGCTCCGCGGCTATTGGAGGCTCCATCTACGTACAGCGTCCAACAGCTTCCTTCAGAGTCCATTTCTGGGGGTAGGATTTCTTTGGCTGCTTCTTTTTCCATTCCTGGGCTAAAATCAGAGACAAAAACTGCAAGGGCTTGTGATTTTATCGCAGTTCTTGTTTCAAATTTCAGGTCGTAGCCGCTCAGGTGGACTGACCATTTGGACATTCTGCCAGAGAGTTCTGGCTTACTCAATATGGGTCTTAAGGGGTAGTTAGTTAAGACTGATATGGAGTGAGACTCAAAGTAAGGTCTCAGTTTGTATGAGGCTGTAACTAAAGCAAGAGCGAGTTTTTCAGGAGCTGTGTACCTGGTCTCTGCAGGAAGCAGAAACTTACTGATGTAGTAGACTGGATGCTGTGCTCCCTCATGCTCCCGTACCAGCACTGCACTTACCGCCACCTCAGTTTCCGACAGGTATAAGTACAATGGCTCTTCCTGCTCCGGTTTGGACAGGAGCGGAGGGGTGCTGAGGTACTTCTTCAGTTCTGTGAACGCCTTTTCGTGCTCTTCCGTCCACTCGAATCTCTTGCTCTTTCGTAGTATGTCATAAAATAGTCGGCATCTGTCGGAGGATCTGGAGATAAACCTGTTGAGGGCTGCCACCCTGCCAGTCAGTTTCTGCACGTCTTTCGGCTTTTGGGGAGATTCCAGCTGTAGGAGTGCTTTGATCTGCTCGCTGCTTGCCTCAATTCCTCTCTGCGTGACCATGTACCCCAAGAATTTCCCACTGGAGACTCCGAACGTGCATTTGGAGGGATTCAGCTTCATTTGGTATTTCCTCAAGATGCTGAAGGTTTCCTCCAGGTGCTGGGTGTGTTGGCTGGCTGCTTTGGATTTGACAACCATATCGTCTATGTAGACTTCCATGGTTTTACCAATCTGGTCCTTGAACATCATGTTCACCAGCCTTTGATAGGTGGACCCTGCATTTTTTAAACCGAATGGCATAACGTTATAGCAGTAGATACCTCTCTCAGATCTGAATGCCATTTTTTCTTGGTCCTCTGGATGCATTTTGATCTGGTTGTATCCGCTCCAGGCGTCCAGGAACGTGAGCATCTCATGGCCTGCCGTCGCGTCCACCATCGCGTCTATGTGCGGCAGAGGGAACGGGTCTTTAGGGCACGCCTTGTTCAGGTCGGTGAAGTCCACGCATACCCTCCACTTCCCATTCTTCTTGGGAACCACCACCACGTTTGATAGCCATTCTGGATAGGTTACCTCTCTGATTTTCCCGGCGGCCAGGAGGTCGTCTACCTCCTGGTTTATCACCTGGTTTCTTTCTGCGGCAAATTTCCTTCTCTTTTGCTGGACCGGCTTGTAGCCGGGGCTTACGCTCAACCTGTGTGAGATTATGTTTGGGTCTATTCCCACCATGTCTTCATGGGACCACGCAAAACAGTCGATGTTAGTTTTTAACAAATTTAACAGCTCTGAACGAACAGTACCTGTGCATTCTGCTCCCACCAGCACCTTCCTCTCTGGGTGTAGCGGGTCTAGGGGAACTTCCTCTACCTCCACTTGGGGAGGTTCCTCATAGGTCCCCCTGACCTGCCTTGCCTGTGATTGCTATGCTGGAGGAGGGGTGGCTGTGGGCTTGAGTGCCACTTTGTAACAGCTCCTTGCTTCTTCTTGGTTTCCTCTTATAGTCTGGACTCCCCACGGTGTAGGGAACTTGAGGCACTGGTGGTATGAAGATGGAATGGCCTTCATATCATGTATCCACGGCCTGCCTAGGATGACGTTGTAGGTGGAGGGACGTCAATCACTAGGTACCTCACCTGCTTGTTGATTCCCCCGGCGTAGGTCGGGATCATGATTTCTCCGAGTGAATGCTTGGTTTCTCCGCTGAATCCCACCAGCGGAACCGCCTTTTTGGCCAGGTCTGCTTCTCCAAATCCCATGCTCTTCAGCGTTTCCAACATGATGATATTGACTGAGCTTCCCATATCCACCAGGATCTTCTTTACCCTGCAGTTCCCTATGGATAGGGTGATTATCAGGGCGTCATCATGGTATTCAGGGCCTTCCTCTACGTCCGTCTCATCGAAGCTGACGACTGGCAAATCCTGGGCGCTGATCCTGCACGAGGATTCTGGCTTGTCTCCTTTGACTCGGGTAGCGTGCCTCTTAGCTGCGGAATAGGTGAGTCCGCACAGTTCCGAGCCCCCTGTTATCACGTTAATAGTTCTAGTGCAGAGAGGAGGGCTAGAGGGTGCTACCTGACGAGTTGCGTTCACCTTGGTCCCTTTTGGCAGGATGTGGTTCAGGTTACCTTGCTCGTACTGATACCGGACCTCCTTCCTGAGGGTGATGCAATCTTCGGTTGTGTGCCCGATGTCTTCGTTATGAAAGTCGCACCTCAGGTTGGTGTCTCTTCCGTCTTTGCTCCTTTCCTCTGCCCTTTTCTTGGGCCACTTGACCTTCTCTCCCAGCTCTTTCAGCGTTTTGATTAGCCCTGCAAGATTGACAGTAAAACCATACTCTTATACCTTTGGTGGCAGGTTCGGATCATTCTTCCAGCTTTTTCCCCCAGAGACCTAATGCACCGGCCTGCTGTAGGGCTTTGATCTCTCATGCCTGTCTGCTGCTGGTGCCTTCCTACTGGTGGAGGCGGAGCTGCAGTTGATCCTTCTAGGTCCTGCGTCC
The DNA here is from genome assembly GCA_029255685.2 of Silene conica. Classification (NCBI taxonomy): domain Eukaryota; kingdom Viridiplantae; phylum Streptophyta; class Magnoliopsida; order Caryophyllales; family Caryophyllaceae; genus Silene; species Silene conica. The sequence continues at coordinate 22,768,535 of CM055313.2, read as the reverse complement.
TCTTCCAGTCGGATGGCGTCCAACGCCTTTTGCTGAACCTGAGCATAAGCCGTGCATGGCCATTTGGTTAGCTTTTTGTATAGGTCGGAGGCCTGTGGTAGCCCCCAACGAAAGGCGTGGATGGCAGCCTTCTCCTCGCAATGGGGTATGGATACCATCTCCTTGTTGAATCTGGCCAGGTAGTCTCTGGTGGACTCTCCATCACTTTGCTGGATCTCGTAGAGATCGCTGCTCTGCTTTTCTGGCCGCCTACTGCTGGCGAACTGTTGGTTGAACGCGTTCACCAGGCCTGCAAAGCTGGAAATGCTGGAGTTGGGCAGGTTGACGAACCATTGGAGGGCGGCTCCTGAGAGAGTGGACCCAAACCCTTTACACATACATGCCTCCTTCAGGGAACCTGAGGCCGTTATCACCATCATCTTTTGCTTGTACTGGTTGATGTGGTCTATCGGATCGGCTGTTCCATCATAGCTGGTCATATTTGGGGGAGTGAATCCCTTGGGCACATCCACCGAGACAATGTTGTGGGTGAATGGCGAGTCGGCGTAGCTGTCTGGGGCCGCTTTTTCCAGGGGCCTTGGCATCCCTGGTATGCGGCTGACTAAGTCCCACAGCTCCTTGTATTGGTGTTCCCAAGGATTCGGTCCTGCAAGAGGGTTAGCGAAATTCCAAGGGGTAGTATGAATGAGAGGTGCATACCCTGGCGCTCTTGGGGTCTGACCGACCGTGGGCTGGCTGAGTGCCTGCTGACTCATCGGTACGGTGTGGACTATTGATGGCGCCTGTTGAGCAGAGTATCCTGATGAACCAGCCCCCAGCAGAAGTGGTTGTCTTGCCGACGATCCTTCCCCTTGCGTCCAGACCAAGGTTGGGGTGGAAAAAGGTCCTGCATTACCATGTCGGTTAGTATTAACGGGCAACCTTACAGATCCGTTACCTGGGGCCCCTGTTTGCGGTGAGGGTGAGTCTAGGTCGACGGAAAGGTAGCCAGTCCTGCAGGAGTGATCCTTTCTGAAGGAGTTATCCCCGCGAGGTCTAGTCTGGTGACTATTTCGTTGGGAATGGCTCTGGCCTCGCTTCTGTTCCCGGGAGGCCTTGGGATTCCGGCATCGATGGCTGGTCCTCCGTTGACCCGTGGAGGTTGATTCTGCGCGGTAGCCAGCTTCCTTAGCTCCTGGTTGTCCTTCTTCAGGCCGTCGACCGCTTGATAGAGAGCGAAGATTCCTTCCATCATGGTCTTCCACATGGCCGGGGTAGGGGTGTCTCCACTGGTGTCGCCTGAGCTGGCCATCGTGCCGCCGCTGGCGATGCCTGACTGCATCTGAGGAGTGCTGGTACTGAGGGGAGTCGCCGCTGCCGGAGCTGGAGTTTCCTGAGTCCCCACAGAGGTGGAAGTGGCTCCTGTTACTGCGGGAATGGACTGCGAGGTTGTTTGAGAGGTTGTATTTGTCATTTTGAGAGGCTTTTCTAAGAGTTTTGGGATTTTTTGCACTTTCGGGTTGAATAATCACTACAGCCCCACGGTGGGCGCCAAAATGTTTAGGTCAAAATTTACCTAATGTAGTTTTTATGAGGTTATAGTGATTTCAAGCCAAGTATGTGGTTTGTCGGAGATGTCAAGTATTTAGAAGAGTAGAGAGAAGAAGTATGGAAGACACAAAGATTGATGACGCAGGAAACCCTTTAGGGAAAAACTGCGGGAGGAAGGTTTCCTCCAAGATCCACTAGAATTCTCCTTCAGAGTGTGTGTACGATTACCAGTATTTCTTAGATTTTTCTTAGTGTTAAGTATGCTAAGTGGGATTTTTCTTAGTGTTAAGTATGCTAAGTGGGATGATGAATGAATATGCCTATGTACAAGGTTGTCATATATATACAATACAATATGTATGGACCGTTGGATATGGCTCCTATCCAACGGATCCTTTCTTCCTTTCTTGTCTCATTTTGGCTTCCTTCCTCTATGTGCTTTTTCTGACCTCTTCTGCTTGTGTGGCCATTTCGGGCAATTCTCGAGCCTTGCTCCCTTTAACCTTTTCCCTTTCCTCGTTTATGCTGCTCTCCTCCTTCCCCTGCACTCTTCCTCTTGCGCTGACTTCCTTTCTCCTTTATCCCATTGACTTTTGGTATCCAATATACAATTTCCTCCCAATTACGTAATGCCACGTGTTAGCTTATAAAATAGTAATTTTAGGGCATAACACATATATCAATGAGAAATCGATCAATTTTATTAGCCAGCTTCGTTGAGTAAATTAACACATTGGCAACTGCTGTATTAAAAATAGATATGCATACAACTACACGGTTGGCGCGTAGTCGGGTGGCACAATCTCCAAGCTTTGCTTAGAGGTTAAAATCCATATGAACATCAAAACCATCAAACTTGAAAATTTAAAATCTATAGTGCTATAATGATGTTACCTATCTACAACTACAAATCTTGATACTGTACAATGTAGTCTACCTCGTGTGTCAGGAGGTCAGGACCATGACAGTAGCTCTTCAAAATAGATGCGAGATACATAATCTAACTCACGGTTGGCTTGCAGCTCTGTCACTCGTCATTTATCAAGCTCGATTGCAAGTTTGAAAGCCACAACCCACAAACCTCCTTTCACGTTAACATCGTTCGTTAACAGCAGCAATCTGCTCCTGTTTCATATGCTTGGTGAACTCTCTTCAACAAAACTCGCGTTTTGGCAAATTTGGAATCGTGGAAGCTACGACCACAGATAACTGTGGAGTACTGTGGATCAAGATGGGTCTGACAAAGGCCATCCCTTGTTCCTCACATCTATCTTTACCTTTCTGTCGTGTCTGCTTGGACGTGCAGGAAGATGCCTTCCATGTATGGTTTGATATATTCGTGACAATGCTAATTCTAATTCTGAGAACACCAGCACGGGCAGAACTTCTTTTCATTCCTCATTGATGCCCGTGTAAATGTACAGGAAACAGAACCTCCGAACTAAACATGCCTGTGTTTAGAAAATTAACCAAAAATCACATTACACATAACTACATATGGTGGTGACAGGTAGGGATCGTGTTCTATGGTCAAAATCGCAAACGCTCATTGTGGTTGTGCAGCAAGGCATAATTAACCAAATACTCCAGTCTGGCCGAAAATGTTAGCTTATTATTATGAGAATAGGCCGCATACCTAAATAAAGACCTAATTGCTCTTTAGGAACGCGTAAATAGTTTAATATCCAATGATGTTCCAAGGGCAGCCTTACGAGTAGCCTCAAACTAAGCAAAACGCGCATTTGCAACAACAGTCACCAATTAGTTTCTCCACTACGATTCCATGAACTTCTTTACCATCTCCAGTTCCCTGAAAATAACTAAAATCATTAACCAATCCTTTACCATGCCCAAGTTAAACTGACAGCAAAAACATACTCAACACGATAAATATTGAACAAATATGCTGTTAATGTCTGAAAATGTTATAAATTTAAGGTTAAATAATCATTGCCATTTTAAGTCAAACTAAGCAAACAAATTATGTAAAAATGGTCAAAACACAACAAAAGTATACAAAGCCGAAAGACTTGAGTAAAACATACCGCTTAGAGAATGAAGGTAAGACTTTGTGGACTGCTTCAACAACAATAGAACCACTCACATCTTTGTCCCTTGAGTTTGCATTGGCATCTACAAACAAACAAGATATAGAGATAGTCATATAACTTCACTGAAGGAGATTGAGGTACTTGATCATTCAGTCATCAACGAGAGAGCAGCATGTAATTGATGACCATAATCAAATAATTAATTAGGCCAAAAGTTCTCGGTTTCAAAGCAAGGTAGACAAAGCACAAAATATCATTCAAGAAAATTCATAGCAAGAGTAGTTTCATCCACGGAGTAGAACTGTAACTGCAACAAGCACAAACGGGGACAAAAATAACAGAGAAGAACGCTGTATGTCTCCATTTACACTAAGAACAGTGAATACCTTGAAAATGTGCAGGCCTCAACTCACCACCTCTAAGATACGACTCTTCATTCTGGTCTAGATCCAACGCTTCCAAGTGTGCGAATTCACTTAACACGCATCCAATGAGCTGGAATGCGACTAAACTTGCATTGTCACACACTTCTTGGACAGCAACATAGTGGTTTGTCTGATATCCACAAGTTATATTATGCTTTGAGCAGTTGTCTTTATCATTTAATACATCTATAGTATCCTTGAAAGAATCTTGTTTTTTCATAGCAATACAGTCATCCCCTAACCGAGGTGAATTACGAGGAAATGAACCACCTTTAAAAATAGTCGAGATGAGCATTTCACCATGGCTGGTCTCGGTATCGCTGCACACATCATCGACTAATTTTGAGGAAGCAAAACCATTTTTGTTTTCAAAATTAGCTTCACGTGTTGATGATGGAGAGATGAAACAGGCATCATCTGCATAACTCGTACTTCCTACCTCTTCACTGAAATCATTAAACCTGATTTGAGATCCATCATTGGAATTTACAGGCAGCTTCTGGTCATCATCACTGTCATCAGCAATATCTCCATCATCACTTTCTTCTGCTTCATCCATGTATGCATCCATGAAGTCTTGGTCAAGCTGATGGCTGGGATCGCATTTCCACAATAGCTGCTTTAAATAAGCGCTCACATTCAATATGCATTCTACATCTTCATTCATGAGATCTTTTGACAAAGATCTACATGCATTGAGCGACAACCTCTTATTCATAAGAGAGAGAGCTCCTAATAAAGAATCTGGAACTACATCCATATCAATACAATCATACAGAAAATCTGTCAGCATGTTCCTCATTGCGGATTTCAGACTTTTGCTTACTGCTGTAGAGTCAGGGTCCAGCAGTTGTCGCAACTTCTCCATCTCATGCTTGTTAACTCTTTTGTCAAGCAACTGAATAGCCTTCACTATCTCATCCTGCAGAGCTTTTATCTCTGGAGTAACGTAAAAAAAATTGGGCACAGAGAGGTCCTGAGAACAAGATATCACATTTAAAGACAATCCCGCTACTGCCATTGCTTTCACTAAAGGCTCTTGCAGCTCATCTGCTTCGTCAAGCTGTTGGATCATGTCGAAAGACCTCTTCTTGATCTGTTTGATTAAAAGCGTTTTAGTTTTTCTAGAAGAACAAGGGTATAACTGAGGATTAATTCTTTGAACGCCTTTTAGTTTCCTATGCATTGCTGTCAGAGTGTGAAAGCTCATATCTTTAAGTCCATCAAGAACCTTCATAATATCAGCACGATGTGATTTCAGAGTCAACTTCACATGCTTCCTGTAGTTCTGTCGAAAATGATTTGGACTCTTCAGTAGCTCAGACAGTTCTTTCTGGAATTTGACCTGATCATCAGTGGGATATTGGTTGCTTTGTATTGCCATTAAACTCCTTTTAATAACCCGCTTCATTTGTGACCTAGTTTTGACGAAAGATTCCAAACATCTAGTCAATAGCTTTGCTAAATTGTACAACCCATAAGTTGACAAATCATCAAGCATTCTCAAAATAGTTCTCGATATGTTGTGTAAACCAAATAATTGCACATCATCAGGAAACATTATACATTGTTGAGTTTCAACATTGCATCTTCCAAAGCACCTCTCAACAAGAACCTTGACATCTTCATAGAACAACTGCCATAGCAAAACCAAAAGTAAACTAACAATTTTTTTCAAAAATAAAAACTCCTAGACAAAACCGATATGATTATTTGCAGGCCTAGAATAGATTCGCCACCATAAAATTCAAAAGCATGAAGCATCATATGTAGCGGACCCTGGCAATGCGTTTGAAGTATCTTTTGGACAGAGCCTCTGATACACACCATATATCAGTTTGAAAGGTATTTTAGTATTTTAGTCATTTTTTAGTGTATTTCCCGTCTTTTTTAGCTATATAAGCTAAGTAATTAGAATTATGTAAGGTATCCAGAAATTATTGAATGACAAGGCATGTGGCTATCACTTCCATTTATCCTTCATTTATGATCGTTTTAGCTTGAATCCTAGGTGATTTTCTCCACCCCAATTGCCACAGATTCTAATCTTTTACGGCCTATCAATCTTGGGATTGAACAGTCGTATCAGCCTCAGTGTCAGGGTCACAAATAGACACACAAACAAACGGAAAGAAAACATAAAAGCCGCTGCTACAAGGTAAATAAGAAGTAATCAGCCAATATAAGTCATCAGTGAGCAGAAGCTAAGCAAACTCACATCATCTTTCCGCAAAAATGATTCCGGCAATGCTGACCTGCACACATAGAAACACGCAATAGTCAACTAGTTGATCTCATAAATCATCGACCATCTACTCCTGAATATTATTATACAGACAAAAGGCGAAGAAACAAGTAAATAACCTGACTGCATTATATGTTACAGGTTAAGCTTGAACCGCAGAGCCTAAATATTCAATATAATTTCCAAACTAACCCACAGCACCGCCACACATATTCATAGATATCGTCCCATTTTCCATCTTAATTTATCCCAAATTAATTATCCACGAAACATTCAAGGGTATTTTTGAATAAAAAAGGCCGAAAGGGAAACGGGCATAATATAAATGAGATGAAGGGAGTACGATATTTGAGATAGAGTATTCAACAACAATACTTACTGTTTTCTGGTGCTTTGACGCAACGATTCCCGTGTACACAATCCCAACAAAAACCTGCAAATTAAGACAAACAGGTATATAAAAATTGAAAATAAATGTAAGAAAATAGTATAAAAAAATTAAGGAATGGAATTAGAATGAAAAAAAGAAGGAAAAGAGACCTTGATTTAAGGGAAAGGATGAAATCAAGATGTTCGAAATGCCTGAAAAGAGACTTGGCATCAATGTGGAGGTGGGTTTCAATGTTATCAAGCTCCTCCTCTTCTTTGATAATACTTGTCTCCATTGTTATGGCAGAAGAGGAGGTCCAGTTGAAGAGTTGAAGACGGCGGCAAATAGAAATTGTTGGCCTGCACAATGCTGTTATCATGATTATTAACACCCCAAAAGGAAAGCCGAGTGTCCACATTATGTCAAATCAAATGAGATAGGAGAATAACAAAAGCAGCATTATTCACATTTACACGACTAATCTGAACTTGAAAAATCCTCCAGAATTCTCCAAATTTCGTAAGGTGAAAAGGCATAACATAATCTAGAAAAGCCCTAGCCTGCTGACATAGTTATATATAGTCTTTTTCCTTAACCACTACCACATCTACAACTCAATATAGCATAAATATAATAACGCCACGCTGCAATAACGACTAAATTTCTGAACAAAACAGGGGAAAAGGCATTTTGTACCTTAAAGATTACTCCACCAATCGTCGCCGCTTTGACAAGTAAAACATGGGTGAAAGTCCTAATTCATGGCTCAACATGTGTGTGACTTCTATATGCAGCTCATACTTTGATATTTAAATTGACAAGTATAGTTTTTGGTCATCTGGTTTGACAGAAAATGGCAATTTATCAGAAAAGTGTGGGAAACAAGGGGTACAAATGCAATGAAATAGTGAGAACACAACTGCCAGTAGCCATGAACATTGATAGGGAACATGTTTTAGTTGGTTGTATAATTGCTACCTGATAGATGAACCACCTCAACCAAAACCTTAAGGTGATGGTTGAAATTCAACTATTATTAATATTCCTATTACGCTCCCTCACTCAAATGCCCATTTGGCTTGAAGAGTGGTTAGTTTGCATAGACTCTCCCTTCCCGTGTGCTCGGTTTCCACTTCGTGAGTTTTTGAGGGGTTTTAAGGTTGTTAGGATTCGGAACCCATGACATCCGATTGCACATACTCTGATACCACGATAGATGAACCATTTCAACCAAACTATTATTAATATTTCAATTACTCCCATGATTCTCAGAATTTTCCACCCATTTACAGAAGCCCACAATTTTCCACCACACAACCAACTTCCCCAGAAAAAGGTATAAAGGTATGTGATTGATTCTGAGAATAGCAGTAACATAAGCACATGTAAAATTCAAAAGAGGGCAAATTGTCGGAAGCAAGAGGTGAATATTATAGCAACCTAAAGGTTTTAAGTTGAATATAGTTTTGTAACAGATGAGATATGATTGGTATAAACATTGTTATGTTCTCTGTTTCTTCATTTTCAGAAAAATACTGCTTGCAGACTTGCAGTATCATTCATTCCAGAACTCTGATTTTGGTATCAAAAATTCATACTAACCCTTTATAATAAATCTAAAATTCATACTAAACCTTTATAATTAATCTAAAATTCATACTAAACCTATATAATTAATCTAAAATTCATACTAACCCTTTGTAATAAATCTAAGATTCATGCTAAACCTTTATAATTAATCTAAAATTCAATATTTGATTAAGGAGATGGGAAAGAGTACCTGAACAGGGAGCAGTTGAGCAGTGAGGACTGAACCGCAACAAACAGAGAGGTCAGAACCAGGAATGGATCACACGAGTGAGGGAGGCGTTAAAGAGAGCAAATAGTTAATTTATGCAATTGAGACCATATTTTGTGAGAGAAAATGGTATCCGTCACAAATGAGAATTTGTGTTTTCTATGCACGTGTTTGGCCTATTTTAAAATTGTTTTTAGATTTAAAAATACTTTTTTTTAGCCAAATACGTTATTTATTTAAAATTTAAAAATAATTTATTAGTGTTTCTGATTCTTAAAAATAGAAACTCATTTTTAATAATCTAAGCTAAACATGATGTAATGTTCAAAAATGTTTTATAAAGTGACTAAACTTTATTAGGAGTTGTTTCGTAGTTTGTAACAAAAAAAAGTATAATTATTATTTATTGTAATACAATGATGACGCACAATAATTACCGTAATTAGTATAGTCTAATTTTATTGTGAATCTGATTTATGCATAAAGAATGTGACCTTTTTTTATGTTTTTTAAATTTTTTTATGATACTTGTGATATTTTTTTAATTTGTATTCATGCTTATAATACTAGACTATAAATATGTATTTAATTTTTTTTTTTTTGTGTTTTTTTTTATAAGGTAAGAAAACATAAATATGTACTCCCTCTTATTCACGATAAATGTCTCGTTGTGTGTTCGGCACAAATATTAAGGAAATCAATTGTTATTGTAAAGTAATGGGTGGGTTATGAAGATTGGGGAATATATTATTGATTATTATTGTGGGTAAAGGTGATTAAAATAAATAATGTTGTGGAATAAGGTGGGGTATTATTGTGAGTTAAAGTGATTAAAATAAGTGTAAACATTTAACAAAATGGACAATATGACATTATTGTGAATAGACGAAAATAGACAATGGGACAGTTATCTTGAATAGGAGGAAGTATTTTACAGTTGACAAATTCTTGTTTCAGACGGCCACTTTTGATCTGAAGTTTAGGGTTCACAAATTCTTGTTTCAGATCGTCACTTTTGGTCTGAAATAATAAGACGAAATTTTGTAACTATTTTACAGTCAAATGTGACCACGATAATATGGTCAATGTGTGATCAATATTACCGCTTATAATAATTTGTTTGTCAATAGGAGTCACATTTAGCTGTAAAATGGTAACATATAGCCTGTTTAAAACTTCAGACGGTGGCCGTATGAAGCAAGACCAACTGTATGAAGCAAATGTTTACTAATGAACTTGTCTGGGGTACAGTGTACACCCACACAGTTACGGTCAAAGAATAGTTCAAGTTACCCAAAGACTGACAGTAATGGATGAATTCCTGGATTTTAGGAATAGAACAGATAAAAATGAAATGTTAAAACTTACAAGGAAAACCAGGATTTACTAGCATTCTAGTTTCAGATTAATTATAACTATACACAATCGAAATTACAGTATAAATACAGACGCGTACTCCTCCAATAGGAGCGGGTATAAATCAGTATTAAGAACAAAGAAAGCAAAATCATGTATGGTGCGCTACCTATACTGCTACAGGTGTCGCTGCTACTGTGACAGGTACGCGATTTTCAACAGGAATCTCGACAAACTCTGACAGAAGAGCCCTGAACTCGTCTCCCCCAATGGTTTCCTTTTCAAGAAGAACATCAACAATTTTGTCAATGGCCTCCCTATTGTTCCTTATGTGACTAAGCGCAATTTGATAAGCCTCATCGGATAGTCTCTTGATTGCAACATCTATGTCCTCAGCCAGCTTCTCTGACATGGAGTTTCGTGCCATCATTCTCATGAACACATCTTGGCTTTGTGATGAATCCATTAGAGACCATGGTCCGATATCGGACATTCCGAATGTGACAACCATCTGTGAGAGTGGGTAACAAACATTGAATTAGGTATGCTTTCACACAGGAACAAGTGAAAGAGACGGGATTTAGAAACTGGAAATCCCGAGAGGGTTTGAAGGTGGAAGTCGAACGAGCAACTAAACCTAGCAAAACTAACCTGAACTCCATCCAAAATCTGAAAATGACCAGAATCTAAACTGACCCGTACCTAAATGACTCGATAACAGCACAACCAAAGTAATCCAAGTCCATAATAAGCGGGCTTGAACCCAACCCAAATTATCCGTTCTCCAGGCCTACAAGGAACTATTGGAAACAATTGGATGGAGACAGATGACACAGTTATACAAAGCTCACCTGTTTAGCCAAACCAGTAATTTGCTGCAAATCGCCAGCAGCTCCAGTGGTGACCTCAGGTTCGCCAAATATGATTTCCTCGGCCGCTCTGCCACCTAGACCACCTACAATCCTTGCAAAGAGTTGCTGCTTTGAGATGAGGGTTGGATCGTCAGATGGAATGAACCAGGTCAGTCCCCGTGCCTGGCCACGTGGGACCAACGTTACCTTCTGAACAGCATCATGCCCAGGTGTCAAAGTTCTGTGAAAGAACAAAATCAATAATGATTCAGCGTTTTCATTTTTGAGAAACTTATTCGTTTAATTTCACATTTGAACTGCATAGAAGAACTTCACATGACGCAGAACTATTGGATCCCAAAAATTAATGTGGAAGGTTTTGACTTCTTAGATAAAAGCACAAACTATAAAACTGAAAGCTATCAGTGACACCCAAACAAACAGATTTTTATTTTAAACACTACTCCCTCTGTCCAAATCATTTGTTTACCTTCTTTATTTTTTGTGAAGGGTATTTTCATCAAAGGTAAACAAATGAATGGGCAAAGGGAGTAGCATCTTATCTTGAAACCTCACGTCTACTGTAAGTCCATAAGTTGACTGTCAAATCATTTTGTACAAGTTTTACTGGAGTTGGCTATAGAAATTCACTGTGTCAAACTCTACTAAGATTGAAAAAAGCAAGACGGTAAATTTAAATGAAAAAGGGAAAAAGACTTTTTGTTTTGATGTACACTACCCAGTATATATCCATGAACATTGAGTTTATGCAAACTGCCATCAGAGAGAAGGGATTTATTAGTAAAACAAAGCATCTTGGGGAAAGGAAGTCATCCAGAGAAACTCTCGTTGAAAAAATGTTTGTCCTTCACAAAACAGGAGTTGAGATGCATGTAAACCTAAATACTCGTATTTTCCATTTCCATTGAAGACATTCTTTGGTTACAAATTTAGTGAAGTGTGATGAAATAAAGCAAAATAGCTGATTAAACTAGCTGCGCTTCTTTGTATTGTGAAGTTCAGTGAAGCGATCAATGCAATATGCAATTGTCCTGATGGTCATTCTGAAATAATCTGGTATTCACGTGAGCCCTTAAGGTACTACGATAATATTATATTAACCTAAATATTCGAGTATTTATTGAGCAAAATGAGAACAGAAAAACTTAAGCGACCGATTTATGCTGTGTAAACAGTAAATATATTAATACCAAAGTGCTTCCACTTACCCACAGATGGCATGTCCCACTTCGTGATATGCAACAAGGCTTTTGCTTTTACCATCTGTCATCACTGTTCCCTCCATCCCAGCAACAATTCTATCAATGGAATCATCTATCTCCTTTGAAGATATTGCAGTTCTGGCACGGCGACCTGCCAATATTGCAGCTTCATTTAAGAGGTTTGCCAGATCAGCTCCACTGAAACCAGGTGTTCTCATAGCTATCACTTCAAAGGAGACATCTGCATCAAACTTCTTATTGCTGCCATGAACCTTCAAGATCTCGGTTCTTCCTCTTATGTCAGGAACATCTACCATCACCTGAAACAAAGACAGAAAGTAAATCTCTGCATCACCTTCTTCACACATTCCATGTGATTACTCCGGTTACTGGTGACCTTCTTCCACACATTCGACAACAAAGTCTTGAGCGCCTCACATTGGTACTGTTGGCGATCAGGTTATTTAGGTTGGATTCATTACGTGTCCGAGTCATTTCAGATTTTCAGCTGCACTGCTATTGGGTCGATTCTGTCAGCACAGGTTCAGTTTGTTTTTATTTAGTCAGGTCAGTTTTAGGTTGTTCTAGCTCATGACTAGTAAGATTTTTGTCTCAAGTTAGTCATTTTCGAATGTTCAATTCATTTTCCGAGTCTACTTCACAGTTCACATTGATCTTTTCAGGTTTAGGTCAGGTAAGTCGTGCCCGGGATAGTCACATCATAGAAAAAGCTCAATGCACCAAGGTATGAAAGATTACCTGTCGGTCAAATCGTCCTGGCCTCAGCAAAGCAGAATCAAGAATGTCAGCTCTGTTAGTAGCAGCAATTACAATTATGCCAGTGTTACCCTCAAAACCATCCATCTCTGTGAGAAGCTGGTTCAACGTCTGTTCCCTTTCATCATTCCCTCCACCAATTCCAGTACCTCTCTGCCTCCCCACTGCATCTATTTCATCAACAAAAACAATGCAAGGAGCATTTTCTTTTGCCTTTTTAAATAGATCACGCACTCGCGATGCACCCACACCAACAAACATCTCTACAAATTCGGAACCAGAAATGGAGAAAAAAGGAACACCAGCTTCTCCAGCAATAGCCTTTGCAAGCAAGGTCTTTCCGGTACCTGGAGGACCCACAAGAAGAACACCTTTAGGGATGCGAGCCCCAACTGCTGTGAACCTCTCGGGCTTTTTAAGGAACTCGACAACTTCCATGAAATCCTGCTTTGCTTCATCAACCCCAGCCACATCATCAAAAGTTACCCCAGTATTAGGCTCCATTTGAAACTTGGCCTTTGACTGGCCAAAAGCTAGAGGAGACCCAGGACCACCTGGACCGCCCATTCCTCCAGAAGAGCGCCTAGAGAGAAGAAAAAGTCCCCCGATCAAGATAAGCGGGAAAGCAAGATTTCCTATCAAGTTGAACAACATTGAACCTGAGTCCTCTTGTGCATTATGCGCTGCAAAGTCAATGTTCTTTGCCCTGAGCTTTTGAAGCAGCTCCTGGCTAAGACCTGGAAGTTGAACACGAACTCGCTGAACACGGTTACCTAGCTCAGGAGAGACGGCCTCCACAATAGCTATAGTGCCATTTTCATACAAATCTACCCTCTTGACCCTATCCTTGTCAAGATACTCCAAAAACCTTGAGTAAGACATTCTGGAAGAAGAAACCCCTTGGTCATCGGCAAGTGCAATTTTGCTACCCATTAAAGTTGAGGCAAGTCCTACGTTTCCAAGCAACACTTTTAATAAGGCTCTTTTTCCTTGATTCGGTGCCTGGTTGAGCGATGCCTTCACCATGTAGGCATTAGGAGATCGTAGTAACACTGAGCGTCGTGGAGTGGCAAAAAGATGTCTCCGAAATAACTTTTCATTTATAAGGGTTTTAGTGGAAGAGGTTGACGAACCCACTAGACAGGCAGATGAGGCAGCCATTTTGAAGAACAGTTCTCTCTATAGGCCAAATACAAGATGAAGTTAGCCCAGAAAATATTTGTGGATCAACAAATATAAGAGCTTAATAATATTACAGAAGAAAAAGTGCAACATAAGAACTAAAACATATAAACCCTTTCTAATGCTTGCACACTTACACTAGTAAAGGTCATAACCACCCGCTACAAGACTTTCTCAATTAGTACTGACCTGTATCAGCTATTAGGAATATTAATAATAGTTGGGCCTCAACCATCACCTTAAGGTTTTGGTTGAGACGGTTCATCTATCATGGTATCATCGAATCCTAGCAACCTCAAAACCCCTAAAAAAAACCACGAAGTGGAAACCAGCACACGGTATGGGGGCCTGTGCAAACTAGCCACTCTTCAAGCCCAATGGGCATTTGAGTGAGGGAGCGTATTAGGAATATTAATTATAGTTGGGCCTCAACCATCACCTTAAGGTTTTGGTTGAGACGGTCCATCTATCATCAGCAGTGATGTTTCCAGATTATTTTAAAGGCTACTTTAGCTATAGCCGTAATTTTTTATTTCATGAAAAGGTCATTCACTAGTTATCAGTGATTGCTCCTGTTCTAAGATGTACATCCTCATGTCAAGTGTAGTATACACTGAATCCATGTTATATTTTCCTCGAATATAAACATCACAAACCTAACTAAAGCATTAGAAAACCATCAAAGTTGTTTGCACATATAAGGTGAGACAACTTATTCTATTTACTTAGATATGACTAATATTTACCTTTGTCATTGTTATTATAAAATAAATAAATTATCCAGACATTCCATCCAAATTTCTTCTTCACAACAAATTGTTACATTACAGGCACTTATAAATCTTCTATCTATCAATTATCATATTGATCCATGCTCACTTGCCTAATATTTACAAAATGAAATAGAATCTACGGTAACAATGCAAACCAAAGACACAAGACTACATTATCGCCATGGCAAATCAAATAGCTAAAACTAATGTTTCCTGCTCATAAAAGAAAAAGGTCCAGCGGTGAAAACCAAGCATTCTTAGGCAACTGTTAACAAGTTTGTCAAGCAAAGTGATTATCATGTAAACATTTTCCAGAGAGCGACACTAGACCTGCATCTGCCTTCATTTACGGTAAACAATGCACAAGATTAGCAGTCGAATAGCATACACTTTCTTTTATGTCTCTATTCTGCATCCACTTTCTCCAAATTGTGTTATATTCACAGTTTCCCGTTAATCCAAGCGCTCC
This sequence comes from Silene conica, assembly GCA_029255685.2. Lineage (NCBI taxonomy): Eukaryota > Viridiplantae > Streptophyta > Magnoliopsida > Caryophyllales > Caryophyllaceae > Silene > Silene conica. The sequence continues at coordinate 22,753,485 of CM055313.2, read as the reverse complement.
AATCCGGGTAAACAAAAGGATACGAGTCATATGATATAATAAACAACAATTGTAGGTACATCACCCAAAAGCCTGCTTGAGCTTTTCCTTTAACTATTTGGTAATATGAAAAAGTATTTGGCTAAGCAAGATATTTCTTAGATTGTCATCTGATAGCTACAGTAGGTCTCGTGAGAGACCGTCTCTCAATAATTTAGTGGGAGACATAATATGGTCACCCACCCCATCATGTGAGAGGTCTCTCAATAACGCTATCGAGAGAGACAGACCATTTTCATGATCTTGATCCAGAAATTTTGTGATTATAGCTAATAACTCGAAAGAGTTACTAATCCAAACCTCAATGATGACAACCCATTTTCATGATCTTGATCCAGAAATTTTGAGCATTTTGAATGTATTTAATTGGCAACTCCTTTCTGAAATTTGACTACACTTCTACCTTAAACTAATCCTGCAATTTTCAGCTTACTTTTATTCTATTCATTTCTCAGCTATTTCTTACATCTAAACTCTAAACTCTACAAGTAAACCAGTTAACTAACCAAGCAAAAGTACAAGGCAAACACGAAAAAAAAAAGCAGGCAAATTTCAGACCGCAATAGAGCAACATATACCCCCAACACACAACAGCAACAAAATTACCAAGTGCCTCAATGACTCCCGCAAATTACGGGTTAAGGGAGATTGGATGTACGCGACCTTACCCTTGATTTAGCGACACAAACAGGATGTTTCCGAATGACCCAAGAAGAAAATTCAACATTCACTAAGCATAATTTCCTAACATGAATACAACTATCAGTGGAGATAACATGATATTCGAGTGGGTAATTGAGAAAACAATCAAAGATGCAAACTTTAACAACACTAAGATAAAATTAAGAAGAACCCAGATGAAATATTAGCTGGAACTATCAAAAAAATACCTTAAAATGTCGTGAGAGTAAAGGAAGAAGGCTGAGAGAGGAGGAAATGGGGTGAAGATTGAGAAGAGAGAGAAGGAGGTTGCAGTGTGTATTTAGAAGAACTGGATGTGGTTTCAAAGCAGTTACGTGGCATCTTTAGTAAAAATAGTAATTGTGTATTGATCGATCATTTTGTTCACACCTTCAAGTCCAATACGCAATAAATATGGTCTACTAACACAAATAGTCTTTGGATATTTGTGCTTGATTGATTGAGAGTTGATTATCTTCGTCTACATAATTAGTGGTAGGTATTTACTTACTTGGTGTTCATAATTAGTTGTTGTTATTGATTCAACACAAATTCTCATTTATAACATGTACTTAGGGTATGTAATGAGACGAGACAGCTCGCGAGCAACTCGAGATCAGCTCGATCATAGTTCGGCTCGTGTGAGCTCGATTCGAGCTCGGGCTCGGCTCGAGAGCTTAACGAGTCAAGTCGAGCAAAGGCTGGCTCGACTCTAAAAGCTCGCGAGCGGCTCGAACATTTAAGATTACTTAAGATATTAATCATATTTTATAAAAATATTTTATCATTATTATATATTTGTATCATATATATCAAATATCTTGTTCATTTGCTAAATATTTTTACATAGTTATTGAAATTATCGGAAGAAAAAAAACAAAAAAATAAACAATTTTATATAGGCTCGATTTGGCTCGAGTTTGACTCGAGCTCGTGTTAAAGCCCGCAAGTTTTGTAACGAGCGCATTTTTTTCAAATTCGGGTAAGATCGGCTCGAGCTCGAGTTTTGGTAATCGAGCACAAGCCGAGCAAGACCTAGCTCGGGCTCGGCTCGGCTCGTTAACACCACTACATGCACTATTCATTTTAAGTGAGAGATCGAATACAAATGACTTATTGTGTGTATTTGTCTATTGTTGATGAGATTGGAATTACTTTTTCATATACAATCTTACTTTTGTACATACATTTTTTCATTAAATTTTCGTATTATACCCTTTGAAACGTGAGGTGACCAAGCCGGCTAGCCCTATTGTATGTGTCTTCTGGAGAACCCTTTGTCCAACCAACCTACTATTAGTCGTCGGCAAATTACTAATTGGCGTCGACAAATTTTAACGAACCTCTTAAACTACCCCTCTCTTACTCTTCCTTTACATTCAAAGTAAACAAAAAAAATAACTTGTTCATCTTAAAAAAAAAAATTAAAAAAACCGTTTTAACAACTCGTCTTCAACAACAACGTTATTTCCTATGTGTTTGTTGCCTGGATTTACGTTTTTTGTTTTAAAAAAATAATATTCGACGAAGAATATATTCGTCTGGTCTAAGGGCTGGACGAAATAAATTTGTTCCGTATGGGTCTTGGATGAAATTTTTTTTGTCCATGGTAGGTGTTGGATGAAAAAAAAAATCGTCCAACACCTACCATGCACAAAAAAGTTTTTCGTCCGAGACCTATATGGAACAATTTTTTTTTCGTCCAACCCCTAGGTCAGAAAAAAAAAAAACTGTCTTGCTTTGTTCCCCTAGCACAGGTGTTGGACCAAAAAAGAAAAATTGTCTCACACCCATGCTGGACAAAGACCTAAAAAAGTTCTATGTCTGGCACCTTTGGCAGAGATTTTTTTTTGGGTCCAACCGAGGTGTTGGACAAACGAGTTCTTTGTCCTGCAGCCAGGCTAGTTTGTCCAACACCTATATTGAACAAAAATGTTCTTTGTCCAGCCTATTTCCGTCACAGTTCAAATTTTTTTTCGAAATTTGTAATTGATTTCGGAAATCTAACGTTAATCATTATCCGTTCTACTATACAACGAACTAAAATTAATAAATTCGAATCAAAATTAAATCGTAAACTAATCTCGGGGTTGTGATTCATGTTTCAAAAGCGTTATAGAATCGTTGTTTGAACGCTTCAAAACCGTTTTTCATTTTTTTTTTCAGAAAACTGACATTTTTTTTTACAATTTTAATCACCAAATCAAATGGGTTATAAAGAAGGACAAACTTAGGGGTCGTTTGGTTCAAAGTTTGGGAATGAAATGGATTGTGATGAGAATCCAGGGTGGAATGGAGTTAGAACCCCGTACCTTTTAATACTTGTTTGGTTTGATTTTGTAATGGATTCAATCTCCAATTCACTTATAATTTCAACCTCACACTTGTTTTAAAATTTTTTACACGTTTTAATTAATCAAGTACCACAAATTCACTTAAGACGAAAGTATCCGTCTCAACCTCACAATGAATCCAAATAAACTACATTACACGTTTTAATTTGTTTAGTAAATCGTTATAGGCCTTTATATTAAAGAAAAAAGACAATGACATACATGTATTATTGAAACTAATCATATATATATATATATATATCCATGAACAATTACAAGTAATCAATATCTATTTATATTATTAAAGGAAGCTTTTTTCGAGCGACGTGATTGGTTGAATAATATAATAATAAGTTTTAAAATTAATATAGTAAAAGATAATATATAGAAAAAGATAAAATCTAAAATGTTTTAAATTTTTTACAAGGTGATTTAGTAAACTACAAACACTAATCATACAACGTTACACCGGGTCCTAAAATCTATCAAATCAATATATATATAATTAAATGAAGCTTTTTTCTAAGCACGTGGTAGTCTCCACCTTTTACAAAACACTTAATTATATATTTATAATTTTCCTATTAGAATTAGAAAATAAGAAAACATTTAATTATAAATAATGCTTTATTTACAATTTTTCTACTAGAATAAGGAGATAATTAATTATTTACAATTTTTTTATTAGAATAAGAAAAATAGTACATTGTTGTTTAGATAATAATTTATTTATAATTTTCCTATTAGAATTAGAAAAATAAGAAAACACTTAATTATAAATAACGATTTATTTACAATTTTTCTACTAGAATTAGGAGATAATTAATTATTTACAATTTTTCAATTAGAATTAAAAAATTAGTAAATTGTTGTTTAGATAATAATTTATTTATAATTTTCCTATTAGAATTAGAAAATAAAAAAACACTTAATTATAAATAATGATTTATTTACAATTTTTCTACTAGAATTAGGAGATAATTAATTATTTACAATTTTTCTATTAGAATTAGAAAATTAGTAAATTGTTGTTTGGATAATAATTTATTTATAATTTTCCTATTAGAATTAGAAAATGAGAAAATAATAAATTATTTACAGTTTTTCTATTAGATTTAGAAAAATAAAAAATAGCTGATTATTTACAATTTTCCTATTAGATTTAGCACATTATTATTCTTTAATATGCATATACTTACTATTTAAGTTTATTAACTTTATTCAACGTTTTTATTAAAAATGAAAATCGGAAATGAATTAGAATAATTGATTCTTTACAAGTTTCATATCTTAGGACATTATTATTTTAATATTGATATACTCACTATTTAAGGTTATTAATATTATTCATCGTTTCTATTAAAAATGAAAATGGGAAAGCGTAAAAAAGAACTAATTTAGTTTGTCTTCTCTTAACATTAAAATGGGTAAAAAATAGTCTCACGGGGATATAAGAGTAATAAGACAAATCCTTTACTTTTTCTTATACATTATGTTCTTATGTTTTCCATATTACTGAATCATTCAAACTTAAAATGAATATCTCCATCTTAATTAAAATTGTGTGGAACTAATAAATGTAATTAGTTAAATATTTAAGTCTAAACAAATTCCTACCTAAAAGGAACATTTACGATTAATCATATTCGACCAAATTAAGAGCAACACTACTATTTTTTTTGTACAAGAGTAGCACTACTATTCAAGTGAGTATTATGCACATTCGTACTTAATTATGCGAAAGAAATGAGATAATTTCTTTAATTAAGTAAAAAGAAAATAAGATAAATGTCAAATATAATATACTTCAGAGAAACCCCAAAAATGTCAAATTTTGATTTAATTAGTAAAAATATAAATATTAAAAACCACAATGATGACGTAGATAGGTGCTGAAATCGAATAATTTTGTGGATTACATGTGTTTTAAATGGATATTGAAAGATATTTCATAAATAACAATATTTATTCCTACATATTTCCACCTTATTATTTAACGATGAGACATTGCTTGTGTTATGAAATGACATTTTTTTACGGGGGCGGAGGTAGATAGGTTTTGAGGGAGGATATAAGTGTCTTCAGGGGTAGAGTTACTCTCCGACGTTTAATAGTATTATTTGAGTAGTACAAGCAAATTGGTCGGAGATGTTCAAGAATACAGTTTATGATTCTGATGATCATCAAGTTGGTTAGTTGGGTTGTCAAGTTACGATTTAAGGAGTATAAATATAAATATATAGATATTAAAGAACATAATGTTGTAGGTGATCTGAGTTAAGCGGAATAATTGTATTGATGAGATGAAATGCAAGTGGGTATTAGAAGGTATTCATACAACAAAGTAATGACAAATAAATGGTGTTTCTGAGATGGATAGAATAAGCCGTAAAAAGATCAAAAATATTTTTTAATTAGTATTAGATTATAGTTTATTATAGTCCGTATTCTTTTGTTTTTCCTCCATATTTTCAAATTATTCTTTACAGTGTGACATTGTTTTATAGGGTAGGGGTTGATTTTAAATTGTATGTGTCCATTTGTTTAGGGATGGGGATAAATAGATCTCGAGGGAGGAGGTAAGTATCTTGGGGAATAGAGCTACTCTTCGACGTTTAAAAGTATGATGTAAGTTGCACAAGAGAATGTCTATAGGTTAGAGTTGTTCAGGGATACGATTGATTATGTTAGTTAAGTTGGGTAGTTATGTGAGAAGGGTATTCGAATATCTAAACGGTTGCGAAAAAAGTTGCGTATGTACTACATAATGATTAGAACAGTTGAGCAAGTACATAGGTAGATAAATTTTTTTTCAAAATTATATTTTATGTGATAGTAATAGAGGCACATATGTTATGAAAAGAGCTTAAAAATCTCTATAGTAACATGTATGCATACTCAATTTTGATTGTTATAGGGCAGGATTTGACTTTACATTCGATATATCTATTGTTTCGAGCGATGGGGTTAAATAGGTTTTGAGAGAGGAGGTAAGTGTCTTGGGGGTAGGGTTATTCTACGATGTTGAAGAGTGTGAGAGTAGTACAAATAAATGTCGGTAGGTTGAGGTTTCCAGGAATACATTTTACAAATCATTTTATTGGTTACGTTGGTTAAGTGGGTGAGAAGGGTACTCCATGGGTAGGATTACTCCCTGACGTTTACGAGTGTCATTTAGAAGATAGGAAAATATATTCATATGTAGGTTGGGTGGAAAGGGTTGAATTTGTGAAAAGGTGAATAACGTGAGATATTGATTGGAGAAGTTAAATGAATAAATTTTATTTGAAAATGTGTATTATATGAGAAAGAACCGACAAATATAAAAATATAGGCTAAAAACATTTAAAATATCACATGTATAAACTCAATTTTGTTTATTTGTTGGACACAAAACTAAACAATCAAATGTTATACTCTCTTCAGTCTTATTGTATGTTCCATTGGGCCGGGGAATAATTTTTAATGTGGAATGACGTAGTGTTTTTTGTGGGAATATTCTTGGAAATATTTAGGGGTGTGTATAAAAGATGTCCTAATGTGGAGTTGTAGTTGCAAATTTGCAATGATAACATTGTAAATATAAGAAATAGAAGAAGATATTTATGTCAATTATTTTATCAAGTATGGAACAAAAACATAGGATTAAATTGTACAAAAATAGTATGTGGGAACATTGGATAAGAATTAAGGAAGTATTTGTCATGTCAGTATTATATCGCGGTAGATAGGTAGATAGGTCTGGAGAAATGAGGTAAGTCTCTTGAGGATAGAGTTATTTTCCGACATTTAAGAGTGTGATTTGGAAGTACAAGTAAATATAGATACAATGGGGTTGTTTAGGGATGCGCATACGGTTAATTTTGATGGTCAAGTTGATTAGTTGAGTGAAAAGGGTACGGACAATGCCTGAATGGTGTGGAAAATGGGGAGGGCGGGTATGTAGCAAGAAAACTGATGAATTAGATGAATTTATTTCAAGGTTGTATTATGTGTAAATGACTTAGGCATAGATTGCTATAAAAATAAGTTAAAAATCTCTGAAATATCATGTATGAAAACTCAATTTTGTGTTTTTTTTCTTGTGAAGCACAAAAATAAGTAATCAAATGTTAATAAATATCATGTCAATATAGTATTGTTAACGTTTAACTAGGTTACTTTTTTGTCTTGGTGATTAAAAAAAAACCGTGGTTTGAATTTTACACCAAATTTCGATGTAACATCTCGAGTGTCCACCGTTCATTCCTTAACACTTCTCTCATACCTCTTTTGTTAACCAAACAAAAAAATTGCATGTTTTTGTTTCCCAATCAAAGATTTCACATTCAAACAAGATTGGTTTTGAAAGCAGAAGTTAGATAGGTTTCTGATAAATGGATGAACTTTTCAAAGGGAGAGCTAACATTGATGGATAAGTTCGGGTGTTTTGTGAAGGAGGGGTCACTTCATTATTTTAGGTGTGTATTGGAAGGTAGGAAATAGTGTCGATGATAAGTTAGATGGTTGTTTGAGGTAGCAATAAAGATGACTAAATCGCATTTGATGATTAATTTCATGATAGGTTAGTAGGTGTGGCTTTGGATCGTGGACCGTTTATTCATGTGTTGTTTGAAGAGTAAGAATAGTGGTTTGAAGAGTTTTTTCGTGTGATACTGTAGATTATTGTGGCGAGTTGGTGGTAACATTAATGAAATAAATAAATATAAATGAGGTAATTTTTTTTAACAAAATAACACATGTATAGAACGAACTAATACTATTTTTATATAAAAAAAATCTTATGATTTACTTTTGATTTACATGGTGAAAATTTTATGAATACCACAAATTAATTTAGTATCCGTGCATTGCACAGGCAAAAATACATTTTATATACTCCCTCCTATTCCATATATTCTTCCCTATTTCCTTATTCGGTTATTCGGGTTTTCTTCCCTATTTCCTTTTTTGGAAGGATTTGTGTGGTTTAAATTCAATGGTAGGTGGGCCATTGTGTTTTGTGTGGTCCAAATCACATCCCTTATTTTTGGGGCAAAAATGAAAGGGGAAGAATATATAGAATAGGAGGGAGTAGTATTTTTGCCCGTGCGATGCACGGATACTAAATTAATTTGTGGTATTCATAAAATTTTCACCATGTAAATCAAAAGTAAATCATAAAACTTTTTTTATATAAAAATAGTATTAGTTCGTTCTATACATGTGTTATTCTGTTAACAAAATTACCTCATTTATGTTCATTTCTGTAATTAATGTTACCACCAACTCGCCACAATCATCTACGATACCACACGAAAGAACCCTTCAAACCGCTACTCTTAGTCTTCAAACAACACATGAAACGGTCCACAATCCAAAGTCACACTTACTAACCTATCATGAAATTAATCATCTAATGCGATTTAGTCGTCTTTATTGCTACCTCAAACAACCATCTAATTTATCATCGGGACTCTTTTTTAGCTTTCCACACACACCTAAAATATTCAAGTCACCCCTCCTTCATGAAACACCCGGACTTATCCCTCAATGCATGTTAGCTCTCCCTTTGAAAAGTTCATCCATCTTTCAGAAACCTAGCTAACTTCTGCTTTCAAAATCGATCTTGTTTGAATGAGAAATCCTTGATAGAGAAAACAAAAACATGTAATGTTTTTGTTTGGTTCACAAAAGAGGTATGAGAGAAGTACTAAGAAATGAACGGTGGATGCAACACTCGAGAAGTTACATTGAAATTGGGTGTAAAATTCAAACCACGATGTTTTTTTAAATCATCAAGACAAAAAAGTAACCAAGTTAAACGTTAACAATACTATATTAGAATTAGAAAATATGAAAATAATAAATTAATTACAATTTATTTATAATTTTTCTATTTGAATTAGAAAATAAAAAAATAATAAATTAATTACAATTATTCTATTAAAATTAGAAAATTAGAAAATAGTTGATTAAACAATAATTTATTTATAATTTTCCTATTAGAATTAGAAAATAAGAAAATAATTAATTAATTAGAATTTTTCTATTAGAATTATAAAATGGTTGATTATTTATAAATTTCCTATTAGATTTAGAATAATATTATTATTTAAGATTTGTATGCTTATTATATATGATTATTAACTTTATTCAATATTTTAAATTCAATATGAAAATGGGAAATGAGTTAGAACATAATTGCTTATTTACAAATTTGCTATTAGACTACGAACATTATTTTTTAATATTTACATACTTACTATTTAAGGTTATTAACTTTATTCAACCTTTAACTCGGTTTGTCTTCGTCTTCTATTTCTTATATTTAAAATGTTTTTATATTGACATATGTTTTTAAAATGTAAATGGGTAAAAAATAATTCCATTTGGAGATATTAATTATATTTTTATCTTTTTCATATTACTTGACTCTTCTTAAATTTAAAATGAATACCCGTCTTAATTAAAGATTTGTGGAACTAATAAATGTAAGTACTTAATTAAGTATTTCACATTATACACTTTCGTATTTAAGAATGCAAAAGAAATGAGATAATTTTTTAATTAAGTAACAACAAAATAAGACAAATGTCAAATATACTATACTTTAGGAGTATAAATATAAATATTAAAGACCACAATGATGATTTAGATATATCAACTGGAATAATTGTGTGGATGACATTTATTTTAAATGAGAATTGAAAGGTATTTTATAAACAACAAAATGTTTTTTCATACATATTTTCACTTTATTCTTTATTGATAAGACATTGTTTTATATAGTGACGTATTTTTTACGAGGGTGGGGGGTAGATAGCTTTTGAGGGAGGAGGTAAGTGTCTTAAGGGGTAGGGTTAGGCTCCAACGTTTAATAGTGTAATTTGAGTAGTACAACATAATCTCGATAGGCTGGGGTAATTCAGGGATACAGTTGATGATTTTGATGAACAACTTGGTTAGTTGGATTGTGAAGTTTCGATTTAATGAGCATAAATATATAACTATAAATATAAATAACAAAGAATACAACGACGTACGTGAGTCAAGCGGAATAACTGTGTTGGTGAGATGAAATTTAATTGTGTATTAGAAGGTATTTCATAAACAACAAAGAAATGTCAAATAAAAGGTGTTTCCGAGACGGATAGAGTAAGCAGTAAAAAAATCAAAATTATATTTTATCATAATATTAAATTATTGTTTATTATAGTCCGTATTCCTTTTGTTGCTCCAAATTTTCAACTTATTTTTTACAATAAGATATTATCTTATAGGGTAGTGGTTAATTTTACATTAGATCTGTCGATTTTTGTTTTTAGGAATGGAAGTAGATAAGTCTCAAGGGATGAAGTAAGTGTCTTGGGGGTAGGGTTACTCTCCGACGTTGAAGTATGATTTGAGTTGTACAAAAAAATGTCTATAGGTTATGGTTGTTCATGGATACAGTTGATTCTATTGGTCAAGTTGGTTAGTTAGGGGTGAGAAGGGTACGAAGAATACTTGAATGGTATGGGAAAATGGTACGTACGTGTGTACTAAGGCTATGATTAAAACAACTGAAAAAGTAAGTAATTAAATTTTATTTCAAAGTTCTATTTTGTTCAAATAACAGAGGCATAAATACTCTAAAAATAGGTTAGAAATATCTTAAGTTAACATGTACATATATACTCAATTTTGATTGTTATATAGTGAGGGCTTATTTTACATTAGATGTGTCTCTGTTTTTTTAGGGGTGGGGGTAGATAGGTCTCGAGGGAGGAGATACGTGTCTTATAGGGTAGGGTTACTCTCCGACGTTTAATAATGTGATTTGAGTAGTACAAGTAAATGTCGGTAGGCTGAGGTTTCTAGGGATATATTTTACAACTAATTTTGATGGTTAAGTCGGTTAGGTGGGGGAGAAGGGTACTCGACGGGTAGGATTGTTCTCCGACGTTTACGAGTGTGATTTAAGGGATAGAAAAATATATTCATATGTGGGGCTGAGGTTGTTCAAGGATAAGGATATGGTTATGGTTGATTCTGATGGGTTTGGTTGGTTAGTCAGGTGGAAATGGTTGGATATGGAAAATGGTGGGTAACATGAGATATTGATTAGAGAAGTTAAATAGATAAATTTATTTTGAAAAGTGTATTGTATAAAAATAAGAACTGATAAATAGTATAAATATTGGCTAAAAACTTTTAAAATATCATGTGTATAAACTTAATTTTGTTTCTTTGTTAAAAATAAAACTAACAATGAAATGTTATACTCATCTAATCGAATGCACTCTTCGGTCGGAGCATAAATTTTAATGTTGAATGACTTTATCATGTTTGTTGTGCTATTAAATTAGAAAATAATAAAATAATAAAGTATTTACTATTTTTCTATAGAACTAGAATATAGTTGATTATAAAAAAAAATAAGTTATTTACCACCTTCATGTTATAATTTGAAACAATATATTATTGAGGGTAGAAATGTCTTATGGGTAGGGTTACTCTCTGACTTTTAATAGTGTATTTGAGTAGTGGACTCAAATGTCGATAAGTTAGTATTATTCAGGCATACAGTTAGTTGATTTAAGTTGGTTAATTGGGTCAGAAGATATGACGAATGCCTAAATGATGTGGAAAAAGGGTAATAAGACAACGATTAGAAAAATTGAGAAAATAATTATACGAATTTCATTCAGGATTATATAATGTGGAAAAGACAAAGGCACATATCATAAAAAATAAGTCAAAAATCTCTTAAATATATATCACGTAAATATTCTCAATTTTGATTGTCTTATATGATGGGAGTTGACTTTACAATGGATGTGTCTATTTTTTAGAGGTAAAGTTATATAGGTGTTGAAGTCGAGGTAAGTGTTTTTAGGATAGAGTGACTTTCCGACATTTAAGAGTGTGATTTGAGTAGTACAAGTAATTATAAATACATGTACGATGAGGTTGTTTAGTGACGCATATGGTCGATTCTGATGGTCAAATTGGTTAATTGGGTGAAAAAGGTATGATGAATGCTTGAATGATGTGAAAAATGAGGGGTTTGTAGTAAGAAAACGGAGGAAGTAGATAAATTTTATTTCAAGGTTGTATTATGTGTAAATGACATACATAGGCATATATGATAAAAATAGGTTAAATTTTTTTTAAAACATTATGTTGGTAAACTCAATTTTGTTTTTCTTTGTGAAACATAAAAATATCTAATCAAATGTTAATAAATGTCATGTCAATAAATTATTATTAACTTTTAACTAGGCTATTTTTTTTGTCTTGGTGATCGATTAAAAAGAATGTCATGATTTAAATTTTACACCAAACTCCAATATAACATCTCGGGTGTTGCATCCTCCATTCATTCCTTGTCACTTCTCTCCTACCTCATTCGTTAACTAAACACAAAATTGCATGTCTTTGTGTTTCCCCGTCAAGCACTTTTCATTCAAACAAGGTCGATTTTGAAGGTAAAAGTTAAGTTTCTGTTAGATGGACGAACTTTTCAAAGGGAGAGCTAACTTTGAGGGATAAGTCTGGGTGTTTCGTGAATGAGGGATGACTTGAATATTTTAGGTGTGTATTGGAAACTAGAAGATGGGTGCCGATGATGAATTGGATGGTTGTTTGAGGTAAGAATAAAGATGACTCCATCGCATTTGGTGGTTAATTTCATGATAGGTTAGTAGGCGTGACTTTGGATTGTGGACTATTTCATGTGTTGTTCGAAGGGTAAGCGTAGTTGTTTGAAGGGTTCTTTCGTGTGGTATTGAAGATGATTGCGGCGAGTTGGGTGGTTAAATGTATCTCTGATTTAATACGATGAACGCATGATATGTGTATAGATGATGGTAGCATTAATGACATAAATGAACGTAAACGAGCTAATTTATTAACAAAATATCACATTTATAAAACAAAGTAATACTGTTTTTATAAAAAGAAAAAAAGTATTAGGATTATTTTTATTTACAGAGTGACAAGTTTTATGAATATACAAATACTTTAGTATCCGTGCATCGCACGGGCAAAAAAAACTAGTTTGTATCATTCTTAGCTATGATAATGATAGAAATTCAACCTTTACAAAATTTTAAGAGTTACAATCAGGTTAAATAAGATCATGACACTTTGTATGGTGGTGTTTGTATTGCAATAAAATTATAAGTTTGCAATTTCACATACAGACAGAGTTTCATTGTGCTTTGACAACCTAAATATGTATATAAATATATGTAAAGCTATTATACCCGGACAAAGAAATTTAACGTTACCTCCGTCATATTCCTTTTAGTAATTTTATGGCTTATTTTCATTGATTTGGGATAAACTTTGTTGTGCAATTGATTCTTCGTATTATTTGTTTACATATAATTTGATTATTGCTTGCTTATTACTTATAATGTCTCATATTTTTAGAATAGATTTATCTAAACCCTAAAGTACTAATAGTGCAATCAATCAATATATATATATACTTAAAAGAGGAACTTTTCGAGCGATTTCATTGGCTATTATTTTAGAGCAATTTCATTGGCTATTACTTTGGTTAAATAAATTAAGAATATAAACAAAAAGATAATTAAATAGTAATAAAATATCAGTTGGATAATTATTTAATTAATTATTAATATAATTGACTGTAAACTATTGGATTAATTAATAAAATAATTGATTTTAAACTAAGAGTTTTGGATACCGTAGAATTGTAGGGATTAAGGAGACTTTGAGATATGAGCTAACCACTTTTGATATAATATACTCCCTCCTATTCATAATAACCTTCCCCTTTCATTTTGACACAAAAAATAAGGAAACACACTACCCCACCATATAATTAAATTTACACCACACAAATACACTACCCCACCATACAATTGAATTTGGACCACACAAACACTTACCAAAAAAGGAAATAGGGAAGTTTATGTGAATAGACGAAAATGGAAATAGGGAAGTTTATTGTGAATAGGAGGGAGTAGTACTTTTTTGAATAAAACAAAATTAATTTATAACAACATTATTCATTTGGAGTAAAACATTAGCTTTGTATTTTCGTGGAATTTTGTTTTGACAAATAGGTAGTAATAAAAAAAACTAAAAAAACATAGTTTAACAAAAAGATGCAAAGTTATTGCCAATAGAGAGTTCGGTGAAGTATAAATTATGTCGGAGATAGTGAAGTTGAATAATATTTCTCCCATTTTGTTTTATCTGTTTTTTTTTTCTTTTCATGGTTAAAGATAACAGTGAATAAAAGCTATTACGACAAAAAAAAGTTCACAAAATATTATTTTTAAGGAAAATAGTTATATACACACACAAAGACCTTATAGTTGATCTACATTTGAGAAATCGTTTAAAAGCGAATGGGGTAAATGTAAAAAGAATAAACGGAGTACCCTACAAGAACATGGTCGCCATGACCAACCAAAATAATGAGCCGGGGTAAGTTTGATTAAAAAAAACGTGCGTAATAAGACGGGTCTAAGTTTTTGGAGAGGGAGCCCAGTAAATTGCTCATTTATATTATCTTAATAATTGCAGAGCATAATACTAATATTGTATACATGTCATATCATAAGTTATTTAGATTGATGTTAAATTATATCAGTTTTAAAAACCCGCAACTTTAAAATAGTCATGAAACAAAAAAAACTTTTTAAAAAACGTAGTGAGCCTCATGATAAATGTTGGAAATTAGTTTTTGATAACATCCGGCCAACGGCCGGGCCAAAAAAGATAGATATTGTAAGACTTTGAGCCTTTAAATGCTAAGTTTAATGTCAGCAGAATACTATGTACTCCGTCTGTTTTTATATAACTGTCATAGGCCAAGATTTTTAATATGAAAATTTCCATAGATGATTTATCCCTTTTTGTAATAATCCCCCTATCCATGCCATGGATGAATCGATCCCCGCCCCTTCGGGTGAGTGTAATTATATGGAAATACATATATCCAAATTTATAAAATACATAAAAGAAATAAAGAGGGTACATGAAGCAAATAAATAAGAGGCTAATAAATGGTGCATGGATGAATGATGAACCATCAAATAAAGGAAGGAAAAAGATGTCGATCAACAAAGGGAGGAGAAGACTTTGTTGATCTACGCAGGTCATTAAAGAGCTATGTAGATTAGTATGTACGAATATCATGGAATTACTAAAGTAGAAAGTTAATCAAAGAGTTTATCTAAGAGTAGCTTTGTTGATGTGTACATACTAATATCATGAGAATACTAATCAAATCAAAGAGTACTAAAGTAGAAGGTTGATAAAAAAGCTTATCAAAATTAATCAAAATAAAGTACTATGTCATGACTAGCGGAGCTTGGATGAAATAATAAGGGGGACCAAGATCTAACCTATTGATTCCTGAGTGATTATTCAAGATTCGATCATTAAGTTGAGGGGGCCGACTAATAATTTGAAATTGTATTATGAAAAACCAGCAGGGACGGGGCCCCTCCCGTGATAACTAAGGTTTTCACTAATTCACGAGAGTACAAATTAAAGAGTACCGATCAAAAAGCTTACTTATGTAAAAAAAAGATATACAATGTCGTCAAATAGTACTAAAAAGATACGGAGTATAAAAATACTAACATGAGGACATTAAATAATGAGTGAGTTTATATTTGGTATTGCGTATTTCATATGCCGTAATCAAACTAATAAAATCACGATTCCAAGTTTTATAGACAAAGACGATAAATATTTACCAATGACTACTTATTCATTTAAATATCTACCATCATTTATAGGTTAGGGAATATTATTCGATTTAAATTAACATGATTACAAACTATAATTGTAGTAAAAATTCTACGTTTGAAAATGTTTACTTTTGAATAAAATGCAGTTCACGAAGAATATATAAAAGGCAAAGACAGAGTAAATTATATGCTCTATATTTTTACGGGAGATTTTAATCATGCCAATTTCGTAATGTACAATTCGAGAGAGGCTAATAACATTAATCGCACAAAGCGACCAAAGCACAAATAAATAATTCCTCTACAAAAAACCTTTTAAACAACGTATAAATTCATGCAAGCTAACCTGAAAAACGACTCAACTAGCTCAGAATTGTGCGAGGTCAACTTAAAGGCCACTATTACGGTCTTACCCGGGCAACGCCCGGGCTTGAAACCTAGTTTGATTTGTAATTTCAGGTATACTATTTGCATGGTTAAGGGTATAACATGACCGTTAAATTCCTAACGAAACAAATCTTCCAATAGTTTCACCGAGGTATATACTCAATAACCCATGCATATCGTTTTACAATTTCTAGAGTTATATATGGATCTAATTTTGAGTTGACACATTCGTCTCATTCATTTATTTACTTTTTTATTCTTTATAAGAAAGATTTTAATGAAACAAACATATACGAAAGATTTTAAGCCTATAATTAAAACAGAGATTTAACAATTTTGCAACAATTTTGAAAGTTGTGTTTTTCTTCAGCCTTATCTAATACACGGTCTCCCCCTCTCAAATTAAACATGTATATATTACCATTGTTGGTTTCAAGAGTTATAGTTATTATTGCACGAACTTTGCTAATCATGTACTATATATATTACGAATTATCTGTTGTTTTTACGTCATTTTATGCACGAGCTTTGCAAGAAAACAAAAAAATAAAAGACAACATTCATACTTTGTTGTAAACAATTTTTTTTTTACAAAAACATATATACGGGTAAAATAAAAGACAACAAAAAAAACATTAATAATAATTGTCACTGCCACGAAATGAAACAGTAATACTTGTATAAGACGGTATTACACTAAATCAGTGTAAATCTCCCATTTATGAGGGCTATATTTATCTTTAAGGAATGGTTTTACACTAATTTAGTGTGAAGTCGTTTACACAAGAGAAGGCTCGAAGGAAAACGTGAGGGAAATCAGCTTTAGTGGATCCTATATCATATACACAGGAAAAGCGCTACGATATCTGACTTTTATAATTTTATCTTTCTATAATTTAGTGGAAGTTAAAAGGGAATTTTGAAATCTAAAAGTATGAGAAGATAATATGGGCTTAAAAGTAAGTTTAATTCTTATAATCAAATATATTAATTAATTTAGCTGAGAGGCAAGATATAGTTGAATGATTCCGAAAAAAATGACTACTCCGTCTAATATTTGATCCGAGATGACATCACAAATCCATTTTCAACTAGATACTATGCTCGATTAAAAATATAGTGCTGCTCTTTTTTCCGTTTGAGTGAGCTGAAATATGGATGTTCATTTTTAAAGGGCTTACATTCTTATTTAGTTCAAACCATTAAGAAATTATTTTTTCGGACTTAGAAGTTACTCCCTTTAATTATAAGTTAAGCTCATATATGTTTAGTTAAGCTCTTATATGTTTAGTTTAGCTTTTACAAGTTCAGTTTAGAAAACTTAAGCTCATATAAGATCAGTCCAGTTTTTATATATAGTTTCAGTTCAGTTCAGATTTAGTTGAGACATGTTAAATTTATATAAGTTCAGTTCTATTAAGCTCTCATAGTTCCAATTCAATTCAAAAAAGATCAACTTTTATAAATTCAATTAAGTTCATTTCAACAAAATTATGAAGACCTAGCCCATTAAATTTGAAGGAATGGTGGTTTTTGTTTTCAGTATTCCTAACTAAGTGTTTGACCAGGTTGGATCCATAGTAAAAATATCAACCAATGTACACCTTGGTACCTTTGTCACTTTTACAGTCTATTGAACAAAGCTTCACATTTACGGTCAACTTATGTTTTCTTTTTTTGTTGTCAACATTCCTCAATCGAAATTATGTTAGTGTATTCAAACTCTTACATACAATAAAAATTAGTTGTGCTTTTGAAACATTAGGTTAATTTAGAAAGAATTCGATTTTAATATACGGAATGTTATTTACATAATACCCTACTCTATAGAGTTCTACATTTAGGCCCGTGCATCGCACGAGCATTAAATCTAGTATATAATTAAAGGAAGCTTTTTTCTAAGCACGTGATAGTCTCCACCTTTTACAAAACACTTAATTATAAATAATGATTTATTTACAATTTTTCTACTAGAATTAGGAGATAATTAGTTATGTACAAGTTTTCTATAAGAATTAGAAAATTAGTAAATTGTTGTTTAGATAATAATTTATTTATAATTTTCCTATTAAAATTAGAAAATAAGAAAACACTTAATTATAAATAATGATTTATTTACAATTTTTCTACTAGAATTAGGAGATAATTAATTAGTTACAATTTTTCTATTAGAATTAGAAAATTAGTAAATTGTTGTTTAGATAATAATTTATTTATAATTTCCCTATCAGAATTAGAAAATAAGAAAACACTTAATTATAAATAATGATTTATTTACAATTTTTCTACTAGAATTAGGAGATAATTAATTATTTACAATTTTTCTATAAGAATTAGAAAATTAGTACATTGTTTTTTAGATAATAATTTATTCATAATTTTCCTATTAGAATTAGAAAATAAGAAAACACTTAATTATAAATAATGATTTATTTACAATTTTTCTACTAGAATTAGGAGATAATTAATTATTTACGATTTTTCGATTAGAATTAGAAAATTAGTAAATTGTTGTTTAGATAATAATTTATTTATAATTTTCCTATCAGAATTAGAAAAAAAGAAAACACTTAATTATAAATAATTATTTATTTACAATTTTTCTATTAGATTTACAAAAAATAAAATATAGCTGATCATTTACAATTTTCCTATTAGATTTAGCACATTATTATTCTTTAATATTATATACTTACTATTTAAGTTTATTAACTTTATTCAACGTTTTTATTAAAAATGAAAATCGGAAATGAATTAAAATAATTGATTCTTTACAAGTTTGTTATCTTAGGACATTATTCTTTAATATTTATGTACTTACTATTTAAGTTTATTAATATTATTCATCGTTTCTATTAAAAATGAAAGTGGGGAAGTGTAAAAAAGAACTAATTTAGTTTGTCTTCGTCTTAACATTAAAATGGGCAAAAAATAGTCTCACGGGGTTATAAGAGTAATAAGACAAATCTTTTACTTTTTCTTACACATTATGTTCTTATCTTTTTCATATTACTGAATCATTTAAACTTAAAATGAATACCTCCATCTTAATTAAAAATGTGTGAAACTAATAAATTTAATAAGTTAAATATTTTAAGTCTAAACAAATTTCTACCTAAAAGGAACATTTGCGATCAATCATATTCGACCAAATTAAGAGTAACACTACTACTTTTTGGTACTAGAGTAGCACTACTATTCAAGTGAGTATTATGCACTTTATTTCGTACTTAATTATGCGAAAGAAAGGATTTCTTTAATTAAGTAAAAAGAAAATAAGATAAATGTCAAATATAGTATACTTCAGAGAAACCCCAAAAATGTCAAATTTGGATTTAATTAGTATAAATATAAATATTAAAAACTACAATGATGATGTAGATAGGTGCTGAAGTAGTATAAATTTGTGGATGACATGTGTTTTAAATAGATATTGAAAGATATTTCATAAATAACAATATTTATTCCTACATATTTTCACCTTATTATTTAACGATGAGACATTGCTTGTGTTATAAAATGACATTTTTTTTTACGGGGGCGGAGGTAGATAGGTTTTGAGGGAGGAGGTAAGTGTATTCAGGGGTAGAGTTACTCTCCGACGTTTAACAGTATTATTTGAGTAGTACAAGCAAATTGGTTAGAGATGTTCAAGAATACAGTTTATGATTCTGATGATCAAGTTGGTTACTTGGGTTGTCAAGTTACAATTTAAGGAGTATAAATATAAATATATAGATATTAAAGAACATAATGATGTAGGTGATCTGAGTTAAGCGGAATAATTGTATTGATGAGATGAAATGCAAGTGGCTATTATAAGGTATTCATACAACAAAGTAATGACAAATAAATGGTGTTTCTGAGACGGATAGAATAAGCCGTAAAAATATCAAAAATATTTTTTAATTAGTAGTAGATTATAGTTTATTATAGTCTGTATTCTTTTGTTTTTCCTCCATATTTTCAACTTATTCTTTACAGTGTGACATTGTTTTATAGGGTAGGGGTTGATTTTAAATTGTATGTGTCAATTTGTTTAGGGATGGCGATAAATAGATCTCGAGGGAGGAGGTAAGTATCTTGGGGGATAGAGTTACTCTTCGACGTTTAAAAGTGTGATGTAAGTTGCAGAAGAAAATGTCTATAGGTTATAATTGTTCAGGGATACGATTGATTATGTTAGTCAAGTTGGGTAGTTATGTGAGAAGGGTATGCGAATATCTAAACGGTGTCGAAAAAAGTTGCGTATGTACTACATAATGATTAGAACAGCTGAGCAACTACATAGGTAGATAAATTTTATTTCAAAATTTTATTTTATGTGATTGTAACATAGGCACATATGTTATGAAAAGAGCTTAAAAATCTCTATAGTAACATGTATGCATACTCAATTTTGATTGTTATAGGGCGGGATTTGATTTTATATTGGATATATCTATTGTTTCGAGCGGTGGAAGTAAATAGGTTTTGAGAGAGGAGGTATGTGTCTTGGGGGTAGGGTTATTCTATGACGTTGAAGAGTGTGAGAGTAGTACAAATAAATGTCGGTAGGGTGAGGTTTCCAGGAATACATTTTACAAATCACTTTAATGGTTACGTTGATTAAGTGGGTGAGAAAGGTACTCCATGGGTAGGATTACTCCCTGACGTTTACGAGTGTGATTTAGAAGATTGAAAAATATATTCATATGTAGGTTGGGTGGAAAGGGTTGAATTTGTGAAAAAGTGGATAACGTGAGATATTGATTGGAGAAGGTAAATGAATAAATTTTATTTGAAAATGTGTATTATATGAGAAAAGAACCGACAAATATAAAAATATAGGCTAAAAACATTTAAAATATCACATGTATAAACTCAATTTTGTTTATTTGTTGGACACAAAACTAAACAATCAAATGTTATACTCTCTTCAGTCCTATTGAATGTTCCATTGGGCCGGGGAATAATTTTTAATGTGGAATGACGTTGTAGTGGTTTTTGTGGGAGTATTCTTGGAAATATTTAGGGGTGTGTATAAAAAGATGTCCTAATGTGGAGTTGTAGTTGCAAATTTGCAATGATAACATTGTAAATATAAGAAATAAAAGAAGATATTGATGTCAATTATTTTATCAAGTATGGAAGAAAACATTGGATTAAATTGCACAAAAATAGAATGTGGAACATTGGTTAAGAATTAAGGAAGTATTTGTCATGTCAGTATTATATCGCGGTAGATAGGTGGATAGGTCTGGAGGCATGAGGTAAGTGTCTTGAGGATAGAGTTATTCCGAAATTTAAGAGTGTGATGTGTGATTTGAGAAGTACAAGTAAATATAGATACAATGAGGTTGTTCGTTCAGGGAGCATACAGTTAATTCTGATGGTCAAGTTGGTTAGTTGAGTGAAAAGGGTACGGACAATGCCTGAATGGTGTGGAAAATGGGGGGGGGGGGGTATATAGCAAGAAAGCTGATGAATTGAAGTAGATGAATTTATTTCAAGGTTGTATTATGTGTAAATGACTTAGGTAGGGATGTCATTGGGGCGGGGCGGTGCTGGATATAGGCTCCCCGTACCCGTATCCATCAAGAAAACCTCATACCCATCCCCGCTCCACCACCCATGGCGGGTACAAGTTTCCAAAACCATCCCCGTCCCACCACCCATGGCGGGTACAAGTTTCCAAAACCATCCCCGCCCCACCTAACCATTAACCCGCTATACCATAAATTTTTTCCGATATTTTTTCGTACAAGTTGGTTTAATCACTATTAATTTCTATTTTCAGAAATTTGTTTATATAATTTTAGTTATTTATCAAAGAGGTTGATAAAATACTTTATAAAATAGCTATTTTTAACATTACGTCTTAATTATAACAAGTATATTTGTAAAATTATCGTAATAACGGTATTAATATTTGTAATAATTGACGGGTAGGCGGGTATAAAGCGGGTAACACGCAAAAACCATCCCCGCCCCATTACCCATGGCGGGTACAATTTTCGTACCCGTCCCCGCCCCACCACCCGCCAAAGCTCTACCCATCCCCGCCCCAACTGGGGCGGGCGCGGGGCGGTATCCACTTGTACCCGCCCCAATGACATCCCTAGACTTAGGCATAGATGCTATAAAAATAAGTTAAAAATCTCTGAAATATCATGTATGAAAACTCAATTTTGTATTTTTTTTCTTGTGAAGCACAAAAGTAAGTAATCAAATGTTAATAAATATCATGTCAATCAATATAGTATTGTTAACGTTTAACTAGGTTACTTTTTTGTCTTGGTGATTAAAAAAAACACCGTGGTTTGAAATTTACACCAAATTTCCATGTAACATCTCGAGTGTTGCATCCACCGTTCATTCCTTAACACTTCTCTCATACCTCTTTTGTTAACCAAACAAAAAAATTGCATGTTTTTGTTTTCACAATCAAGGATTTCTCATTCAAACAAGATCGATTTTGAAAGCAGAAGTTATTAGCTAGTTTTCTGATAAATGGATGAACTTTTCAAAGGAAGAGCTAACATTGATGGATAAGTTCGGGTGTTTTGTGAAAGAGGGGTCATTTGAATATTTTAGGTGTGTATTGGAAGCTAGGAAAGAGTGTCGATGATGAGTTTGATGGTTGTTTGAGGTAGCAATAAAGATGACTAAATCGCATTTGTTGATTAATTTCATGATAGGTTAGTAGGTGTGGCTTTGTAATTTGTATTGTGGACCGTTTCATGTGTTGTTTGAAGAGTAAGAGTAGTGGTTTGACGGGTTCTTTCGTGTGGTACTGTAGATTATTGTGGCGAGTTGGTGGTAACATTAATGAAAGAAATAAATATAAATGAGGTAATTTTTTTAACAAATAACACATGTATAGAACGAACTAATACTATTTTTATATAAAAAAAATCTTATGATTTACTTTTGATTTACATGGTGAAAATTTTATGAATACCACAAATTAATTTAGTATCCGTGCATCGCACGGGCAAAAATACTAGTTTATCTCATAAAAGCAAAAAAATTATAATGGAAAAAAAGACTTACATGAACAATAGCAATTTTGGGTTTTTTTTCTTTCTTAATTTTAGGGTTTGTATCAAGGGGGATTGGATTTAGAAACTTGGAAAAAGACTAGAGTATGAAATTCCAAGGAGTTGGGATGAATTTAGAATCCATTGGGTTTCTAAATCCATTTCAAAAGTGCCCAACCAAACACTTGAAGGTATTATCCATTCCATTCCATACCCCTTATGTGTGACGGTGATTATAAAAATGTTGGGACCTTTGGTATCCCCATTGTCCAATCCATATCAACTTAGCAACCCAAGAGCCCCAACAAGTGAATCGGTGTATCCATCGCAAAACCACCCACCCAGCCACCCACCCCTGAAGCAGAGAATCTCGAGAGAGCATTTATGGCGGACAGGGACAGCCCATACGAGAGAGTAAAGGGCGGACGCCTAAGTTTCAAAGGCGGAGAATTAGCTATAAACAGCAAATCCATTGACAAGAAAAAGAAAAAGAAGAAGAAAATCAGCAGCAAAGAGGTTGAAGATGAAGAACAACAACTATCCAAACCCGGTAATGTGATCGATGACGGAACCGCCACTGGTGAAGCCATTTACACTATCGACGCCGCCAAGAAGATGAAATATGAAGAGCTTTTCCCTGTTGAGACTAAGAAATTTGGTTACGATCCCAAAGCCAAGGTTAAATCTGTTGAAGATGCTCTTGACGATCGTATCAAGAAAAAGGCTGATCGTTATTGTAAATAAGCAGGTTTAATTTTACCTCTCTGAACTTATTCATAAATTAGATTATTTTGTTCTGGATTTAACGTTAGCACAAATTCTAGGGTTACTGTTTTCCCCCTTTATCGAGAAAGTTCTAGGGTTACTGTTTCTTCTGATCAAACCAGTGGTATTTGAGACGATGAATGTAATCTTTGGTTTGGAAAACGCGATGAAATAACATGTTTACTCTTTGATCATGATTAACCGAGAAAATGTGATTCGAATCAAGCAGTAGTGAACTTAGGGTTAACTAAAAGTTTTTGGATATAATAACGATGCCTTGGTACCGAGTTATTAGCTGAAGTAAACGATACAGAAGACTGAATTCTGGGAAGTGAAAGGATTAATAAAGAGGAATACCGAATACATGAAGTTCGCAGGTAGACTAGTGCCTACAAATATATTACTACGACGCGCTTTCCAGGTGACATGGTATATCTGTATATGAGTGTAACTTAGAGAGGTTGAATGAAATGTGAATCCTTGGTTGCTTAAAGACACCTGACACATGTTTAGATGTCTCCGATGTCCGTTAGTAGTTGTATAATGTCGCATTTTCCCTCTCCTTGGAGCTTATTTATTGTTTGATATTGATAACCTCTGGTTTTGCTACAATGCTAACCTTAGCAGCACCCATATGGGCTGTTACAAATATATGTCTACGATTGGATTTCCAGGCGACGTGTTATATCTGTGTATGAGTGTAACTTAGAGAGGTTGAATGAAATGTGAATCCTTGGTTGCTTAAAGAAACCTGACACATGTTTAGATGTCTCTGATGTTCGTTAGTAGTTGTATAATATGACATTTTCCCCCTCCTTGGAGCTTATTTATTTGTATGATATTGATAACCTTTGGCTTTCCTATAATGCTACTCTTAACAGCACCCATATGGGCTGTTACATACTTGCATTCATAAATTCTGGTCAAATTGAGGGAGTGATTATCCAAGATTTCAGAATCTTGTAGTTTT
The DNA here is from genome assembly GCA_029255685.2 of Silene conica. Classification (NCBI taxonomy): domain Eukaryota; kingdom Viridiplantae; phylum Streptophyta; class Magnoliopsida; order Caryophyllales; family Caryophyllaceae; genus Silene; species Silene conica. The sequence goes on along the minus strand of CM055313.2, from coordinate 22,728,584 downwards.
AGTTTGTTAGTTGTTGTCCGTGACTTAAGGTCCAGAAAAAACATTGTTGATGTAGATATCCTAGTAGATTACTGACAGTTTACATGTAAAATGTAATCCTTCTACTTCATACTTGACTGGCCTGTCTCTAAATGACCTGATAACAGTACACCTGAACATGACCCAAATCCTGCAATGACCCTACCCTAATGACCCATAGGTTCTAATCAGAAGCATCTAAGTCGAGCAGTATCAGCAGAAGCCTTAAGGCAATTTATTGCAGTTGTTCCTAATTTTATCTAAGCAGCTTGAGTTCGGTGATCAATACTACATTAAAACATAAGTCACTCTTCTCCAACTGCTTAACTTTGTTATGTTGTTATCTGTCGTCAGTGATTTTTCTAAGAGCACTGGATGTATCGATATGGAGTCAGACACAAATCCCATTGATCTAGCTATAGCACATTTATTGTTCCACAGGCCGTCTGATCTACTGTTGATGCTGTGGCCATGAAACATACACTGCTCATTCATCTTCCCGATTTATTTTCTAATACTGAGGGGGTACTCCTCATTAATGGAAATAGTCCTCCATAATTTAAGAACTTAGTTTCATCTGGATACTCAAGGCATTCTAAAATATAGTATGTGTATCTATATCTATGTATCTCACTATTGTTAGTTTGCTGTTAATGGAAGATATGAATGTCCCATGATCTCTTCCTTCATTATGCTTGTTCAATTAAAAGGTGGCTCTCATGTTTGCTCCTCGATTTCTTTAACATATAAGTAAAATCTTCCATGTTGATAATATCGTATCCACTGTATTCCACTGTTAAAATTCCAGCAGCACCACAGCTAACTCTTACTTTATAAGAGCATATCACATACTGTATGTGACATATTTACCACAAATTACAAAATTAGATGTTGCCTTTTCCCTTTTTCTCCAGTTCGTGTTTACCTGTTTTGCGTCTACCTTCTTCAAATGGATTACTTTAGTTTCAACTTTCAGTGTCACTTCAACTGTATCTGACTACCTGAGTTCACCTGTAGCCTGGAGTCCAGAAGTCTTTCTTAGGATTTCCTTTTGCTTGCCATATACCCTGCGTAAAATCCTTCTCATATAATTATCGCTTGTTTACGTTTAACAGGTCGAGGCACCTAATCCATCGAAAGCTGACAAACCAGTGAGCCAAGAAGAAACAACTTTGGTTAATGAAAATGGCACTGAACACAGAAATTGAAAACTGTGTGTGTGCGCTATAGTAGAACTTTGAAACGCCTTATCAATGGACTGTACACCTAGTCTCGTTTCGATGCAGGGGACTTCAGTCTGCTTCTCCCCAGTTAGACTTGTGTGCATCTTCTATCTTTTTCCAGTTTTCTAAGGATTAACCCTTGTAATCTTGTATATTTCCTGTTTCTCGGTATTCTGAGGCTCTGAGCTTCAATGAATGTCCAGTATCTGTTGTTCAATACGTCTTGATTAGATTTGGCCATGAGCTGAATTATAATGTTGGACACTTCTTCCTTAAAACTTGTGTATTGAATGGTGAGATTGTAACACACTGATGCAGACTGTGAGACCAGTACATGTGATGTGTGCTCTTTTTAATACAGATCTCCCCGGCCAGGCTGCTGTTTTATAGAAGGAAGATGGTTCAAGCCAAGCCCGAGATGAATGTTGATCAATCGTTTTAGCAAATCAGTTGGCATTATTCTTAAACATCTATCTCTATAAAAGGAGTAGATTTTAGGCTTCTCTTATTGGTTCCTTAAAATAAGGAATGCATGGCCCCACTAATTTTACATGATTTAATTTCCCTCTCTCCTGTAATCTCAATTAATTCCGACCTTTACTCATCTCTAATTACGTATTCTAATATTTGCTCGTTCCTAATTACGTAATCGATTGCAGCAGTATTACATTTAATTTCGTTATTGTCATATTAAAATACGATATGATCAAATTATTGTTAATCGAATATTTAAATAACAATATACAACGGTCAAATAAAATACAATATCGGTCCAAAAATTAAATCCGAAAAACAAAAACTTACAAACAGCAAAAATAATATCGGTCCAAAAAATGAAATTCGAAAAACAAAAAATTACAAACAGCAAAAATAATTACAGTCCAAGAATTAAATTACATTATATTTTCCAATCAAATCAAATACAAATTAAGATACCAAACAAGATAAAATACGATATACAACAGTCCGATATATATCAAAATGATCATATTACGTTTACATTTGTAACATATTTATAAAGTTACATATTACGTTTACATTTGTAACATATTTTTTAGCACTTAGTAACTTAAATAGTATGTACGTTGAATATCAAATTAGACTATTTACATTGTCCCCGCATAGCACACTTAATCATGATAGTTTATATATATGTTATCCGAGCTAACGTTTGCAATTTCGATCCGTGCATTTTTTTGCACGAGTTTAAAACTAGTTCCTGTGTTATTTTGTCAGAAATTCATATCCAACCATGAACAATCACCATTAAACTGTACACTAGAAGAGATCTTTCCAAGCCCCTAGGTTATTATCTGTTAGCCGAGTTGTAGTTTGTCAATATTCGACATGAAAATGTTTTTGAAAACAGTCATAGGTGAAACCAAAAATGCTTTGTTCACTAACACAAAATTTCTTACGGTGAATTCTCTATAATATTTGTTTTGAGCCATCTCTTGGTAACCGTTCTAATACAGTGAAACCATTTTAAACAGCTGTTTGTCTTTGTGATATGGTTGGTAGGCTTGTTAATTGGTGTTTTGCAGTGCTCCTTTAGATGTGCACAAAAAAGTGTTTTACCAGCGATCTCAGACTGTGTCAGAATCATTGTCTCGATTATTAACTGTTGACGCACACATCTTTATTTGAGAGTAACTGAACAACTTGTTCGTATTTGAATGCAAGTAAAGAGTAATAATAAAGCATGCACAAAGAAGTGGATTGTGACTAGCATCTCCAAAAAGGGAAATTTGATGATTATGAGTCTAGTGGCAGCTCCAAGATTCGACACGCAAGAACTTGGAGTACTATTTAAGGGCTTGTTTGGTTGCCCATTAAAATCATGTATCTTAAACTTCCCAGAAAGTGAAAAACTATGATGTTGTTTGGTTGTCAAGATCATGAAAAGTAGAACTTCCTACCTGAATCTACTTCCTCCATTACGTGGGAAGTCACTCACTAAGCCTCCATTGGTCATTGGAACTTTCCAAATAAATTAACTTTTCACATGCAAACCAAACACTTTTTGGGAATTCACGTGAATTGTAAATTCATGTGAACTTGAAGTTTCCGGGAACTTTAATCCCCTTATGTCAACCAAACAAGCCCTAAAAATAAAAACGAATGGGTATTATGTATTGCAAGCGTGTGCCGAAATAAGAACCCCAAAGTGATTGTTAACAACGGGGAACAAAATTATTGTGGATTCTAATTGAAACTAATATTGTCCAGAAGTTAATATTGGGGGGAGGAGAATTGTGTTAGTATGGGCTTTCTTCGTGTTTTACACGATTGCGATATAATCACACCCAATTTCAATATGCATTAGCGAAAAAATACGTTGCTAACGCATGAAGTACGCACTCCAGTTGTTATATAGCTTAGCAGACGACAAGAGGATTGTTGCTATTTCTAAATCAAACATGTTAAAACAATGAACCTAAGCTAGGTATGTAGATAGGATAACATCAAATATCGATCCGCATGAGACCGGGTTGGTCTAGAACGGTTGGTCACTAATTAGGTTCATGCGAGAGTTATAAAATTTTGATTCGAGTTTAGTCTGAACAATAAGAGAAATTACAACAATAAAAGAATATTAAGGCAAACAAGAAGGCAAGAAAGGAAGAGATAATCAATTATTAAAGTGAATTCTCTCTTTTGATTAGAGAGAACTTCTCCTCTCTTCTTTTGAGAGTTTTAGCGTTATTTTTTCATCAACCTTAAACACCTAAAAAAGCTTCACCTTCCCCGCCTTGACACTCAACAATCATTCCTATTGTCTTCTGGGAATTTGTCACTGCCTGCATGTAACCTTCCAACTCACCAATAGCTTTGTGCTGCTTTATTGGGGGTGGATCTCGAAAATCTTTTGAAAGATTTGATTATGTTCTTCTATAAAACTTAGTGCAGCAAACATGCACTTCATCACTTTCAACCATAACAACATCAGAGAAACCTACAACAAAAAGAAAAAAAAGGAAAATCCGATATAGTAATTAAAAACAAGGATTTTTATAACCATTCAAGCTACGAGTCCTACTTTTTCTTCTCAAACAAATAATATAAATATTAATCCAACATATTTTCTTAACAGTTCAAGGAACTCTAGTGGGGATGACGAGACTCTTGTGAGGAATGTGTCTCAGATATCAGGCCAATATGGTATCATAATGTAAGACGATATTCTATCAATTTAAATAAGACACAATCGTCATTATAATTTAACTAGTGTAACACCCGTGAAAAATCACGGGGTTGTGTACACTTATTTAATTTTTAAAGACGCCGTCGGTATATTTATTTGAATATATAGCAATTCTGTTTATTCGGACGAATTATTTTTTAACGGGATGTTTGAATATAAGATATATTAGGTGAAAAGATGAATTTTCTGGTGCACTAATCTTCGAATAGTTATTAGTAATGATGATAATATTTGGATTACTTATGATAAAATTAATAAATAAGGTATATAAGAAAAAACAATAGACGACTAAAAAAATATTAAATAACAAATATAAATTAAATGGATGTATTAAAATTCGATAACCCAACACGACAAGTACAGTTTCTCGAAAACCTCCTTGTAAACAACATTTGTTGTTGTATTAGTCATCCGTCCTTCTTCATCAAGAAGTAGCACTTTTAGACCTTTCTTACTGGTGACCCTAGATATAGCAACGTACAGTTGGCCATGGGTAAAGACCGGTCTTGGAAGATAAAGTCCAACACGGGATAGAGACTGACCTTGACTTTTGTTGATAGTCATAGCGAAACAAACCGCTAAAGGAAACTGTCTTCTTTCAAACTTAATTGGGAACCTGGTTTGATCGGAAGGAGTCAAGGTGATGCGGGGAATATAGACATTGCTTCCGATATGACTGCCAGAAATAATTGTTGCACTAATAACGCGATTTCCTAGTTGCCTTACCTCCATTCAGGTGCCATTGCACAAACCATTTGCTTGGTCAATGTTTCTTAAAAGCATCACTATAGCTCCAACTTTCAGTCTTAAGCTGTGGTTAGGTAAACCGGAACATCTGATAGAGTTGGAGCTTAAGACTGAAAATTCTCGTTTTATATATTACAAAACTGGGAATAATATAAAAATCGAATGTAACAAATCATTTAATAATTAATGTGTAATTAAACCGAATAAATCATTTGTTTATGATTTTTTACTTATGATTAAATTATAGACTAATTAAATATCCAACATTCAATTAAGTTAACGGCCCAACGGCCGAAGCAATGAAATTACTGGGCTCAATATTCTCGAATAAAATGGCCCAATTAATTTAGACGAAGCCCATGCATACTTCACAATTTTCAGATTTAAAACCCTACATCCCATCCCATATATAAACCCCCCTCACCCCACACTCTAACCCTAACCCTAATTCATTTTCAGATAACCGCCCCTCTCTCTAACATTAATCCCTCTATCTCTCTAAAATAATTCGAAAAACCCCTCTATCTCTCTAAATAATTAGAAAAACCCAGTCAGAAATTTTAACATGTTCACAAATTCATCTTCACAAACTCAAATTCATAAAATATAGAATTTCTTAAAATCAACTTATCAGCTTATTCACAAACTCGTCGAGTTATAATGTCATTTTGGTTTAATTGGAATTATTTGTTTATCAAGATTAGATCTAAAAATTTGTGTTAATAATTGAGTATTTTAACATAAATAAGTTGTAAATTGTGTTAATAACTGAGTATATCAGTAAAAATTCATTTGCATGTCGATCTGAAGGAGATTTATTGAGTATTTTAACATAAATAATTGATTATTTTAACATATCAGTAAAAATTCATTTGCATGTCGATATGAAGGAGGTAAACGTTTTTTATGTTGTTTTAATTAGATTTATTTATTTGCATGTCGGTTTAATTGGATTTATTTGTTTATCAAGATTAGATCTAAACATTTGTGTTAATAATTGAGTATTTTAACATAAATAAGTTGTAAATTGTGTTAATAATTGAGTATATCAGTAAAAATTCATTTGCATGTCGATTTGAAGGAGATTTATTGATTTTTATGTATGTATAGCTACGAAAAGTTTTGTAATGATTTATAAGAGATAATTTAATAATAAGAATATAAACAGATTTACACCTATTTCTTATTACCTAATTCATTTCATCTAAATAATAGCTGATTTTATCCGTGTAGAACATATATTTTATATTTATTATATTAATTCCTAAATATAATAGATCTGATGTTTAGGATATTGACTCGTTTTTTATGGAATAGATATGCTCGATATTTTTCTGTTTTTTATTTTAATTTAGTTATTGACTCGGGTCAAATTATGTTTGATATTTTTATGCTTGATAGTCTATGTTTAGGATAGATAACAATAACAATCAGAGTACTTGAATAGATAACAATAACGATTTTTATGGCATAGAATCATTATTTCATTATAAAATATTCAAATCAATTGATAATTTTGTGCAAATCAAACTTGGTTGATGTGAAAGTTTTTGTGTTTAATTTAAGTCAGAGTTAAACTATTCATATTAGGGTTTTAGCCTTGAATTATTTCATTATCTTTTAGGTTATGTGGTTGAGAAGTCTGGTAGAGTTTAATTAAACATGATGCACAATTTATTGAGAGGTCCTACAGATTTTTTATGTTAATACAAAACGCAGTCTTACAAATCCATCTTTAATCGAAAATAACCAACTACTTGACTATGTAGCAACCACAATAAACTGAAATTGCATTTAGTAAGTAAAATACTTA